>JAWHQI010000161.1:3622500-4822500 GCA_033032865.1 Dactylorhiza incarnata
CGGATTGCAAGGTTCGCGAATAACCGCAAGTAGAGAGGTGCTTGCAATTACATTATATGTTTTATCGCATAACGAGACTATCAGAAAAAACAAGTGAGCGGTTTCAGCATTCAACTGAGACTGCTAGCAGATATTTTAGCGCAGGTCTTCGTGCTCTGATACGCCTTGTATAAGATATTATAGTGCCAGAAGAGGAATATTTTGCTACTACTCCACCTGAAATTATGAGAGATGAGCGTTACATGCCGTTCTTTAAGGATTGTATTGGTGTCATAGATGGAACACATGTTGATGCAAGTATTCCACTTAAAAGACAAGTACCATATATTGGGTGACATGGAATTACTACAAAAAATGTTATGGCTGTTTGTGACTTCAACATGTGTTTTACTTTCTCCATGGCTGGTTGGGAGGGATCTGCGCATGATAGTTGGATTTTTAATTTTGCTATAAGCAATCCCAAGTATAACTTCCCGCACCCCCCCCAGAGGTAATAGCTTTTATAATTATAGTTAATATATTAGTTTTTTCACTATTTTTTCATTAAAATTTGTGTGACGATCATGCAAGAAAATATTATTTATTAGACGCTGGATATCCACTATAGAGAGGGTATATCAAACCATATCCAAAGACACGATACCATCTTCCTGATTTTGCTCGTGGTAATCGTTCAGTGGAGGGACTTCGAGAGATTTTTAATCAAGCACACTCTTCTCTTAGGAGGTGATTGAACGCACTTTTGGTGTGTGGAAGAAAAAATGGTAATACTGCGTGATATGCCAACCTATTGTTTTGAGAAGAAGATATATCGTCTTGGCGACAATGGCATTGCATAATTTTATACAGAGGCATCCATCACGTATAGATCCTGATTTTAGAGAAAGCGAGAGAATGCGTACGGGAGGCGGAGTAGACTCACAGAGACAATATTATACATGCATTGATACAACAAGTGGTGTTGACGAGATGATAACACTGCGTGAGTCTATAGCGCAACAGCTCTATGATGCAAGAAGGTAATATTCATTACTTATATGTTATGTTTTATTTCAATATAAGAATCTAATATAAAACATTTTCAATCATGTAGGTGATACACCGAACTACTGGCACGCAGCCGATGAATCTGTGCAGCAAGACTTTAAAATTTTGTTTTGTAACGTTGTTTTGTAATATCTAAAAATCATTTTAATTTTATTTGGTATGTCGTGTGACTTTTGTTTTAAAATAATTTCAGGCATTAAACAAAAAAGTTAAATTAAAAAAATTACCTACAAAAACTCCATTTTTGTCAAACAGTTTATACGAAACAGTTTATCAAAAGCTCTGCAAACTCCATTTCACACAAACAGTTTTTTAACAAAACTCTGTTTTCCAGAAACAACACGTATACAATCAGCAGATATTCATCAGCAACTTTTCATCAGCAACAGCTCACCCAAACTGGCCCTAAGTCCTACACAGACCTAGTTGCCAACACGAGGAGAATTCTCTAGCGGTTTACAAAAAATATGAAACGATAATAATAAAAACTCCCTCTTGAAGAACTTCTGAAGTTGGAGATGAAGATTCGATGTAGAATAAGCATTGTGGAAGCGGACGTCGTTTGGATCCGGCGTGAAGAGATTCTCCTTCAGAAATCCGCAGAGCTTTGGTAGGACATCAACTTTCGGCCAAATCAGCCTTTGGAATTCTAGCACTCAATCTCTCTTTATGATGTTTAAATGAAACGAGAGAAGAGGGGTCCTATTTATAGCCTCAGCGCTAGCGCCTGCGCTAGCGCTACCGCCGGCGCTATCCCGAATTAGGCATTATTCTGTGGGGGGAATCTTCAATCCGAGGAAACATTTCTCTCTTGCCTTCTTTTCTCCGCTCTACCGTCTGCGCTATCCGCTACCGCCATGCGCTAGCTCCTTCTATATGTGCTCTGGAATTGCGCTGATCATCGCTAGCGCCGGGCGCTAGGTGCTAGCGCCGGGCGCTAGGTGCTAGCGCCGGGCGCTAGGTGCTAGCGTCGGGCGCTAGGTGCTACCGTCGGTGCTAGTGGGCATGTTGGATTTGTTGGCTCAAATTTGGGGGCAACCTTCTTATGTAATCCTTGAGTCATATGGACATTGTTTCCTGCACACTTAAACATGCAAGATTAAATACGCATTGGATTTGTTATTCTCAAACCTAGGAGATGCGGAAGACCATGTTCCAACAAACTCCCCCTTTTGATAATAACAAATCCATTAATGATAAATCAAAGCATTAATATATAAGCATGATGAACCCTACTTGTGTATGTGTGAGAGTGATGACTTAGGATAAATATTGATTGTAGAATTTTAGAATTGCTCCCGCTAAATACATGCTCCCCCTAAGTGAATGCTCCCCTAATATGTAAGCTATCATCTTTAATTACTCAAGTTTTTTTTTTCATTTTGATAGTGGATTTTATTTATTTATTTATCATGGTAGATCTCCCCCTTTTGTTATTAGCAAAAGTGGGTAAGGAAGCAAAACACATAAAAGTTTTCATAATAAAATAAGGCATGATCGAGCTTTGAGAGAGAAGAAACTGATAAGGAGTTTTAGAATAAATGTCATAGAAATAAATCGGAGTTTTTAGCATAAGTATGGTTACAGAGATAAATCAGAGTTTTAGCATAAGTATACAAAGAGTACAAGGTAAATGTAATGTAGCGGGAGACTTACAAAAAGATGTTTTTGTATAAAAAAATTCTTAGAAAAATTATCATAAAGTAACCAAGCATGAAAGAGATGTATGAAAGAGAGACTACTACAATGTTATTCTAATTCATAAAGTCAAAACACACCAAACATTGTAGAAAGCATGTTAGGTTATCTAGTGCATTTTAGATATAAAAAAGTATTATAGAATTAGCATTAGGATCCAATACTCATGAGAAGAAGTGTTATGGAAGATAATGATGTGCACAAAGTGTATTTTGAAAAGAGTAAACAAATGTTATAATCAAAAATACAAGACAAATGTAGAGTAAAGTGCACAATAAAACACAAATAAGATTACTTCCACACACTTTTATGCACAAAGAAAATGTACAACTACCAAGGTGCTTTGCACACACAATGCTCATTAAGACTTATCAGGGTGCAAAGTAGTGCTTAGGGGATCACATAATTTTATTTTTTCAATTTTGTTTTTGATCCGGTGTACATGAGAATAAGTGGTATATATATTTTTTGGAAATGAAAGTTTGTGCAAGACACTTTACTAATCTTTCCAAGGTGCTCAACCTCACAACGCTTATTAAGACTTATCAGGAGGTTCAAGTAGTGCTTGGTGGAGTTATCTTTGTCACTTTATTTTATGATTTTTTTGTACAAAGTTCTCTGATTACACTTGCTTTGCAAACCAATTGAATTTTGAAAGTACAACCACTTTTCGTTATATTTAGTAGTGCAAATAAATGTAGTGTAGGTAAGATACTTGTGCAAATTTAATTTATTGTACAATTACAATACATAAGCAAACATTTTTAGATTAAAAACATAAATAGACTTAGCCAAAAAGTGAGTGAAAAAATATCATTATCAACCATAAGACATTTACTCATACTTAGAGGCATGTTAAGCAAGGTTCTACACTTCTTTTACAATAGAGTTGATGCAGCTATTAATAGATATATCAAAGCATGATAAGAATAATGTTCAAAAAGTAGTTTGACAAGATAAATTGTAACAATGTAGAAGTTCTAAATGATAGATTAAATCATGATTGATATTCACAATAAAGTCCATACAGTTTTTTTTTTGATAATTTTCATGTTTTATATTTTTGTATTTGATTTTGCATTTATAAATAGAATTTAAACAAATGAACAAAAATATTTTTTGTAATTTGGCTTTTGTAATTTTGTATTTGGATTTTTCAAAAATGAAATAAAGTCAGAAGTGCAAAAATAAATAGTACATATAGATTAGTATATTTTTAAGAATTTTTCAACATTTTAAAAATACAGAAAAATAGATAGGTGTGCTAGCGCCTGCGTTAGCGATAGCGCTGGTGCTAGCGCCGCTTTAGTTAAATCCCCTTTACCTTGTCATTTCGGTCATTTCCATTGAAGCTTTCCCAAAAAACCTAGCAGATAACGCAACCCACTCATAGATCTAAGGTAAATCTTCATCATTTTTTATGTTTTTTGTTTTAAACTATGATTTTGATGTTGAAGAAGAAGATATTTGAAATTATCAATTGGTTTTAGATGTTAGATCTACAATGCTTGATTCTTTTATTTTTGAAGAGAGAGACTAGAGTAAATCTTCATCATTTTGATGATTTTTGTTCTAAATATTTGATTTTGATGTTTGTGATGAAGATTTATGAACCTATTTAAGAGAAACTTTTGATTGTGATGAAGATATATGAACAAAAACAAACTTTTTATTCTTATGATAGATCTAGAATAAGGTTAGATCAAACAGAGGATCTTCACAATTTTTATGCTTTTTATGAAGATTTTTAGTTTTGATTTTAGATCTAGCAATTTTGGATTTGGAAATCTTTTATTTTTAGAGAGATCTTAACATTTCATATCAGAGAACTAGCGTCGGCGCTATTGCAGGCGCTAGTGTTAGCGTCGGGCGCTAGTGCTAGCGCCGGGCGCTAGTGCTAGCGCCGGGCGCTAGTGCTAGCGCCGGGCGCTAGTGAATTTTGCTTAATTTTAATTTCTCTTATAATGTTGCAGATGGCTCCTAGTTCAAGAGGGAAGAAAAGTGCAGAGCTAGCTGTGGAGGCTACAGTAGTAGGTGTACCATATTTTGTGGAGTTTGACATACCTCGACACCACCACATCATGCAGCTATTTGCAACCTCCGAGGTGTTGAATTTATTTCTTTCTGATGGGTTTTCTTCAGAGTTAGTACGAGATTTCTATATGCACTTGGAAGACCCATCGCAGACTGAACTGGATGGAGGAGTGCGGTCTCAGGTGCAGGGACAAGTGGTGACTATTACCCATGAACAACTAAGGGTCGTGTTCAGATTGACCCAGCATCCAAATCGGTTGGAGATAGTTGAGAAGTTGAGGGTAGATAGAGATTGGACTAATGTGAACATGGTGCTGCATAATAGGGCAAGCAGGAGTCTGATCTCCTCTTTTTCGATACTCACAGTAGACGCCCTAGTCGTTCAAGATGTATTACGCCACACAATTATGCTGAAGTTGGGTGATACAGCGAAGGTCACAGCACAGCTGAGTTATGTCACCTATTTCATTTTGGAGGAAGAAAAGTTTGACGTGACTGACTTATTACTCTCTTTGATTCATTACTCATACATGTTGCGACAGCCTTCCCTCCAGAGATATAACAACTTGCCCATGGGTGGCATCATACAACGGGTCATTCAAATGATGTACCCATCTATTGAGGTAGGTTTTTTACTTGATAGACTGCTTTCCTCCTATCTATAGTACCTCACACCTACGATCTACATCCCTCCCGGATGAGCCATCAACATCTACTCAACCACCACTCCGATGAGGAGCATAATCCTGAGGGGCTCGAGATGACTCATTTGAATCTTTTCGAGAAGAAATTGGAGAAAGATGTTTCTGGTATAAAGAAGATAATGAAGTTCATGATCAAGGCATTAAAGCTAATTCCATCTACACCTGAGCGAAGAGAGTGGGATAGCCCAGTATAGGATCCACCACGTCAATCGATTCGGAGGAGTCGCAGAAGATGATCTCCAAATGCTAGTATGGAGGAGATAGACGAGACAGGGTAGAGGAGTAGGAATATCCTGAGGGGAACTAAGTTTTTCGTTTTGTAATAATACAGGGATTTGAACACATGTTCTTGGATACTGTCTACTAGCGCTGGCGCTACCAGCTAGCGTTAGCGCTATCTGCAATGTTTTTTTTTTGTTGTTTTTGGATGTTTGACTGTTTTTATCTGGTCCTTATTTGGTAGTTTTTGAAGGTTTTGTTTTACATTTTATTTATAAATTTGAAGTTATATGAAGTGGAGATGTTTAATCAAATTTAAAATCCTATGAAGTTGTGATATGTTTGAAATCATATCACATAGAAAATTTTGAATTCAATTTATGATCTATAGATATATAATGAGTTTAGGAAGAATAGATTGGTCTTTATAAATAAAGGACATGACTTTTCAATTTGATAATTTGATTTATGAATCTTTAAGTGATAAAGTCGTGTCTATATGATGACCATACCTGTTGGACATGTGTGTCACATCCCTTTGTTTACGAATAATAAATCCCATATTGTATTTGATATTGCTTGTAGTGTGTTTATAGTGTGCAGGAACTATAGGTGCAATACTCCACTGGTAGAAAGCAGCTTGGAACAACTTTTTGAAAGGAGGAGCGCTACCGCCAGCGCTATCGCTAGCGCCAGCGCTACCACTACCGCCAGCACTACCGCCAGGCGTTATCTCGAATTCGTGCATGCGACGGTTTCGCAACCGCTACCGCTACCGCTACTGCCAGCGTTATCTCCTGCTATCGCCAGCGCTATTGCTACCGTCAGGCGCTATCTCTAGTTTGTGTACAGCGCCACGCCGCCGACGGTTGCGCAACCACTCCACACGAACGATACTGTCGGCGCTATCCACTATCGCAGACGCTAGCTCCAAGGTCTATAAATTGAAGTGTTCTCTCTCGTTTTGGTTAGACCTTCTAGAGATATTACTTGTGCCCAAACTCTCGTGCTGCTACTCTACCAAATCATCATCTCCCACTCAAAGCCAAAGAAGGAATTCTGGAGAAGTAAGCCATCACGCTGCATCCGAAGAACGATCGCTTCGACCTCGCTTGTGCTTCAGCGATCCTTCATCCTCATCTCCAGAAATCTCAAGAGGGAGTTTTGCTTGTTATTTAATTATTTCCATTCCACACTTTTTGTATCCGTTGTAGTGAAATCGTCTTGTTTTTGGCGACTAGGTCCTTGCGCGGCTTAGGGGGAATTTGCCGCGTGAGTTGGCGACTAGGTCTTGGGGATTAGATCTAGGGGTGCTCAAGGCCATATCCGGGGAAGGATTGGCTAGAGCGGGTTGAGGCCATATCCGGGGAAGGATTGGCTAAAGCCAACCAGTTCGTGGGGATACGAGTCGGTATAGAAAAGGAAAAGAAAATCATTTTTGTACGCTTCCGATTTCTAGCGTTATAGAAATCAAATTTTATGTAAACACTTTTTCACATAATATAATCATGTCTCTTTTGTGTTTACTTTGATTTCTATCATTTGACGTAATTTTTATTATTTTGTGTCTCTAAGTTTTCAATTCTAAATCTAAATTATTTATTTCTAATTTGTCATCATTATTTCCTATTAATCAAAACAACTTAGTAATTTTCTCAAAAATTAGAAAAAGAATTTTATTCCCTTATTCACCCCCCCCCCCCCCCCCCTCTAAGGGCGCCGTAAGATCCAACAAGTGGTATCAGAGGTAGGTTATTCCAAATGGTTTAAAAACCAGGAATAATGGCGTCTTATGATCTCGCTTTTTCCGAGGGTCAGGGAATTAGTAGACCTCCACTATTTACTGGGTCGGATTATAATTATTGGAAAAATAGGATGCGTTGTTTTCTAATGACCCTAGATATTGAGGTTTGGAACATGGTAGAAGAAGAATACGCTCCTCCTACATTTGTAGTTGGAGAGGTTATGTTAGAAAAACCCGAAGATAAATGGGATGATCGGGATAAACTCAAATGTAAAAATAACGCAAAAGCCATGAATGCTTTATTTTGTGCGTTAGATAGAAATGAATTTAATAGAATTTCTACTTGTACTACTGCATATGAAATTTGGAATCATTTGGAAGTTACTCATGAAGGTACATCGCAGGTTAAAGATTCCAAACTTTCCAACTGGAGTCGGAATATGAAAAATTCTGAATGGATGAAAGCGAAGATGTTGATGGTATGTACACGCGCTTCACCAAGATCATCAATGCCTCAAAAGCTCTTGGAAAGACCTTCTCAAATGGCGACTTGGTCCGTAAGATCCTTCGTTCTCTTCCTCCAAAATTCAACCCGAAGGTGACGGCAATTTCGGAGTCGCACAACTTAAGGATGCTCCAAGTTGAGAGCCTCATTGGGAATCTCAAAACCCATGAGGTAGAACTCAAAATCCAACATGATGAATACAACAAGGAGCCAAAGAAGAAGGCGTTGGTATTAAAATCAAAGAAGGAGTGCCAAGAGGATGAGGATGAAGATGAAGAGAGTCTTTTGGTAAAGAACTTCCGAAAGTTCATGCGTAATCCGGAAAGGAGAAACACCTTTCGAAAATATTTCCAAAAGGGTGAAAGATGGAAAGGGTCATCTTCAAAGAAAGAAAAAGAGAGCGACAATGAAGAAGAGAGACCTCCACCGGAATGCTATCATTGTAGGAAGACAGGGCACATTCGGAGCCAGTGCCCAAAGTTCTTGAAGGAGAAGAAAGAAAAACGGCACAAAGGGAAGGAGAAGAAGAAAGTACTAATAGCTAGAACATGGGATGACTCTTCCTCCTCCTCCTCCGAAGAATCAAGTGGGTCTTCATCAAGCGAAGATGAGGAAGCAAACATGTGCCTCATGGGACATGAAAATGACGGCGATGACACCAGTGTTCCTAGCGACACTGAGGTAACTCCTCCCACTTATGATGAATTGTATATTGAATTTCTTGAAACTTGCAAAGCTTTTGATAAAAATATGAAAGATAGTATTTTATTAAATCGTGAGAATGAATCTCGTATTAAAGAAAATCAAAAGCTTTCCAAAAAGGTAATTGTTTTAGAAAAGAGAAAGGTTTCTTGCCAAGAATGTGATCACTCCACAAAATTGGCAAAAGATATAGAAGAGTCACTTTCTAAAGCCCTCTCTCATGCCAAAACTATTACAAAAGAGAAGGGGGAATTAGAAAGGAAATTGGAAGCCTCTCTTTTGCAAATCAAAAATAATAAGAAAGGTTTTGAAAATAGGTGTGTCATGCTTGTGAAAGAAAATTCTTCACTTAAAGCACATGTTCATGATCTCACCGTGGCCATTAAAAAATTTGGAATAGGGCAAAAATCACTGGAAATGATTCTAGGGAACCAATGCCATGGTTCTGGAAAGTTTGGGCTCGGATATCGAGGAGAGGGATATCGCCCGGCGCTAGCCACTAACGCCGGCGCTAGCACCTCATATCAGAAACCAGAAATTTCTTTTTCAACATGCTTTCCTTCTGTAAATCAAGTTTATTCCAGCAAGAAAATTTTCCAGAAAAGGGTCTCAACCCCCTTTATTTCGTGTGCAAACTGTTATAGGTTGGGTCACACAACTAGTTCTTGCAGGAAAATAAAATAAAATACTTTAAAGCAAATCAGGGTACCTAAGGCTTCTACTTATTCTATGGGAGGTTCCACTTGGGTATCCGGATCTTCACTCTCATCTTCTTTCTAGATGTGCAGGCAGGCTAAGGACAATGAAGACGTGTGGTACTTGGATTCAGGATGCTCCAAGCACATGACGGGCAATAAAGCTAAGTTCCTTAGCCTAGAAAAGAAGAATGGAGGGATCGTGACGTTTGGCGACAACGGAAAAGGAAGAATCATGGGAATTGGTACAGTTGGTAACGAATCCTTCACTATAACAAATGTTCTTTATGTAAAAGGGCTAAAACATAATCTGATTTCAATTAGCCAATTATGTGATAAAGGATTAGATGTTTTATTTGAATCTTCTACTAATCTATACAAAATATCTAATCCTATTACAAACAATATTTTACTAACTGCACCAAAAATACATAATGTTTATATTGTTTCATTTCATGATCTTTCAAAATCATCTTTAAAATGTTTTATTACCAAAAATGATGAACTTGAACTTTGGCATAGAAGGCTAGGACATGCTAGCACAAAGCTAATTGTAAAACTTGCCAAAAGAGATTTAATTAGAGGATTGCCTAGATTAAATGGAAATTTACCTTCACTTTGTTCACCATGTCAAAAAGATAAAATTACTAAATCTTCTTTCAAAAGTAAAAATGTTATTTCTACTACAAGACCTTTGCAATTAATTCATATGGATCTCTTTGGTCCCGTTAGTACCGCAAGTCTTGGTGGTAGATTGTATACATATGTTTTAATAGATGATTTTTCTAGATATTGTTGGACAATATTTCTCTCATCCAAATCCGAAGCGTTTTGTGAATTTTCAAAATTATGTACTCGTATTCAAAATGAAAGTGATTTAAAAATTAAATGCATTCGCTCGGATCATGGAGGAGAATTTGAAAATGAAAAATTTACATCTTATTGTGATATGTTAGGCATAAAGCATGAGTTCTCCGCACCACGCACACCACAACAAAATGGTGTTGTAGAAAGAAAGAATAGGACACTTCAAGAGCTAGCACGCACTATGTTATGTGAATATAAACTACCTAAGTCCTTTTGGGCCGAAGCCATAAACACATCATGTTATGTTATAAATAGAATCATGCTTCGCCCATCTTTAAATCTCACACCATATGAACTTTATTTTCAAAAGAAGCCTAATGTATCTTACTTCAAAGTTTTTGGTTGTAAATGCTTCATTTTAAATACAAAAGATAGCTTGGGAAAGTTTGATGAAAATGTGATGAAGGAACATTTCTTGGATACTCTTCAACTAGTAAAGCTTATAGAGTTTTTAATAAAAGAACTAGAAAAGTTGAAGAGTCAATTAATGTGAAATTTGATGAGCTTGTTCCTTGTATAGAAAGACTTTCCGCAGGTAAAGAGGATGATCTATTACCTCCTTTGGAGCATGGTGATGAAGAACCTTCCAAAGAAGAAGAAGAGGAGGCCAAGAAAGATGAATATGTACATCCAAGCATCTTAAAATTCACAAAGGATCATCCGCGGGAACTTATAATTGGTGAACCATCCATCGGGGTAAGAACTCGCTCTTCTCTTCATGAATCCTTTTCAAATATTTGCTTTGTTTCCGAAATTGAACCAAAAAATGCTACAACCGCTTTAAATGGTAAATTTTGGTTTTTGGCTATGAATGAAGAGTTAGAACAATTTGAGCATCATAATGTTTGGAAATTAGTAGAAAGACCATCTAATCACCCGGTTATAGGTGTAAAATGGATTTTCAAAAATAAATTAGATGGTGAGTCTAGAATATCTAGAAATAAAGCACGCTTAGTAGCACAAGGATATTCTCAAATCGAGGGGATAGATTTTGATGAATCTTTTGCACCCGTTGCTAGATTGGAGTCTATAAGAATTTTTCTAGCATTTGCAAGCCTTAAAAGAATAAAACTATTTCAAATGGATGTGAAAAGTGCTTTTCTAAACGGGTTTGTAAAAGAAGAAGTTTATGTTGAACAACCCCCCGGTTTTATTAATGAAAAATTTCCAAATCATGTTTATAAATTAGAAAAAGCGCTTTATGGTTTAAAACAAGCGCCCCGTGCATGGTATGAAAGACTTACATCATTTTTACTAAAGCACGGTTATATTATGGGAAGTGCGGATAATACTCTCTTCATTAAGCACAATAATGATGATATAATTATTTTACAAATATATGTTGATGATATTATTTTTGGATCTACTAATGAAGAGATGTGTAAAGAAGTTATTTTAGTGATGAAAAATGAATTTGAAATGAGTCTTGTAGGAGAACTTTCTTATTTCCTTGGTTTTCAAATATCACAAAGAATTGACGGTATCTTTGTATGTCAAACTAAATATGTTCATGATATGCTTAAACGTTTTGGATTTGAAAACCTTAAACATGCTTCTACACCAATGAGTGCATCACTAAAATTAGGAAAAGATGAATCAGGAGTTTCTATAGATCAAACTTTATATAGAGGTATGATAGGATCTCTACTTTATCTTAGTGCAACTAGACCCGATATTATGTTTGATGTATGCTTATGTGCTAGATTTCAAGCCAATCCAAAAGAATCTCATTTAAAAGCGGTAAAACAAATTTTTAGATATCTCATTGGGTCATCTAGATTAGGATTATGGTACCCACATAATGATTCATTTACATTGCATGGCTATTCCGATTCGGATTATGCCGGTTGCTCACTTGATAGAAATAGCACTAGTGGTACTTGTCATTTTCTAGGACCTTCATTAGTTACATGGTCTAGTAGGAAACAAAATTCGGTTGCACTCTCCACCACGGAGGCCGAATACATTGCATTAGGGAGTTGTTGTGCACAAGCACTATGGATGAGCCAAACTTTAGAGGACTTTGGTTTTCATCTAAGAAATATTGAACTAAAATGTGACAACAAAAGTGCCATTGATCTCACAAATAATCCGGTACACCACTCTAGATCCAAACATATAGATGTGCGCCATCATTTCATAAGGGATCACATTAAAAAGGAAAATGTAAGGATTAGTTTCATTGGCACGGACTCTCAACTTGCCGATATATTCACTAAACCTCTTCCCGATGCAAGGTTTCAAATGTTAAGGTTGGAATTATGAGTCTTAGACATCATAGGATGAAAAACATATAAAACGCTAATGTTTTATGCAATTTGAGCAATCAAGACATCTCTAATAATTACAAAACTTCTGCATAAGACTACTCTTAAGACCCCTAACCAATATCAAAAATAAAAAATTTAAAATTCCTAAGAAATCGAGTACTGTTTCCCGCGCTAGCGCTAGCGCCGGCGCTAGCGTGAGTGTTCAAATTTTCTGTTTTTTAAATTTTCTAAAAATCAAGAAAAATATGTTAGTGTATTTGTACTACTTTGATTTGTAGTTCTGACATTTTTTATTTTTTTGTTTTATTTATTTTATGAAAAATCAATTACAAAAATTTAAAATTCAAAAATTACAAAAATATGTTTTTGTGTTTTTCAGTTTTTATTTCACTAAAAATTTTCAAAACAACTAAAAACTGTATGATATTTATTGCCAATATCAAGCATGTATGAATTCTATTATTTAGAATTATTTACAATGTTAAAATTTATTTCTTGAAATTTCTATGAACATTGTTTTGATTATCATGCTTTGATATATTTATTTAAGTGCATCAATTGTATTGAAAAATGTGTAGAACCAAGCTTAGCATGCCTCTAAGTATGAGTAAATGTTTTATGATTGATAATGATATATTTCACTCACTTATTTTGGTAATCAACATGTGTGTCTAAATCCAAAATGCTTGCTTGTGTATTGTATTTGTACAATGAATTAAAACTTGCATAAGTTTTTTACCTACACTACATTTGAATTGTACTTATGAAATTTAGAAAAGTGGTTAAAAGTTAAAAAAAAAATGGTTTGCAAAACAAGTGTATTCGGAGAATGTTGTCTCACAACTGTGAACAAAAAATATATATGTAGACAAATATAACTCCACCAAGCACTACTTGAACCTCCTGATAAGTCTTCATAAGCATTGTGAGGTTGAGCACCTTGGAAAGAATAGTAAAGTTACTTGTGCAAACCTTGGTTATTACACCACTTTGTTAAAAACTATGTGCATTAAAAAGTGTGTGAAAGTAATTTACTTGTGTTTTATTGTGCACTTTACTTTACATATGTCTTATATTTTGATGATTTAAATATATTGTTAACATTGCTCAAAATACACTTATGTGCACATCATTATCTTTCATAACACTTCTTCTCATGAGTATTGGATTCTAATGCTTTATCTATACTACTCCTTATATAAAAATGCACTAGATAACCTAGCATGATCTCTACAATGTTTTGGTATTTCCTGAACTTAGAATTAAGTAACATTGTAGCTTAATTTATCTTTGATTTGTTCATTTCATGCTTGGTATTTTTATGAAAAACTTTGAGATTTCAAGAAGATTAAAACATCTTTCAAATTTGAACTAAAACTCATATTTCTACTTATGCTTTTCATGCTTACAAAAAGATGTTTATTATAATCTTCCGCTTGCTTACAACTCTTATCTTTACATTTGAAATCTCGTATGTATGTTATGCTTAAACTATTTATCATTATTTATATTTCAAAAAGCTCGATCATGATGTATTAATGCCTCCTTACTACCCTCACCCCACCTTCTTTTGATAATACCAAAAGGGGGAGATTAATTGAAGAAATCTATATAGAAGAAATATAGAAGATTAAGGGGAGAATAAATTCATGAAATCTATCACTTAGGGGGAGTAACACATAAATTGCATTTATGTAGGGGGAGCATTAAGATAGGGGGAGTATGCACATTATCATGCATATCATATACTATAGTTGCACTTTTATCTTGCTTATCTTATCTATAAACACTATTGTTGATTTCTTGCTTAGAGGATTTGTTATTATAAAAAAGGGGAGATTGTTGGACATGTGTGTCACATCCCTTTGTTTGAGAATAACAAATCCCATATTGTATTTGATATTGCGTGTAGTGTGTTTATAGTGTGCAGGAACTATAGGTGCAATACTCCACTGGTAGAAAGCAGCTTGGAACAACTTTTTAAAAGGAGGAGCGCTACCGCCAGCGCTATCGCTAGCGCCAGCGCTACCGCTAGCGCTACCGCTACCGCCAGCACTACCGCCAGGCGCTATCTCGAATTCGTGCACGCGACGGTTTCGCAGCCGCTACCGCCAGCGCTATCTCCTGCTACCGCCAGCGCTATCGCTACCGCCAGGCGCTATCTCCAGTTCGTGCACAGCGCCACGCCGCCGATGGTTGCGCAACCGCTCCACACGAACGATACCGCCGGCGCTATCCACTACCGCAGGCGCTAGCTCCAAGGTCTATAAATTGAAGTGTTCTCTCTCGTTTTGGTTAAGCCTTCCATAGATATTACTTGTGCCCAAACTCTCGTGCTGCTACTCTACCAAATCATCATCTCCCACTCAAAGCCAAAGAAGAAATTCTGGAGAAGGAAGCCATCACGCTGCATCCGAAGAACGATCGCTTCGACCTCGCTTGTGCTTCAGCGATCCTTCATCCTCATCTCCAGAAATCTCAAGAGGGAGTTTTGCTTGTTATTTAATTATTTCCATTCCACACTTTTTGTATCCGTTGTAGTGAAATCGCCTTATTTTTGGCGACTAGGTCCTTGCGCGGCTTAGGGGGAATTCGCCGCGTGAGTTGGCGACTAGGTCTTGGGGATTAGATCTAGGGGTGCTCAAGGCCATATCCGGGGAAGGATTGGCTAGAGCGGGTTGAGGCCATATCCGGGGAAGGATTGGCTAAAGCCAACCGGTTCGTGGGGATACGAGTCGGTATAGAAAAGGAAAAGAAAATCATTTTTGTACGCTTCCGATTTCTAGCGTTATAGAAATCAAATTTTATGTAAACACTTTTTCACATAATATAATCATGTCTCTTTTGTGTTTACTTTGATTTCTATCATTTGGCGTAATTTTTATTATTTTGTGTCTCTAAGTTTTCAATTCTAAATCTAAATTATTTATTTCTAATTTGTCATCATTATTTCCTATTAATCAAAACAACTTAGTAATTTTCTCAAAAATTATTAAAAGAATTTTATTCCCTTATTCACCCCCGCCCCCTCTAAGGGCGCCGTAAGATCCAACAATACCATGATATCAAAAAGAGATAAGAAAGAAAAATAAAAAGACAATAAAGCATATCATGAAGTAGAAAATTTGTACATTTCATTATTGAAAATATTCTACTTCATGCATTTGGTGATACCTAATGAATAAGAGATTTAGGTATCTAAAGGGGACCAAGTGTGGTGGTTCCTTTGGGTACCCAAATATAACGTGTAGGTTTGTGGGTAGTTAGTGATGAATGGGTCCTTAGTGTTTCATTTTTAATTTTGGGTCTCCATTCAAACTTTGGTTTAATGTTATTCTTATATGTCAAATTTCCATTGTGATAATCTTTATATTGATGATTATGATTGTAATGATTAGGAAATTTGTGTAATGTTGTTGTTAAGTTTGGAGAAACATGATTTTGGAAATAATGGTGATTTTGACTTTAATTTACAAATCCGTTGTATTTCTTATTTCCATTATTTGGCTTAGTTAAAATATTCATGTTCATATTCATATTCACCATGTTTTTAGATAGTTCTTGATATTGTGAATTTTTATTTATAGTTTTCATAAGCACGTTGATTTTTTATTTTAATTCATCATTCTTAATCTTTAAATTATGTCTAGCTTTATTATAAGCTATTGTGCTATTTTTAAGAGTGGAAACAATAGAGTCAATATGATTTTGATAGTCGTTTCTAAATTCCTCAAATGTTTCGTTCATCTCTTTGATTTCAGTTTTATAATTTTGGCACGTAGCACAATCACTTTTCAAAGATGAATTTTCTAAAAATAATTTTTCATTATGTTCTTTTACACAAATAATTTATTTTTCAAGTTCCTTAAATTTTTCTTTAATATCATTACAATCAAAACAAGGTTTGGTATTTTCAATTGAAGTGACATGGGTAAAGCTAGATAAAACAGAATTTGATTCTACTTTAACTTTTGCTTTTAAATTTTTATTTTCTTAGCGCAATTTGCAATTCGCATTTTTTAATTTTTTTAATTTTGCGCTTTGTAATTTGTAGCAATTGTAAAGTAGAAATAGAATTGCAAACAATAAGAGGATTTGATTTCCTTACAGTGCTTTTGGATGCTGTGAGATTTGAGCACGAATTTTCTTTGTTGTCTTCATCTATTTGGCATTCCTCTTTCAAAGATGGGATTTCTTCTTTTCCATTTGATGTGCACTCCATTGATCCATCATGAGAGAAGCTTTCTTGATCATTTGAGCAATCTTGTATGTTCTCCACTTCTTGCATTTGTTCCATACCTGTAGATGGAGAATCATACATCTCTTCAAGAAATTTTCATACTTTGTATGCACTAGAAAAACAATATATTAATTTTGAAATTTCGTGAGATAAAGCATAGAAAATACTATTTAAAGCTTTTGCATTTAGATGACGTTCCTGTTTATTTGATTCATCCGTTGGTCTAACTATTGCTATATCCCATGCATTAATATCTAAATTTTTAATAAACTTTTCCATTAAAAATTTCCACCCTTTATAATTTCTCCCTTCAAATAAAGGTGGTTTAAGAGATTTTTCTTCTTCATAAAAATTTACCCCACTAATAGAAACGAGATCATGAGACGCCATTATTCCTGGTTGTTAAGCCGATTGGAATAAAACCCCTCTAATACCACTTGTTGGATCGGTAGGCGTCCTTAGAGGGGGTGAATAAGGGGTTTTAAAACTTAAGTTATATTTTGATTTTCTTTGAAATAATGCGTGAATAAGAAAGTGACAAATTAAACAAAGCAATTAAAATAAAGTGGTGACATGTTTTATTAATATGAAATAAAGGTTTTACCATAGTTGATTTCTATAACACTAGAAATCGGTGGTGAATAATAGTAAACTCTTTTTGTTTTCTATCCCGACTCGCATCCCCACGAACCGGTGGCCCTAGCCTATCCTTCCCCGGATTCGGCCTCAAGCCGCTCTAGCCAATCCAACCCAGGATATGGCCTTGAGCACCTCCCCGGACCTAACCTAGATCTAGTCGTGAACACGAGGTGAATTTCTGCCCTAAGTCCTACCCAGACCTAGTCGCCAACACGAGGTGAATTCTCTAACGGTTTACAAAAATTATGAAATGATAATAATAAAAACTCCCTCTTGAAGAAATTTTGAAGTTGGAGATGAAGATCCATAGTAGAATAAGCGTTGTAGAAGCGGACGTCGTTTGGATCCGACGTGAAGAGATTCTCCTTCAAAAATTCGCAGAGCTTTAGTAGGACATCAACTTTCGGCCAAATCAGCCTCTAGAATTCTAGCACTCAATCTCTCTTTGTGATGTCTAAATGAAACAAGAGAAGAAGGGTCCTATTTATAGCCTCAGCGCTAGCGCCCGCTAGCGCTGCCATCGGCGCTATACCAGATTAGGCTTTATTCTGCGCGGGGGAATCTTCAATCAGAGGAAACATTTCTCTCTTGCCTTCTGTGCTCCGCGCTATCGTCTGCGGTATCCGCTACCACTAGGCGCTAGCTCCTTCTATATGTGCTCCAGAATTGCGCTGATCATCGCTAGCGCCGGGCGCTAGGTGCTACCACTGGCGCTAGTGGGCATGTTGGATTTGTTGGCTCAAATTTGGGGGGCAACCTTCTTATGTAATCCTTGAGTCATATGGACTTTGTTTCCTGCACACTTAAACACACACGATCAAATACACAGGATTTTTTATTCTCAAACCTAGGAGATGCGGAAGGCCATGTTCCAACACTTGTCATTAATTTATATCAGAGAAATTTCCTTGTCCTGTCCCTTCAGCTTATTTATAATGGTGTTGAATCTATCATGCATCTCAACCACACTTTCTTCAGCCTTCTTTTGAAAGTTCTCATATTGGGATATGAGAAGAGACTTTCTGTCCTTTCTTTCATCAGAGCTGCCCTCAACCAATCTGGAATGGGATTCCCAGATTTCTTTTCCTGAGTTGCGGTCAACAACCTTCTAGAATATGTCATCTTACATAGTTGATACCAGAATATTCATGGCTTTGGCATCACATGCCTTCACCTTCTTTTCAGTATCAGTCCACTTTGCTCTAGGGACAACTTCTTGTGTCACTATCCCACTGACATCTTTTCTGACTGAGATTGGGGGACCTGAGACAATAACATTAAAAAAATTCATCAATAGAGTTCATGTAAGGTTTTATTCTGGCCTTCCAGAGTGTAAACTTATTTAGGTTACACACTAGTGGTCTTGTTGATGAATAGTTCATAGAACTCATCATTTTTTTAAAAATAATTTTAAAATATAAAAATGTGAGTGAGAAGATCTTTTAATCAAGGTGTTTGTCTTTTTATGATCAACCTACCTCTGATACCAATTGAAAGTGCACAGTGTGACCTCTGAGTATTCTCTAAAGGTGGGTGAATAGAGTTTTAAATCATTTACACTAAATATGCACACACAATAAAAACTTCTAATAACTATGCAATCAGAAAACCAGCACAAAATAAATTAAACACAGAATACAGAAATATTAAAGGGGGACAGCACAGAAAATCACAACACAGAAGAGATAAGTTTTATATTGGTTCCCCAAAATATGGGTAGTCCACTCTTCTACCACCTTGGTAGGAATGCACTATCTAATGTCTGAGTCTTTTGATAAGGAGACTCTCAGAACCAGCCATTAAGTCTTTTGATAAGGAGACTCTTAGAACCACTAACTGAGTGTTTTGACATGGAGACTCTTAGAACCAACTACTGAGTCTTTTGATAAGGAGACGCTTAGAACCACTGAATCCTTTGGAGAGGGATTCTTAGGACTCTTTTCTTAGTTATAGAATAAGACAAAGAGAGAAGAAGAAGAAGAAGAAGAAGAAGAAGAAGAAGAAGAAGAAGAAGAAGAAGAAGAAGAAGAAGAAGAAGAAGAAGAAGAAGAAGAAGAAGAAGAAGAAGAAGAAGAAGAAGAAGAAGAAGAAGAAGAAGAAGAAGAAGAAGAAGAAGAAGAAGAAGAAGAAGAAGAAGAAGAAGAAGAAGAAGAAGAAGAAGAAGAAGAAGAAGAAGAAGAAGAAGAAGAAGAAGAAGAAGAAGAAGAAGAAGAAGAAGAAGAAGAAGAAGAAGAAGAAGAAGAAGAAGAAGAAGAAGAAGAAGAAGAAGAAGAAGAAGAAGAAGAAGAAGAAGAAGAAGAAGAAGAAGAAGAAGAAGAAGAAGAAGAAAAAGAAGAAGAAGTAGTGAAGATGTTTCTTCTGTTTGAATCCTCCTGCAACTATCACACAAGATTATGTCACTTGGTGTTCTTCAGGATCTGTTTAGAATGAACCCTTTCTTGAGGTAGAAAAGAATGTAAGGGTTATGAACTTATGATCCTGATGATCTATGTACTCTTGATAGCTTTCTGATGTAAGAGAAGAAGAAGCAGTGGCCTTTTTGTTTTTCCTGTACAAAGATGTTCTCTTGATCTGTCTGTGTTAGAGCTTGAGGAAGGAGAGCACAAAATAGAATAGCTTGATGGTGTATGTTGTCTTCCTTCCTCTGTCTACTTATTCTCTGTCGAATAGTATTTGAATTTGTTTCCTCTTCTATTCTCTACTTAGAAGGAATGTCCATTGGATAATAAATGTCTCTTTCCAATTCTGTTCACGAGCCATCACTCTGAATTTGAATAACTTCCAAAAATGTCTTTGTTATCTCTCTGTAGTACTTCATTCATTCTTGGTAATAAATGATCTGTTAGAATTCAAATTACATTCTTGGATATCTTCAAGAAAAGCATCTGAAAAGACAGCATAAAATGTTCTATTTTTGTCTGTATTCGACGTAACGCCGAATTCTTTTTCATTCTAATTGACGCGCCTCTGAGTTCTAATGGAAGCTGCTTCGAATTCCTTCTCAGCATTGAATAAACTCAGATATCGATGTTGCGTCGAATCCTTATCGACGTATCCATCGAGTTGAAGACTTGGGCTTTAAACTCATCTTCTGCTTCGAATTTAAGTCGAAGTTGCATCGACTTCTGATATTTCCTTTGACTGGATCTTCTTCTGCGTTGAGTACATTTCGACATTGCGTCGACTTCACTTGATGCTATGACTAACCGTCTGAGTTACTTCTACTTGTATTCGAAGTTGATTCGACTTTCAGTCGAAGTTGCGTCGACTTTTATTCAACGCAAGTTTAACTCAACTGAGTTTTGGACTGTTTTAGACTGGCCTTTGACACTCTAATGAGAGTATGACATACTAAGATATCTAATGACCGAATTACCCTCTCTATACAACATGGGTAATAAATCCTAGATTATGAAATCACTTGTAGATAATTTGTAAGATAAATCCATGGGTGTTTTTCCCAACAGTGGGCAAAAGCGGCCCGTCGTCCGACATGTCTGTATTCTTCTGCTATCACGTCATGTATCTAATTGTGAGTGAGTCTTCCAACAACATGTCTGGGGCCTGCTTCTCCCTGGTGGTGGTGATTAAGGTCGTCCCTAGGGCCCCTGTCCGGTCGAGCGGGATGTGCGGAGCTGGCCGCCTCAGAGATGTCTTCCTCTCGAGCGGCATCTACTGGCGGAACACGATTTGGATCCAGAGGATGCTGATTGACCAGTGCGTAAGGCGGAATGGGAGATCGAGGAGCTCTTTAGTTTCTTAGGAGAGACAACATCTTGACTTGATGCTCTTCCATTTGCCGTATGCGCCCCTCCAATGCAGCTACGGGCGCGATCACGACCTCTTCCATGAGAGGTGGATTGATGAGCGAGTGGGAGGGAGTTGGATCTATGCATTTTCCATGGATTTATCCCTCAGTGGTACGAACACACCTTCTTGCCATAACTACCAGTCACGAGTACTCTCATGAGTACTTTCTTGAGAGTCTTTAGAGATCTTTGGGGAACGTTTTCTCACAGACAACACCAAACTGTTGAAGATCGCCCGACGCTCCGTAGACTGTCGAGATGGATCGTCTTAGCTCTAGAGTGAGCCAGACGCCGCATACAGTCAAAGTAGAGAACTGACAGCTGACAAGAAGACTTTTTAGCGTGGAAGTCCAGAAGGGGTGAAAAACCACGTGGTCAGATCGGTGCCGACCAAACTGCATTATATCTTGGAGTCTTACAAGTAAAAGTAAAGAACTCAAGGGCGACAAGTTGCCTCTCATTACAGTTTTAGAAGATTGTGCGAGGGTGACAAGCCACCACTCGTCGCAGGGGGCGTAGAGGAGAATGAAAAGGAAAACCTTCAAGTCTTGAAGAACGAGCCTCTGAAGAGGAGGGAGACCTTTGAGGGCCGAAAGAGATCTTTGAGTCACCTTCGAAGGAGATCTTCGTAGTGAAAGGAGATCTACAAAGGTCAAAGGATATCTTGAGTCCCGAAGGAGATCTTTAAGGGATTCTTCAAATGCCGAAGGAGAACTCTGAAGGATCTTTGAAGAAGTTATCTCTGGTGCTTAAGGCAAGGTGTCTTCAAATGAGAGTCATGAGCTCTTTTTATAGTTTTTGACAGGGGCGTCTTGGTAATTGCGTTGCTAAAACCATCATAACTACCGGGCTGATGAATCACGCTACTTGATCTGGATCTCCTGGATTACCATTTTTGCGGATGTGACGAATTTGCCCTCCGAGCGATTTGGGCAAAAACCAATAATGTCTATGATGACTCGTTATGAGACACTGCAGTAGTAAAGGAGGTAAATAATGGGAGTGCGAGCGCTCAGAAGGAATTTTGCACTTGTTAGAGGGATCTCTCCATGAGCAACATATGGGCAAGGCCCCGTACAACCATCGCACGATCAGAATGAGTCGCACGGCGTAGAGGGTCATGCGGCGGCGGCCGCGCGGGCGTAGAGGGTTGTGCGGCGGTGGCCGTGCGGCCGGCGGGGGTCGGGCGGCCGGCGGGTGTCGGGCGGCCGGCGGCCAGCGGGGGGCCGCGCGGCCGGCGGGGGCCCGCGGCGGACGGAGGGGGCCCGTGGCGGCCGGAGGGGGCCCGCGGCGGCTGGAGGGGGCCCGCGGCGGTCGGAGGGGCCCGCACTGGCCGGAGGGGGCCCGCGCCGGCCGGAGGGGGCCCGCGTCGGCCGGAGGGGGCCGCGCAACCCGCGGCGGCCACACAGCTGAAGCTACGCATGCATGGCCGGGGTGGCCGCGCGGCGGCGGCCACACAGCTGAAGCTACACATGCATGGACGGGGAGGCCGTACGGCGGGCTTGGTTTGGGCGTGCTGTGGTTTCGTCGCGGCATTAGATGGCGGAGTGGCGCTCTGTTAGGGGGCGGAGTGGCGCTCTATTAGTGGGTGGTTTGGGGCGGTTTCTTCATTTCTCTATAAATTTAGGGGGTTCATATCATGTGTGTGTGTGTGTGTATAATTGTGTGTATATATATATGTGCACATATATATAGTCGTGCAAATATTTATAATAATTTAAAGTAATTTTATTTGAACCGCTGGATTGCATCATTAGTCCTTATTCGACCGCCCAGTTACGGGGAACCAGCCACGGCTCCTGATTTCCGTCAACCTGCCCGATTCCTCGATTCCTGAGCGGTCCATTCTTAAACGCGGTCATAAACCTGGACCGGACCGGCTAGAGATCTGGTTGGCAGTTCGACCAGCCGGTCTGGTCCGATTTTTAAAAGCTTTTTTGCAGTGTTTGAATATTGAAGTTGTCTAATTAATTTTCTCCTCACTAGGACGATTGAAGGTTACTTGCCTTTGGATAAGAAAGTGCATGCACTTAACAAAGTAGAAAGAGATCGATGGTCTGCACTTCCTGTAAGTACGATCCATGTGTCTAACCAATAGCTGACCCGACATCGAGCATTCAGTGGGAATTGCTTACAGGTTTGTGAGTGAACCAAGTTCTGCGCATATGAAGGCAGTAAAGAGGATATTGCGATACCTACAGGGCACCCACGATTTTGGGCTGCTCTATAAAAGAAAAGAAGACGAGGAAGAGAGTTTAATAGGTTATTCTGATAGTGATTGGGCCTGCTGCTCTGACGATCGAAAGAGTACCAGTGGCTTTGTCTTCCAGATTGGAGAAAAATCCATCTCTTGGAACTCTAGGAAGCAGCAGAGCATAGCCCTCTCATCTGCGGAGGCAGAATACATGGATATCGGTGAGGCGGCAAAAGAAGCAGTTTGGCTAAATCGCTTACTTGAAGAACTGAGAAAGAAGAAGCAAGAGCCGACTACCCTAATGATCGACAGCACCTCAGCCATCTCCATCAGCAAGAATCTTGTTTTCCACAACCGCACAAAGCACATACAAATCAAACATCACTTTGTGAGAGAATTATTAGAGGAGAAGGAGATTGCGCTCATGTACTGCAACACCAAGGATCAGCTGGCCAATGGTATGACAAAAGCTTTATCGGTGGAGAAGTTCCAGGCCTTTCGCGAACGACTGGGAGTCGTCGGTGGCGAAGACCTCCTAAATTAAGAGGGGGAATGTTGGATAAATGGCTATGTGCATTTATCCTCCTTTATTTAATTCAGGGTCTTTTGTGTAATTTTTATGTTTGTTGACTGTTGACTTTCTTCTGTTGTTAGTATATATTGCTAACAACATCTCTGCTAGGTTTTAAGTCTTGCATCTATCCAAATGTGCAGCTGTAGAATGCAGCGCACCTTGCTCATCTGATCTTTACTGTTTTCTCTTTAGATGTTCTTTGTTTTTGATGTTCTTCCTGTAAAACAAATGCTCCTTCATTAGATCATCTTTTCACAACTTCTTCATCATTTCAACCATTATTTTGGTGCAAGGTCTACCCCTGATGGGTTAAACAATGCAAAACTCACGACTCTTCATAAGGATATGTCACTGATCGCGGGAGCATTGATTTCGAGATGCCTGCGCAAGCATCATTGGCTCATCCTGAGGAAGATGTACATGACCGTGGTGAGCATTCTCACAGAGTTTTTCTCAGATACCAAGTTAACCTCATCCTCCAATTTATACAGCTTATCTTCATCCTTCTCTGGTGAGCCTAGTTCTAGCGGTAGTGAGGAGGTGAGCAAGTCGCAGGTGATCTCCGAAGTGCAACTTTGGACTACAAGTTCTTCTATTTTGTTTTGTTGTATGCGCAGTGTGTCCATTATTGTAAATGTAATTCTGGCAAATATATATATGTATATACTTTTAACATTTTAGATATATGCTTACCCTTGTTGTGTGTTGAACTCCCGTAGGTTCTTAGCTCACCATGGAGTTGAAATCGCATAGACTTTTAGGCTTGTCATGGAGTTTAACCTGCATAGGATCTTAGGCTCAATGCAGATTTGAACTAGAGTAGGTTCTTAGGCTCATCGTGGGGTTGAACTCTCATAGGATCTTAGGTTCGTCGTGGGGTTGAACTCATGTAATCTCTTAAGCTCTCCATGGAGTTGAACTCGCATGTGAGGTTCCTACATTGAAACACGTGAATATCTTAGAGTTTCTATTGGGATAGATACAGTCCCAGGTCATTCATATTGAGGGTGAGCTCAACTAGAAGAGGTGGAAATGTAAGTTATGAGTCGCGTCAAAGGTCCAAGATCGGATAAAATCAACGCACTCTCTGAGCATTCGCATTGAGGGAGAGCTCAATTTAAGGAGGTGGATAGGAAAAAAAATTCGCGTCGAAGACAATCCGGACCGAATAAGATCAACACACTCCCAGACTATTTGCTTTGAGGGTGAGCTCAATTGGAGGAGGTGGACAAGAGAGCCTGTTTTACATACCTTGCCTCGACAGAGTTCTCTTGGATCATGCTCACTACTAACTCCTGACAATCAATTGCGGTGTGGATGGGTGCGATCACCTGAGTGTTAGGCAACTGTCATGTAAGAGGGTAGCTTATTGTAACATCCCATGATTTTTAGGCAGCCAAAAAGTTTGGTGGCACCTCCTGATGCCCTAGTGGTTCCTAGAGGCCCCGGGATGCGCTAACCTTAGCAAGTGACCTAGGGTTGAACCCAGACACACCCACGGGTTGCAATTAGCCCAATTACATTTGGTGATCTCGAATTAGGTCATCTTAGACCTAGTAGGCATCATTATGACCTAGTGGTCACATTAGGCATACTCCAGGAGTTTGATCAATTCAGACTCAATCCTTGGAGGCCCCTTTACCCAAGAAGATGACTTAAACTTGTGTGGACCCAAGCTGACCCATTGAGGGTCCACATCACTCGGTTGACTAGACAAGTCAACTAGAGGTTGTTTTGGTCAACCCTAAACCTAAATTGACATAATAACTCACCATGGCATCCCATTGATCTATCCTTGATCTATGTTGACCAATTGATGATCTCATCCCACCCCCATGACCTCCATATCAATATGATAGCATGGCATGGTCAACCCAAGGTTTGACTTGGTCAAACCGAGGATTTAAGGTATTAAATTAATTAGGGTTTGAAAGTTTGAGCCCCCAAATTATCACCTCTCGACTCCTTTGACCCAAGACAACAAGATTGGACCTTCACCCTCCATGACATGGCTTGTCATGTCATCCTCTTGGTCAAACCCTAGACAAGTTCAAGGTATCTTTCCTCCTATTCTTCATCTTAATGGTTGTCATGCTTGGGAACGGTCAGGAAATGAATGCTATCATTTCCAAGGGATGTGTAGGGTTGCTCGGCCTTGAAGGGGTGTACCATCCATGGCTATATATGGAAGTGGTCAGCCAAACCCTAATCCCCCACCCCTCTCTATTTCCTTCCATGCAATCACCTGAATGACCCCTTGGAGGAAGGCAAAGTAAAACGAAACCAAAAGTGGAGTCTAAGACTTGCCAACGGAGAGGAAGAGCTCTCCCGGCCACCACCACCACCATACTTTTAGAGTAGCCTCCCTCCTCATCCAGCAACCTCCATGACAGGTGATATTCCTGAACCTACTCCTTGCCTAGATCATTTTAGGGCTTTTAGATCCCATCTCGGGCCACCAGAGATGGTGTTTCCCGACCATTGACGGACTCAGACCACCGTGCGAGCAAGAGCAATGCAGTCCAATTCAGGCTCACTGGGTGACCCTACATAGTAGGGGAGGACTCACTAGTCCTCCCCAATGTCTCTTGAGGTGGTGCGACTGCATGGATTGCGAGATCCAGGCGGTGATAATTTTTATACTCACGGGAAGGTAGTTTCCGATGAGTATAGGTGGCGGTCGGCCACCGTACCTTGTGATTGGTTCTGAGTCGTATCTTGTGATTGGTGTTGTTATTACTCCTACGTCTAAGAACTCTTAATAAAGATGGGGTGGTTTTGTACTTGAATACATGGAACTTAATACATGAGCTTGTGGTTGTAGTGGCATGTCTACTAGCTCCGTTGGACAGTTCCCACTCACGGGGAGTCACTACAAGAAAACATGACTTTAGTGACGAAAATTTTGTGACGATTTTATTTTGGTCACTAATGATATGTTGTTTGTGACTAATTTTATATTTCGTCACTTAATAATTAATTTGTGACACTATTTAATTTTTAGTCACTAAAAATATTAAAAATAGTGATCAAATAAAATTTCATCACAAAATACTACTTATTAATGACCAACTAATATCTTCGTCACTAAATATTTAACCAGTGACCAAAATATTTAGTCACTATTCATGAGATTGAATCTTCCCTCAAAGACAATTATATTCTCTCTAAAATTAAAATATCTTCCCTCCTTAAATAATTATAAGAGTTATAAAGTTTTTTATCAAATATATTATTTCCTATTTTATTAATATATTTTTTTTTTTTGATTTTTTTTCTTACTCCTACAAACCCACGAAACCCACTAAACCCACGAAACTGTCTGCCGATTCCATTAGAACCACGATCCCAACCTTATCCATCATACAACTCCCCCTTCGATGCCCAACCTCAGCTCGAAGACGCGACGCTGAGGTTTTTCGATCCCAACCTACTCCATCTTGCCTCTCCCCCCATCGACGCCCAACCTCAGATCGAAGACGCGAGGCAGAGGATTTTCGATCCCAACCTTCTCCATCTTGCTGCTTCCCCCATCGACGCCCAACCTCAGTTCGAAGACGAGACGTAGAGGATTTTCTATCGTTGCCTTAACGCCTCACTTCGACCTGTTTCCTTTCAGGGTTGCTACACCATTGCTGTCCCCACTGATTCTATCGCCCAGGTATCTCTCCATCCTGATGCCCTAGCCCGTACGAAGTTCCCGCCTCACTGTTTTTCTTCTTTTTATAGGTGGTTAATTGTTATAATAACTTTGTTTTTTCTCCTTAACTTCAGGATTGGACTGCACCTCTGATTCAACCTCCTCCCTGCCCGACATTGTTCTCTAGCTGACTTTAGAGTTAACACCATCGGCTAGTGGTTGCCACTCCAATATAGTACATGTCGATGATCATACTATAAGGCCTAGATGATTGTTGTGGGACACTACCTAGAAACAGAGTTGATCGTTCTGTTGTTCTCGTCTTTCCACGGGGGTGAGGCCTGTGAGGTTCTCTACCCGCTTAATAATTGGTCAGGTCTTTGTCGACATAGAGGAGTGATTAAGTATATTTCATATCATGTCATACATTGCATTGTATTGCTCTTTTAGGTTCTTATCGTATAAATTTGTATGGAAACTTTTATACGATGAGTTACTCAGATCCTTAACTTATAAGTTTGTATGGACATCCTTATAGGTTAAGTTACTTTTCTAGTGCCACATCCTTATCATATAAGTTGTAAGGGCATTCTTATATGATAAGTTATATTCAGTTTGATGTACACAATTTCTTATTATATAGCTCTCTTATACTACTTAGATGAGTGTCTTTGTACACTGTAATTTCTCTCTCTCTCTATATATATATATATATATCATCTATGTTAACACTTGCAGCTTCATTATCCTTCCTTAGAGCCTTAAGATGCATTGGCGGAGAGGGAAGGAACCACTTAGTCTTTTAGACTAACAGTTCGTTGTCACCACCCCGGGAATAGGAGTAGCAGTTGTAACATCTCTACTGGAAGGATAGCAGGGAACTGCAGTGATGTAGGAGTGATGACGATTGTTTCGAGAAGCAGATATTCCTACAACCGCAATGAGGTGGCAATGATTTGATGGTCATACATTTATATAGATTTAATAGAATGTTGTAGGGCATGTATTAGCCCAAGGTTTCTATTGTACTTTAGCTTGTAATGGACATTTTTAATTCATGATGATTTGTTGTGCGTGGCTATGATACTTCCTATGTCTTCAATCTTCCACTTATATTGATTATGTAATGTGATGATGGTTTGCAGAGAGGGTAAGCATCATGTAGTAGGGGTTAAACCGTGTGCTAGCACTATCGCAGGGTGGCTGCACTGGGCATAAGATCCTCCTTGGCTGTGTCTACTTTCCGAGAAGAGGATCTTACACTGATCTCAGCCGACAATGTAGAGACTTGGGTTTAGATGCATGTTGTGACACTCCGAAGACGATCACAATTTAAAGTCGATATCTGAGTAGAGTTTTTAAAGTATATCGCGACACAAAATAAAACACAATAAGTACCAAATTGGAAATTATAGAACTTTTCTTCCATTAGCAAGTTAAAGATACATCAGCGTTTTATACAATATACAACTGGATTGACATAACTCACTACATCTATATAAGATCCACTATACAATATTCATATGACATAATCCACTACAATTGATATAAGATGGACCACTATTCTATCTGATTACACACGTGACACTGTAGGTCCTGACAAGTACTGTTTACATGCTTCTCGATTGCATCTCTGATCCTTACAAATATCTATAACCATACATTATACTTCTCCATTTTCTTTTGTCTTTCTTCTTCAGTCAGTTTTTAATTGTTTTGGATTTTCGTTTGGACCTTAAAAAATTTAGAGCAACATAGTGCTCACCATAATGAAATAATTAAGTAAGAGTTTTACCTTTTCAAGCGTTGTATAGTCAAACACAAAAGGTGAGTGTCATTATGCATTAAATTAGTATGTAATAGTGACTAATAAACGATTAAAAAGAAACTAGTGAATGATAAGGAATTCTAAATAATAACAGTGACTGAGTAGGTATAAAAAGTATAAAATTACTCGATTATTAATTCTTCATTTACCAGGTTTTTTAATTCATCATTTCTTATCATTTATCAGATCACGTTCTATTTTTTATTCATTTCATCAAGAATGCTAAGGGTAGATGTCGTCTCAGTATCCATCGTTTGGGCCCCAACCCTTCTGGGTCATCATCAGCTAAGTTAGGATGTTCGAACACACAATAGAACTTAGCCATCCTTTCCAATTTAGGGTGGTATAACATGCAATAGTCCTTCTTTCCTCTGAATTTGAAATACAAATCATAGTAGACAACTCACACACCCCTACTGCTGTTAACCCTTAATCTTCTTATGCATCAATGGATGTCTGTAGGTTATTCTTCATTTAGTGAGTTAAGTTCGATGTTTATTACTTTATTTTTTTCATCTCAGAATATTGATCGCTTTTTGTGTATCTTTTTAGCCAACTTTAGCGATTCTGATTGACAGTGATTTCAATTATCGAACATGATTAAGTTCAAATTCGATCCACAAGCAGAAAGTGTGCTCATTGAGAAAACATGACTCGAGTATTAATTCAAAAACAATTCGAAAATAAACGTAATTAAAGACATAAATACTCAGCACAAGTTTCTCCTTCCCTTTTTCATTCTTTGGGTCACCATTGCGTCTATCGTCAATGTCATCCTCCACATTATCTGTCAATAAGCATCCTTTTAATAGGGTCGCATCTTTAAATAGAAACGACATTGAGTCATTAGGATGATTATGACTTTTTAAAGGGATGGTCATAAGCCGCTAGAGGAAAAAAAGCTAATTGAACAAATAACATTATCAAATAACTAATATTGCAACTGTTATTTTACTATGGGTCATTTAAATCACACCTAGAGGGGGGGTGAATGGTGTGATATTTTCTTTTTTTATTTCTTTTTAGATTTATCAAGATAATCAAGAAAACATACATAGAAAGCACATAGAGATTTAGAGAGGTTCCCCAAGAATGCCTTAGGTAGTCCTCTCTCCACACCACCTATGTAGCAATGTGAGACTATGCAAAACTCCTCCAAATCTCAGATCTCACAATATAGATCCTACCTAAGTCTTCATTACAAAAGACTTACACTCAGACTACCAAAGCCCTACCTCAATCTTTGCACCCAAAGATCTAAACTCAGATCTTCTCAAAAATCATTCCTCAAATCCCAAGGATCTTACACTCAAATTCCCACTGGAATCTTAAAACTCAGATTTCCACTGGAATCCTACAGCAAACACAGATCCAAAGGATCTTACAGCAGCAGAATAACGAGTAAATGTTTACAATACAACTTAGTCTCAATAAGATAGAATGAATAATCTTGAGTCTTCTGTAGAAGCACAGTAGTATGGCTTCTCCTTCCTTGATTAGAGCTTTGAAAGAATCTTCTTGGAGAAATAAATTTGGACCAGGAAAACTTCTTGCAGAAAGAGCTTCTTACTCAGAAAAATATTCTTCAAAAAGAATTTGATCGACTGAGTAATACTTTAGCGGAAAGATGAATCAGATCTTTCATTGAACGGGCTCTTAAAGATTTCTGTAAGAATACTTGAAAAGAATCGACAGCAGCTCTTGAATTTCTTATTTCGAAAAGTTCGGCTGTCGGAAAGGGATGTACGTTCTCGTTAATCCATTGGAGAAACCCTAAAGCCTTTATAAGGACTATTTCTCCAATGGCTAAAATCAAGAATGAATATTTAATTAATACTTTCCAAAAGAATATCCCTGATTTGCAGTTGACGACAGATTCCAAAATGAAATTAAAGTTATTGCACGATTTGCGGCTTTCTTCCCGCGTCTAGCCGATATGAAAATCTTCTAGCTGATATACTATTCCAGTCGACAAATCTTCAAGTCGACATACTGTTTAGGTCGATATTTTTTTCCAGTCGATATACTTCTAGTCGAATGTTGAGCATCTGGTCGAATGACACAATTCATACTGCTTGATAGCACAGTCTGGTCGAATCTTCTTGATGTCTAGTTGAACGTTGAACATCTAGTCGAGTGACACTGTTCATATTGCTTGATATCACAGTTTGGTCGAATCTTCTTGATGTCTAGTCGAATAATCAGACATTTAGTCAAATTTGGGCTTAGCAGAATTTCTTTCTTTAAGACATTCATTTGTCTTGAGCTTTGTCTGGACGAATCGTCTTAATCTTTTTGAGCATTCGGCTAGATTATCCAGATGTTTAGTCGAATTTGTACTTACCAGAATTTCTTTCTTTAAGACCATCTACACGATTCATCTTGATGATTATGCACATTCGACTGAATTGTCTAGTCAAATTTGTACTTAAACGAATTTCTTCATTTAACAGATTTTTGGTTGAATCATCTGCACATTCGACTAGATTGTCTAGCCGATATTTTACTTAGCAGATTTTAGGCTTAACCCATCCTGTTGGCCAACTTTGCAACATGATCTCCAAACCTTTTTCAAGTGATTATTCCTTGTTAGTGACAAGTCTAATATAATATTAGGGAATAGTCAATATGTGTTTTGCACCATGAAGGATTATACAGGTAAAGCACTGTTTGAGTGACTATAAGCCTAACCCTACATTAGCCATGCACTTTAGTTATACTTGTCACATCAAAACTAGCACATACATCAAATACAATGTGTGATATCTTTATTGTAAGGACTTCTTCAAATTTGGAATATTGAGGGCAATATTCCTAACAATCTTCCCCTATTTGAAGAAGTTAGAACCTTCAATAAAGATGCTCACACATACATAAAGAAATATGAGTACCAAGATAATATGAAAATTACATACCAATTAAGCTCTTGAGGTTCTATACCAATCTAGGTTGATTAATGATTCATATAGCTTGACCAGCATCTTCTTTCTCTATATAGCACCTTCTTTCTCTATATGGCTTGATCAACATCTTTTTTCTCTATAGATTGATCATCATCTTCTTTCTCTATATAGCATCTTCTTTTTTCTTTCTCTATATAGCTTCATCTTTTTTTCTCCCCCTTTCTGACTTCATTAAATATGTTTTTGAGGATTTCTTCCTGGTAGTCTTTTAGCTTCTGAAATCAGCATCTAGAATAGCATAGCACTAGGGTAGTCTCTCTCCCTCTTCCTTCAAAGGGTCTCTTTGCAACTGCTAGATCTTCAGGAATTTATTTCCTCTTACTTTTACTCTTGCTCTTGTTCTCTCCCTCTTTACTTTTATGAAGTTGTTTCAAAGCTTGCAACTCCTAGGGCAGAGGACTCAGTGTGAGTCGCCCCCTCAACTTGAGCAATATTTGATAAAATAGTAGTAATTTCATTGACTATTCTGCTTTTGAAACTTCAGCTACTTCCCCTCAATAGCAGCAACATCTTCAACAGAGGAATCTATAATAATAGGCTTAGTCGTAACCTCTTGAACATCTATTCTCTCATGCTTCTTAGTAGCTTCATTTCCATGCTCCCCCTTAGTTTGTACAGGGGTTACCACAAAAACAACTGATTTCTTTGACATTCTCCTCCAGTCAGTTCTCTGTATCGACTACACATTATAGTCGATATTCTTAAATACTTTGTAAAAATTCTACAAACTTCAACAAAATGATTAGACAGAATATGTGTCGACCAAATCTCTAGCCTACACACTTATAAACCTACTGAATGAGGAAAAATAACTGATATAATTCATATTCTGGTTAGAGAAATAGAAGTTTGTTAATTGCTACAAAAAAAAGCAAATTGTAAAGCAAATGAAGCGAGAAATTTTCGCTTATATGGAAAAGATTATGTTGTTTTTGATCCCAACTTTATAATTCAAAAGTTATTTGGGGTATCAAAAATTATTTTTGTCAAAGTTATTTCATTGAAAGCTCACCATCTTGTTTAAGTGTGCATAGCCTTCATGTTTATCTCTTGTTTTTCGCATCCTTAAACCTAAGCCAAACATTACAACCAATGAAAGACCTTTTGATTCATGCTTCCTAAGGTTTATTTTTAGTACGGTAGCGAGAAAGTAAAATTGGGTAAATTTCTTCGATAGAAGTACGGATTGTTGACTTTGCTTGGATTGATATGATTATAAAATGTCTCTGAAATTTTAGTAACAACTCAATGCCTTTTCCATTCGTCGCTTTACTCAGTTTTCAAATTCTGCTTAAATATGGGATGATTTCTTCTATGTTAGTGAAACATATAAAATTATTTGCTAAGAATAAGTAAAAAAATTCAGTTTATTTTTCATAATTCCTCTACTTCTAATTTCGCATCGTACTCTTGTCGGCATAGTCAATTTGTTTGATTAGTTTATTTTAAATTTTTTTTGCTAGCTAGTGTGTGTTTGCTTAGGGACAAGCAAAATACTTAGTCTGGTGAGAATTTGATGATACACATTTTGACGTAACGAATTATAACAAAAATATTAATTTTTAATATAAATTATATATGTTTTATTAAAATTATATATTATTATTATTATATTATTTGCACTAATTATATTTTAATTTAAAATTTCAGCACGTCTCGACGAAAAGCCCGCTGTCAACTTTTGCACTACAGATTATTCTCATGCAAATATTTTTCTTTGCATACATGGCTATTCCACCACCTTTCCCATACTCCTCCACTTGCATGAAATTATTCTATATATATTCTCATTTAATGTCACCTCATCATTCAAGTTATATTTACAATATATATGGCCGCCCTCCCCCTGTTATTGTATTAATATTTTTATATATATGGCCGGCCACCTCTCTTCACATTCTCATGCATGGTCACTCCCAATTATTATCCATTTATCTCCTCTTATACCTCTTCATATTCTTTTTTTATTTTCTCCTATTAATCCTCCATCAAGCATGGTCGGTCACCCTTTTATTTTCCAATTAATTATGAGTTGCCGACCCCATTAAGTCCCTTATTTTCATCCCTTTTTATTAAAGGGCCGCTCTGCCTCTTCATTTTCCATTTGATGAAGGTGTCTCTTCATTTTCCTCATTACATGGCCGGCCCCACCTTATGAAGCCACCACTTTATTCTCATTATATGATCGGCCACCTCTTGGTCTCCCATAATTTTATTTCTTTTATTTCTTGTAATTTTATTATTATTGTGTCTCTTCATCTCTTCTCCCCTCTTTACTCATCTTCTGGCTATAAAAGGAGAAGGGATTCAAGGCATTTGAGGAGGGAGTTCAAGAGAGAAGAGGAGAGAGTGCGAGGAATTTTCATATTGAGTGCTACATATTTTGAGAGTTCATGTTTATGTTGGAGAGTGTTTGAAAGTTTATGTTGTAGGTTTGCTTTCATGTTATTGTTATTTCATTTCCTAATGTTATAGTTCATCTTGTTATATTTTGTAATCGTTCTTATCTTCGATCAATGGAATTATGTCTTCTTTTTCTCTTATTCTTGTCTCTTATTTCACCGAGTAGATAAATCCTTTCTTAGTGCTTGATTGGTTAATATTAGAATGAAGATTGAATTATAATTCGCCGTATCTAATTTTTGAAGTTTTGTTTCGATTTATTTTCGATTTAAATTTGGTTGCAAGTTTATATTGCTAGTATATAAATTTCATTATCCGTTTTGCATCCTAACAGCCGAGAGGCTCGTGGATACCATAGATCTCTCGGCCGCTAGGATGCCAACCGGATAACGAAATTAATATACTAGCAATATAAACTCGCAACCAAATTTTAATCGGAAATAAATTGAAACAAAACTTCAAAAATTAGAGACGGAGGATTATAATTTAATCCTCATCCCAATACTAATCAATCAAACACTAAGAAAGAATTTAGCTACTCAGAGTGAAATAAGAGATAAGAATAAGAGAAAAAGAAGACATAATTTTCATTGATCGAAGATAAGAACGATTACAAAATACAACAAGATGAACTATAACATTAGGAAATGAAATAACAATAACATGAAAACAAACTTACAACAACATAAACTTTCAAACACTCTCCAATATAAACATGACCTCTCAAAACATGTAGCACTCAAGATAAAAATTCCTCACACTCTCTCCTCTTCTCTCTTGAACTCCCTCCTCAAATGCCCTGAATCCCTTCTCCTTTTATAGCCAAAAGATGAGTAAAGAGGGGAGAGGAGATGAAGAGACACAATAATAATCAAATTACAATAAATAAAAGAAATTAAATTATGGGAGACCAAGAGGTCGTCGGTCATATAATGAGAATAAAGTGGTGGCTTCATGAGGTGGGGTCGGCCATCTAATGAGGAAAATGAAGAGGCACCTTCATCAAATGGAAAATGAAGAGGTAGAGCAGGCCTTTAATAAAATGGGATTAAGATAAGAGACTTAATGGGGCCGACCACTCATAATTAATTGGAAAATAAAAGGGTGGTTGGCCAGGCTTGATGGAGGATTAATAGGAGAAAATAAAAAAAGAATACGAAGAGTTATAAGACGAGTTAAATGGATAATAATTGGGAGTGGCCATGCATGAGAATATGGAGAGAGGTGACCGACCATATATATAAAATATTAGGGTCCGTTCGGCGCGCAGGTAATGACTTTCTGGAATTGGCTTTGGCCAGAAAACCAATATCAACAGGAATTGGTTTTGTGTATAAAACCAATTCTGCTGTTCGGTTGCAGAATGGAATTCAGTGAACAGAATTAGAATTGATATCTGTAAGTTGTTCGGCTGCACGATGGAATTGGCTTTCTGTAATTAAAATTTTTAAAAGCGCGCGCCCGGGCGAAAAGCGCTCGCCCGGGCGAAAAACGCGCGCCTGAGCGAAAATATCTCGCCAGATCGAAAAAATCGCGCGCCGGCAAAAAATCGCGCCCGGCGAAAAAATCGCGTCCGAGCGAAAAAATCGCGCCCGGCCAAAATAAACGCGCCCTGGAGAAATAAAACGCGCCCGGGCGAAAAAATCCCGCCCTGGCAAAAAAATCGCGCCTTGGCGAAAATCTGCGCCCGGGCGAAATAAACGCGCACGTGCGAAAAAATCGCGACCCGGGCGAAAAATTCGCGCACGGGCGAAAAAATCGCGCCCGTCCGAAATAAACGTGTCCGTCCGAAATAAACGCGCCCGGGAGAAATAAACGCGCCCGGGCGAAAAAAACGCGCCCGGGCGAAAATATGCACCCGGGCGAAATAAACGCGCCCAGGGAAATAAACGCGCCTGGGGAAAATAAATGCGCCCGGGCGAAAAAATCGCGCCCGGGCAAAAAAAAACGCGCCCGGGCAAAAAAATCGCACCCGGGCAAAAAAATCGCGCTCGAGCGAAAAAAAAAACGCGACTGAGCCACAATATGCTCCCGGGCGAAATAAACGCGCCCGGGCGAAAAAATCGCGCCCGGGCAAAAAAATCGCACCCGGGCGAAAAAATTGCGCTCGAGCGAAAAAAATCGCGCCCGGGCGAAAAAATCGCGCCCGGGTGAAAAAATCGCGCCCGGGCGAAAAAATCGCACCCGGGTGAAAAAATCGCGCCCGGGCGAAAAAAATAGATGCCGGGCGAAAAAATCGAGCCCGGCGAAAAAATCGACCGAAAAACGCGCTGGTCTATTAATGTGTGCCCGGGTCGAAAAACGTGCGCTCGACCGAAAAAACGCGCTCTCGGGCGAAAAATGCGCGCCCGACCGAAAAAAGAGTGTCTGAGCGAAAAATGCCCGACAGGCCGAAAAACACCCGGTCGGCCGAAAAAACGCCCGCCTGGGAGAAAAATACCCGCCCGGCTGAAAAACGTGCGCTCTAGCAAAAAATCGCGCTCTCGGGCGAAAAACGCTCGCCTGGGAGAAAAATGAACGTCCGGTCGAAAAGCACGCGCCCGACCGAAAAACTCGTGTCCGACTGAAAAACACACCATGTAGGAAAACGCACGCTAGGACGAAAAACCCGCGCGTAGGTTGAAAAACTCTAGCGAAAACATTTGATTTTGCGGAAAACCTATGGGCGGAGGTAAGATTTGTTATTTGATTTTTTAGTTCATAGTAAAAGCCATGGGTTTTCACATGAAAGTCAATATCCGCTTAAATTTCGTTGCGCCGAACACTAGAATTGGATTTTTAATCTCCAATGCCAATTCCAGAAAGCCAATTCCGTCCAAACGAACGGACCCTTAGGGAAATGTTATTCATACCCCATAAATGACTATTTATAACTCATGACTTTTTGTACCCAAATAAGATATTTGTACTCATACTTGATAATGATACCCATACATGTTTGTCTTAAAAATTTTTGTTTTTTCTGTCATAAATTGCGTTAACATAGAAAATGTTTTGTCAAACATTAATAACATCTACTTAGATTTTTTTTGCACACCTTAATATTCATTCACTTAATTAACATCAAAAAATATTTCACTCAAAAAAATACACATTGTGTTTCCATATTTCCAAAAAGTACATAACAGCATTTGTTAGCCATTTCATTCCTTGTGAAAATGTACTCCGCCTGCAGGGAAAAATGTTTTTAATTAATATTGTAAATTTAAAATAATAAATAACGAAGTAAATATCTTTTTTTTTTGAACGTAATGTGTTGCGCCATCTGCATCCCAAATGATCCCAACAAGCCCCAACCCTCTCCATCTCCAACATACAGGCGAGCGGTTAGGGCACACATCGACAAAATGGGGGAGGGTTAACTTACGTCACAGTCTAGGAGAGCGGAAGGCATGGCCGGTTGGCGAGGAGAGGGCGCCGGCGAGCGGAGGGACGGGGCGAGGACGCGGCGAGGTACAGGTCGAGGCGCCGACGAGCGGAGGGACAGGGCGAGGACGCTGTGGGGACGCGGCGAGGACGACAACCGGCGAGGGAATCGACAATAGGGGAAGGTTTAATCGGGTACGCGTGAGAGAAGGGAGGGGAAAGTGTGGGTACAAATAATAAATTTTGGGGGTTTTAAAATTGAATAAAAATAAGATGTAAATGGATGTGAATATTCATTTATGGGGTATGAATAACATTTCCCAAATATTAATACAATAACAAAGTGGGAGGCACATATATTAATGTAAATATAATTTGCACGATGAGGTGACATTAAATGAGAATATATATATAATAATTTCATGCAAGTGGAGGAGTATGGGAAAGGTGGTGGAGTAGCGCATGTATGCAAAAAAAATATTTGCATAAGAATAATCTTTAGTGTAAAAGTTGACAGTGGGCTTTTACGTCGAGACGTACTGAAATTTCCTCAGACCTGTCATAAAATAAAATATAATTAGTGCAAATAATATAATATTAATATTATTATTACTAATATTAATATATAATGTTAATAAAACATATATAATTTATATTAAAAATTAATATTTTTGTTATAATTTTTTAAGTCAAAATGTGTATCATCAGCTAATTTTATCATACGATGAGCGTACAATCTTTCTTGTGCGGAGAGCGTGTTTTCAGTCGGTACTATGAAAATTTGACTGGAAACTAGAATTGGAAAGTAATTAATCCATCTGGATTCAAAAAAATCCTTCTGGATTCGAAGAAATTCTCTCCACCTCGGGGGGGGGGGGGGGGGGGGGGGGGGGGGGGGCAGGATCAATTTGATTTCTTCACACGAGTTCACGAGACCGTTCACACGATCGTGCAGTTCAGGCGCACGTCCGTGCGTAAGTAAATCACGCCAAACCAAAACTCTGTAGGTAGTCGTGTGGTTTTGGGCACGCACGATCGTGCATGCTTTAAGTCGCACGAACGATAATTCGCATGATCGTGCGGTTTAACACGTTTTAGCTTCAAAATAGAGTTTTGGTCCTATGGAGCTTCAAAATGGAGTTTTGGAGCTTCAAAATGGGGGTTACCTAAACACCTATATTTCTGGGTAAGGTGAATCAAAAATATTATTGGAGCAAAAAGAAAGTGCCAAACAGAGCCTAAAAGCAGCATTCTAGCTCATTGCAAATTCACTTTAATTTTCTTCATAAGACTAAGATGTTTCTTCTTTTATGTTTGTCCGTGGAGAAAGTTTTGATATGGTTCCCCTCAGATCCAAGTAATCAAGCTAGAGTTCATGACCCGCGACCCCGGATTGGCTTGTCAAAACAGTTCACCTCGGCCGCACGGGGTCTCGCCTCGACCAGACGTGCATCACACAAATCCAGCAGCAGACACCCACACGCACGCACACCTTTCCGAGTCGCACAGGCGCGCGAGAGTGCACGCCCCAATGCTCGCATGGCAGCACGCGCCCTCGTCACTCTCATGTGCACACCCTCGTCGTCTACATGCTCACCGCCGCCGCCGCCGCTGTTATTGCCGACGGACTTGGCCCGGCTGCCCAAGCTACCAAGACCACGTACCCGAGGGGGCAAGGTCGTAATATTACAGAAATTGGTGATCCAGGAGATCGGAATCGGGTGCTCCTATTCACCCGTTCAGCGTCCGGGAGGGCGTAATTACCTGCGCACCCCCAGAAGAATTATAAAAGGGTGGTCAAGCCTTCATTTGGAGGAGGAGAAGAAAGGGAAGAAGACGGGGCTCTGATATTTTTCGACAAAAAAGTTGCAGAAGTTCAACTAAGAGACGGGAAGACTCTACTCGGCTCTCATCCTCCCGCTCAGCACACGCTTCCCCGCGTGCCCGCTCCAATTCCAAGACTACTCCAGTGCACGCTTTTGCGTTCCGCAACGCTCAGCTTAGCCAAGAGTTAAGCACTTACAAATATTTTGTAAATGAGAGGTGACATGTCGCCCTCTGAAAAACTGATATTTGTACTCAACTGAGACTAGTGGATTTCGTCAGAACTGGGTCTGGCCCCATGATTCCAGATTTTCCACATAAAAACTTTATTGTCTGCTGTTAGTTCTCCTTTCTAACTGTTTGCACGTTCGGCTCACTCTCAAGCTAAGACCGTCCATTTCAACCGATCTGTGAAAACGTTCAACGACTCGCAACAAGTTTAATTGTTATACTAGTTCTCTCACCTTTGTTGTTAAGAAATACTCTAGCCTTCCTTTCTTCTGTGATTTTATTTCCATATGATTGCATATGATGCTCTGATTTATTAGCACTATTTTTTTTGAGTTTTGACACACAAAAACGCTTATGACGCTCTGTTTGGCGCAGCGGCGGCGGACATGTACGCGGTGAATATGAACCGTCGTTTGTGAACGTCCAACCTCACCTATGGAACTTCATCCACTTTTATATACACAACTAATAATATTTTCTTGGTAGCGGTCATAACAACTGTTACGTCAAATATATATTCTATGACGATGGCGTTTTTCTCTAAACTCGGCAGAGCAAAATCGCCGCGGCAAACTGAGCCAACTTCTAGTGATGTTGTTGGCATTGTTTGTTTTATGCATCTATTTAACTTTTTTTTTGTCATATCTATTAATGTGATTTTTTTAACACCAACAAAATGTAATTTGGTGTCATCGGTTTATGTGGATCTGCGGGTTTATTGCAAAAGAAAATTGCAATTTTTTTAATTCTTTTGACGTGTCTTTTGTTGACTTATCTCTTAGGGTCCGTTCGTTTGAACTGAATTGGTTTTTTCGACGAAAATCAATATCTACATGAATTAGCTATTTACAGAATTCAAATTTTGTTGTTCGGCGATAAGATTGAATTCAGTCAACAGAATTGGAATTGAGAAACAAAAGTTGTTCAGCTGAATGATGAAATTGGTATTGGAATTAACATTATACAATAATTATATAAACTCAAAATAGGCGTCAGCGCCAAACACATTAAATTGCATAATATGTTTTAAGACGCGCGTTTTTCGCCCAATCCCAATTTTTTCGCCCAAGTGCGCATTTTTTTCACGGGCGCGCATTTTTCTCCAGGACGAGTGTTTTTCGCGAAAGTGTGTGTTTTTTGGCCCATGACCTCATTTTCGCCCGATCACGAGTTCTTCAGTTGGGAGTGCATTTTTTGGCACGGAAGCACACTTTTTGTCTAGACGCGCATTTTTGGCCCGTGCGCGTATTTTTTTCACTAGCGCACATTTTCGACCGAGCTGCTGTTTTTCGGCCCAGTTGTGCGTTTTGCGGCCCCGACAAAAAATGCGCGTTTGAGAGAAAAATGCGCGCCTGAGCAAAAAACGAGCGCCCGCGCCGAAAAAATTGCGGTTTGGCGAAAAATGTGCTCCCGGGCAAAAAATATGTTCCCGCACGGCAAACGTGCTTCAGGGCGAAAATCGCGCGTCGAGCGAAAAACGCGCGCCCGGGCGAAAAATATGCGCCCGGGCAAAAAAGGCGCGCCCGGGCGTAAAACGTGCGCCCGGGCGAAAAACGCGCGCTCGGGCGAAAAACGCGGGTCCGGGCGAAAACGCAAGCCCGAGCGAAAAACGCGTCACCGAGCGAAAAATGCACGCTTGGGTGAAAAACGCACGCTTGGGCGAAAAACTTGCTCACGGATGGAAAAATTCGCGCCCGGCTAAAAACACGCGTGATAACGCATTACTTATCTTAAATTATTAACGTAAAAATATGAAATTGTTATAAAATAATATATAAATTCACCAATTAATATATTATTTTGATTATAATTTTACTCGTTCCCTATTAAAATGCGTTAATGTTATTTTTATTGTTATTTTGCAGGCCTAGGGTAATTTTTTGCACGTCAAATATGAGAGCCCGCTGCAAAGCTTCAAATCCAAATACGCGCATGTGTCATCCTTGCAACGATGCTACCTGGCCCTGTTCACGTGAAATTCATGCATGTCACTACCTTTTCTCATTTCCATACAGGTGAACCATTCGTCATTCACATGCAAATTATTATTTCATTAATCTCATGCATGCATGCAATATTCTTATTATTAGCATTATTATTACTATTATTATCATCATCATTATTATTATTACTATCAACATTATCATTATGATAATTATCACTATTATTATCATTATTATTACTATTATAATTATTATGCTTTATTATTCATAACTTAGAACATGTTACACGCCAATTCCTCTCCTCCACACAAAAGGCCGGTCAACATTTCAAATCTAAATATAGTATGCACCCACAATTTTCTCCTTCACAAAATTTGGCCGCCCCCTCCTAATTCCTTTCTTTCACACATGTAGCCGCCAACTCCTCTTATTTCTCCCATTTACAATAGCCGCCCATCTTTCTTCTCCTACACCCATGCACCATCATTTTCTCCCCACCTCTCATTTCAATTATAAATAAAAACAACCTTATAATATATTATTATTAATATTATTTGCCTTATTTTATGTTCTAATAAAAATAGCCCACTCTCTTTTTCCTCCTTTCACACATCATGAATACACCAAGTCATATTTTAATATAAATGCAAATCATAATTTTTCAAAGATCCAATTCACATGATTTCACACTCATTCACATGCCACACACCTTCATCTTCCCCTCCCCCACTTCATCTATAAAAGGAGCATGGAATCAAGGGATGAGGACACCAACCAAGCAAGGATTTGTGTGACCAAGGAGAGAATGAAGAGATGAGAGTTTATTTGAGAGCTTGTTTCCTATGTTCTTTTCTTAATTAAGAGTTTATGTTTTGAATTTTGTTATTTTAATTAGCTTGTTTGTATGGTTTTAACTCTCGACTTACAATTGTAGTGTTTTATTCTCATATTAATATTAATGTTCATCTCACTTTTTGTTATTTCTTTCCCCACTATGTGTAACTAATTTCCCACTTAGTGTTTGATTAGATAATATTGAGATGAAGATTTAATCATATAATCTATCGTCTCTAAATCTTACAAAAGATCGTTTTGATTCATTTCCGATTAATTTTTGATGCGAGTTTATATTGCCGGTATATAAATGTCGTGATCCGATTTGCGTCCTATTAATCGAAAGGTTCAAGGAAGCTTTAGATCTCTAGGAAATGAAGGGCCTATTATATCTTCTTTGAAAAAAAGAAAATATAACTCCTTTGGTTTTTTGGATTAATGTTTTTGCAATTTTGATTTATTTCAAATCTAAGAGATTTTATTTGAAGTAGTTTAAAATTAGGCGGTGGTCATCTCTAGCGAGTGATTATCATATTTTTCAATCCTCCAATCGAAACGGAATTTTTTTAGATTTAGAACGTGTCTTTTGAAATTGGATTCCCAAGAACATCTAATCAAGTGCTAAGGTTTTCACTCTTGAATTGTTCTTTCGCTTAAGTGTTTTTCCTATTTGCAACTTTTAATTTTCTAAACAATCAAATCCACTTTTCTTTTGGTAAATTAATAGAATTTTGCGTGAGTGCGATTACTCGACAGGCCTCGGGCATATACGACATTTTTCCTATACTACATTTCGATAGGTACACTTGCCTACATCGGGATTTAGTTCGGACGAATTATTTTAAAACGAAAATACACCATCAAGTTTTTGGCGCTGTTGCCGGGGACTTTCTATTTTGTCGATATTTCGAAAGCGCAAAACTATTATATTTATCATTTATCTCTAAAAATCTTTAAGGGTGTGACTATATTCTTGGAAAGGGAGATTTGGGCTTCATCCCATCGCATCTCTTAGTACCGCTGCGAACCCCTCACAGGGTATACCCCGGGAAGTCCAGGACTAACATAATCCGCCTACAAAGACAAAAAAAATCACTTTTTTTTTTAATTTTGGTTTTCCTTCACTTTCAGTTATTCTCCCTCTTTCTTTTTTTTTTCTTTCTCTCTTTAGTGCATGACCCGTAGTAGCTCGTCGAGTAATCCTGATATTCATTTCGATCCAGAGGTGGAGCGCACCATTCGGCAGCGCCTCCGAACTCGTGATCAGGATTTACATATAGATCTCGAAGAGTCGATCGGAGACACAACCACAGAAAAAATGGGAGAGCCCAATCCAGAAGTTGACCAGCAAAGGACAATGTCCTATTATGCCCAGCCAAACCTGGAGGGTACAGAAACAAGTATCGTTCGCCCTGCAATTGCGAACAACAATTTTGAATTAAAGCCTGCTATAATTCAAATGGTACAATAGTACGTACAGTTTGATGGTCTTCAGAATGAAGACCCAAATTTACATCTTTCTAGTTTTATTGAAATTTGTGACACGTTTAAAATTAATGGCGTAACCGATGATGCGATTAGATTGAGACTTTTTCCTTTTTCTTTACGTGCTAAGGCCAAGCAATGGCTAAATTCTCTTCCCAGAGGATCTATCCATACTTGGGCCGAACTCACTGAACATTTTTTATCAAAGTTCTTTCCGCCCGCGAAGACGGCTAAATTAAGAAGTGATATTTTTTTGTTTGCTCAAATTGATTCGGAAACTCTTTACGACACATGGGAGCGTTTTAAAAATCTTTTACATCGTTGTCCGCACCATGTACTACCCACCTGGATTCAAGTCCAGACATTTTATAACGGTTTAAACGCAACTACTAAACAATCTATCGATGCAGCTTCCGGTGGAACTCTAAACCGCAAAACCCCGGAAGCCGCATTGGAGCTCTTCGAGGATATGGCTATGAACTCTTATCAATGGAGTGCACCTCGGGCGCGTCCAAATAAACCGGTCGGGGTGTATGAAATTGATACGGTAGCCCAACTTGCGTTACAAATTGATATGCTAAATAAAAAAATGTCTGCGATGTCACCTTCTTCTTCAAATTCATCTTGGGATGCTACTAATAATGATGTTTTATTGGCAGAACAGGTAGATTATATCGGGAACCCGATTCGGCCTTCCGCAAATTTGGGTAACAATACGTTCGGAAACACTTATAACCCAAATTTGAGGAATCACCCGAATTTCTCATGGAGCAATCCGGGGAATGCGGTCCGCCCTCCAAATGCTTTTCCACCTGGTTTTCCACCACCTGCACCTTGTGTACCCACATTTGAAGAAAATTTTTCAAAATATGTTTCTAATACTGATGCTACTTTGCGAAATTTAGCCGGGTCTCTCCGGAATCTTGAAAATCAAGTCGGGCAACTTGCCAAATTTTTAAATGAACGCCAACCTGGAACTCTACCAGGAAACACTGAGGCAAACCCACGAGATTCAGTTAATGCCATCACTCTTAGAAGCGGAAAAGAAGTAAGTGTGTCTGCTCTCGAGAAAGAAAAAAGTACGTTTGAAACTCTGCCTTCTTCTTCCTCTCCTCCTCCACCTATTCCTTCTCCAGATATTTCTAAACCACCTCTACCCTATCCTACTATTTTAAAAAATAATTTGAATGATGAAAATTATAACAAGTTTTTAGAAGTTTTCAAACAAATCCACATTAATTTGCCATTCTGTGAGATAATCTCACAAATGCCCAAATATGCTAAATATTTAAAGGATTTGCTTTCAAACAAAAAGAAATTAGAAGAATTTTCTCGCGTTACGTTGAATGCCGAATGCTCAGCAATTTTACTTAACAAATTGCCAAAAAAATTGAACGACCCGGGAAGTTTCTCTATCACGTGCCTCTTCGGTGATTTGTTGGTAAAACATGCTTTGGCGGACCTAGGAGCTAGCATCAATTTGATGCCTTACTCATTATTTAAAAAACTAGGATTAGGTACGCCAAGTCCAACTCGGATGAGTATTCAGCTTGCAGATAGATCTATAAAATATCCTATCGGTATAATCGAAGATGTTTTAGTAAAAGTGGATAAATTTATTTTTCCGGTTGATTTTGTTATTTTAGATATCGAGGAAGACGCAGAGGTTCCCCTTATCCTTGGTCGTCCTTTCCTAGCCACTTCTCGGGCTATAATAGGCGTAAGCAACGGAAAACTTCTGCTTAGAGTTGATGATGAGGAAGTCACTATTTTAATAAATTCTTCTTTAAAAAATTCTCTTTCAAATGATGATTTAGTTTATTTTCTTGAAACTTTTTCTGAGGAACAAACTAGTATGGATTTTCTAACTTCATCTGATGATTCTCTTGAAATTTTAAATACGTTATCAACAGATGTTCCTATTTCAATTCCTTCACTTTTTGAAAATCTTGAAAAAAGACAAAAATATTTTATCTACCTCTCATGAAACTCCACCTAAATTAGAATTAAAACAACTTCCTGAGCATTTAAAATATATTTTTCTTGAATCTGATTCTCAACTACCTGTAATCGTTTCTGCTTTGCTTTCTGATCTAGAAAATGAAAAATTAATAAAAGTTTTAAAAGAACACCGTCACGCTATCGCCTGGCAAATCTCTGATATAAACGGCATTAGCCCACAATTTTGCACTCACAAGATTTTTTTGGAAGACAATTCACGTCATTCTATTCAATCTCAACGCCGACTAAACCCAAATATGAAAGAAGTAGTTAAGGAGGAAATTATTAAATTACTCGATGCAGGAATTATTTATCCAATATCTGATAGTTCGTGGGTTAGTCCCGTACAAGTCGTACCTAAGAAAGGCGGAATTACAGTTGTTTTTAATGATAAAAATGAATTAATTCCCACCCGTACAGTAACCGGATGGCGAATGTGTATTGATTTTAGAAAATTGAATGACGCCACCCGTAAAGATCATTTTCCTCTTCCGTTCATGGATCAAATTTTAGAACGTCTTTCTGGACATGAATTTTATTGTTTTCTCGATGGTCTCTCGGGTTATCTTCAAATACCCATCGCTCCCGAAGACCAAGAGAAAACTACTTTCACATGTCCATTTGGCACGTTCGCATATCGAAGAATGCCTTTTGGATTATGTAATGCACCAGCTACATTTCAAAGATGTATGCTGGCTATTTTTGATGAACTTGTAGGCGATATCATGGAAGTTTTCATGGATGACTTTTCAGTTTTCGGCGATAACTTTGATTTTTGTCTAAATAATTTAAAAAAGGTTTTAAAAAGATGTGAGGAGACTAACCTTGTCCTAAATTGGGAAAAATGTCATTTTATGGTCAAGGAGGGGTTAGTTCTCGGCCACAAGATTTCAAATAAAGGAATTGAGGTTGATCGTGCAAAAATTGAAACCATTGAAAAACTCCCTCCACCAACTACGGTTAAAGAGATTAGAAGTTTTCTTGGCCATGCCGGCTTTTATAGACGCTTTATTAAAGATTTTTCCAAAATTACGAAACCATTGACTCATCTACTCAAGAAGGATGTTCCTTTTATTTTTGATTCTGCTTGTCTTTCGGCTTTTTCTATTCTTAAAGACAAACTTATCAATTCTCCTATTTTAGTTGCTCCTGATTGGAACTTACCCTTTGAACTTATGTGTGATGCTAGCAATTATGCTGTTGGTGCTGTATTAGGGCAGCACATTAATAAACATTTTCATCCAATTTACTATGCGAGCAAAACTTTGAATCCTGCTCAAGCGAATTACTCCACTACGGAGAAAGAACTTTTGGCAGTTATTTTTGCCTTTGATAAATTTCGTTCTTATTTAACGCTATCTAAAGTTGTAGTCTTCACCGATCACTCTGCACTTCGCTATTTTCTCACCAAGCCCGATGCCAAGCCTCGACTAATCAGATGGATTTTGCTCCTCCAAGAGTTTGATTTGGAGATCAAGGATAAAAGGGGCGCGGAGAACTTTGCTGCTGATCATCTATCCAGATTGGAGAGCCCAAACTCGGGAGCTGTTGATGAAGAGATTAATGATACATTTCCTGAAGAGCACCTTCTTTCTTTGGCTAAGGTAAATTCTCTCCCTACCCCTTGGTTCGCAAATATTGCTAATTTTCTTGTAGGAAAGGTTATTCCAAAGTCCTTTTCAACTCAGCAGAAGAAGAAATTCTTCTCTGAGTTAAAATTTTACTTTTGGGAAGACCCTTTCCTCTTCCGAATTTGTGCGGATCAAGTGGTAAGGAGGTGTGTATCCAAAGAAGAAGGTTTCCAAATTCTTAAGCACTGTCATGAAGGACCGACTGGGGGCCACTATCAAGCTAGCAGGACGGCACATAAAGTTCTTGGAGCCAGTTTCTATTGGCCATCACTCTTCAAAGATGCACACAGTTTTGTAAGTACATGTGACGCTTGCCAACGAACGGGTAATATCTCTGCCAAGAATGAAATGCCTCAAAATTATTTTCTAGAATGTGAAATTTTTGATTTATGGGGTATCGATTTTGTGGGACCTTTTCCCTCTTCTCTTGGTAATCGTTATATTTTAGTTGCTGTTGATTATGTTTCTAGGTGGGCAGAAGCCCAAGCGTTTTCAAAAAATGATGCTAGAGTCGTAATAAGATTTTTAAAAAAATTATTTTCAAGATTTGGCACTCCACGAGCCTTGATTAGCGACCGGGGATCCCACTTTTGTAACGCCCAACTTACTAAGCTGCTTGCACGTTATGGCGTTACACATAAATTATCCACAGCTTATCACCCCCAAGCTAATGGTCAAGTGGAAGTAGTTAATCGCGAGTTAAAAAGAATATTAGAAAAAACAGTTTCGGCAAATAGGAAGGATTGGTCGATCAAGCTAGACGACGCTCTTTGGGCCTATCGTACAGCTTATAAGACAACCATTGGTTGTACTCCTTATCGCTTAGTCTATGGCAAAGCGTGTCATCTACCAGTTGAATTGGAACACCGTGCCTATTGGGCACTTAAATTTTTAAACCTTGATCCAACTTTATCCACCGATTTACGAAAATTTCAACTTAATGAGCTAGACGAGTGGCGAGCTAACGCATACGAGAGTAATTATCTTTATAAAGAAAAAGTAAAATTATATCATGATCAACGGCTTAAAAACCCAAAGAGTTTTAAGCCGGGTGATCTTGTTTTATTATATAACTCTCGTTTGCGTCTTTTTCCGGGAAAACTCAAATCTCGTTGGTCCGGCCCCTTTATTGTTAAAGAGGCTTGGTCATACGGGACGGTGCTTCTAACGCACCCGGAAAAAGGAGAATTCAAAGTTAATGGCCACCGACTGAAATTATATTTTCCTGGTGAGGAGTTGGAGCGGGATAAGGTTTCTCTCCTACTTCCTAACATTTAGTTTTTTTTTTGGCAGGACTAATTGCTTTGGCGGGATTTCTCCTACTAATTATTGTCTTTCTTTCTTCTATTTTGTCTTTTCTTTTCTTATCTTTTCAACATTGAGGACAATGTTCCCCTTTAGTCTGGGGGAATATTGGTTTTCATTTATTTACAAAAAAAAAAGTATTTTATGTTTCAACTTAGTTTCTTAACTTTGCACTTTCTTCTAAAAACAAAAAAAATAGAAAATCACAAAAATCTAATTTCTTGGAAAGGGACATTTGGGATGTCACCCCATCACATCTCCTTGTACCGATGAGAGCCCTTCACAGGGTATACCTCGGGAAGTCCAGGAACAAAAAAAAAACAAAAAAAAATTAGGCTGGTTTATTCCTTTTTATGACATTTTACCTTCTTATTATATTGTTTTAGATCTCTAAAAAACAAAATGAAAAAAATCATGTAATAATTTGAGTTAATTTTTGTTTTATCCTAAGTACCCCATGACGTTGTCTTTTCTTGTTTCTAATCATTTGTGTACTGGTTTAGCTAGAATATAATTCTCTAATTTTCATGTTGCCTATGTTTCGCGGGTAATATGTTGACTCATGCAGTGTTCCTAATTAAGGTAGCATGTTATTCTTGAAAAATCTCCTTGAATATTTGCACTTTTTCATAGCTATCTTTTTACATTTTTCACTCTTATAAAACCTATCATTCCTTATTTTCTTATAAAAAAATCTTTGTAATGTTGATTAGTGTTGAGTGTAGTAGATGCGAACCGATCTAGACGCTTGTTATTTTCATTTTCATGAAAAGTTAATTTTCTTTATTTTTTATCTAGAATTTACTTCTGATTTCTCAAAACTTTCTTTAAATAGACTTAGAAGCATGAATATGATTAAGGCATTTTTTGTTTAGTTTGAGCTTTTGTATTTTCTACCTTAAAATCTTATTCTTAGTTAGCCACTTTGTGCCTTTTCCATTTCTCTTTGTAGCCCCACATATTTTTCACCAAAGCCAAATAGCCTACCTATATTGCACACAAAATATTTTGAGCTTTATATATTACTATTGTGTACTACCTTTTGTGAAAATGATGGAGGTTTCAAATATTTCCTAATAGCTACAAAGGAAGGAAATAAAAAAAAAGTAAAAAGCGAAAATGATGAAGAAAAAAATATTTGGAAAAAGTATGTTAAAAAAAATGATCATGAAAAATGTTATTTTTGATCCCAACTCTATTATTGGGTATATCAAAAATTATTGTAGCAATATTATGTCATGTAAAGCTCTCTGTTACGTTTAAGTGTGCTTGAACCTTTCATGTTTATCTTTTGATTTTCGCATCCTTAAACCCAAGCCAAAATGTTACGCCTAATGAAAGTCCTTTTGATTCATGCTTCCTAGGTTTATTTTTGGTACTGTAACGAGAAAGTAAATTGGGTAAGTTTTTAGATAGAACTATGGATTGTTGACTTAGATTGATATGATTATAAAAAGTCTCTTAGATTTTAGTAGCAACTCAATGCCCTTTTCATTCAACGCATTACTCAATTTTAATTTTGTTAAAAATAGGGGATGATTTATTTTTATGATAGTGAAATTTATATGCTTTTATGCTATGATTAAGTAATAATTTTCGGTTATTTTTCATAATTTCTCTACTTATAATTTCGCATCGTACTCGTGATCGGCATAGCCAATTTGTCTGATTAGTTTATTTTATTTTTGCCAACGTGTATGTGTTTGCTTGAGGACAAGCAAAATACTCAGTCTGGGGGAATTTGATAACGCATTATTTATCTTAAATTATTAACGTAAAAATATGAAATTGTTATAAAATAATATATAAATTCACCAATTAATATATTATTTTGATTATAATTTTACTCGTTCCCTATTAAAATGCGTTAATGTTATTTTTATTGTTATTTTGCAGGCCTAGGGTAATTTTTTGCACGTCAAATATGAGAGCCCGCTGCAAAGCTTCAAATCCAAATACGCGCATGTGTCATCCTTGCAACGATGCTACCTGGCCCTGTTCACGTGAAATTCATGCATGTCACTACCTTTTCTCATTTCCATACACGTGAACCATTCGTCATTCACATGCAAATTATTATTTCATTAATCTCATGCATGCATGCAATATTCTTATTATTAGCATTATTATTACTATTATTATCATCATCATTATTATTATTACTATCAACATTATCATTATGATAATTATCACTATTATTATCATTATTATTACTATTATAATTATTATGCTTTATTATTCATAACTTAGAACATGTTACACGCCAATTCCTCTCCTGCACACAAAAGGCCGGTCAACATTTCAAATCTAAATATAGTATGCACCCACAATTTTCTCCTTCACAAAATTTGGCCGCCCCCTCCTAATTCCTTTCTTTCACACATGTAGCCGCCAACTCCTCTTATTTCTCCCATTTACAATAGCCGCCCATCTTTCTTCTCCTACACCCATGCACCATCATTTTCTCCCCACCTCTCATTTCAATTATAAATAAAAACAACCTTATAATATATTATTATTAATATTATTTGCCTTATTTTATGTTCTAATAAAAATAGCCCACTCTCTTTTTCCTCCTTTCACACATCATGAATACACCAAGTCATATTTTAATATAAATGCAAATCATAATTTTTCAAAGATCCAATTCACATGATTTCACACTCATTCACATGCCACACACCTTCATCTTCCCCTCCCCCACTTCATCTATAAAAGGAGCATGGAATCAAGGGATGAGGACACCAACCAAGCAAGGATTTGTGTGACCAAGGAGAGAATGAAGAGATGAGAGTTTATTTGAGAGCTTGTTTCCTATGTTCTTTTCTTAATTAAGAGTTTATGTTTTGAATTTTGTTGTTTTAATTAGCTTGTTTGTATGGTTTTAACTCTCGACTTACAATTGTAGTGTTTTATTCTCATATTAATATTAATGTTCATCTCACTTTTTGTTATTTCTTTCCCCACTATGTGTAACTAATTTCCCACTTAGTGCTTGATTAGATAATATTGGGATGAAGATTTAATCATAATCTATCGTCTCTAAATCTTACAAAAGATCGTTTTGATTCATTTCCGATTAATTTTTGATGCGAGTTTATATTGCCGGTATATAAATGTCGTGATCTGATTTGCGTCCTATTAATCGAAAGGTTCAAGGAAGCTTTAGATCTCTAGGAAATGAAGGGCCTATTATATCTTCTTTGAAAAAAAGAAAATATAACTCCTTTGGTTTTTTGGATTAATGTTTTTGCAATTTTGATTTATTTCAAATCTAAGAGATTTTATTTGAAGTAGTTTAAAATTAGGCGGTGGTCATCTCTAACGAGTGATTATCGTATTTTTCAATCCTCCAATCGAAACGTAATTTTTTTAGATTTAGAACGTGTCTTTTGAAATTGGATTCCCAAGAACATCTAATCAAGTGCTAAGGTTTTCACTCTTGAATTGTTTTTTCGCTTAAGTGTTTTTGCTATTTGCAACTTTTAATTTTCTAAACAATCAAATCCACTTTTTCTTCGGTAAATTAATAGAATTTTGCGTGAGTACGATTACTCGACAGGCCTCGGGCATATACGACATTTTTCCTATACTACATTTCGATAGGTACACTTGCCTACATCGGGATTTAGTTCGGACGAATTATTTTAAAACGAAAATACACCATCAACGCGCTCGGGCAGAAAAACGTTCTCCGGAATGAAAAAAAATCGCGTTGGTCAAAAAATGTGTGCCCGGGTCGAAAAACACGTGCCTGACCGAAAAAAGAGCTATCGGGCGAAAAACGCGCGCCCGACTGAAAAAAGAGCTCTCGGGCGAAAAATGCCCGGTCGGCCGAAAAATGCCCGCCTGGGAGAAAAATACGCGCCCGAGTGAAAACGCGTGCTCGAGCGAAAAATCGTGCTCCCGGGCGAAAAACTCCCGCTTGGGAGATAAATGAACGTCCGGTCGAAAAGCACGCGCACGACCGAAAAACTCGTGTCCGGCCGAAAAACACACCCTGCAGGAAAACGCACGCTCAGGCGAAAAACGCACGCGTATGTCGAAATACTCTAGTGAAAACATTCGATTATGCGAAAAACCCATGTGCGAAGGTAAGAATTGGCTATTTGATTTTTTTTAGTTTATAGTCAAAGTCATGAGTTTTCACATGAAAGCCAATATCCGCTTAAATTTCGTTGTGCCGAACACTAGAAATGAATTTCTAATCTCCAATGTCAATTCCAGAAAGTCAATTCCGTCCAAACGATCGGACCCTTATATATGAGCAAAAAATTTAGGATCCGTTTGACACTACGGTGACGGTCATGAATGTGATGGTTATAAACCGTCATTCTTAAACACTTGACCTCACTTACAAAATTCCATTCACTTTTATGTTCAACGTTAGTTCTGTTTTCTTGGTAGCGGTAATAATCGTTGTCATGCCAAACTCATATTTTATAATGGTGGTATTTTTTTCAAATTCACCGGAGCAAAAACGTTGCGGCAAACGTACCCCTAGTTTAGGCAAATATCCACCAAGTATTCTCAATTATTGACTTTGGAATGTAGATCCACTCATTCCATCACGAGTTATTTGTTAGTACAGCGTTTTGAAGTATCATTCGATTCCTGATGACAAAGTCAATAAGAATTTTGTTAGAAATTATTAATTTAAAAAATTTATTTTGTAATGTTTCAATGTAGTTTTGTTTGGTGTTTGATATTTAGCTTCTTATAATTGATAAAAAACTCCAAAATTAAATAGAGGGAACTCCAAAAATTATGAACGGAAATCTTTTCATAAAAGGAGGATGATCATTTGTCACATTTTACCAATCTCCACTTCCTTTAGTGAGTATATAAAGAAATTCATTCACAAGGACCACACATGCGCACGCGCACGCACCGCACTGGATCGGATCCGAATCCGAATTTGAGAATCGGGATTTGGGAATGAGGAGTCGAGAATAATTGAATTGTATTTTTTGTACAAATTAGTTTTGGCATTTTGAAAGTTGCGTCGAATACTATTATGCGCATAGGTGCGTCGAATACTATTATGCGCATAGTTGCGTCGAATTCTCACTGCGTTGACTTCTACCTGCGTCAACTTCTCTGTTATTCGTAGACCTGCGTCAACTTCTCAGCCCGGCATCGACTTCTACCTGCGTCGACTTCTATGTTATTCGTAGACCTCGACATAATTTACTGCATGCGTTTTCTCTACACGATCTGCTCGTTTATGCCTTAATTATTTTACTTAGAAAATCAAAGTATTTCCTTACACGACTATCGTTACTAAAATAACCGTTGTAAACTTATTACGTGATTTGTTTTCTTGCCACTTTAAGAGACTTATATATAGGAGATTTTTTTAGAACGAAATTATAAGGTTTTTCTCAATCTCTTTCATTTCCTGCTTTTCTCTTCTACGAATTAACTTTTTCATTACTTTGCTTCATCAAGTGTGAGTTTGAGTGCTCTGTGCTTCTTCGGTGTCTGTACATATCGGAGTTTTCGGGATCTAGCCGGGTGTTGTACTTTGGAGAAGTGAGCATCGGTTGAAAGCTCTGTCGGATGATGGTGCAACTTCTTTAATGATCACACGCTTTACCCATGATCGATTCTAAATTATATACTATTTTGATTTTCTTTATTTCTCATCCCTCTGTTTTACAAGTTTTTATAATCATGTTATTCAAGATCTGGTGTTGTTATTATTATTATTGGGAAAATTGATAAATGAGTCCCTAAACAGTTTAGTATCACATTTTGAAAACGATCCCTTTTTTTATGGCTGAAATTGGTCCCCAAACTGTACATACTTTAATAAATCAGTCCCGCATAACTCTTCTCATCCAATATTAACGGAATATTTATTTACTGAATATTTAAAATCATTTCAACTAATAAAAAAATAAACCTCCTCCTGATGGCCATTTGCACACGAAGGTTGAACAGTGATGAAGCCATCTCGCCGCCATGGGAGCTACTAGGTGCGGAAGTCTTCTCTTGTTTCCATGGACTCATGCTCCTATGTTCTTCCCTAGTCTTTCTCGAATAGTTAAGGTTCGTTAGGAATTAGACAGAGCTAATGTCAACTACGAGATCAAGAAGTCGTTGGATGAGCATTGGAATTCAGATCTGCATTTTAAAAGGATCAATTTTGCAATTTTCTCAGCCAATTTTTTTTTCTCCTCACTATCCATGTTCTGCAATGCTCTGTTTTTGGTTTAGTTAGAAGATCCAAAAAAACTGCAAGGTGGCAGCCACTTGGAAGAGAAGTAGGCAACATCCAATAGGAATCAATAGGGAGGAACCATCAATTTTTTTTAATATAACATGGATGATATTATTTTTTATTAAAAAATAATTTTAAATATTCAATAAGTATTCTGTTAATGTTGGATGAAAAACGTTATGTAGAATTGATTTAATAAAGTAGGTAAAGTTTTGAGACCTATTTATGCTATAAAGAAGATTGAAGACCTTTATAAAAGTTATAAAAGTTTAGGAATTGATTTAACAATTTTGCCTATTATTATTTACTGAAATTTTTAAAACCAAAAAATATACATTATTTCAGAATATAAATAAAATATTCCAACAAATTTCGTGTGATATTTGATTTTTTTTGTGTGAATACAGTGGGTGCTCTGGTGGATGTCAGGCCCAAATTTTCTTATGATTGGGCCCGGGCCCCCTCTCGAAAGCAAAATTTCTGCGTCTGGTCCACGCTTTTTCTTGGGAAAAAAATCTAACGGATTCACTTATTTCCTCCGAATTTTACTTTTAATCTCCCCCATTCAACATTCCACGTGGAAGAAATTCCTGCATCCCGTACGGCGATCTCGGAACAGGCCTTGCCATTTTTACAGTTTTTTATTATTTCAAAATTTAATATTACATTTTTAAATGAATTTTAATATTGACTTAATTAAAAAATGATACATAAAATTACATATATCGTTTAGCAAGTTTGCTCTAGCTGGCCGCCGAAGTGATAGGAAAAAAGACCCTCTAGCTACCATTGTTTTGAAGTCATCTCAGCAACCTCAGGATGAGGCCGACGGAAACGCTGTGAAAGATGCGACCATCAGGGAGGGTTATTGTCGAGGGGAAGTGATGCAACTACGGCAAGAGTACCGATGTTGGCAAGAGTTACCCCCAAGTATCGATCTTATGTGGAACACGGAGGGGTACTATAAATGTCTACCTCGGTGTTTTATGGAGGGGTTGCATTGGTGAACAATAAAAACAAAAACTAATTTAACTATGAGGCTGCCGGCACCGCTTCGCTCCTCTGCAAGTCGCAAGCCTCCGCTTCGCACAATTGCGGGTTCTTAGGCCTCCGCTTCGCTCGTTGCACCTTGCAAAAGCAAAGGCCAGCCTCTCGCTCACACCGGCTCATGTCTAGCTCAACGACAACGCAACCCGTCTCTTACTAGCACAAAAACAACCATAAGCTCAAAAGAATAATATCAACATGGAAAATCACAAAATCACAACACGAGAGTAGGCCTCCTAGGCTACTCCAAAGGAAATGAACAACAATAAGAACAAGATCACAAATAAAATTAAAAAGACATGTTCATGACATGTTCAATCCTTCCATCATCAAAATAGAAGAAAGCATTCATCAATCTCTACCTAATTAATGTGCGGAAAATAAAGAGAAATACAAACAGTGCTCGAGACTCTTTCATAGATGTGGAGGGACTTCAGAGTATGAATCTGTGTTGACCTCGATCGTCGGTTGTCGTTCGGGGTAGATGAATCGTTGTCACCAATCCCCAATGAGCCCGTCTTCTCGAGGGTTTTGCACCGTTCAAGTTTCCTCTTCACGATCCTAGCTTGCAGAGAGAAATGATAGATTTATCTTCACCTTGAAGATCTTGGATGATGGGAAGAGCCTAGGGGATTAACCCTAGCCCTTGGAGAAGAAAAATGGCTGCTAAAATCTGGAACTCAGATTGGCTCTTAGAGAAATCACGGGAGGAGCTATTTATAGTTCGGCAGAAAAAATAACCAATGTACGATCATGCGTCTGTAAAGCACCCGCCCGTGCGATTGATCGTGTGTGAAAACCTACAAACCTGCGTAGGAAAGAGGGTCGCCCTAGAGAAAAAGACATAACATCGCACGATCGTGCGAAATATCACACGACCATTTACTGTAAAGTCTAGAAAGCTCAGGACAAGTCCACACACAGTCGCACGATCGTGCACGAGTAACAAGTGACTGTGCGAGAAGAAGTGGCACATGATCATGAGCTGTGCCGAAAGACATTATCTGCCCATGCGCGAACAAACGCACGCCCGTGTGACTTCAAAACGCACGAGCAGTTGTTGTTTTACTTTAAAACCCAATGTGGAGTGCCACGACCCCAACAAAATAATCATATCAGATAAATAGAGACATAATAAAGCTTATATGATCAAGGAATTGAAATGAGAGGGAGAGAACCGCCTTCGTGCAATAAACAAAAAAAATACACCCTTCCTAGCCTAGAATTGCTCACCGGACTACAGTGGAGATTTCTAATGATATGACATGTAAATTTAATAAGAATGAGCAAATAAAGTGTGGAAACAGTGTTAGAAGTGTGCCTAAAATACTATACGAAAATCACTTATCAAATACCCTCAGAGTTGAATGATTGCTCGTCGTGAGCAAATCATCTACCTACGGGGTGTAAGAGAGATTAATTACAAATAAAAAACCGAAATAAGGGTAGTGGACAAAAAAGTCTCAAGCACATGGGGAGTACAAGTAGATTAGAGAAACGTTCTAAACATACAATCTAATTACAATCTATTTAAAAACAAATTATCAAAAGCGGCTATATCCACTTTTTAGAAAGAACACCACGATCCGTCCTAAGCAAAGTGTAACATGAAAATAGTGAGCACTCAGATTGGTATTATCGTCACACAACTACCATGGTGGCCTCAAAAAAAATTCATCAACGACGATGACCATAAGCTCGTCTGGTCACACATTCTCCACTACATTAGTTAGAATTAACTCTATGAATCGTTAGGACTAAGATTAAGATGAACTTTGTAGGCTTGAGTTTATGGTTGAGATATATCAAAGTTAAACAAGAGGGGTTACTCACTCTTAAACAAAATTTATGAGCTTGCATCGAAAATAATTACCAACAAAAATGAGAGTGGCACCCCAGACTTGAATTTTGATATGAGGTCACTCTCACAAAACGTACACCAACAATAAATTTTTACTCTTTTTCTTCTTTCTTTTCATATTTTTATATTTCAGAGTTTTTGTATGCTTTCCATACAAACACCCAAAAATATTTCATATTTAAGCTCTCCATCACATCACAAGAATACAACTCCAATTATTTTTTAATCATGGAAAATATCAAATCAAGCTAAGAAATTAAGTGCGCAATTGGGTTGACATTTTAGATTTGGTGATGTGGGGTGAACCAAAGAATATGGTGGTAGGCTAAAAATGTGTGAACAATTATAGTGAATATAGGGTTGGATGCAAAAGCACAAATTATCCAAGGGATGACCTAATCATTTAAGTAGAGTTAACTAAAATATATGCACAAGCCTCGATGATCGCAAGGAGAGAGTTCTAGACACCGAGAAAGGACACCCAATCATTGTGATCCTATAATATGCTGAAAGACGTTAATTAAGGGTAGCTAATCACCTAGAGGGGGGGGGGGGTGAATAGGTTATTTTAAAAAACTATTTGCAGTTCTTGATTATAACCTAAAAGAATGATCAGAGCTTTCAAGAAAATGAACACAAATAGAAAAACACACAGAATTTTGTAGTGGTTTCCCTTATCTTGGGTAATCCACTATCCCCCTTCTCCCCTCTAGCAGTGCGCTAGATAGGGTTTATATCTCCTCCAGATCTCAGACCACAAACAAGTCTTACAACTCAGTTCACAATAGATCTTACAGACTCAGATCTTAACAGATCTTACTCTCTCAGATCTCAGCAGATCTTACCAACTCAGATCTCACAGATCCTACCAACTCAGATCTCAACAGATCCTACCAACTCAGATCTCCACAGATCCTACCTCAGCCTTTATAATTATAGGCTTACAGCTCAGATTCACCCCTGAATCTTACAACTCAGATCACACCTGATCCTACAACTCAGATCCTTGATAAATCCTACACTCAAATCTGACAACTCAGACCCTACAGGGATTGATAAAGATAGTAACAGTACTTAGACTCAGATTCTTCAAAGTGTTGAGTCTTCTTGATCTGTCTGAATGATCAGACAGAAATCTTCAATAGATCAGCAGCAGCAATTTGGTCTTCTTGATTTTTCAGGCTGTTATGACTGTTCTTCTTTTTAGGAAGACAAATTCTTCCTTCTTAATCTTCTCTTTTCAGAAAGAAGTATCAGCACCAGATTGCTGAAAGAATTCTTCAAGTTAGAACAGTTCTGAAAGAGGAGACGACTTCTTCAGATTCTTTCTCAGACTTTCCCTCAAAACGACGGAGAAGATAATGGCTTTCGAAAATAGGAATAATCAACTACTAAACCCATAGGTCATGCCTTCTATTTATAGCCCGCCATCTGCAACACCTGTTACGCTCCTCCACGTCAGCATAGCGTTAAGTCTTCAACGGTCTTTAATGGCTTCAGAATAAACAATGGCTCAGCTAGCTGTAGATGGACTGTTATGCATTCTCAGAAAAAGGCGTTGAGCATTGTGCATCTCTGTCGACGTTTTTTTTAATAAGGTGTCGAGCGACGTGTAGTGTCTCGAAGCTTTTAATCTTGCCTTCATATCTCGACTCTTTTTGCTGGCGATGAGCTAACTAAAGTTTAGTCGGCACTTCTTATTCCACGGCGTCGAGCGATATTCCTTGGCTCGACGCTTCCAAACTTGGTCTCAGATCTTCAGCGACGACCTTGTCTTTTTGAGCAGCAGACATGGGTCGATGCTTCTGGGTTATAGGCGTCGAGCGATGTGTGGTGTCTCGATGCTTGTGAACTTGGATGAATTCCTTGAGCACTTTGCTTGACCTGATCTTCTGCACAAAGATTCTAGAGAGTATATCAAATAGATTCTGAGGTATATCTTTGACTTAGGAATGGACTTCTCCAAATCTAAGACATTGTGGACAATGGTCCCAACAATCTCCCCCTATTTGAAGAAGTCATAACCTCAGTCAATGATATATCCCTCTTTACAAAGATAATCAATATTTTCTATACATGTAATCAAGATGAGTATAATACCTTATAAAATTAAATTACCTAAACATTCTATCAACAGAAATTATTTCAGACATGATTTCTCATATAAGCACAAAATCACAAGCAGTTTAGAATAAAACATGTCATGATAAGAAAAAGATCACATCACAGGCATATATATATGATAATAAAAGATAGTTTGCTCTGGGAGCTCATCAATATTGTTCAAAGTTATATCAAATACATTTCTCTGAGAATTCTTAATAAAGATTAAAATTCTAACGCTGTTCAAGTTCCTTGATCTCTATTCCTCTTTTAGCTCTCTTGGAAAGAACTTCAGCAACCTCTTTTCTTCTCTTGAAATAGCGAAATGGCTTTGGAAAGTATCTGATTGGCTCCTTATCACTTGCCTGAACTTTCCCAGCCAATTTGTCAGCCTTGAATTTTATCTTTAGCTCCTCTTGATCCCTGTGCTTCAACCATTCAGCTTCAGAATACCATTTCTCTCTTTCTTTTGGATTACCTTTCACAGCTTCCCATGCTGTCAGAATCTATTCTCTTGAAGAGGGAGACCAATGTTCAAAATCAACCATTGATTGAACTTCTTCTCTGAACTTCCTTTTACTGGATTCTGCTTGTTCAATGGTATTGATTTCTCTCTTGCTTTTACCCTCAGGGCTATACATTTTGGCAATTTGCTTTTGGATTTGTGTAAGAGATGCTAGCTTGGTCTCAGAAACTTGATCATTATTATTATCTATGGGAGGATAGCCAAAAATTTCTCTTATAGAGTTAGAGGTCCACACAACATGCTCAGAGCTAGCTTGAATCATTGACCTCTCCCCCTTTAGGACTTCTTCAACTATATGATCTCTTATAACATTCTTCTGAAACCTAACTTGGCCCTCCAGATGATGTATTCCACTTTCAGTGATTTTCTTGACCTTAAGAAGATGGCCATCTATAGTATCTGTATTTAACTTTACTTGATCTTTTAGAATTGAAGAGCTCTCATCAATTTTGTCTAGTATAGCAGCATCATGCTGTTGTAGCCTAGCTTCTATCTTAGCTGTACCTGTAAGAGTTTGTGCAACTTGTTCTTTATACAACACTTGCATATTGCTGCTCAAGATTCCTTGATTTATTTGAACATCATCTACTGTCTTTGAAATACCTGCTTGTGTCTCTTTAATAACCTTTGATGTTTCTTTGATTGAATATAGCTGTTCAGTTGTGTAATCCACTGAAGCACCAGCTCTTTTGAAAAATTTTACCATTTCTTTTCTCAGTGCATTCATCTGATGATTAACTTCAAATCTAACCAATTTCATCTGAAAATCTACTTCATTTTTCATTTTTGTGTTATTTTCTTCAATACACAGTTCCAATAATCTTCTTTGATTATAAAGCAAAACCTCCAGCTGAGGTAGTATTGGAGTTAAATCCACATTGATTTCTCTTGCCATTCCATTACTTCTACTACTTTCTTCTCTGATGAAAGAGTCATCTCTCTGGCTCATATGTGAGCAAGAAGATTCTATCTTAATCACCTTTTCAGCCTCTTTCCATGTGGCTTCAGGCTCTCCTTCCAAATCCATAGCATCAACAGTAGGATTCTCTTGAGCAGGGACCTCAGTCTGATACTCCCCCTAAAATGGTGCATTGTCTTGATCAATATTTCCTTGAGCAGGGATTTCATTTGAGGCTCCCCCTCAATGTCTGCATTGTTAAGGTCATTATTGTCTGGAGCAGGGATCTCATCCTGAGCCTCCCCCTCAACTACTGCCTTGCTAATTTCAAAATTATCCTGAGCAGGGATCTCATCTGGAGCTTCCCTCTCATTTTGAAACTTCCCTTTAACTCTAGCAGGGGATCCAGATTGACTTCCTCTCTCTTCTTCCTCTTTCTCATTCTCATCTTTTTCTTTATTGATCTTGTCAACCCCTTCCAGTAATGGTTCAGTACCTGTTGTTGTGTCAGGAGTACTGTCCCTAGGTTTGTTCCCTTCTTCTTTTTTAGATGATGTGAGATTAGGATCATGAATTGGAGAGGATTTTGATTTCCTTTTGGATGATGTTGAACTTGAAGAGCTTGAAGAGACCTTCTTCTTCTTTTGCTTCTTAGATTTCTTCTGCTTGGGAGAATATTCTGCTGGTGGATGATTTGATAAAATTCTTTCCCATCTCTCTATCATTCTGATGTCCATTTTCTTCATATGATTTATCTTGGATCCAAGTTTGTTATTTAAAGAATCTGGAATGATTTTTACTAAATATAGAGATAATATCCTACCCATGTTGGGTGCTTGGATACATTCGATTACTCTGTCAAACACCACCCTCCCCCAATCTGTTCTTAATGTATGAATAATCCTGGTCAGAAGAATAAACATTTTCCTTGAGATTTTATCATGAGACCCTGTCTTGCATAACAGACCCTTTCCGATCACGTCTGTCAGTAGTTTTCCTCTTGAATTCATTCCTTTCCTAAGTATACTCCCAGAGATTTCATGTGATGTTTCAATTCCACACCAGACTTGGGCTAGTCTAATCTGCTCAGAGCTCACTTCTTCTTCTTCTTCATTACTTTTTAGTCTTGGCAGTTCTAGTGCCTTAGCGAGTCTTGAAGGAGAAATCTTAATCTTCTTACCATTTACAGTCATTTTAAGCTTAGAATTGGCGGTGTCTATTACTGTATTGGAGAAAAGTTCTAATACCTCTCATTTCCAAATTAGAGTCGATTCAGATAGCATGAATTCTAGTCCTGCTTTGTAGATTAGCTCGATGGTTGATTTGATTTCCACTGGTGCTGTTTGGAATCCATTGCGAACAAGCTCGCCTACTTCGTAAAGGTAATCACTGCTCTTGGGAGGCATTATGGGTGTTGATTGTAGAGTGAAAGAATTGATGGAGAAATTTTCTAGGGCAGATAATTTCGAATTGAGAAATCTAGGGCATATGCACTAATCGAAGTGTCTTCCCTATTTATAGAATTTCAAATTCAAGGAGATGAATAGCCGTGCACCGGACTTGTTTAACAAGATAGATCAAATGGTTCAAATTTACCCTATCGAGACGACCTAGCTATGTTCACACAAGCATTGAGATAGCTCGACGCCATTTATCCCCGCTCGACGCCAATCATCTTCTCGACGCCAGGTATCTTCTCTCAATGCCTTATATCCTTGCCCGACGCCAGATATATCTCCACTCACCTTTTAGGACTTAATTATTATTTTTATTTATTTTTAAGACAACTTTATTCCATTTTTAGCATTCCTAATTCAATTTTGAAGTTATTGAATTTTGTTTCATCCAGTGGTTTAGTGAATATATCAGCAATTTGTTTGTCAGTGGGGACATATTCAATTATGATACCTCCATTTTCTACATGTTCTCTAATGAAGTGATATCTAATTTCTATGTGCTTAGTTCTGCTATGTCATACAAGATTATTAGTTATAGCAATAGCACTAGTTGAATCACAATATAAAGGAGATTTACTTAGCTGGACTTTATAGTCTTGGAGTTGGTGTTGAATCCATAGTAGCTGAGCACAGTAGTTTCCAGCTGAGATGTACTCAGATTCTGCTGTAGAGATAGCTACACTGGTCTGTTTCCTGCTACTCCAAGATATTAGTCTTTTGCCAAGGAATTGACATGTGCCTGATGTACTTTTTCTATCCTCCTTGCATCCTGCAAAGTCAGCATCTGAAAAACCAGTTAGTTCAAAGTCATTGCTTCTAGGATACCAAAGGCCAAGATTAAGAGTACCCTTCAGATATCTCAGGATTCTTTTGACAACAGTGTAGTGAGATTCTTTAGGGTTCACTTGATACCTAGCACACACACACATGTTGAGAACATAATGTATGGCCTGCTAGCAGCTAGGTAGAGCAATGAGGCAATGATGCCTCTGTACAAGGTTTCATCAATAGTTTTCCCTTTGTCATCCTTGTCCAGTGACACATTGGCTGCCATTGGTGTTTTCATGACAGTAGAATTTTCCATTCCAAACTTCTTGATAATCTCTTTGGTGTACTTGGTCTGAGAAATGAAGATTCCTTCCTCAGACTATTTCACTTGGAGTCCTAAGAAGTATTTGAGCTCACCCATGCTGCTCATTTCAAATTTCCCTTGCATAAGGCTTGCAAACCTTTTGCAAAGGTTATTATCAGTTGAGCCAAAAATTATATCATCTACATATATTTGTACTAGAATAATGTGACCTTTAACTACCCTAAGAAACAATGTCTTGTCTATCTTTCCCCTTGAGAATTTGTTCTCAATGAGAAATCTAGATAATGTCTCATACCAGGCTCTAGGTGCCTGTTTCAGGCCATACAAAGCTTTTAATAAAAGATAGACATGGTTTGGATGAGTAGAGTCAATAAAACCTGGGGGTTGTTCTACATATACTTCCTCCAGTATTGTTCCATTAAGGAATGCTGACTTTACATCCATTTGATAAACTATGAATCCAGTATATGCTGCAAATGCCAGGAATAGTCTGATTGCCTCTAATCTTGCCACAGGAGCAAACACTTGATCAAAATCTATGCCTTCCTCCTGTCTATATCCTTGGGCAACCAACCTTGCTTTCTTTTTGATAATCACACCATTTTCATCCAGCTTATTCCTAAATACCCATTTGGTTCCTATGACTTTGTGTTTCTTTGGTCTTGGAACTAATAACTAGACCTTGCATCTTTCAAATTGATTTAGCTCTTCTTGCATAGCTGATATCCATGAAGTGTCCTTATTGGCTTCATCAAACTTCTTAGGCTCTATTTTGGAAAGAAAGCTGTGATGCAAGGCCTCATGTATTGAGTTTCCTCTTCTGGTTTGCACACCTTCATTTGGATTTCCTATAATATGTTCTTTGGGATGATCCTTCAGATGTTTGGTTGCATTCCTCCACCTTTCATTTTCTCTTTGTGATTCTGGTGCATCTGTTTGAGTTGGCTGTTCTAGAGGTTCTGAATGTTGTGGTTCTTCAACAGCAATAGGTTCTTCATGATTGTCTTCTACTTGAGACTCATCCTCTTTAGTCACAATTACAGTCTCATTAGTTTCTTCATTATCCTCACTGTGCTGTTCATTGATATTCATCTCCTTCAATTTATGTGTAGAACCTACACTACTAGATAAACTTCCCAGATCCTTATAAATAAGGCTGGTTTCATCAAATACAACATGTATAGATTCTTCTATCCTATTTGACCTTTTGTTGAAAATTCTATAGGCTCTACTTTGAGAGCTATAGCCAACAAAAATTCCCTCATGTGCTTTTTCAGCAAATTTAGTGAGATGGTGCTTTCCATTATTTAATACAAAGCATTTACTACCAAATATTCTGAAATAGGCTAAAGTGGGTTTTCTACCTTTCAACAACTCATAAGGGGTCTTATTCAGTCTTTTGTTGATAAGAGCCCTATTCTGCACATGGCATGCTGTGTTTACAGCTTCAGCCCAGAAATACTCAGGAAGAGAGGAGTCACTTAGCATACTCCTACTAGCTTCAATGAGAGTTCTATTTCTTCTCTCAGCAACCCCATTTTGTTGGGGAGTTCTAGGAGATGAGAACTCTTGTGAGATGCCTAGATTTTCACAAAATTTGTTCATAGCACCTGACTGAAATTCAGTCCCATGATCACTTCTAATTTTTGACTAGAGGATTTCCTATTTCATTTTTGATTTGCCTAACAAAGCTGGTAAATATTTCTAGAGTATCTGACTTGTGTTTAAGGAAGAATACCCATGTGAATATGGAATAATCATCAACAATCACAAGGGTGTAAATCTTTCCTCCTAGGCTATGGATTGACATTGGTCCAAATAGATCCATGTGAAGTAGGTATAGACATCTAATGGAATCCTTCTCACCAATTGGTTTGAAGGATGACTTGGTCTGCTTACCCATTTGACAAGCATGGCAGGGACCCTCCTGCACACACTTCCACTTAGGCCCAGCTCTCACTAGGTCTTTTGAAATTAGCTTATTTATAGTCTTATAGTTTATGTGGGCTAACCTTTTATGCCATTGTACACTACTAGAGACTTTATTCTCTACTACTAAGCATATGGAATTAACTTGATCAGAACATATACAGTTTAAGCAGTAAATGTTGCCACTCCTAGTGCCTGAGAGAATTATCTCATTCTCTTTCTTAATCAGACACTCATCCTTGTGAAATGAAATGTTATACCTAATATCACACAATTGACTTATGCTGATGAGATTGTGTTGCAATCCATCAACATGAGCAACTTTGGAGATGGTGACAATTCCATTTGTGATTTTACCATAACCTTTAGTTTTACCTTTGTCAGCCCTCCAAAGATAACCTTTGGTCCATTCTTCACAGGAGTGTCATCATTCAGCAGACTTTTGTTCCTGTCATGTGCATAGAGCACCCACTGTCCAAGTACCAGATGGGTGGTTGATTGGTCTTTGGACATCCCTGCAAGAAGAAATTACCTTTTCTTAGGAGCCCACACTAAGTTGGGTCCTAGAACCTTGTTAGTATGAGCTGGAATATTTAGTTGTTGTATAATCCTTGGTGCTGTGAGAGTTGCCACATGTCTGAGTACTAGTCTCCCAGAGTTGAACGGAACAGTTGGATTGAACCAACAGTCAAGAGCAAAATGTCCAACCCTTCCACAACACCAACATTCATATATGTTATATCTCCTTGGAGGTCTTCTCACTTCTTTAGGTTGACTCACATTTTGTTTTATTGCCTTATTCAATGGAGCTTTGTAAATTATTTTAGTGAAATTTACTGGTTTATTTTTCTTGATAGCAGTGGTTTTCACTACTGGTCTTAGTTCCTCTCTTTTGAATTTGGTGTTTGCTTTAAATACAAAGGAGTCATGATGAGTTAATACTTTTTCTTTGCATAGAGATTTGGCATCATTGTTACTTGGTTGAATTGAGTTATCTTTGCTATTAGAACACTCACCCTTGCAAAGCTTATGCACAACTTTTTGATCATGCTCATTTGTGATAGACATAGCTTTGTTGAATTTTATAGGTTTCATAAGTGCCTTGTCATTATTTTTAGATTTACTTTTTGCCTTTCCATTGTATCCTATGCCAGATCTGTATTGTGCAGAAAATGTGTCTATTATGGGAAGGATAGTTTGTGGTTTTGAGAACTTTGCCACAAGCTTCCTTTCTGCTAAGAGTTTTGCCTCAAGTTCTTTTATTAATTTCTCCTTAGTGCATAAAGTCTGAATGTGAATAATGGACATGACTTTTAATTTGCTAAGCTCCTTGCTTACCTGATTCAGCCTCTCAGCTGCCTCAGAGTTTTGGGAGTTAGTTTGCTTTAATTCAGATATTTCTTTTTGTAGCTTTTTGTTATGCCTTTTACTCTTTTTAAGGGCTTAAAGAAGTGACTCATATTTCTCAATAATTTCATCTTCATGAAAGTTAGATTTTGAGTCATTCTCATCAGAAGAAAATGAATTTATCTCAGGTTTAGAAATAATTTTAGGTTCAGAATCAGAATCAGATAAAGAAGTTTTATCAAGTACCTTCACATTAGAAATTGTCTCCTGATCCTCTTCATCACTGAGTGCCATAAGTCCTGTATTTTCTTCTTCATCCTCTTCACTATCAGACCTTGATAGTGGGGCTCTTATCATAGGTCTATGATTCAGAGTGTCTTCACTTTCATTGACAGCCACCAGAGCTATGAGTGCCTCTTCACTATCTGAGTCAGATGATTGAGATTCACTGTCACTGAGAGTGACTTTGCCTTTCTTGGCTATTAGACTCCTCTCATGTCTCTTGTCAGATTTGTGCCTCCTTTCATCAGACTTCTTATTATTTTTTCTCTTTGAAGGACAATCAGCAATCATGTGTCCTGATTTCCTGCATCCAAAGCACACAATTTCTTCAGAATTAGATTTATTGTGTTTAGAGTTATACCTGTCCTTCTTGGAATCTTGTTTGAATCCCTCAGAGGAATTGGAGTGCTTCTTAGATCTGAATGACTGAGAGGGTCTAGTTTTCTAGTGTTGTTTTCTTCTGAGCATCCTTTTCAGCTGTTTGGTGAAGAGTGCCAGTTCACCATCTGATATTTCAGAGTCAGAATTACTGGTCTCTGATTCTTCTGATTCAGATGGTATCCTGGGGGATAATGACATTCTTTCTTTGTTTTTCTTGGAACTTTCTGCCTTCAGAGCAATAGGATTTTCCCTGCTGTGTCCTTCCCCAGCTTTTCTGGTATTCAGGTGAAGTTCATGGGACAAAAGTTTCCCATATAGATTCTGTGGCTGAATATTTCCCAGATTTCCCATTTCCCTGATGGCACAGATCTTGATATCCCATTCTTTGTTCAGTGATCTTAAGAATTTATCATTCAGCTCATAATCTGTAAAAGTTCTTCCATAGGTTTTCAGAGCATTTACAATTTTGAAGTATTTCTCATAGCAGACTGCTATTGAATCTTTCTTGTCTTGTCTGAAAGCTTCATATTGCTGATTTAGAAGAGACTTCCTGTCATCTCTGACTTCTTCAGTCCCTTCCATATAGACAATGAGAGATTCCCACATTTCTTTGGCAGTTTTGCAATGAACTAAGTTTTGGAAGGTTGATTCCTCAATAGCACTCACAATTATATTCTGAGCTCTCTTATCCATGGAGGCCAGAATCACTTCATCTTTGGTCATCTCAGAATATGTTTTAGGAGTCTTGATACTTCCATCTGTAAATGAAACCTTCATAGGAACAAAAGGTCCCTCTAGTACAGTTATGTATATCCTAGGGTCAGAGGCTTCCATGAATAATCTGACCCTTTCCTTCCAAATCCCAAAGTTTTCTTTTCTGCAGATTGGTAGCTTCATAGATGTGAATTCCTTGTTTCCTTCACTATTAGCCATCACGACTTAACAAATCTACCCTTAGAAGATCTTGTTCAGGCTGTTAAACCTTTTCTTGAACAACCTACCTCTGATACCACTTGAAAGACTTTAATTAAGGGTAGCTAATCACCTAGAGGGGGGGGGGGGGGGGGGGGGGGGTGAATAGGTTATTTTAAAAAACTATTTGCAGTTCTTGATTATAACCTACAAGAATGATCAGAGTTTTCAAGAAAATGAACACAAACAGAAAAACACACAGAATTTTATAGTTGTTCCCCTTATCTTGGGTAATCCACTTTCCCCCTTCTCCCCTCTAGCAGTGTGCTAGATAGGGTTTATATCTCCTCCAGATCTCAGACCACAAACAAGTCTTACAACTCAGATCACAATAGATCTTACAGACTCAGATCTTAATAGATCTTACTCTCTCAGATCTTAACAGATCTTACCAACTCAGATCTCACAGATCCTACCAACTCAGATCTCAACAGATCCTACCAACTCAGATCTCCACAGATCCTACCAACTCAGATCTCAACAGATCCTACCAACTCAGATCTCCACAGATCCTACCTCAGCCTTTATAATTATAGGCTTACAGCTCAGATTCACCCCTAAATCTTACAACTCAGATCACACCTGATCCTACAACTTAGATCCTTGATAGATCCTACACTTAGATCTGACAACTCAGACCCTACAGGGATTGATAAAGATAGTAACAATACTTAGACTCACATTCTTCAAAGTGTTGAGTCTTCTTGATCTGTCTGAATGATCAGACAGAAATCTTCAACAGATCAGTAGCAGCAATTTGGTCTTCTTGATTTTTCAGGCTGTTATGACTGTTCTTCTTTGTAGGAAGACAGATTCTTCCTTCTTAATCTTCTCTTTTCAGAAAGAAGTATCAGCACCAGATTGCTGAAAGAATTCTTCAAGTTAGAACAGTTCTGAAAGAGGAGACGACTTCTTCTGATTCTTTCTCAGACTTTCCCTCAAAACGACGGAGAAGATAATGGCTTTCGAAAATAGGAATAATCAACTACTAAACTTATAGGTCATGCCTTCTATTTATAACCCGCCATCTGCAACATCTGTTATGCTCCTCCACATCAGCATAGCGTTAAGTCTTCAACGGTCTTTAATTGCTTCAGAATAAACAAAGGCTCAGCTAGCTGTAGATGAACTGTTATGCATTCTCAGAAAAAGGCGTTGAGAATTGTGTATCTCTGTCGACACTTATTTTAATAAGGTGTCGAGCGATGTGTAGTGTCTCGACGCTTTTAATCTTGCCTTCATTTCTCGACTCTTTTTGCTGGCGATGAGCTAACTAAAGTTTAGTCGACACTTCTTATTCCACGGCGTCGAGCGATATTCCTTGGCTCGACGCTTCCAAACTTGGTCTCAGATCTTCAACGACGACCTTGTCTTTTTGAGCAGCAGACATGGGTCGATGCTTCTGGGTCACAGACGTCGAGCGATGTGTGGTGTCTCGACGCTTGTGAACTTGGATGAATTCCTTGAGCACTTTGCTTGAACTGATCTTCTGCACAAAGATTCTAGAGAGTATATCAAATACATTCTGAGGTATATCTCTGACTTAGGAATGGACTTCTCCAAATCTAAGACATTGTGGACAATGGTCCCAACATATGCCTCTAGTGACACTACACACAACTTTACACTAGCGTCGGACGTGATCGCGATCTAACTCATAGTGGATATATACCGACGATAATTAGCAAAAAGAGAGTGTAATTAACATATGCAAAAAAGTTAACTCTAAATATATTTCTACCCAAGAACACGTGCACTTGACTAGGAGTACTACACGAGTCTACAATACACTGCCATAATCAAATTTTGATGATAAATTAATCTATACACACCAATACTAAAATTGAAAGCCAGAAACTAACAATTACTTACATCATTGCATGTGGGTGCTGAAATGGAATGCATGCGAGTGATTAAAAAATTTAAAATTTGAGCAAAATTTGAAAAATATACTAGCGCGTATAGGATGCGAAATGAGTGTATGTGTGCAATTGGATAAGAGTATTGCCCGAGAATGGGGCATTCCGTAGCGGTGTGAAATCAAAATTGAAACCAAAATAGGCTTCCGGTCCCGACTATGCCAAGAGAAATCAGCGGGCTCTTTGGATTATGAAGTGATTAGCGCCAACAAAACAAGAAAAATAAGTGAATACTGAAATAAACATGCAGATTTGCATGAGGTGCCTCCCAAGTGTGCTTTATTTAACATCCTTGAGCTGGACATAATGCATGTATTATGTAGTGTATATAATAGATCTGACTACAATAAGAAATTGTTCAAGAAAACGACTCAAAGTTTTCAAAATGGCAAGAGTTTTAATGAAACAAAATTTGGACTGAAATCAGCTATACGCTGACTTGTAGTATGTCTCAACATGTACGGAGTAGGAGGAGGGCCCAACGCTGGTGATTCAGCTCAGGTGAGAAGATTTCCCACCCGGCTTTGTACCAGATAATTTCCTACTTGCGTCTGCATGAGCAGCACGCTCCTCTCTCTCCTTTCTCCACAATTCAACCCACGGTGATCTCCACCGGGTGTTTCTAATTTCATCATCATGAGACATCAATTCAGCGCTCCGAGGGGTAAGATCTATTAGATATGTGGCCAACCTTAGAGGGGGGGGGGGGGTGAATAAGGTTTTCAGATATTAATGAAGGTTTTTAAAAAACTTTATGCACCATGAATACGCTTTCTGGAAGCTAACACGGGGCGGTAGGGTTACCTTCGGCGGTATCAACAGAAATTGTATTCTTGGCGAACAGAAGAACATTTTAGAGTATGCACGACACAGACATCAGGAATCAGTAGGAGTCACATGCAATTGTAAATCAAAAGCAAGATATTAGTTTCATAATAATCTTAAGGTTGCGTTTACAATTACAAAACTAGATCTCCATGACGTAGTAGATCGAAGGCGATGAATATAAATTCCTTTTGGTTTTTATATCGACCCTCCCCCTGAGAACCGGTTGGCTCTCTCCTTTCTCCGCAAAGTTCTCTGAGCTGTCTCTCTCCCTTCTCCATGAAGGTCTTCGAGCCATTGCTAGACCTCCCCAGTCTAGATGCCCTCATAGATGATTTATGCACGAATTCCTCCCCAGAATCCGATGACCTCCCCGATCAATTTTCCTCCATACATAAAGTTGTTAAAAGATAAAAATATAAGAGAGAAAATAATCAAAGTATAACAAGTGTTACCTCAAAAGATTGTTCTCCGGAGACGGTGATCAATCGATGCTTGTGATTCTCGTTCCTCGGGCGCTCGATCGTCTTCAGATTGTCATTCTCGTATGAGCTCTACTGGAATTCTTCTTCTTTGAACAAGAGGGTGCACTTTCTCTCTTTCCTTCTCCTAAGTCGGTGGCTCCTTGCTTCTAAGACATATTAGAAACCCTACTTCCTGTGTTTCAGACTCAAGTGAAAGAAAATTGCTTTTGTACGGAGTTTAAGTAACCTACCGCCAGCAGTAAGGTTACCGAGCAGCAATAGGCACCGTATCCATGATATCTCCCAGCTGTCTTATTCCATGTAAAGAAGGTGTCAGAACTTTCGTTTTAGTTGTCTATTAGCACGGAGAGGTAGTGCAAGCGCGGCGCGGTATGCTTGCTTAATTAGGCACGTGCACACCTGGTCTTCAACAGATAAGGAAGGTGGTGGCTCTTTCCTTGCAAAGCTGGTTACGGCGGAGTGGTATGAGCTACCGCGGGGTGGTAGTAACATTTCCTTTTATAGTCCACCAAATTCTCGCATCGAGTACTCAGATCACTAGCAAGGACTTCCAGGTAGCACGATGCGTTAGCAGTAGCACGTGGCGGTAGTAGAGAGGTATGGTCTTGTCGATATGTCCTTCTAGTCGACATGTAGTTTCAAGAGGATCCTCTGCTCTTCAAGATAGTATACTAGCGCCTGGCGGTATCGCTATCGTCGGTGTTAGGATGAGAGTCTCGACGATATGCGTTGTCTAGTTGATATAACTCTTCACATCGATATCATCATTTTAGTCGATATGGCTAGCGCTAGGCGTTAGGTATAGCGACCTGGTGGTAGGCCTTATGTGTTGTCTCGACAATATGCGTTGTCTAGTCGATATAACTCTCTATGTCGATGTCAGCCTTCTAGTCGATATAACTCTTCACGTCGATATCATCCTTCTAGTCGATATGGCTAGTTCTTGTCATTAGGTCTAGCGCCTGGCGGTAGGCCTTCATGTGCTGTCTCGATAATATCTTCTCTCCAATCGACAAAGGCTTTCAGGACGACATGCTCCTTCTAGACGATTTACCGGTCTAGTAGACAAAGGCTAGCGCTAACGGTAAAGTTAGTACCCAACGGTAACTCACAAAGATTGGAGTTCTTGTACGAATTCACACCTGTAAACCTGTACACTATACCAAAAACATGTATGATCAAATACAACTTGAGATTTATTATTATCAAACTTGAGAGATGCAGAACGCATGTTCCAACAAACTCTCCCTTTTGGTAATAGTAAATCCCGTTCATGAGATATAAATCAGGATAAAATATGGTATAGTGTAATAGTATAAACATGTAACATGAACAAGTTAAATTAACAAGATTTACCGTGTAAGTGTAAATCTTGTTCTTTTTCTTACCCTTAATGGTACAACCCCCTATATATATGCTCCCCCTATCGATGTGCACTATATCTCCCACTAGTACTCATGAAGACGTTCTCCCCCTTAGAACATGACTAGTACTCATGAACTCCTCTTGAACTCATTCTCCCCCTTTGGTATTAGCAAAAGGGATGAGTATGATCTTCTTCACGAAACTTTTTTTGAGAGATGTAGCGGATTATGCATGTAAAACAAAGCATACATAGAAAGATAAGCATGGTAATGATATGGGCACCAACAAAAACCGAAAATTAGGGACTTTAAATACATGGTGCATAACACGTAGGAATCACAATACCACTAATTACGAACAACACTTGTTATACCATTTGTAAAAAAAAACTTTAGACAATGCACACGAATCTACATACACATGATTTTTTGTACACTATTATGAGATTTATGGAGTTAATACATAGAAATATTGTATGTGACATGAATAGCAATCATGTAGCAGATAAGTTGTGCAATAGACATATAATGCAGTTTTAGTCCAATTCTTATGCATGGAAGTGTTAGATGAAATAATGACACGTGTAAGTGTAGCTGTAATAGAAATAGCACTAAGAGAATTTTTCATGAATACATATATCTCAGAAGATCAATGTGCTAACACAAGAGTAATGAAGTGATTCATGTCATATTTTAATCTGCATAATACCAAGATTAGAACGAGGGCATTAACCTATTTTTCTGGTCTTTGCACAAGGTCGATAAGATCCATATAACCAAGGCGCTTATCCTCATAATGCTCATTGAGGCTTATCAGGAGGAGTGAATAGTGCTTTGGGAGTATCCTTGTGAACTGTACTGATATCATATTATTTTAATAATTGTGTGTATTATCAATTTTATAATTTTATTGTTCATACAAGGTCCCCGAATCTATCAAAATCTACCCTTATAGGCAGATACACTTTAACTTGTATACAAAACTATTGCAATATAATTTGTTACAAAGTTCTAAGCCCTATATATAGAAGATAAACATCGTGATATTGATTGATCAAATCATGCCTAGAGTGTTAAATACAACATCACGAGTTACAACATGTAAGCTTGAAATTTTTACTTGAGTGCAATCTCTAAGAATGTGTGTATCGTGAGATGTCATTGTTTTACCTAATTCCTCATACATACCTAGAGGCATATAAACTTACATCACATATCTAGTAGCACTCAAGCACTAATATCAATAGATTGAGACACAACATGACAAATGCATACAATGTAATCAATAATCAACAATCATAAATCAGAACATTGAAGGTAATCTATATGCTTTAGGATCAGGTCATGCATGTCCCAAGCCTATATATTTTATCAGTATTTTAAATTTGTGATTTAAACACAACAAAACAATAGCAAAAACTAAAATCAAATGACAATCAAAGTGCAACAAAAAATGTTTTTGTATTTTTTAAGTTTTTATTTTATTTTTCAAATTAAAAAATAAAAATCCAAAATAAAAGAAACAGAAAAGAAAGCACATCAACAAAAACAAATAAAAGAAAAATCAAATGACCCATCGAAGGTTGTCATAAAAAACAACTACCGTTGGCGGTAAGGTAACGTCTGGCGGTATCACACAGAGATTTGATTTTTTGAGCAAACAGCCTAGATTTCGTGATTTTTTGCTCTCAATTTTTCTCAATTATGTTTTCTCATTGTAAGGCCTATCTAATGCAGTGAAAAGATCAGAGAAAAATATGAAAAGTTGCGGATATTAAAAATTAACTCATGAGATCCAAAACCTCAAATTCTAATCAAAGCAGAGAAAAACATGCATCAGGAAGGGGTTTTGTGCAAATATCCACAAGTTGATCGTCTATGCCGATAAAGCTTACTCTCACGTTCTACTTTTTGATGTGATCCTTATAAAGTGTTGACAAACACCAATATGTTTCGAGTGAGAGTGATGTACTAGATTGTTCGTTAAGTTCGTGGCACTCTTATTGTCGCACCTTAGTTCAGTATTTTTAAATGACAGTCTAAAGTATTCTAACATTTGTTACATCCATGGTGCTTGTGCGCAATAACTTCCTAGGTCTATGTACTCTGCCTCGACAATGGAGAGGGCAACAAAATTTTATTTCCTACTCGACCATGAAATAAGTGTCGGTCCCAGGAAGTGACAAGTCCCACTAGTGCTTTTACGATCAAGTGAACATCTAGCATAATTCGAGTCGGAATTATCCGTGGAACGTGAATGTATCGATGTGTAGATACCATAGACCAAGATTTTGTGTGTCAATAAGATACCTAAAGATATGTTTAACAGGTTTAAAGTGAGATTCTTAAGGATTCACTTGATATCTAGCGCATAGGCATACAATAAACATAATGTTATATATAAAAGTTGTAGATCTATGTCTCAATTAAAATCAAAAATTTGTTTCACTCAATTTGGAGCAATGTAGCTCCCTCAGCACCAATTTTGGTGGGCTGTGTACTTAGAGTGACCTAGGCATAAAATAATTAACTTAGGGAGTTCTACAACGCCAAATAGGTTGAAATTTTGGACATGTATGAGTCATGCCCAAATACACCTCCTGCCCAAAAATGAGAATTTTTAGAAAAACTCTTTCTATAGTTTTAGAAAATATTTGATAATCCATGCATGTGTTGACTTCTGAGTTTTATGAATTTAAAATTCATCAAATCTTCTCTGGAAGATCAATTAGGACAATAAAAGTTAGAGAATATTTTGTGAATATCTCTCAAACCATTGGGTGAATATGGCTGAAATTTTAACCATATCCATGTCATGCCTATTTACACCCTCTGTCCAAAAATGGTAATTTTTGGAAAGCATCTCTCATAGTTATTACAATAATCTGATAAATCATGTATTTGTAGTATAAATGGATAGACAACACCAAGTGACCCCAAAATTTGATAGATAGTAGTGTAGGTCATTATAAGCCTCTGATAAAAATTTGGAACCAATTGGCTTTGTGCATGTGATGGAATTCCACATGCATGCAAAGAGGAATTTTTGGTGTGCATATAACACTATAATGTAGGTCTAGATTTACATGGTTTGAGCAACTCAACTTAACCCAAATCTTGGCTGGCATGTTAATTAGACCATAAATAGTTACTAGTGAAAATTTGAGGCCACTTGGATTCATGCATGTGAGGGAAATCGACATGCAAGACCTAGGTACCATGGAAAGTTCAAAAAAGTGTATACACAATAATGTTTTGAGGATTGATGGGTATTCCCTGGGTCAATACCTATGAAATTCAAAACATGTACTTGATATTATGAGATATTACATCACAGGGAAAATCATGAACTTTGGGGTTGATTTCCCTAGGAAATTAATGTTTATGTAATTTTCTCACATTGAGCTTAAGTGAATATTTTAGGGTCAAAACTTTTTGAAATGTTATAAAACTCTGGGATTCACTTAGAAGAGTGAGATTACACTCTGTAGGGTTTTGCTGAAATTTTTAGAAATATTATTGTCTATTATTAATTGATTATTTAAATTACCGCAATTTACTTTATCCCATCTTTAGGTAAGTTAATTTATCTAGGGTTGCATGAAATTGGGTAATTAGACTTATGAGGCCATTTTTATTCTCTAAAATGTTTTATCAAATTTATTGTTGAGTATTTATGATACCTCCTTCAAAAAGTGGAATTTTAATGTTTTCATTGATAAATTGAAAATGTTGAATAAATTAAACTAGAAAATTATGGAATTGAGTAATTTGACTTGTGGTATCATTAGAAACCTCTGAAAATTTTATTAGATTTAATTACTGAGTAATCACCATACTTCCTTCACAAAGTGAAATTTTGGTGTTTGCCTTGATTAATTGATAATGTTGAACTATGGAATTAGAAGATTACAGAACTTGGTGAATGAGCTTATGTGATCAAGATAATGCTCTGAGAATTTTGCTATATTTGTTTTCTGTAAATTTACAGTATGTAAGTTTATATAGGATGTAGTCTAAATTACCTAGAGGGGGGTGGGGGTGAATAGGTTTCTTAAATTTTACCCTCGTTAGCCTAGATGTTTTCTGGTTTAGTATTAGTAATTAATCAAGTACACAAAAAACACACAAGCATTTATAGAGGTTCCTGAAGACAGGGTGTCTTGAGTAGTCCTCTTTCCCCCTTCACCTTTCTAACAATGAGTTAGACAAGGCTAACTTCTCCAAACTCAGCTCCAAGAGCTTACAACACAGATCCCTCAGGATCTCTCAGGTTTTCCCAAACCCTACCTCAGGTACAGCAGCCCTACCTCAGAGGAATCCACCTCCTACAGCTCAGACCACCTCCAGGTCCTACCTCAAGCTGACCTCTCAGCTCTACAACTCAGGCTATTCAGCCCTACCTCAGATCACACACTGATCCTATCTCAGAGGACTCCACCTCCTACAGCTCTGACCACCTCCTGGTCCTACAAGCTCAGGCCAAATGGCCCTACAAGCTTAGGCCTAACAACCCTACAAACTCAGGCCTAACAGCCCTACAACTCAGGCCAAATGGCCCTACAAACTCAGGCCAAATAGCCCTACAGTAAAATAGATTTTAAGCTTACTACAACAAACAACACAGAGAAGAAGTCTCCTGTAGTTCCTGCACAACTTGTGCTTTCTTGTAGCTGGAGATGATAATGACAGCTACAACCTGATCTTCCTCGTCAGTTGAAGGATGGAAGATCACCTTGCTCCTTCTTGTAGAGGAGCTATCTTTATCTCTCAGATTCTTCTTACTTGTTTAGTGAGCAGGAGGAGAATGAGGAGAAATTGTCCGTCAATGGAATAGTGAAAATGTTTTAGCACTCGACCGGGGTCTTCAAAAGTGCCCTAACTTTTTCTTTTATACACCCTTGATCTTCAACGGCTCTCAGCCATCCTTCTGACAGATATGGGAGTAATTGGTGGACCCTACAATACTATTCTACAGCTTGCGCCAAAAGTAGAACCCCCATGTCACGTTTGAACTGTCTCAGCGGTTGGGCTGAGATGGCTTCCTCTTCTCAGCGGATTCTGTCGATCTGCAGAGAAGTTTCTGTGTTCGACAAACTGCATTCTGCGTTTGATGAACTTCATTCTTCGTTCGATGAACTCGCCAAGTTTTAGCGTTCGACGAACTGCATTCTGCGTTCGACGAACTTCATTCTTCATTCGACGAAGAAGCCAAGTCTCAACATTTGCTTCTGTCTCGTCTCTGCGTTCGACGAACTTCTTTCTTCGTTCGACGAACTCGCCAAGTCTCAGCGTTTGCTTCTGTCTTGTCTCTACATTCGACGAACTTCATTCTTCGTTCGATGAACTCGCCAAGTGATGATTAAAATTTTGCTTGCATGAAATAAAATCCGAACTAGCAATCCGAGAAGGCATGTATACCTATCGAACTGTAGTATAGGAACATAAGTGTCGTATTAAAATCCGGGAACCGTTGATTACTTATACTCAAACAAATTACTATTATTTTATCTTAATAATTTTTTGGAAGGTTTTGTTTGCTAAATTGAAATAAAAGCTGGATAAAAGTACCGCTAAATGATGATTAAGAAATAGCACTCGATCTTGACTTACTTCGGCTTAAATTGATCAAAATTCAACTTGCAAACTTAAAACTTAATAAAGTAAGGGTAGCTTGACCGTGGGGGTTCCTATAGTTTGAACATGCTTCTCTCGAAGATATGCCCAACTGAGTTTAGGAAAATCCGACCGAACTCTCGTACCGTATTCGAATACCTAAAACTCGCTTTAAGTGGTGAACCCCGCTATTGGATTTGACTCCAATCCAGGAGATTTACGTCATTCTCTCTCGAGAAATGCATGCAACTCTCTTTACTCTTAAGCACTCACTTCAAACTATCGTCCTCTCGGCTAGCCAAGAATGAAAGCAAAGGTGGGGACTATATATCGATATTATAGCTCCACTAAATTTTGATTAAGCGTAAATCTAAGGCCCAAGACTTTAGAAAGTAAAAGAGAGCAAAAAGATCATAACTTAATCAACTCATCCTCAGATCATCAAGATCAAGTACTATGAGGATTTAGTTACTCATGTTGGAGGGGTAGGAGAGAGAAATGAGGAAGATATTAAGAGAACAAAAACATACGATTTTTATTAAAATAGAGTTCAACTGAAGATACATTTGCATGGAAAGCCTACTAAGCATTAGCAATACATTATGAAAGGAAGTTACAAAGGCATTACAACATTCATAAGAAAACTAAAAAAAGAAGTGCATTGAAATAAGAGAGAGAGAGAGAGAGAAAGAGAATACAAAAATAACATGAAAATCACTGAAAATAAAGCAGTAGCACCCTTTCTCTCTGCAAAAACTCTATGGGGAAAGCTTGGAGGTCATCCCAATTTATAGAAATTTTTCTGCCTCGGTCACGCTCTAAGTCACGCCCGTGACTGGGGGCGTGACATGTTTAATCAATTCTGCAGGTTGGATCAGGTTCGGCGCTTGATTCTGACGCGATTTGATGGGTCACGCCCCAGGTCACGCCCGTGACCTAGGGGCGTGACTAATTCGGTGGTCAAGCTAGGCATGCGCACTGGCACGCGATCATGGGCACTGGCGGCTGGCTGACGTGGCGGTCACGGGCGTGATTGGAAGCACGCCCGTGTAACTTTGGGCGTGTGTGACCAAAATTTATGAATTATGGCGGCATCAACTTAACTGTTAACAACAACTTAGACGCCCTAGGTCACAGGCGTGATCCCCAGGTCACGGGCGTGACCTAGGAAAATCTGCATTTTTGACCTAAAAATTCAGAAAACTTAAGTTAGCACTAAAAATAGGAAAATGACCAAAAATTGCATTTAGAGAAACAATAATAAGCAAAAATTAAGAGTAGATAACCTAAAAATAACCTAATTAAACAAACTAGATTTAGCACTATCAAATTCCCCCAAGCTTACACTTTGCTTGTCCCCAAGCAAAGAAATATGAATTAGCTAATAAAAAGGTGACTAATCAAAAAGATTTAATTATGCTAAACACGAGTACCTTGCGAGATTCTAAGTAGGGAGAATAGTGAAAAGGAAACCTAAAATAAGTACTTTATTTAAGCTTAATTTTTATACCCTTTACTAACAAAAATTAATCATCCAAAATTTTAACTAAAAAGTTTTTAAATAAAATTAAGCAAAGTAACAAGTGAGAGAGTGCATTGAATTGTTACTAAACCCTAAGAGACAAGTTATAATTATATCATTCTAAGAACAAGGATCTAAATTCATACCCAAAACTTAACTATTCTACTTTTCTTCTTTACTTAGCTAAAGCAAATTTAGGAGCATGAATCAAGAGGACTTTATTAGGGCCGAAATGTTTGGTTTAGGCATATGTTTTGGAATGGAAATCGAAGATAAAAGTGGTGGCTATAGTCACACTAAACCATAAACATGAGTTTTATAAAAATTTCGATATGAATGATAAGAGGCAATCCTTCATTATAAGCATATATCATATTTTCTTTCTTTCTCTTTCATAGCCATTTTTTTAATTTTTTTAATTTTTTTTTAATTTTTTTTTAAATTTTGGCAAAGATAACTAATACAATATGCTTAAAATATCTTCTTTTTGAGCAAATTCTTTTCTTTGAAGCTCTCCATGCAATAAACAAATCATACTATTTAAAAATTTAAATAAAACTCAAAGTGTTAGTGTGATTTAAATAGGTTTGGAAATTTTGGCTTTGGTGAAAAATTTGATAAGTGGAGGTGACAATAAAACATGGGAAAAGGCTCAGAAGAGGCTAACAAAGGGTTTCTTTGTAAGGGTTGGCATGAAGGCTCAAACTTAAACAAAAAAAATGGCCTAAAGCATTTTCATTGCTCCTAAATTTATTTAAAGCCTAAGTTTTGAAGGATTTCAAAAAGTAAGCCCTAGATATTAAATAAAGACTAATGAACTTATCCTGAAAATAAGAATAATAAGCGTCTAGGATTATTCACATTTACTACACTAATCAAAAGTTAACCTTGCAAAATATATCTAAAAATGAAGAGGAAAATAATGGATGAAGAATTTTTAAGAAAGCAAAGAAGCTAAAAGAGAAAACGATAAGGAAAGTACAAGTTTTTAGAAAAACTTTTCACATTAACATGCTACCTGGAATTAGAACACTACATGAGTCAACAATTTACTTGTGAAACATAATTAAAAAGTTGGATTAGAAATTTTGAAATTAACTAAGGCTATATAAAATATTTTGGGAAAAACAAAACATAAAGCAAGGGGTACTATTGATTTTACCAAAATCTAATTTAGACTACTAAAACAAAAGAAAAGAAAAGAAAAGAAGACATTCTCCCACAAGCTTACGATAAACATTGTCCTCAATGGAAAAGGAGAGTGAAGGAAGGGGAAACTAAGAAAAGAAACTAAAACTCAAAAACTGAAATAGGCACTTCCCTGGATTTATGGGCTTGAAAGGATGTGTGATGCCGCTCCCCCTTGTTGGCGCTTTGATCATCATGAAATATCATCTTGAATTTTTCTTGAAATCAGCAACGTTGGAGCAGGCGATCGCCAAAGTTGAGAGTATCGGAGCCGCCCAAGGCCAAAGAAAAATTAAAACAACAAATTTTAAAAACCTTGGGTTGCCTCCCAAGAGCGCCCTCTGTTTAATGTCGTTTGAGCTCGTCTAAAAGAATATAGTTCAAAAGTAAGTCCAAATTATTACAGTCCAGACAAAAGAAGTTTTTCACTGTCCATGTCAACATTGTCACCAGAAAAATAAAGTTTTAGACGCTGCCCATTAACCTTGAAATCACCCTTATCTGAGTGTGATATCAAAACAGTTCCATACAGATAAGCTTCCTTTACATTAAAAGGACCTGACCATCTAGATTTTAACTTTCCAGGAAATAAACGTAGACGAGAATTATAAAGCAATACTTGGTCGCCTAGTTTAAATTTTTTCGTGTGCCTTAAATTTTTATCGTGAAAGAATTTCGTTCGTTCCTTATATAATTTATTATTTTCATACGCATTGGAGCGCCACTCGTCGAGTTCGTTGAGTTGGAATTTTCGAAGATCGGCGGTGGAGTGGGGATCCAAATTTAAATATTTAAGGGCCCAGAAAGCACGATGTTCTAATTCGACCAGTAAATGACATGATTTCCCATATACTACCCGATACAGTGTACAACCGATGGCGGTCTTGTACGCTGTTCGGTAAGCCCATAAAGCATCGTCTAATTTATATGACCAGTCCTTACGTGAGGTGGAAATAGTCTTTTCTAAAATACGTTTGATTTCTCTATTCACTACCTCGACCTGGCCGTTAGTTTGGGGGTGGTATGCAGTTGAAAGCTTATGTGTAACGCCATACTTAAAAAGTGTTTTTGCAAGTTGTGCGTTACAAAAGTGCGAACCCCTATCGCTAACGATGGCCCTAGGAGTACCGAATTGAGAAAATAATTTTTTTAAGAAAATAATAACGACTCGGGAGTCATTGGTAGGAAGAGCTTGGGCCTCTGCCCATCGAGATACGTAATCTACCGCAACTAAGATGTATTCATTCCCATGGCTAGAAGGAAGAGGACCTACAAAATCAATTCCCCAAAGGTCGAAAACTTCGCACTCGAGGAAATAATTTTGCAACATTTCATTTTTATTAGAGATATTGCCAGACCGTTGGCAGCTATCGCACCGACTCACAAAAGATTGGGCATCTTTAAAAAGGCTAGGCCAATAAAAGCCTGCACTTAGTACTTTGTGAGTGGTCCGATTGGCTTGATAGTGCCCACCGGTCGGTCCTTCATGTAAGTGTTTTAAAATATTTTGTCCTTCTTCGAAAGAAACACATCTCCTTACTACTTGGTCTGCACAAACTCAAAACAGATATGGGTCCTCCCAAAAATAATTCTTCAGGTCAGAAAAGAATTTCTTCTTTTGCTGATAGGAGAATTCTTTTGGGAGGACTCGAGCTACTAAGTAGTTGGCGAAGTTTGCAAACCAAGGAGAAGAAGTAGTGTTGATTGAAAATAACTTCTCGTCGGGAAAATAATCATTAAAAGTTTGTTCATTTAAATTTTCAATAAACGGGTTATCTAATCGTGAAAGATGGTCCGCGACCAAATTTTCAGCTCCCTTTTTATCTCGGATTTCCAAGTTGAACTCCTGGAGGAGTAAGATTCAGCGAAGTAATCGTGGTTTGGCATCCGATTTAGAAAGTAAATATTTGAGGGCCGAGTGGTCCGTAAAAACGATAATTTTTGAAAGCGTAATATAAGATCGAAATTTGTCGAACGCAAAAATAACTGCTAATAATTCTTTCTCTGTTGTGGAATAGTTCTCTTGTGCGGATGTAAGCATTTTACTAGCGTAGAAAATAGGGTGGAAGTTTTTAGATATACGTTGTCCTAAAATGGCTCCCACCGCAAAGCTACTTGCATCGCACATGATTTCGAATGGAAGGTCCCAGACTGGAGCTATCATAATTGGCGCATTTATTAGCTTATTTTTGATTAATTGAAAAGCAGATAAGCAGGTTTCATCAAAAATAAATGGAGTGTCTTTTTCTAAAAGATGAGTGAGGGGTTTGGTAATTTTCGAAAAATCTTTTATAAATCGCCGGTAAAAACCAGCATGTCCTAGAAAGCTTCTTATGGCCTTAACGTTGGTTGGCGGTGGCAGTTTTTCGATCACTTCTATTTTTGCTTCATCGACCTCAATTCCTCTTGCTGATATCTTATGACCTAAAACCAATCCCTCCCGCACCATGAAATGGCATTTTTCCCAGTTCAGGGCGAGATTGGTCTCCTCACATCGTTCTAACACTTTTTCTAAATTCTGTAAACATAAATCGAAGGAATCACCAAACACGGAGAAGTCGTCCATAAAGACCTCCATAATACTTTCTACGTACTTGTCAAAAATGGCCAACATACACCGTTCAAATGTTGCCAACGCATTACATAAGCCAAACGACATTCTTCGATAGGCGAAGGTGCCGAAAGGACAAGTAAACGTCATTTTCTTCTGGTCCTCGGGCGAGATGGGAATTTGGAAGTAGCCCGAGAGACCATCGAGGAAACAATAAAAGCTATGCCCGGATAATCGTTCTAAGATTTGATCGATGAATGGCAAGGGGAAATGGTCCTTGCGGGTGTCGTCGTTCAATTTGCGATAATCAATACACATACGCCACCCAGTCACCGTCCTTGTTGGGATTAAGTCATTATTGTCGTTTAACACTACCGTTATCCCTCCCTTTTTAGGAACTACTTGGACGGGGCTCACCCATTTGCTATCTAATAATTTCACGACCTCACCCTTTACTACTTCTTTCATGTTTGGGTTTAATCGGCGTTGAGGTTGAATAGAATTATGTGAATTATCTTCCATTAGAATTTTGTGCGTGCAGAAAGACGGACTTATGCCCTTAATATCAGAAATCTGCCAAGCAATTGCTTGGCGGTGCTTTTGTAAAACTTTTAGCAATTTGGCATTTTCAGATTCACTTAGATGGGCCGACACTATTATTGGTAACTTAGAGACTTTTTCTAAAAACTCATATCTTAAATGATTGGGTAGTTCTTTAAGTTCTAATGTGGGAGGTTCCTCGTACAAAGATTTGAAAGATTTTTCTTTTTTCAAAAGTGATCTCTTCAAAAAATTTTGATTTATTTTGAAAATTTGAGGGGGTGGGAGCAATGGCCATTTCCATTTCATGTAATATTTCAGTTGAGGTGCTTGAAGATGAACAAAAAGAAGAAGAATTTTCAGAAATACAAAAAGAAGGGTCTTCTCTTAGCACGTCTAAGAAAAAACACAAGTCGTCTTTTTCTAGGGTATTTTTCATAGAGGGTGTTATGGAGAAGGTCACTTCATCATCTCCAACTCGGAGGAAGAGCTTACCATTACTCACATCGATGATAGCACAGGAGGTGGCAAGGAAGGGGCGACCAAGGATTTGGGGAACCTCGACATCCTCTTCAATGTCCAAAATGACAAAATCCACCGGGAAGATGAATTTGTCTACCTTTACGAGCACGTCCTCCACAATTCCCAGCAGATATTTTATCATCCTATCTGCTAGTTGTATACTCATACGTGTGGGGCTAAGGGTGCCCACTCCTAACTTCTTAAACAAGGAGAATGGTAGCAAGTTGATGCTCGCACCTAAGTCGGCCAACGCTTTCTTTACCAATAAATCACCAAAGAGGCACGGGATAGAAAAACTACCCGGATCGTTAGCCTTTTTCGGTAATTTATTTGAGAGGATGGCGGAACACTTAGCGTTTAAAGTTACGTGCGATAGATTTTCTAGCTGCAGGTTTGTTTGGGAGGGATCTTGGCACATTCCACTGATAGGTGTTCATGGACATATCCTCAAATAGCTCAAGAGCGGCTTCCGGGGTTTTGTTATTTAAGGTACCACCAGAAGCGGCGTCTATCATTTGCTTAGTATGTTGATTTAGCCCGTTATAAAATGTCTGCACTTGTAACCATACAGGCAGAGCGTGATGAGGGCAACGTCTTAAGAATTCTTTATACCTTTCCCAGGTATCATATAGCGTTTCAGAATCTATTTGGCAAAAAGAAGAAATATCATTTCTAAGCTTAGCAGTTTTCACAGGTGGAAAATACTTAGTTAGAAATTTTTCAGTTTACTGGGCCCAAGTGGTGATATAGGTAGAGTCGTCAACCACTGCTTAGCCTTTGTTCTTAAAGAAAATGGGAAGAGTCTTAGACTAATTGCATCATCCGTAACAATTTATTTTGAAGGTGTCACAGATTTCAAGGAAGCTAGCAATATGTGCGTTCGGATCTTCATCTTGTAATCCGTCGAACTGCAAGTATTGCTGCACCATGTGAATTATACTGGGCTTTAGTTCGAAATTATTATTAGCTACGGCAGAGCGGACTATACTAGTTTTCGTCCCTTCCAGGTTAGGCCTTGCATAATGGGACATAGTCCATTCAGGGGCCGCAACCATGTTGGGGACTTCATTTTGGTTAGGTTCGCCCATATTAACAACCGATTCTGAATCCTCAGCCAGTTCTTGGAATGTAGGATCTTGAACCTGCGATTTTCTCAGAAGAGTACGCTCAAGTTCTTGGTCCAAGTCTACAAGTTCTGACGGATTTGCTCGGGTCATAAACTAGAAAGAGAGAAGGGAGAATAAGATTGAGAAATTCGAAAAAGAAAATGTCTCTTTTTTTTGAATTAATTTGTTTGAAGAAAGAGGAGAGAAAAAGAGGTGATAAAAGTAATAGATTCGTTCTTTCAAAATATCAACAAAAAGCGAGTCCCTGGAAACGGCGCCAAAAACTTGATGATTAAAATTCCGCTTGCATGAAATAAAATCCGAACTAGCAATTTGAGAAGACAAGTATACCTATCGAACTGTAGTATAGGAACACAAGTGTCGTATTAAAATCCGGGAACCGTTGATTACTTATACTCAAACAAATTACTATTATTTTATCTTAATAATTTTTTGGAAGGTTTTGTTTGCTAAATTGAAATAAAAGCTGGATAAAAGTACGGTTAAACGATGATTAAGAAATAGCACTCGATCTTGACTTACTTCGGCTTAAATTGATCAAAATTCAACTTGCAAACTTAAAACTTAATAAAGTAAAGGTAGCTTGACCGCGGGGGTTCCTATAGTTTGAACATGCTTCTCTCGAAGATATACCCAACTGAGTTTAGGAAAATCCGACCGAACTCTCGTCCCGTATTCGAATACCTAAAACTCGCTTTAAGTGGTGAACCCCGCTATTGGATTTGACTCCAATCCAGGAGATTTACGTCATTCTCTCTCGAGAAATGCTTTCAACTCTCTTTACTCTTAAGTGCTCACTTCAGACTATCTGCCTCTCGGCTAGCCAAGAATGAAAGCAAAGGTGGGGACTATATATCGATATTATAGCTCCACTAAATTTTGATTAAGCGTAAATCTAAGGCCCAAGACTTTAGAAAGTAAAAGAGAGCTAAAGGATCATAACTTAATCAACTAATCCTCAGACCATCAAGATCAAGTACTATAAGGATTTAGTTACTCATGTTGGAGGGGTAGGAGAGAGAAATGAGAAAGATATTAAGAGAACAAAAACATACAATTTTTATTAAAATAGAGTTCAACTGAAGATACATTTGCATGGAAAGCCTACTAAGCATTAGCAATACATTATGAAAGGAAGTTACAAAGGTATTACAACATTCATAAGAAAACTAGAAAAAGAAGTGCATTGAAATAAGAGAGAAAGAGAGAGAGAGAAAGAGAATACAAAAATAACATGAAAATCACTGAAAATAAAGCAGTAGCACCCTTTCTCTCTGCAAAAACTCTATGGGGGAAAGCTTGGAGGTCATCCCAATTTATAGAAATTTTTCTGCCTCGGTCATGCCCTAAGTCACGCCCGTGACTGGGGGCGTGACTTGTTTAATCAATTCTGCGGCTTGGATCAGGTTCGACGCTTGATTCTGACGCGATTTGATGGGTCACTCCCCAGGTCACGCCCGTGACCTGGGGGAGTGAACAATTCGGTGGTCAAGCTAGGCATGCGCACTGGCACGCGATCATGGGCACTGGCGGCTGGCTGACGTGGCAGTCAAAGGCGTGACTGGAAGCACGCCCGTGTAACTTTGGGCGTGTATGACCAAAATTTCTGAATTATGGCGGCATCAAATTAACTGTTAACAACAACTTACACGCCCTAGGTCACGGGCGTGATCCCCAGGTCACGGGCGTGACCTAGTGCGAGACCTAGTGTGTGACCTAGGAAAATCTGCATTTTTGACCTAAAAATTCAGAAAACTTAAGTTAGCACTAAAAATAGGAAAATGACCAAAAATTGCATTTAGAGAAACAATAATAAGCAAAAATTAAGAGTAGATAACCCAAGAATAACCTAATTAAACTAACTAGATTTAGCACTATCACCTAGTCTCAGCATTCGACGAACTGCATTCTGCGTTCAACAAACTCGCTAAGTCTCAGCGGTTTCTTCTATCTGCAGCTCAGCTTGCCCAGATGCCTTCTCAGCGGTACCTGGTCTTATCTCAGCAGTTCAGTTGAGACAGTGAGACCTTCTCAGCTGATTAAACAACACACCTTTGAATCTATTCCTTTGTACGGAATATCATCTCTCTGTACAATACTTGAGACAAAACAGATTGAATCAAATACAATATGTACTTAGTATTGTGAGTGCTGCCTCTTCAAATCAAAGGAACATTGAGAGCAATATTCCCAACAATCTCCCCCTATTTGAAGAAGGCAGAACATTTCCAATGCTATGGTACATAGCCAACAAAATCCTATCATGAAAATGATCTATATAGCATTCATGATAACATTGCTTCTAGAAGATAACATTGTTTAAGCATTCTATCAAAACTTATGACAGATTATATTAAGCTTTGACTAACTTAGAGGGCAATCCTTGTACTCAAAGCTAACTCTGAGTTGGTCTTAGCATTGGCATCTCCCCCTTTCTGCTTTCCTCAACTATTTTTTCCTCTAAGGATTGGGAGGCAGCAGCTACAGACCCTTAGAGAGTTTAGAAAGCATTTTCCAAATCCCCCTTTAGGTCATCCTTCATCTTCTCTGACTCTCTTAGCATTGGCCATCTCCCCCTCAACCTGAGCAGGAACTTGCTCCCCCTCAATGTGAGTACTATTATCTTTACTAGCTGTTCTTGTTCATTTTGAATAACCCTTTCTAGCCCCCCTCATTTGGAGCATTTGTATTAATCTTATGATTGTAAGTGTAATTAAATGATATCATATGGCTGAGTTCGTCGAACTCAGAGCTTAGTTCATCGAACTCAGATTGGAGTTCGTCGAACACAAGGCTTAGTTCATCTGAACTACATCATAGAGTTGAGTTCGTCGAACTCAGACCTGAGTTCATCGAACTCAGACCTGAGTTCATCGAACTCAAACTCGACGTTCGTCGAACCCAGGCAAGAGTTCGTCGAACACAGATTTTTCCCAACTTTCTAAGTGTAACATGAAGCTCAGCTGAAACAGATTGTTCTGATTAAGAAGATCATCCTACTTTAAAATCAATAAGGAGGCGAGTTACTTACATTGAGGATGTAGTCCTCTAATTGATGTTGAATTCACAATGGTTGTGCACAACTCTTCCTGCAGTAATGTACTTTGACTCAGCTATGGATTTTGCCTCACTGGTCTGCTTATTGCTGCACCATGATGTCAACCTCCTTCCTGTCATGTGCCTTGAGCACCCATTATCCAAGTACCAAATTTGGTTGAGGCTGGTACTTGAACTATCTTTTAGCTCCCCCTTGACCAATGCATCTTGGTATGTGGTGAGGTTTTTCTTAGTCCAGAGTTGAGCCTGGAGTACTTATTGTCCATTAGCCTTGTTTGCTTTTTATTGGCTAAATGGACTTCCCTGCAAAACAGATTTAATATCCCTTAGGAACCCAAGGTGACTTGGGTCCTAGGTTCTTGTGAGTATAATAAGGAATTCTTCTACTCACCTCAGCCCTTCCAGGAGGTCTCTCCTTTGCATTAGGCACACTGGGGTTGTGCCAACAGTCAATGGCAAAGTGTCCCACTTTTCCACAACACCAACATTCATGGATGTTGTACCTTCTTTTCTGAACAATTTTTGAAGTGGGTGGAGAATCACAATGTTTATGTTCAGTAGAGAAGGCAACAACATTCTTCCTATCTCTCTCAGCCAAGAACTGACTAGCTGCTCTACTATAGTTATTTCTTCTTGATTTTATCTGTTTGTTAGTAATAGATGTCAGCCTGGTAGCTGACATGGTGTTGATGGCATCAGATATGATCAAGTGAGAGTTGATTGAACTGGTGCTACCAGTCTGCTTCTTATCTGGAAGAAATTGGGAAGATGTTGCTCCTTTACCCTTGAAGGTGGGGGCTGAGGCACCAAACACAAATGGTCCATGATGGGCCATTTGGATTTCCTCATGGGGAGCCTTCAATGCACTACCCCTATGCCCTTTCTTCTCCCATAGTTAGGAGAATTTCCAAAGCTATTGGAGCTTTCATTCATCCAGTGACCATAGACACTGTCCTGGTCATACTTGTTAGAGGGAAGTACTATCTTCTAAAAGGTGGTATGAGGCTCAACTTCAGTTTTCCCTTTTTCTCCATTCCCAGCCCCTATTGCCCTTTCATTGAAACCCAATCCCCTCTTATTTCCATAGGAGGAGAAGGTGTCAATGATGGGCAATATAGTTTTGGGCTTAGAGAATTGAGCCACTAAGCTTCTTTCCTTAAGAAGATCATTCTCAAGTTTCCTGATGAGCTCCTCCCTTTGGTTTCTCTCATCATGAAGCTTGCCTATGATCTTCTTGAGCTCACAGGAGTTGGTGCCCTCATTGTGGTACATACCCATTTCCTTATTCATCTCAGCCTTAATGGGTCTGAGTGATTCTAGCTCCCTAGCTTGCTTCTTAACAAGCTTCTTGCTCTTTCTCAGAGCTCCCAAGAGATCACCAAACTGCTCTATTAGATCAGCATGGTTCTCATTGTTGCATGATGAGCAGTCTTCTGCATCATCTTTAGAAGATGAGTAATCATCTGATGCACTCTTGGTTTTCTTAATTGAAGCAGGTAGTAAAGGTGTGTGAGTGATGCATACCTGATCATGATGTGATTCATCATGATTTTCTTCATCTGATAGAGCCATCAACCCAAAGACTTCCTCATCCTCAGAGTCACAGTTTGTGAGAGTCAAAGGTGCTCTTATCCTTTCTCTGGCTACAGAGCATTCTTCATCATCTGGTTTTAAGGCCATTAGGCCAATATATTCTTCAACATCTTCATCCACCTCCATATCACTGTCTGAATATGATAGAGGGGCCCTGATTGTAATCCTCCAAGCAGCAGGTTCTTCAACAACAACCAACCCAATAAGGGCTTCTTCCTTTTCAGATTCTGATGAGCTGGAGTCTGATTAACTCAAGCTCCTTTCCTTCTTAGCTAGAAAGGATTTTTCTCCTTTCTTACCTCTTGGCTGATGAGCCTTCTTCTCATCCTTCTCTTTTCTCTTTACTGGGCAGTCAGCAATGACATGACCTGGCTTGCTGCAGCAATAACAAACAACTTTAGAGGAATTAAATTTAGAGTTAGAGCCATACCTGTCATTCCTAGAGTGATGCTTTGACTCCTTGTTGTCCACCTTGTTGTGATATGAGGAGGAGGGCTTGTTCTTCGATTGCTTCCTCTTCATCATCTTCTTGAACTGCCTTAAAAAGGTGGCAAACTCTTCATCAGAGGAAGAGCTATCTGAGGTGCTGGTTTTAGATTCAGCACTTCTCCTTGGAGGAGACCCCATCCTGCCCTTGCTTATCTTGGAGTTGTCAGCTTTGAGAGCTACAGATTTCTCCCTTGCCTGAGCCTTTGTTGAGGTGTCCTTTTCCTTTCTTGCAGACAGCTGCATCTCATAAGAGAGCAGCTTTCCAAACAATGTGTGAGTGGGGGTCTCACTAAGCCTGTCCACTTCCCTGATAGCACATATTTTTGTGTCCCAATCCCTTGTTAGAGATCTGAGGAACTTATCATTCAGCTCATAATTAATGAACACTCTCTCATAGGTTCTCAGCTCATTAACTATTCTGAAGAACCTCTCATAGCACATGGAGATGCTTTCCTGGCTCTGCTGCCTGAAGGATCCATACTCTTGGTTAAGGAGTGACTTTCTATCATCCCTTACTTCAGTTGTCCCTTCCATATATACTACTAATGTATCCCATATTTCCTTGGCAGTAGTGCAGTGAACCATGTTTTGAAATGTGGAATCATCAATAACATTAACTATGATGTTCTGGGCTCTTTTGTCCATGGTGAACAATTCAAGTTCATCCTTGGTCAAGTCCTTGAATGCCATGGCCACTCTTCTTGTTGGATCTATAGTGGAGGCAGTTTGAAAGATGAAAGGTCCTTCCTCAACTGTAATGTAAATCCTTATATCAGATGCTTCCATAAACAGTCTGACCCTTAGCTTCCATATGCCAAAGATTTCTTTGTTGCATATGGGCAACTTCATGGATCCCATCTCCTTCAATCTGAGGAGGCCATTGGATTGAGATTAGACTATTCCTTTATAGGATCTGGTCAGAAAATTATGTCTTTCTTGACCAACCTCGTTTTGATACCACTTGTAAGTTTATATAGGATGTAGTCTAAATCACCTAGGGGGGGGGGGTGAATATGTTTCTTAAATTTTATCCTAGTTAGCCTAGCTGTTTTCTGGTTTAGTATTAGTAATTAATCAAGCACATAGAAAACACACAAGCATTTATAGAGGTTACTCAAGACATGGTGTCTTGAGTAGTCCTCTTTCCCCCTTCACCTTTCTAACAATGAGTTAGACAAGGCCAACTTCTCCAAACTCAGTTCCAAGAGCTTACAACACAGATCCCTCAGGATCTCTCAGGTTTTCCCAAACCCTACCTCAGGCACAACAACCCTACCTCAAAGGAATCCACCTCCTACAGCTCAGACCACCTCTAGGTCCTACCTCAAGCTGACCTCTCAACTCTATAACTCAGGCTACTCAGCCCTACTTCAGATCACACACTGATCCTACCTCAGAGGACTCCACCTCCTACAGCTCAGACCACCTCTTGGTCCTACAACCTCAGGCCAAATGGCCCAACAAGCTCAGGCTTAACAACCCTACAAACTCAGGTCTAACATCCCTACAACTCAGGCTAAATGGCCCTACAAACTCATGCCAAATAGCCCTACAGTAAAAGAGATTTTAAGCTTACTACAACAGACAACACAGAGAAGAAGTCTCCTGTAGTTCCTGCATAGCTTGTGCTTTCTTGTAGCTGGAGATGATAATGGCAGCTACAAACTGATCTTCCTCTTCAGTTGAAGGATGGAAGATCACCTTGCTCCTTCTTGTAGAGGAGCTATCTTTATCTCTCAGATTCTTCTTGCTTGTTCAGTGAGCAGGAGGAGAATGAGGAGAACTTGGCCGTCAATGGAATTGTGAAAATGTTTTAGCACTCGACCGGGGTCTTCAAAAGTGCCCTAACTTTTTCTTTTATACACCCTTGATCTTCAACGGCTCTCATCCATCCTTCTGACAGATATGGGAGTGATTGGTGGACCCCACAATACTATTCTGCAGCTTGCGCCAAAAGAAGAACCCGCCATGTCACGTTTGAACTGTCTCAGTAGTTCGGCTGAGTTGGCTTCCCCTTCTCAGCGGATTCTATCGATCTGCAGAGAAGTTTCTGCGTTCGATGAACTGCATTCCGCGTTCGATGAACTTCATTCTTCGTTCGACGAACTCGCCAAGTTTCTGCATTCGACGAACTGCATTCTGCGTTCGACGAACTTCATTCTCCGTTCGACGAAGAATCCAAGTCTCAGCATTTGCTTCTGTCCCATCTCTGCGTTCGACGAACTTCTTTCTTCGTTCGACGAACTCGCCAAGTCTCAGCGTTTGCTTCTGTCCCATCTCTGCGTTCGACGAACTTCAATCTTCATTCGACAAACTTGCCAAGTCTCAGCGTTCGAAGAACTGCATTCTGTGTTCGACGAACTCGCCAAGTCTCAGCGGTTTCTTCTATCTGCAGCTCAGGTTTCCCAGATGCCTTCTCAGCGGCTCCTGGTCTTGTCTCAGCGGTTCAACTGAGACAGTGAGACCTTCTCAGCTGATTAAACAGCACACCTTTGAATCTATTCCTTTGTATGGAATATCATCTCCCTGTAAAATATTTGAGACAAAATAGTTTGAATTAAATACAATATGTACTTAGTATTGTCAGTGATGCCTCTTGAAATCAAAGTAACATTGAGGGCAATATTCCCAACACAGTAGTTCTTTCATATTGTGGAACTAGGTGACAATTATGGTTTATTCATTATTGATGAATTATTGATACTAGAAAAATGCCAAACTTTACTGGAATCCAATTTAGGTTGATTTAAATACCTGAAAATATATTTACAGCATTATGATGAATAAGTTTAGTAGATCCTTCACAAATTGTAATTAGCACCCTGGGACATTTAATTGATTTTCTGGAATTATATTAGGGAGAAAAATTATGAAATTCTGCTGAACTTCATCTTGGACCCTAACTTGTTTCTGAAATTTTTATTAGATTTATTGTCCTATGATAAATGGCGCATCATGTTCAAATTAATAATTCCCAGATTTATAAGAAATTATTTAATAGGCCCATATATGATTTTATTATATGAAAAACTGGTAATCTGAATTTTGACATCTTTACAACTTCTGGAACAAGATTGAGCACATATTAGTTAGAGGATCATGTAGTCTCCCTTTTAGGTCATGTCATCACATTTGAGGACAATTTGGTCTGCGAATAGTAAAATTGAATTATTTGATTTAGACCCCATCTGATCATCACACATAGAATCATTAACTCCCCGATCTTTGTATAGACATAGATTGATAAAAGGATTAACCATTAGTGGCAAATACTAGAAGCAAGGGTTGGGGCGCGTTTAGTAAAATTATCAATATGGGATTTGATAACGGTATGTTAAGGGACATGAGAGGAGATCCACCAACAACTAGAGGTCATGATTAATATCAGATTGTGGAACCGTTAGATTGAATTTGAGCGATGACGTGGATATGTAGTTAGTCACTAAGAAACGGCAATGATTGATGTTCAATTGAACATCGTCGCTTTCCTGTCCCGGTAATTATAAACCACCATGTGAAGCTAGAGTAACTAAAGAGGAAGCGGGTATGCAAGAATGGGTAGCCACCAATAAGATTAAATATCTTGAGAAAGGGAGGTTTGGGATGTAACCCCATCGTACCTCCTAGTACTGTTGCAAGCCCTTCACCGGGTAGCCCTCGGGAAGTCCAAGGTTCACCCTAAACTTCTAAGTTCAACTAAATGATAGGCAAGAGTAGTTAAGTAGGAGAACTTGGTAAGATAATCTTAATCCAAAATATGGGATGGATTGGTACAAGGACTTGTTAGTCCTGAGAGCTGGAGTCTCAGGGTATTATGATATCAGGATGGATTAGTCCTGCGAGCGGTAGGCTTGGAATTACCTAAAGGCGACTAAATGGTCTGATGAGCTGGAGGCTCGACGAAATACAAAATTTTGAGGCGCTACTTACTACTAGTATGCGGATACCCTGTGTGTTCTTAGGGGAGTACATAAGGTCTAGTATGGGAGGTGTTGATAGAAGCCTAAAAGTGGACAAGCCCGATCCACTGCCCCTGTTTGCCTCAACGGGGTACCAGAGTTGACACACTCAAACAGAGGGAGCTTACAAGGTATGTACGTACAAAATCGAGTGGGTGAGTTGCATCATTGCATTGCACGACATAGCATAACATCATTTCATAAACAAGACCTCATTGTATAAATTAGTACGGGCTCTATTATTCGATGAGTTTACCTTAGTGCCAGATCCCCTAACTTATAAGTTTGTATGGCATTCATATAAGTTAAGGTTACTTTCCGTAGCTGCTTCTTGTACATAAGGTTACTTTCCGTAGCTGCTTCTTTTACATACACTGCTTTACTTACTTATACTGCTGCGAATGCTACTATTTGCTTGTTGTTCTTTATTTCTATTATTAGAGCTTGTTCTATACATTGCTAGTATAGACTTATATACAACTGCTAGCTAGGGCCACTGTCACCTGCTTGTTTATATCAACCCTTGTTACCTTTCTCTTCATCCTTCCCGCCCGGTGCCTAGGAGTCACAGGTGGAGGGGACGAGTATCCTGCTTAGTCTTATAAACTAACAGCCAGATGTGGTATAACAAACAGGAGCACCAGGAGGAGTAGACTACAACCGGAGGGAGGAACATGATATAGTGCCCAGGCACGGAGTTGGACATTCAGCAGCTGCAGGGAGAGCACCGGTGTGATACCATCTTCCGAACGCTACGTTCCATGTTTTCTCTCGGCAGTGTGTGATTTGTCTTGCTCTGAGAAACTTGTAGTGAGGATCGCCATGTACCGGGCTCCAGCCCTTTCATTTTAGTACTCTTATTTAGCACCACTCTTATTATGTATCTCATTTGGACATATTTCTATATTTATAATGTGATTGCTGTGGACTTGCTATTATATTATACTATAGTGTTTGGTTGGCCTGGATGAACGAATAACCGGCAGGATCGACATTTTATAGTGGAGACCTCCTCGTGTGAAGGTGTCACCGTAAGGCAACGGTTCTGGGCGGTAAGACCCAGAAATGTAAGAAACAAGGGGTCTTACAAACTTGTATCAGCTCAGCCAACTTCGATCCAAAGTAAAGAAAGTCCACAACTCTAGGCAACTCCGCTCGAGCTTAGTTTGAGGACAAACTAGCTACAGAAGCACTGGTGTGCCCATAGGGGAAATCACATTTAATTGTCCATTAAAATGAGATGTTTAGGCAAACCCTTCTAATAAGACCTTTATTCTTATGCAGCCACTGGTGAACATCGCCACCTAGGCAACGATACCTCCTATTCAGGATGTCATTCATCCCCCACCGTTTCCCACCCTCTTTCAGCAATCAGAGTGATGTCAAACCTTGACAACCATCTTGCAGGCCTTCTCACAACAGCAGGCCCCGGTTCAGGCCCCCAACAATGGGGCAAACTGGTTGAGTGTATTCCGAGGCCTCTCCCCACCATCTTATGCCGGAACCGAATTGGTGGTGTGGACCGAAGAATTGTTAGACACCATTCATGAGATGCTAGCTGGGATACGCTGCCCGGTCAATGTGGCAGTATCCCTAGCTGTCTCTGCCTTGGACTCACATGCCAAACGTTGGTGGAAGTCGGCCTTGGACACTACCTTTGCCGGCCTCAAGTACATCGACATCACCTGGGAGGAATTCAAGGAGGCATTACTGGAACACTTTGTACCACAGATGGCTAAAGACAAACTGGAAGAACGGTTCCTGCACCTGAAGCACGATAATCATTCAGTATTGGAATATCAACGGGAGTTCTCGCATCTTGCTCGCTTCGCCATATCCCACTAGCTAGATGACTCTGGCTATGCAAAGAGGTTCTATAAGGGACCCCATGATGATCTAAAGCAAGCCCTGCTATACGTAGCAGATTCTGGCCTAGCACGGATCATTGAAGCGGCAAGGAAGATGGAGGAGGACCTGCCAATGGTGAGAAACATAGGGAAAATACTAGTAGAAGATGCGGTATTTGGCGGCAAGGGACACCAAAGGGTCATATTCATCCTGCACAGGAGGGGTGGGGGAGGACCTCGTCCTGCCTTCAGGCAGGGGAAGAGGCCACTAGTAGTGCTGGCCCCTTACCGGTACGGATCCAGGAGCCACCAAGACAGGGTTGAGGGGAACCTCCCCTAGAGTTGTGCTACTACTGCCACAAGACGGGCCACATCCATATCAACTATCCTCAGATATCTCCATCACCACCTCTAGCACCACCTACTCAGCAGCCTAGGGGTCGAGGCCAAGGACGTGGCCGAGGCTGAGGATTCCACAGAGTAGATCGCAGATAGGATAGAGATCAGATGTATGCGCTGGATCTTGCTCAACCATGGAAACCCGAATAGGGTCATAGTAGGTATGCTAGTATTTTAAATTCTTTTCAATTCTTATATCGTAGAATTGATATTGAACTGCTAGAAGTAGAAAAACCTAGCCACCTACAACTGTGCAACAAATTCAGGAATAGTAACTGTACGCGGCAAGCCTTCCCATACCTTGTTCGACACGGGGGCGTCACATAACTTTGTCTCGGAAGACTTTGTCAAAGACTTGGACCAAGTTAGACACTATAATGGAGTCACCAGGAGGGTATGTCTTCCCAATGGGACGAAGATTGAATCAACTGTAAAATGCCTTCTAAAGGTGACCATCGAAGGCCTAACACTCGAGGCTCCGACAACAATCATGAAGATGTCAGACTACGATCTTGTCTTGGGAATCACATGGCTCACCTGGAACCATGCTCAGATTGATTGCCCGACGAGGAAGGTCGTGCTAAGATATGATAACACCTATGTGACCTTCGAAGGTACAATTCCGGTCTCCCGTTATTTACTTTCTTCTATTCATGCTGTCAAAGCCCACCTACAGGGGGACGAAGTTTATTTAATATGCTTCGAGATAATGAAAATGGAAACTTCTCTAACCGATGTTTCCGTCGTTCGTAATTTTCCTGACATGTTTCCGGAGAAGCTACCCGGGTTACCACCGTATAGGGAGAAGGATTTTTAAATTCAGTTAGTACCGGGAGCGAGACTAGTATCCAGAGCTCCGTATCGGATGGCTCAGAAGGAACTGGCAGATTTCATAAGCCAACTGCAAGAACTAGTGGAAGAGGGATTCTTTAGGCCAAGCTCGTCACCGTGGGGATCCCCAATGTTGTTCATGAAGAAGAAGGATGGATCCCTCAGACTATGTATTGATTATAGGGAGTTGAACAGGATGACAGTGTGAAACACGTACCCCTTGCCAAGGATAGACGAGCTATTTGATCAATGCTGGACATGAGATCAGGATACTACCAACTGCAGATCCAGGAGGAAGATATTCTGAAGACAACATTCAACAGTCGTTGCGGTCTTTATGAATTCACGGTAATGTCATTGGGGCTCACGAATGCTCCCTCCACGTTCATGAGTTTAATGAAGCGCGTATTCGAGACCTATCTTCACGTCTTCGTTATAGTATTCATAGACGATATACTTATCTATTCAAGGACGAAAGAAGAACATACCAAGCATCTGGCACTCGTACTGGAGAGGCTTTGAGAGCATAAGTTGTTTGCCAAATTTAGCAAGTGTTTGTTAAGGCTCAAGGAAGTAGCCTTTTTGGGGCATATCATCAGTGGGGCAGGATTAGCGGTAGAACCGGCAAAGATTCAGGAAGTACAAGACTGGCCCCAACTGAAGACGGCTTCGGACGTAAGGAGTTTCCTAGGACTTGCCTGTTACTACCGAAAGATCATAGAGGGATTCTCCCGGATTGCCCTTCCCCTTACATCACTGACAAAGAAGGATGCACCGTTCGTATGGACTCCACAACGTGAGGCTTCATTTTAGGAACTAAAGGGTAGACTCACCTCCGCCCCAATAAATGCACTCCCATCTGGGAGGGAAGGATTTCAAGTATACACTGACGCATCATATCAGGGAATGGGTGCGGTCTTAATGCACCACATACACGTGATTGCTTACGCTTTAAGACAGTTGAAAAAGCACAAGCAGAACAATCCGATGCACGACTTAGAGATGGGAGCGGTAATTTTTGTGCTAAAAATTTGGAAACACTACTTGTATGGGGTTCACTGTGATATCATTTCGGATCACAAGAACCTCAAGTGCGTGGACACGCAGAAGGACTTAAATCTCCGCTAGAGAAAACGGGTGGAATTTCTATGTGATTACCAATACACGATGCACTAACACCCCGGAAAGGCGAACACAGTAGTGGATGCACTCAGCGGAAGGTTTAGCACATCCAATGCAGAACCATAGTTGATGGCTATGGAGCTGGTGCAGATGCTAGAAAACATGTATATTGCACTGGTATCCAGGGATAACCTAGAGGTTTACAAGGAGTATCTAGCCTCAATGAGCATTGTCTGTGATATCTGAGATATAATCAAGGTTGCCAAGAAGCGTGATGAAAAATTAGAACCAGTTTTCAAGGCATTTGAGTCAGGCACCGCTGGGGATTATTCGTTGAAAGATGATCTCGTGCACTTCCAGGGCAAAATTTACATACCAGTATGATATAATATCCGAGAAGATATCCTAACAGAAGTGCATTGTAGCAATTATTCAGTGCATCACGGGATCACTAAAATGTCTGCGGACCTGAGGAGAAGGATGTATTGGCCAAGAATGAAGAAGGAAATCATCCACTTTGTGACTCATTGTGAGGAATGCTAATTGGTGAAGGCAGAATGGAAGAGCCCGGGAGGGTTATTGTAGCCATTATCGGTGCTGGAGTGGAAATTCGAGGACATCTCCATGGACTTTGTACATAGATTACCTCACTCCCGCTCTGGGCATGACTCCGTCTAGGTTATTGTGGATAGACTGACAAAAGTTGTCGGTTCATTCCTATCAGAAAGGGTGCTCCCGTCGGAGTTCTAGTGTGACTATTCATAGAGAAATTTGTTAGATACCATGGAGCACCAGACCGATCATGTCAGATCGAGATGGCTGGTTTACATCGAGGGAATGGAAGGCGATTCAGGCATATCTGGGGTCACGATTGACATTCAGCACTACTTTTCACCCACATACCGACAGTCAGACGGAATGCACTATCCGGATAATGGAAGACCTGTTAAGGTTATGCATCCTAGATACTGGAGAGCCGTGGGAGAGAATGCTGCCAATCATTGAATTCTCCTACATCAATAGCCAACAGTCCAACATTAACATGGCTCCCTACGAAGCCCTCTATGGAAGGAAGTGTAGGACTCCACATTCATGGATACAGGATGAGGACCTGAAGGAACTGGGGTCAGAATATATAGAAGACACAGATGCTCAGATACGAATGATACAAGATTGAATATTGGAAGCGCAGAGCAGACATGTTAAATATTACAACGCGCAACATCACAAGGTAGAATTCCAAGCGGGAGATAAGGTGTTTTTGAAAATACGTCCAACACACAGAGTCTCATGGGGGCGGAGACTAAATAAGCTCAGTCCGAGATACATGGGTCCCTATAGGATCCTGGAGCGGATCGACCCTTTTGTTGGATCTTATGGCGCCCTTAGAGGGGGGGGGGGGTGAATAAGGGTTTTATGGAACTTAAATCTTATTTAAATTTATCAGAGTTTGCGACCGAAGTTTCAGAATATTTTATAAGAAAATATATTTTAATATCTCAGATAAGATTATATTGATGATTCCTTTTTAAAGAAGACGAAATTCAATTATTCTCCACTACCGCCAGCGCTAGTGGTAACGCCTGGCATTAGTGACAGAAGTTGAATTTCATAAGTTAATGATCAAAATGAATCTTATAATATATTTTGCTTTAGTTCTTTGTTGAAAATATAATTTAAAACATTTTTGAAGATGAAATAAAATCAATTGAATGAAACATTAAAAGAAAAGATTTTATTTCATAAGAAATTGATTACACAAATATTTGCTTTAATGCTTTGATGAAAATATAATTTAACACATTCTTAAATAGGAAATAAAATCAATTGAATGATACATTAAATGACATGATTTTATTTCATAAGAAATTGATTATACAAATGTTTGATTTCTATAACGCTAGAAATCAAGGCGAGAATATATAAAACCTCTTTTTGCGATTCAACGGTCCTTCTCCCAAGGACCGATTGGCTATAGCCTATCTTACCCCAGATAAGGCCTCTATCCAACCCTAGATCTAACCTCAACCTAGTCACCATGCACAAGGTGGCAAATTCCCCCTAAACCTCACAAGGCCTAGTCGCCACACACAAGGCGGCGAATTTCCCACAGAATCCTTCCCAGAATCCGACGTTCTCCCCAAATGATTTCTTCAAACCTATTACAAAAAGAAATACAATAAAAGAGTACATGATAAAAAATAAAGTAAGAGAACCCCCCAAGAAATTCTGAACATGAAGACGAAGGCGATGTAGACGTTTGCGTTCTTGAAGCGTTCGTCCTTCGTATAGAATATGCATTGTAGACCTTCTCCTTCAAAATCTTCTTTAGATCTTCATGTTAGACCAAAGGAGATCTCTCAATTGTTGTAGACGAGCCTCTTTCAAAAGAATCAGAATTCTGGCTTTTGAGGCAATGGAATGCTTATTCTAAAATAAGAGGGGCTGCTCTTTAAATAGGCACGAGAGCTAACGCCTGGCATTAAGAGTTAACGCCAGCATTAGCGGCTCGTGTACATCATGGCTGAGATCGTGCAACCACCGAGATCATGGACTCAACGTGAGCATTAGCTCCAACGCTGGCGTTGTCTCTTTGGACTCGATGATACTTCTTCTCGACGTCATTCCCTTCTCGTCGCATCCCTTATCGACGACACGTTAACGCGGGGCGTTAACTCTAATGTGGGGTATTAGCTCTCTTTCTAGAGAATCGTCTCCATTCATCAAACTACTCATAGGAATGTGTAACTATAGTTCCTGTACAACCTGCACACTATAAACACACAAATTACAAGATCAAATATAACACGGTATTTGTTTTTCTCAAACCAAGAGATGTGGAACATAGGCTCCAACAATCTCCCCTTTTGATAATAACAAATACATGTATGAGAAATTAGTGAGATTAAGATAATTTGTATTTGTAGATAAGTGCGGTAATAAGATATGCATGAATAACATGTTACAAGCGTGATAGATTTAAAAGCGATAATGCATGCTCTTTCTATATGAAGTCTTCCCCCTACATAAGTGTTCTCTTATAATTTACTCCCCCTAAATATCTATTTTACTAGATTTCTCAATTTATTCTCCCCCTTTGTCATTAGCAAAAGTGGGTAGGGATGAGTGTATGTCTACTAAGATTGATTAGGAACCACTTATTGAAGGATTAATATGATCTATGTAGAAAAGAAAAATATGATGCAATCAAAAGCTTGTTAAATACTACTTGTATAAGCATGATAGAACATAAAGTAGTAAGCAACATACCTGAAATGATAAAGTAAGCATTCTTATTTTAAGATACCACTTGTTGAAAAAAAAATAGTCATGAAAGAGCATAAGTAGTAAACTTAGCGGAAGAATATAATAAGCACTCTTAAACATAAACACCATTCTAGAAGGTAAAATCATATAAAAAATAATGAGTTTTAAATTTGAAAATTGATGTTTGAGTTAAAGATTGAAGAAAAGCTATTCCATTAAGATAAAATTGCAAGCATGATTTTATAATATCAAGAAAAGATACAAAAACTATAATGTAAAAAATTTTTGCATTTCAAGTAAACATAAACATTGTAGCGGGCATGCTTTGTTATCTAGTGCATTTACTTAAGTTTGTAGAGAATTGAGTAGATGAGCATTATGATCCAATTCTCATGAGTAGAAGTTTTATGAAAGATAATGATATGTTCAAAATAGTGTTTTGATAAAGCATACAAATGAATCAATCAAAAACACATGACATATATAATGAAATAACACTACATTAAAATAGACAAATAATATTACTTCCATAATATTTCAATGCACATAAATAAAGAGTACAACTACCAAGGTGCTCTGCAAACACAATGCTTATTAAGACTTATCAGGGTGCAAAGTAGTGCTTAGGGATCACTTTTATACTTTTTAGCTTTATTTTCTTTTTTTTTTGTGATCCGATGTACTAGGAGAAGTGGTGTATAAATTGTTTTCTACAAGACACTTTACAATTCTTAGCCAAGTTGCTCAACCTCACAATGCTCATTAAGACTTATCAGGAGGGTGAGTAGTGCTTGGTGGAGTTTCCTTGTCATTTATTATTTGCATTTTAGTTTAGTGACTAAGGACTATGAATTCACTTGTTTTGCAAACATAACATTTTAAACCGTATTTCTCTAAAAAATAACTGCATGAAAGACAAAGAAATGTTGTGTAGGTAGTCTATTTATGCATTTTAATTATTTATGTTATTACACTACACAATCTGGCAAGTATAAGATTGTAAACACATGTAGATTATCAAAAATAAGTGAGTGAATAAATCATTTTCAAACATAATACATTACTCATCCTTAGAGGCATGCTAAGCATATCTACATATGTTTATCTACAATCAATTTCATTGCACATAACAAGATAATTTTCAAGGCATGACAAATACACAATAATGTTTTTAAGAAACTTGAAAATTAAATTAAACATTGTATTTAGTCTTTAATTGATATATTTAATCACCCTTGACAATGACAATGAATAACAATTTTTTTATATAAGTACAAAACAATAAACACACATAAAGAGAAAAACCTATTTTTGTTCTTTGAAATTGTTTTGTAATTTTGTATTTATTTTTAAATATTCAAATTCAAATACTTTCTGGAAAACATAGAAGTCTTTAACAGGCCTATCAGTAAATGATATTCTATGCCAGAGAAATAAAGCCAAAATAATGCATGAGAAAATACCAGAAATGTTTCAAAAAAGAAATAAAAAAATTTTGGAGCAAAGGGGCTAATGCCAGGCGCTAGCTTCTTAACGCCAAAATAGAACTACAAATTTTGATTTTTTGAAAAATGTTTTTCTTAATTCAGCTGTATTATAAAGAGGTCTTCATACTGTTGAAATTTCAGATTTTTTAGAGATAATTTAAAGGCTCTTTAAAGCATGTTTTTGATGATTTTTCTAATACTTGTGTTTTTATAAAATCATTAAAGCACAAAATAATAAAATATCAAACACAAGATGCAAAGATAGAACAAAAATAATATGCATGATTTAAGTATAAGGAGTGAGATGATGTTCATGCACTGAATATAATATAAGTATATCTACGATCAAGATACCATAACTACATGACTACACTCTAGCCCCGTACTAAGTGACGGGTGAGCATGAGAAGCTGCACACATACCGTAGGTCAGGGTGTTAATCCCGTATGCATGCAAAAGATGACGCTCAACCTAGCACTCTTCCCCCTAGTGCCTCATAAGGCCCCACTGGAACCCTCCCCAGTTAAGGACAAGATATGACTTAGAGGTTAGGTCTTTAATGCACACAATCCTACACCCTCACTATTATGAGACACATGCCGTAGGTTAATGATTATGGACATACTACAGATTTTGGCTTAAGAATGGATTCTTAAATATGAGATTATTTTAGTTTTAGATTATATAGTAGATTTTAAAACCTCATAGTAATCATGAATTTTAAAGTTCAAATTTCTCTACCTTTAATTTAGCATGTCATTATATTGAAAAACCTAGTGTAGACACTAAATTGAGCATATACCAAGAGGTGCAGCTAGGTTAATAAATTTGGATGCAATATTATGCTATATATATAATTGGTTTGCATGTAATCAATCATAGAGTTTTGAATTTTTGTAGACCTAGAATGAAGTGACAATTCTATTTGATTTCATCTTGTTGATATAATTTTATTCTTAGGTCTAAATATAGTGAGATACATGCAAACAATAGAGATGCACATCATACACACAAAATAAGATATGAAGCTATAATACCAATAACCATCATATATTTCATAATTCCTAAGGTTGATAGAAATAGTTGATTTAAGATAATTCTTGATAGATCAAGAATTATGATATATGATAATAGTGAATTTTAGCATATGATATCAACAGATCATGGTGGAGTGTGAAACCATATTTATCATTTTGTAGTTTTTCAATTCCGATTTTTCTAGATCATGATTTTCCATTATAGGGGCTATCATATGCAGCAAAGAAAATAGACAAATATTCAAGAAGTTGCGCATTTAATTTATTAGCGCAAGACCCCTAAAAGCACATTTAAATCCATTTTGAATGTAATTTCATTAGTCTTGATAATATCACTTAACAAATTTAGCTTTCAATTTATAATGATAATATAAGATATTTATAGGCAATGGATTTAAGAAGGATAAGACATATAACAAGAAAAGATAGATCACTTGAAAACTTTATGACTTTATATTTAATTTAATTTGATTTGATAAACATTAGGCTTAAAATGTGTAAGTCATATCCCATAAAATATAAAGTGACCATAGCGAGTTTGCTCAAAAATAAGAAAACAAATAAAAGAAAAAGACATTAAGCATATCATGAAGTATAGTATTGTATATTTCATTTTGATTTATTTATACTTCATGCATTTGATTGGATACGAATCAATGAGAGATTTAGGTATCCAAAAGGGTCCCAATGGGATGGTTCCTTTGGGTACCCAAATACATCGTGTTGGCTTTTGGTGAGATAGTGATGAATGGGCCCTTACAAGAGGAGTTAGTGTTTTATTTTTAATTTTGGGCCTCCATTCATACTTTGATTGTTTGTCTTTCAAATTCATATTATGATTATATGACATCTCTTTGTGGTGATAGTTGGTTGAAAACAATTCATTTGGGAATTATGTTTATTAACATTTTTTTTTCAAAATAAATTGATGTTGATAATTATAAAGAGTTGTAGAATAATCATTCTTAGTGAGTTTACAAAAACGATGGTTCTTAAGAATTGAATGTTGAAAGAGTGAGTGTTTATGGTCATTAAATAAAAAGTTCTTATTAACTTTTTTATTTTCATTTCCACTCTTTCCTTTAGACCAACTCTTATAATATGAAGTTAAGCTTTTGGACATTTTTATTTATTAATAAAATAGAGATAAGAGATTGTTTATTGCTTAAGAAATTTTTAATAAATAATTTTAATGATTCTAGTTTACTAGTTAGAGCATCATTTTCTTTTATCAATTTTTCATTATGCTCTTTTGGAGTTAAAAGACCTTTTTCCAAAACCTTGAGTTCTTCTTTAAAAGTATTATAATCAAAACAAGACTTAACATTTTTTTTTTATTAAAGAGCATGAACAAGAATTTAACACATCAATACTTGATTCAACTTTAGTATTTGCTTTTAAAGTTTTATTTTCTAAACGAAGTTTGAAATTAGCATTTTTCAAATTTTTAATTCTACGTTTAACAATCTCAAGCATACGAATTGTAGAAATAATATTTATTACAATAAAAGAATATTTTGATTTTCTTATATTGCTATGGGAAGAGGCAAGATTTGAACCAAAGGTTCCTTTGACATATTCTTCACATTCCTCTTCCATAGTTGAATTTCTGTCTTCTCTTTTGCATGATGTGTTGTCATCATTTGAGTTCAATATTGTGACATTGCATTCTTCTCTCTTAGATAGATCTTCCTCCAAGCATGAGTCCTCATCAGTTTTTTTCTCTTGGATCCATAAGGAGTTGCTCTTGTTCATCATCTATGGAGGCAAGACTATAAGAATTCTCAAGAAATTTCCAAACTTCAAAAGCAGTAGTAAGCGTATAAATAAGTTTGAAAATATTTTGATCTAGTGCACAATATAGACTATTTATAGATTTGGTATTTAAAAACATTTCATTTTTGTTTAGAATAATTGGGGGCATTTTAATTGTAATATTCCAAACTTCAATATTGAAAGATTTAAGAAATTTTTCCATAAGAGTTTTCCACCCATTATAATTTTAACCCATAAATAATGGTGGTGATAATGATTTTTCATTTTCATAAAACTCATCCCATCTAGAAGATGCGAGATCATGAAGCGCCATTATTCCCGGTTGTGAAGTCGTATTGGAATAACCTATACTTTAATACCACGTCTTGGATCTTATGCACCCTTAGAGGGGGGGGGGGGGGGTGAATAAGGGTTTTACGGAATTTAAATCTCATTTAAATTTATCAGAGTTTGCGATCAAAGTTTCAGAATATTTTATAAGAAAATATATTTTAATATCTCAGATAAGATTATATTGACGATTCCTTTTTAAAGAAGACGGAATTCAAATTTTTTCCACTACCGCCAGCGCTAGTGCTAACGCCTGGCGTTAGTGACAGAAGTTGAATTCCATACGTTAGTGATCAAAATTAATCTTACAATATATTTTGCTTTAGTGCTTTGTTGCAAATATAATTGAAAATATTTTTGAAGATGAAATAAAATCAATTGAATGAAACATTAAAAGACAAGATTTTATTTCATAAGAAACTGATTACAAAAATGTTTGTTTTAATGCTTTGATGAAAATATAATTTAAGACATTCTTAAATAGGAAATAAAATCAATTGAATAAAACATTAAATGACATGATTTTATTTCATAAGAAATTGATTATACAAATGTTTGATTTATATAACGCTAGAAATCAAGGCGAGAATATGAAAAATCCCTATTCACCAGTCCTTCTCCCAAGGACCGGTTGTCTATAACCTATATTACCCCAGATAAGGCCTCTAGCCACCCCTAGATCTAACCTCGACCTAGTTGCCACGCACAAGGCGACAAATTCCCCATAAACCTCACAAGGCCTAGTCGCCAGACACAAGGCGGCAAATTTCCAACGGAATCCTTCCCGTAATATGACGTTCTCCCCGAACAATTTCTTTACACCCATTACAAAAAGAAATACAATAAAGTATTACAAGATCAAAATAAAGTAAGAGAAACTCCCCAAGAAATTCTGAAGGTGAAGACGAAGGTGATGTAGACGTTGGCATTCTTGAAGCGTTCGTCCTTTGTATAGAGTATGCGTTGTAGACCCTCTCCTTCAAAATCTTCTTTAGATCTTCATGTTAGCCCAAGGGAGATCTCTCAATTGTTGTAGACGAGCCTCTTTCAAAAGAATCAGAATTCTGGCCTTTGAGGCAATGAAATGCTTATTTTAAAATGAGAGGGGCTGCTCTATAAATAGGCACGGGATCTAACGCCTGGCATTAAGAGTTAACACCAGCGTTAGCGGCTCGTGTACATCATGGCTGAGATTGTGTAACCGTCGAGATCGTGGTAGATCGTAGACTCAACGCGAGCGTTAGCTCCAATGCTGACGTTGTCTCTTTGGACTCGACGATACTTCTTCTCGACGTCATTCCCTTCTCATCGACATCCCTTATCGACGATAAGTTAACACGGTGCGTTAACTCTAATGTGGGGGCGTTAGCTCTCTTTCCAGAGAATCATCTCCATTCAGCATACTACTCACAGGGATGTGTAACTATAGTTCCTGTACAACCTGCACATTATAAACACACAAAATACAAGATCAAATACAACACGGTATTTGTTATTCTCAAACCAAGAGATGCGGAACATAGGCTCCAACACCTTTGGCTTCTAAATTGGAGCTTCCACCGGAATTGGCAGGATTGCACTATGTTTTTCACGTCTCCTCTCTTAGGAGAGCACTCCTTCGACCAGAGCAACAGATCAATACTGCGATAGTCCAGATACCATTCGAGCGTATAGTCCATTTGTAGCCTACACAGATCGATGACATAGCCATCCGAGTCTTGCGGCGGAAGAAAGTCTTGCTGGTGAAGGTCCTTTGGTTTAATCATAGGCGAGAGGAGCACACTTGGGATCCTCTGGACTTGATGTAGCAGCAATACCCGGGACTCTTTGTTGGATCTGTAGGCACCCTTAGAGGGGGGGGGGGGTGAATATGGGTTTTATGAAATTTAATATTTAATAGAACTATGGTTGTTAATAAAAGAAGTTTCAGAATATTTTATAAAAGAATACATTTTAATATCTCAGAAAAGATTATATTGAAGATTATTTTTAAAAGAGATAGGATATCAATTTTTCTTCACTACTGTCCGTAGTAGAAACTACCGCTCGGCGTTAGCAACAGAAAATGAATCCTAGAGTTTCTTTCTTATGAAAAATGAACCTTCCAATATATTTATCATTAAAGCTTTCGAAGAATGCTATTTGAAAGTGCACAGTGTGCCTCTGAGTATTCTCTAGCAGGGGGGGGGGGTGAATAGAGTTTTGAAAACTTTTACCCTAACTATGCACACACAATAAAACTACTCTAACAATTATGCATTCAGCAATACCAATCAAAAAATATATAAACACAAAAATAAGAAAACTCTAAACAATAAAGGGACAACACAGAAAAGCAACACAGAAAAGACACATAAATTTTATAGTGGTTCCCCAAAATGTGGGTAGTCCACTCTTCTACCACCTTGGTAGGATTGCACTAAATGTGCCTGAGTCTTTTTGATAAGGTGACTCTCAGAACCAGCACGGAGTCTTTTAACAAGGAGACACTCAGAACCAATGAGTCTTTTGATAAGGAGACTCTTAGAACCACTGAGTCTTTTGATAAGGAGACTCTTAGAACCACTGAGTATTTTGATAAGGAGACTCTTAGAACCAACTGAATCCTTTGAAGGGGGATTCTTAGGACTCCTTGTTAGTTACAAAATAAGAACAGAGGAAATAAGAAGAAGAAGAAGAATTTGATTCTGCTGTATAAATCCTTCAGCAGTTGTGAGTTGATATTCTTCAGGATCTGTGTAAGATGAAACCTTGCTTATGTTAGTGATGAATGCAAGGGTTATGAGCTTTTTATCCTTGTAATCTTTGTACACTTGTTTTACTTGTTGCTATATGTTTTGAAGAAGAGGAAGCAGTAGCCTTGTATCTGTACAGAGAAGATCTTCCTTTTCTTTCTTAGAGAGCCTATTCTGAGGAGTAGAAATACAGAACAATAAAATCATTTTGATGTCTTTCTTCCTCAGCATACTTATTCTCTGACCATCAGTGTTTGAATTTCTTTCCATTTCTGTTCCGTCCTTTTAAGGAATATCCAGTGGACATTTAGTATTTCATTCTACTTTTGTTTCCTGACCCATCCATCTGATTTGAATAACTTTCTAGAATGTTTTTGATGTATCTCTGAAATACTCCATTCCATTATTGGCAATAATGAGCCGTTGGAGAATAGATTTCAGCCTTGTAGATCATCTGGAAAAGCATCAGAAAGGATAGAGAAAACATATTATTTCTGTCTGTATTCGACACTACGTTAAATTCATTATCCTTCATATCGACACACCTCTTAGTTCATATAGAAGTAGCTTCAAATTTCTTCTTAGCCTTGACTAAACTCAGATGTCGACGTTGTGTCGAGTTCTTATCGATGTATCCGTCGAGTTAATGACTTGGACTTGAATGTCGTCTTCTCCGTCAAATTAAAATCGAAGTTGCGTCAACTTCTAAGATGGCTTCGATAGGCTCTTCCTTCTACATCGAGTTCATTTCGATGTTGCATCGGCTTCACTTGATACTTCGAGAAGCAGCCTGTGTTACTTCGACTTTCAGTCAACGTTGCGTTAACTTCTAGTCGATGTTGCATCAACTTCTATTTGACACAAGTTTAACTCAGCTATATTTTGTGATCATTTTGACATAGTCTTGACACTCTAATTTATGTGAGATATCCTAGGACATCTAATGACCAAATTACCCTTTCTATACAATGTGGGCAATTCATCCTAGATGATAAAAATCACTTTAAAGTAATTTGTTAGATAAATCACAAGGTTTTTTTCCAACAATCTCCCCCTATTTATCTGAACAAATTTTACAATTTGTTTAAGTGATTTCATACAGTTGAATAAAAGCATAGTACAAGGACATGTACAATAGCACAATGACATGGTAAACTAAAAACTTCTGATTAATATAAATAGATGTTTATCAGAGTTAGTTGCCCAAGAAATAATTTACTTCCTTCCTTTAAGAAAAGTAGATAAGGCCTCATATATCTTCCTGAATTTCCTTTCTGTATTTGAAGTTTGCTAAGGTGGATTTCTCTGGATTCTTCTAAATTCTTTCATGTCCCTTGAAGAGCTTTCTAGATCAGTTTCTGCTTCAGAATAGACATCATTAAGTTTGAAACCCAGACCAAAGACTTTAGCTGTGATCAAACTGATTTCTTCCAGATCTAGTTCTTCTACATCAGGGTCTGGTACAATTAATGTTGACTGTGGATTATCAAAAGTTGGAGCAGTCTTGAATACTATTTTTCTTTTCTTTTGGATGGATGCTCTGTTTTATCCAGTCACATCCAAGGCCTCCTTTGTGAAGTTGCCCTCTATTTTCAAGAAGTTTTGCTTGAGGAAATGTTGCAGCATACTTTGTAGGATCAAAGAGTGTGCTTGGGATTTGGATTTCCTCCTTGAGTTGTTCTTTTTCAACAGCATCCTTACCCTTTTGCAACCTTTCAATGAACAACCTTCTCTTTTCTTCAAGCTCTCTTTGAGAAGCTTCAAACTCATATTTATCTATTTCTCTAATTTCATCTAGGGCACTGTCAAGCTTTGGATCAATATACTCCTTCACTTTATTCGCAGGGATTTCAACCTTCTCATAAGTTTAGTAGTATGATCTGTCCTTCTTGTACTGTTTTCTTTGCTCTTTTGTATACCTCTCCCAGATTGGTATATCACTTCCATATCCTATTCCTCTAACATCTCTTCCCCTTCCTCTGAAATTCCTTGCATGCCCCCTTCCTCTGTATGGAGGTCTTCCTCTGAAGATTGGTGCATAAGCAATTGGAGTGGGTGTTAGAGTAGTATAATGAGGGAGCTGAGCTGGTGGTGGAGATGATGGAGCAAGTTTAGTGACCTGATCAGCAGGCTTGACTGCAGATGGTGTTGTTGTGGATTCTTCAGAGTTGGGCCTAAAGTCAGGTGTTTCAATGAGAGGTAACTCAGTCCATTCTTTTGACTCATACAAACTCTTCAGATAGTTATTATCATCTGAAAACAAATCACTTTCCCCCTGTTTTGATGACTCCCCATGTATTGAAGGCAGGGTTCCTAGAGGAGAAAATGATGCTGGAAGTAGAAGAAACTTGGAGGTGATGGCAGGCTCTGTCACAACCCGCATTTTCCCAACATTTAAAATGCTATCAGAGTAGGGAAAGCTACACGTTGTGATGCCACATCACGTAGGGGATGCCTACAGACGTTAAGGCAACTCATCCTTCATCGCAGTTCAAGCAATCATTATTATCAACTCAAAGTGATTCAAAAATAATTTATGCAGAAAATTAACAAGCCACGTCCCTCGGCTAGGTGGATCAACTAGTCCACGCTTTTAAAATATAGTTTTACGCAGCGGAAAAATACTTGATTTAATTACTTAGTGGCCTAAGTGTACATGAAGACCAAGTGAGGTGCACCATGCATGATCGAATGTGTGGATTTACTATATATAAAAGTAGATTTATCACGCGCAGAAAGTAGTGAGATTAACATTTCAAATCATGATATGCAATGCTACAATTACCTTAGCATATCTAAGCAAGGGGCTATAAAGCCAACCCACATCTAATCATTCCAGAATAAGTATTCAAAAGTAAACAACAAGTAACAACAGCAGTGAAACAAAAGTCTAACCAAACGGCACCACGGGCGTCAACACATGACACGAACCCATGGGCCGACAAGTCCACAGAATACCCTACCTCAAGAGAGTCAGAAGACGACAACTAAAGCAACTCCGCACTAACACCTGCTACTGTCCAGAACCTGAGGCATTCAAAGAAAGAACACCTCAGAAGCAAGTTATAAGTGGTGCAAAAAACAAGAAAGTAAGCAAACCTCCGCGAGACCGGAGGGAAACAGTACCTGCAAGGGTCGGTGATGACAAAACTAGCAGCAAATAATCAACAGGAAAAGAAACAGCAGAAGGATTTAATAATCAGCAGAAAATCACTCACCAAACAAAGGAGTGAAAAAAGGCAAGGTCAAAACTTGGCATCAGAAAGTAACCATCAATATTCATTATTAATCATGTTACTCTTGTTCAGAATTATAGAGACTGATCAGCTCATTAGAAAAAAGAGAAGCCGTGCAGGGATAATACCATCTCACATCGTCACGACCCTCAGAGCACCGCACCGGTGGCATCGCCAACATCGTTTACGACCTCCAACAGAATTTATTAAATTAAAAGAGCATCGCACTGGTGGCACCGCTAACATCGTGTACGACCTCCAACAGAATATTCACGTTTTCATGATTATTTCAAGGAACAAAGGGCGAGGCCCAACAGAACATATCATACCATATTGCAAGTAGAAAATGAGCAAAATCAAGGAGATATAATACTAACAAAAATTTCTTTCATTAACCGGCAAAATGCCAAGTTATAAGCAGAAATAATTGGAGGATAAAAAGAAAATGTAGCACAGCTAGATCAAGGGGGTCAGCTTGGAGTTATTATATGGCAAAGAGAAAAAAACAGTGCAAGATCACCACTTGCCTTAGGTTTTGCTGGAAAAACTTTCCGAATCGCTCCACGTTGTAGATCGGGTTAAGAGAAGGCGGGGGAAGTTAAGATCTACAAGAGATTGAGCTAAAAGAGGTTAGGGCATAAAAGACCTAACGAAAAAGTTTCACGAAACGGAAAGAAATTACCACGAGGACGAAGCTCTCGTCGAGAGCTTTCCGAATCTATGCTCGGCTCGCGATTTCGACCACCGGAGCTCCGTCGGCGGCGACCGAAAGATTCAAGAAAACGCCGCCCCCGTCGCTCGTTTTTCTCTCTGGTTCGGACAGAATGAAGAAGAAGAAGAAGGGCTGGGTTCGTTTTCTTTTTATGCAACAAAACCTATTTTAATAATAATAATAATATCATTATTATTACTAATAGAAGGAATAATAATAATAATATCATTATTATTATTAATAATAGAAGGGGCTAAAGTCGAATGGGTAAATTGTCGAACGACGCATGAATATATATACAATAATAATAATAATAACATTATTATTTTATCATTCGTCGAACGACAAGGAGGGGGATCGACGAATGCATGTTGAAGACCTGGATCATCGAATGTTGAAGGGGGTTCAATGAATGTTGAGGGGGGTTCAACCAATGTTGAAGGGGGTTCAACAAATGTTGAAGGGGGTTCAACAAATTCATGCAAGCTTTGCATGAATATATGTATATATACGTTTAATTATTATAATAATAATAATAATAATAATATCATTATTATTTTATCACTAAAAATTAAACGAACGCCGAATCCAACGAAAATTTCGCCTAAGGTGAACGGTGGCGCTACGAATCCAACGGTGAAGTCGGAATCAAAATCCGACGTGCCGTTCTCGAGATATAAATGGCCGAAGTTACGGCGAACTTTAAATACATACAAAACTTCTAAATGCGTCGAGGCTCCAAAATGGCTCGGATCGCGATGAAACTTGACGGACAAGTCTAAAATTAAATAATTTAATTTCCTAACATAAAATTTTCAATTCTGGGTCGTCTCAAAAATTGGTCGATTTGACACAAACGGACGCGAAAACGCTCAAATGGCGACGCGCCGCTAACTCGACGTTAAAAGTAACGCCCTAACGTCATAACCACGCCATCACTGAATTAAATAAATACCGGAAAAATCAGGGGCGTTACAGCCACTCCCCCTAAAAGAAAGTTTCGTCCCGAAACTTGATGTAAGAGCAGAAAAGGAGATTTACCACAACATTAAGATAGATAAAAGGTACAGGAAGGAAAATTTAAGATAGATAATTACATGGTGCAGGAACAATATCTGGAAAAAATAAATGGTGCAGGAAAGAAGGTCCATCTGAACTAATTAAATGAAGAGATAAATGGTACAGGAAGGAAGATTTACCTGAGCTAATTAATTGAAAAGATGAGGATGAGATGTCCGCATAGCTGACTCCAGCTCCCATGTTGCGCCATCGACGTCATGATTCCGCCGAAGAACTTTTACCATGGGAATAGATTTCCTCCGCAACACCCGTTCTTGGGTCTCCAAAATACGGACAGGTTCCTCGACATAAGATAAATTGGGCTGAATCTGAGGCACCGAATCGAGGACTTGACGATTACTGCGGACACACATCCTTAACTGACTCACATGAAACACATCATGGACTCCAGGGGAGGTAGCAGGTAACTCCAATCTATAAGCAGACACTCCGATGAGTTCAACGACCTGAAATGGCCCAACCTATCTGGGATCCAACTTGTGGTTCTTCCCAAATCTTTTTTAACGCCCGGCATCGGAGAGACTTTCAGAAAAATACTGTCCCCAACCTCAAACTCCAGATCCGCCCTTCTTTGATTGGCTTACTTTTCATACCGCTCCTGAGCAATGCGGAGCTTCTCCCAAACATTGGTCACCGCCTCTTCCATTTCTGCCAAAGCTTCCGGACCTAGCAACGGCCTCTCGCCGACTTCAGGCCAAAACAAGGGAGTCCTGCAGCGCCTCCCATACAACGCTTCAAAAGGGACCATCTGCAAACTTTCTTGAAAGCTATTATTGTATGCAAACTCCATGAGTCTGAGGCGCTCGTCCCAAGCTCCACCATGCTCCAAAATGTTGCACCTGATCATGCCTTCCACGATCTGATTAACTTTCAGACCCTGAAGCTTCTACCAAACTCATCTAGATACGCGACACAAAAAAAACAAATCCTGGGGCCTCGATCTGACTCCAAACTTAAAGACATATTTTATCCATTTATTCACGATAGCTCACACAATTTGTGTCTTCGGAAATACCTCATCAAACCGATAACAAAACCAATACCAGCAAACAATATGATTCAAATCTCTATACATTCTAGTAGAATCCGGGTGGTAACGAATGCCAATGCCAGAATTCGCAATATATTTTATTCATTTTCTCTAGCGCAGAATCAACTCCTTCTGAGTGAAGATATATTTCAATTCTTATGGTTCGTAAACCTTACACAATACGTCATACCAAAATAATCTCCAAGGCTCAATGCCTAGATTATTGGAGTAAATTCCAAATCATGCGCACGATAATTCTCTTCATGAATTTTCAATTGACTCGAATCGTATGCGATCACATTTTTTTTTCGAGACATACCTAGGCTCAACGTACGAGTCATCTACATAGACAATACACCACTCCTTCGGTAGGTAAGATCAAAACTGGAGTAGTGCTCAACCGTCTCTTCGATTTCCTGAAAGGCTCCTTCGCACTAGTCACCCCAAACAAAAAAATTGGATTCTCCTACATAAACCTAACCAAAGATGCAAATAATCGCAGGAATCATTACACAAGCCTTCTATATCATCCTGCCAACCATCCAAAATTCCCTATTCCCTTGGATGTTGTAAATCTCTTCCAAATCAGTCACTCAACGATCTATACTGGGTACGTCGAAAACTCATCCTCATTAATAACATGACCCAAATAGGTAACTAAAGACATCCAAAACTTGTACTTGCTCATCTTGGAAAACGAACTTGCGCTCTCACAACGTAGACCGCACCCAATCACAAATGCTCAGCACGATCCTCTGCACTCTTAGAGTGTATCAAACACCACTTCTAAGGACGACCACAAGATGGTATGAAAATTCTGTTAATATTCTATTCATCGAATTCATGAAGGCAGAGGAGACATTAGCTAAATCAAAGGTCGCCACTAGGATCTCAAAATAAAGCCCATAACGGGAACGAGCAGGCAGTCCGTGGAACATCCGACTCACGGATCCTTCACAGATAAAAGTCTAAACGAAGGCCAATCTCCGAGAATACGGATCTATCTCGCAACTGATCAAGCAAATCATCTACTCGAGGTGATGAACATTTACCTCGGTAGTCACCTCATTCAACTCTATACAATTTATTCACAATCTTCTAGAAACATTCTTCTAGCTCACGCAGGGACATGTGACAAGGTGCCCTTGCAAAAAGACAAGTATCTGGCTCAAGACCTAAAACAAACTCCGCCTTTTTTCAAGGGAAAGACCGAGAAGACTAGCCGGAGAAACATTTGAAACTCTCACTGCACAATGAGAGCAGTTTCCAGAACAGAACAGAAATGAGAAAAGACTCGCTGCCACACTCTAAGGATGGACGAGCATGAACCACAAAAATAACCAGAGTGTCTGAACACACTCAAGGGTTGGTCAATATCCAACAAGAAGACCATGCGCTTACCCTCACACTTGATCACGACATCATACCTGGACAATCAGTCCATTCCAAGTATCACATCGAAATCTGCCAGATCTAGCATCTTCAAATCTGCTAGAACCTGGACACCACCCAAAGAAATGGGGCACTCCCGGATACCCCGATCTGACGTAACCTGGTCTCTAGACGGAAACTTAACGGACAAGGCATCATCCAACCGATCAATAGACCATCGGTTCCTATCAACAAAACTCCTAACAACAAAAGAGTGAGACGCTCTCAAATCAAACAGGACACGCGCCCACTTATTCTTCACCTTGAATTCACCTAAATAAGCATGCACCACTAGACAACTAGTAAGCTAAATTTATAAGAAAGAGAACAAGTTTGGAGGAAAGAAACTAACCAGAAATCACGTGCGCTGAGGTTTGAGCTTCCTCTCTAGTCAGCACAGTAAGCTTGCCTTTAGCCTTGCTCACAAACTGTGGGGGCGGCGGCAAGGTCTCCAGAAGAACCGCTGAAGTCACGGTCTAAGAGTTCGGGCAGTCGACCCTACGATGTCCTTTTTGTCCACACAGGAAGCAACAACCAGCCTTCTTGTAACACCGGGCCGCCTCATGCCCAGGCTTAGAGCAGAAAGAGCACACTGGGACCGCCTTGGGTGCGTCTTGAATTGCACTAACATTTAACGGCTCCAGCGTCTCGAGTCTCTTGAAACACCTCTCGAACGGATGGCCCTGCTTGCCACAGAAGCTACAGTGCACCACACCCCTCTTCTTTGAGTCAGAGTGAGATGCCTTGGAATTCTCCCGATCATCCAATTTTCTCTTATCACTCTTTGCCTGCTGCCCACGAGTCTTTGTCTTTTCAATCGACTCGGCCTTCAATGCGGCCTCTACCGCTTCAGCATAAGTCTTTGACCCATAGGCGCTAGCCCACTGCTGGACGTCGCCAGTGAGACCACCCAAAAACCGCTTCACCCTTCCTTCCTCCGAGGCCACCAACTCAGGGGCGAATATGCTCAACTTGCTGAACTCAATCTCGTATTCACTGACGGTGAGCTGCCTCTGCTTCAGATGCAGAAAGTTGTTCATCAATCGGTCGCGCTCAACTGAAGGGAGGAACTTCTTAAGCAACAACCCCTTAAACATCTCCCAAGAGCATCCCTCGGCGAGACCTTCCTTCTCCCTAATCCACCAACCTTTCGCCAAACCCTTCAGCTGATATGCAGCCACCATCACCTTTGATGCTTCCGAGATACCTGAATAGGAGAACATCTCCTCCATACCGATCACCCAATCATCCAGGGCCATGAAGTCTGCCCTACCATCATAGGTAGGAGGTCCTAAACGCTGAAAGTGCGAAATGAAGTTCATCTCTGGTGGCAATGCCACTGGAGGCACTAGGGGAGCAGGAACGACTGGACTCACCACCGGTTTTTGCACAACAGGCTGCTGCACCGAGGCAGCAGACACCAAAGACTGAATCTGAGCCTGCATCGCAACCAATTGTCTCATCAAAGCCTCAATGCTCTGTCGCAGACTTTCGATCACGGACTCACTCTGACCACCAGAAGACTCTCCCTCAGGCAGGGGAGTCGATCGTGTCACTCTCCTATGAGACATGTCTACAAGATAGGTGGACATTCAATCAGAAACAAGCTTAAAACGCTTAAGCCAAACATACTCAGAAATATCACGGATCGATTCGGAACAGGAAAGAAGACAACCTGCTATTGCTGTTACCTTGCTCTGGAATTTCATGAAATGATGCTATGATTAAACTTAGGATGATGCACCATCATCCTATTGACTCATGTGCTATGACATGAGTGCATGAACATTTAAATTCCTTTTTCAAAACTTGTGTGTACATATGTCATCTGGTATGTCTTTAACTTGACACGCGTGCTTATGCGATGATATGAATGTATGCAGTGCTATGCATTCTAGAAAGAGGCCTAAATGCATGTTATGAGCGGCGTACACATGTAATGTTATGCATCCCATACTACATAACATTACATGTAACGAAAAAAGAAAACGTGCTAATGGGCATCCATGTAATGGTGGTTATGCAACCGTCACATGTTGCCACCTATGGTGGATCCATATACAAACACATATTATGCATCCCATACAACATAATATGCCCCATATACTTCTTATCATGCTATGAGTGTAGTAATCATGCTTCGGTCAAGACATACTGATGACATATCGGTGTGTGTATAAATGAAATGATCTTATGAGGTTTTGCTTAGGATAACAGTCGTTTGGCTCACTCGCCAATCCACCCAACTACCTTTTTCACAGAACCTCCCTCTGATACCAACTATCACAACCCGCATTTTTCCAACATTTAAAATGCTATCAGAGTAGGAAAAGCTACGCGTTGTGACGCCACATCACGTAGAGGACGCCTACTGACGTTAAGGCAACTCATCCTTCATCGCAATTCGAGCAATCATTATTATCAACTCAAAGTGATTCAAAAATAATTTATGCAGAAAATTAACAAGTCGCGTCCCTCGGCTAGGTGGATCAACTAGTCCACGCTTTTAAAATATAGTTTTACGCAGCAAACAAAATACTTGATTTAATTACTTAGTGGCCTAAGTGTACATGAAGACCAAGTGAGGTGCACCATGCATGATCGAATGTGTGGATTTACTATATATAAAAGTAGATTTATCAAGCGTAGAAAGTAGTGAGATTAACATTTCAAATCATGATATGCAATGCTACAATTACCTTAGCATATCTAAGCAAGGGGCTATAAAGCCAACCCACATCTAATCATTCCAGAACAAGTGTTCAAAAGTAAACAACAAGTAACAACAGTAGTGAAACAAAAGTCTAACCAAACGGCACCACGGGCGTCAACACCTGACACGAACCCATGGGCCGACAAGTCCACAGAATACCCTACCTCAAGAGAGTCAGAAGACGGCAACTAAAGCAACTCCGCACTAACACCTGCTACTGTCCAGAACCTGAGGCATTCAAAGAAAGAACACCTCAGAAGCAAGTTACAAGTGGTCAGAAAACAAGACAGTAAGCAAACCTCCGCGAGACCGGAGGGAAACAGTAGCTGCAAGGGTCAGTAATGACAAAGCTAGCAGCACATAATCAACAGGAAAAGAAACAGCAGAAGGATCTAATAATCAGCAGAAAATCACTCACCAAACAAAGGAGTGAAAACAGGCAAGGTCAAAACTCGCCATCAGAAAGTATTCATTATTATAGAGACTGATCAGCTCATTAGAAAAAAGAGAAGCCGTGCGGGGATAATACCATCTCACATCGTCACGACCCTCAGAGCACCGTACCGGTGGCATCGCCAACATCGTGTACGACCTCCAACAGAATTTATTAAATTAAAAGAGCATCGCACCGGTGACACCGCCAACATCGTGTACGACCTCCAACAGATTATTCACGTTTTCATGATTCTTTCAAGGAACAAAGGGCGAGGCCCAACAGAACATATCATACCATATTGCAAGTAGAAAATGAGCAAAATCCAGGAGATATAATACTAACAAAAATTTCTTTCATTAAATGGCAAAATGCCAAGTTATAAGCAGAAATAATTGGAGGATAAAAAGGCAATGTTGCACAGCTAGATCAAGGGGGTCAGCTTGGAGTAATTATATGGCAAAGACAAAAAGGCAGAGCAAGATCACCACTTGCCTTAGGTTTTGCTGGAAAAACTTTCTGAATCGCTCCACGTTGTAGATCGGGTTAAGAGAAGGCGGTGGAAGTCAAGATTTACAAGAGATCGAGCTAAAAGAGGTTAGGGCACAAAATACCTAACGAAAAGTTTCACGAAACGGAAAGCAATTACCACGAGGACGAAGCTCTCGTCGAGAGTTTTCCGAATCTATGCTCGGCTCGCGATTTTGACCACCGAAGCTCCGTCGGCGGCGACCGGAAGATTCAAGAAAACGCCGCAACTGTCGCTCGTTTTTCTCTCTTGTTCGGACAGAATGAAGAAGAAGAAGAAGAAGGGCTGCGCTCGTTTTCTTTTTATGCAACAAAACCTATTTTAATAATAATAATAATAATATCATTATTACTACTAATAATAGAAGGAATAATAATAATAATAATAATAATAATAATAATAATATCATTATTATAATTAATAATCGAAGGGGCTAAAGTCGAACGGGTAAATTGTCGAACGGCGCATGCATATATATATACAATAATAATAATAATAACATTATTATTTTATCATTCGTCGAACGACAAGGAGGGGGATCGACGAATGCATGCTGAAGACCTGGATCATCGAATGTTGAAGGGGGTTCAATGAATGTTGAAGGGGGTTCAACGAATGTTGAAGGGGGTTCAACGAATGTTGAAGGGGGTTCAACGAATGTTGAAGGGGGTTCAACGAATGTTGAAGGGGGTTCAACAAATTCATGCAAGCTTTGTGATGCGCAATTTTAGCACCGCTAATCAGCAAGCACGAAATGCGATACGACGGCAGTGCACCGGTCGCTCAAGTAATAAAATAGGGAATAGCTTCCCTGAATGTCGTCTCTTGAGGAATGCAGGATATGGTGACAATAAATTAGAGTGAGGTAATTATTTCGACGAGTAAAAGAAAGTAAAAACAAGGGCGTTGTGATTGGTGTCCTAAGCTATTGCAGAAATAAGATGCGGGTCAAAACTCAGCTTCGCAAGGCGGGATGGATGCAATGGCCGCGATGCCGTGCTTCGGAAAGCGCATGGACGGAAAGTAACTGTGACGGTTGAGGTTCGCATACACCTATTCGCAAAGTGGGGGTGAGTGCAGCGTCCGCGATGCCGCGCTTCGGTATGTGGGTAAAATGGCCACAGTGCGGGGTTTTGTGAGGGTCGTATTCTCCTCTTCGCCAACATCACCACTAGCAATTGCTAGATGGCTTCACACACAAACAACCTAGACTATCACAACAACAACGAAAGCTATTCTCACCACCACATCATCATTGCACATGAACACAAGCATGGATACATAACATTAACCTAACAAGCGTTCGTACAACAACACAAAGAGAAAGCACACGCATCAAAGTTTAGAAAGGACCACATAGTAGATGTCACCGTGTCTTGGGTTCTCGGCCGGAGTGAGAGGTTGTCAGGCTCTCTCCGGGCTCGACCCTCAGATGGTGTGCGGACTCGAAGGAAGTTGTCACCGCTCTAACGATCTTCAGAGCTTCTATGGTCTCCTCGGCGAAGAATGCTTGAACTAGTGGCAGAGAATGCTTGCAAATGCTCCCGGATGGAGGAATGGCGAAGGAGATCGCTGGAAATGGTCTCCTCTTGTCTCCTCTAGTGGAAAGGGCAAAAATGGCGGGGTTCCTCGCTTTTTCCCGCGAGGGGAATCGGTCTCCCCGGAATCCTCTCTAATGCTGCAGATTTCCTGCTTTAAATACTAAACAGGCGGAATTTTAGTCACGCACAGGCGAACGCACGATCGTGCGCTGCCCGTCCGATAATTAATGATAAAAAATTGTGTGAAGACGAAGATGCGCCACCCGTGCGATTTACCCACGCACGGGCAAATCCGCCCATGCGTCAAAACGCACGGGTAAATTCAGAAAAGCTAAAAACAGGAAGAAACAGGCGACCGTGCGTTTTACTCACGACCGCAATTCCGCCCGTGCGTCAAAAAGCACGACCAAACTCAGATCCCCCATTTTCTTCCCAGATGAGAACGCACGACTGCAACCGTCTGTGCGTCAAGGAAACGCACGACCGTGCGTTGCACACAATCATGAAATCTGGGGGGGGGGACTGGATGATCCGACCACCTGTATGCAAGATAAAACAGCTGGGAAAACACCTCCAGCACTAGATAAGCAAATAGAAAGGGATGGGGAGCACCATGTGCTTACCCCCAATAAGAAGGAGCGCAAATGCACACTGAAATGGGCCTAAGAGTGCACCTAGCAAGGAATAACAAATATGATCAAAAACATTCCTAAAGTGTAGTGCATCGACTAGAAATACGGCCCAAATGAGTCCATAAATGTGTATATAAATGGGAGTCATCACACCCCCAGACTTACTCATTTGCACGTCTCGGGCAAACACTCAATCCCATGATAGAAAAATTGATGTTAAAGAAGCAACTGTGCAGACAAAACATGATGGGAAGTAAAGAACTAACGAGCGTAAAAATGAAGTAGAAAAGATTTTAAAACAAAGACTATATTTTAAGAACTTCTACAAGTGTAAAATACAAAATACTACTACTCTGAGGTGAATTACTTGTGAATCGAATAGTCGCGCCCTAGGTAAAATAGCGTGAACTGCTGAGGTGAGCGTTGCTCAAATTGGATCTCAAGGAAGAGCTCTCCAAGAAATCCATCAAGGTCGGTGATCATACGCTTGCCCATTTGCACCTTCTCCACTGCATGAGACGATCTTATCAAGAATCAGTAGGGCTTTTAGGCTAGACATAGGGCTTGGGTTGAGGTACGGTAATGAAGTAGAAGAACGTAGGTTAAATGCACTCACCCTCCGGTAAATAACAAATTTTAACCTCAACATCTTCACCTTGAAGCACACTCCCCCAGACTTCATTTAAGCACGATGATGTGCGCGAGACTACCACACTTGTGGTTAGATTCTTTTTAGAGTTCTTTTACTTTTTTTTTCTTTTTTCTTTTTTTTAAGATCCATAGAAACATAAGTTAGGATCAATCAAAATTTTAACTCATTCTCATTTTTTTTCGCACCGCACAATCATCATAAATATGTATATATTTCAAAGCTTAACTCTAGTGCGCTTTAGGTTAGGATATGTGGCCTTGGTGAAAGTTTAGTGGAGTTTAACAAATAGGAGAGGTAAGGCTCAATGAGGCTAGCAAAGGATGACGTTATGTTGGGAAATGAAAGCTCAACCGGACCAAATGATGGCCTACGTCATGCTGCCAACAAGATCATTCAACGCACTCATTTTGAAAATAGCTTGGGGCAAGTTCTTAACCTCCGAGCGAGGTCTCCTCTCCTTCCAACTCAAACAACACGAGGCTAACAGCTCTTCTACACTCGACCTAGGGCTACTGCTAGATTCAACAAATTCACCGTTTGAGTAGAGTATTAAGTAATTACACAAATGAAGTAAATAAAACTATAACTTTGTAATTAAATCTATTCTACGTGGATTTTTATGCAGCGTGAGCGCTCTACTAGTAGCACCGCACGGGTCACATCCTGTTCCGCCACACAATCCTAAACTAACAATCAAACTTCTAAACATATACATCAAGCACTTACACGATAATTGCGCACGAGTAAAAAATAAAACACGTGTGGTGTGTGTTATGCAATGAGACAATCAATATAAATTTCCTAACACAACATTCAAGCATGTATGTGCGTGTAGCGTAAGCAAAGGCCCGCTCCCCCCAGACTTGATGTGAAAAACAAATCAAATATAACATTTCATAGCAAAAATAACGTTAGGTTAGGTGTACCTATGCTCATAAGAGCATGCCAGAAGAGCGGTATAATCCTTCTTTAAAGATCTCCTCCTCTTCATCCAATCGAGTTCACACCTGCATTGTTAGCACCAAAGCAAAAACAAACAAAACATAATAGAAATTAAAGCAAGCGAACGGAACTGGGTGGTTCTCATGGGTTGTCTCCCAAGAAGCCCTTTTGTTTACTGTCCTTAAGGTGGACTAAATACCTGTATTAAAGCATAGTTCATAAAGTCTAGGAATAAGAAAAAGCTAATAAATCCTAATTATTATTACAAGCTCAAAACAAATCAGCTATAAGCTGATTTGAAGTAGTAACAACTGATGAAAGAAAAAGGTCCGGGGACCTGGTAGTAGGGGTGGAAATTAAGTAGGATGCTCAGCCTCCAACCCTAAATCTCCTCCTTTTTCGCTCTCTTCTTCTCCTCCAGTATTATGTATTCAAAGAAAAACCGCTTGCCCCCTTGTAACCAATCCTCAAAGGGAAGCACCAACGATGATGAGGAAACAAGATGTTCCTGCACTGTACCTTCCTCATCCCGTCGGGCTTTCGGCTCTTCCATGCATAAGGTCTGATCAACCGGAGGAGGGACATCCTGCATCCTTGTACATAAAGAAAGGGGGTCAGGAAATAAATTAGAAGAAAAACTAACAGAAATCTCATCTGAGGGGATAATCCCGGCTTCATCCCCCATAGGGTGCCGTAATGACAAAATGATGCTGTCATCGAAGATTTCACTAGACTCAACAGTGCACGCAATGGCCTCCTCTATAACTTGGACTTCCTCACACTGGACCGAAACGGTTGCTTCAGCACAATCGAGACTGTCCTCCTCCATGAGAGTGGCCACGACACTGTGCAGGTCTGCAACATCCTGCAAATTGACCTCAACGATAACATCAGAAATAGATGTAGCTTCGTGTGTAGTGGGAGAAGACATGCTTTTTAAGAGTTCGAGCTCACTTTCCACACAAGGGCACAAATCCACGCAAAGTGGTACATGAACCGAAGAGGTATGGGGGGTCGCATCAGAAACAGAGTCATGAGGGACACTGATGCACGCGTCGATTCCAGGGACTTCAAAAAGTGAGGGTGGAAGTGACACGTAATCAGAGGAGGGAGCTGTGGTCGCAGAATTCGAGGATGGCACGATTCGGATATCAGGCTCATCGTCATCCGCCAATTGGCGAAGATAATCCGCACATTCCTTCAAGGCGTGCTATCTACTTTTGCAAAATAAACACTGCTTTACCAGCTTTGCCGGCACCCAAGGTGCGGTAGCCGCGTAATAGTGCTACAATGGAGGCGCAGTAGAGGAGCCAAAAGATTTATGGGACCCGTACGGTTTGTGAACAACACCATACTCTTTGGGACACCTATCACTAGCATGGGATGTGTCCCCACACCAACGACATCGGATATTAAAATGTGCCCACATGATATAGAAGAAGCAAATAGCATGAAAAAGAGTAAATTAAAAAGAATAAAAGACCCAATCGAAAACAATCGATTCACAACCAAAATCTCATCACGCCTGCACTCCCCGGCAACGGCGCCAAAAACTTGATGCGCAATTTCAGCACCGCTAATTAGCAAGCACGAAATGCGATATGAAGGCAGTGCACCGGTCACTCAAGTAATAAAATAGGGAATAGCTTCCCCGAATGTCGATCTCTTGAGGAATGCAGGATATGGTGAAAAGAAATTAGAGTGAGGTAATTGTTTTGACGAGTAAAAGAAAGTAAAAACAAGCACGTTGTGATTGATGTCCTAAGCTATTGCAGAAATAAGATGCGGGTCAAAACTCCGCTTCGCAAGGAGGGATGGATGCAACGGCCGCGATGTCGTGCTTCAGAAAGCGCGTGGATGGAAAGTAACTGTGACGGTTTAGGGTCGCACACACCTCTTCGCAAAGTGCGGGTGAGTGCAGCGGCCGCGATGCCGCGCTTCAGTATGTGGGTGAAATGGCCACAGTGCGGGGTTTTGTGAGGGTCGTATTCACCTCTTCGCCAACATCACCACTAGCAATTGCTAGATGGCTTCACACACAAACAACCTAGGCTATCACAACAACAACGGAAGCTATTCTCACCACCACATCATCATTGCACATGAACACAAGCAAGGATACATAACATTTACCTAGCAAGCGTTCATACAACAACACAAAGAGAAAGCACAAGCATCAAAGTTTAGAAAGGACCACATAGAAGATGTCACCGTATCTTGGGTTCTCGGCCGGAGTGAGAGGTTGTCGGGCTCTCTCTGGGCTCGGCCCTCAGATGGTGTGCGGACTCGAAGGAGGCTGTCACCGCTCCAATGATCTTCAGCGCTTCTATGGTCTCCTCGGTGAAGAATGCTTGAACTAGTGGCGGAGAATGCTTGCAAATGCTCCCGGATGGAGGAATGGCGAAGGAGATCGCTGGAAATGGTCTCCTCTTGTCTCCTCTGGTGGAAAGAGCGAAAATGGCGGGGTTCCTCGCTTTTTCCCGCGAGGGGAATCGGTCTCCCCGGAATCCTCTCTAATCACTACAACAAACTGCACTTATAGTAAGGACCTAATTCGTTACAATAAGTGCCAAAATTCGTTACAAAAACTCTTTGGTAACGAAAAAAACTTTAAGTAACAGTCCTCCTCTAAAGCTCGACGCTAAAGGTTATTGTAACGAATGTATGCATGTCGTTACCAATAAAGTAATTGTAACAAATGATATTTTCTCACCAAAAAGAGATTCTTCCTCACAATAAATTGGTCACAATAAATATTATTTCGTTACGAATGTTATTTTTTCCTCACAAAAAAATAGTTATGATTAAAACTATTTCGTTACAAATGTTTTTTTTCCTCACTAAAAATAAAATAACTTCGTTACAATAAAGTATAATAAACATTATTTCGTTACAATAGATTAAACATTAGTAACGAAAAAATCGTTACATTTGTTTTCCATTCTTCTTACTACAACCAATTCATTTATATATCAAAAAAATTCCATTTCTATTTTTTGTGTACCTGAGATTTTATTATAAATAATAATCTTGAAAACACACATATATTTAATATTTCGTAACAAGATCAACATGTATTTATTCACACCAAAAAGTATTACATAGAGTACAAGTTATTATCATTTCTTCTAAAATAATACAATATTACATTACAAGATAAACATGTTTCTATTAAATCTTCCGTCATTTTTCAAAAAATGAATCGTCCATCACTTTCTGACTAATGAATCTTTCGTCACTTGCCGGTCAATGCTCGAGCACCCTACAAATAAAAGAGAGCAATTAAGATCACCCTACAAATAAATGAGAGCAGAAACATCCATACAAACTCGCATCCATACATACATAATCCATACACACCCCATTAAACAAGCGTACAATAAAACACACACTTGCCGCCCGTTGTTTAGTTCACACTGAAATTAAGGTCATGCGGGAGTTCACTGTTTAGTTGTAATGTTTTGAAATTAAGATCACCTGTTAATGACACTTCACTGCACTTACCAATTAACATAACATCTCTGCCATACATGCATCCTATCTAGAAAGATAATTATTTAATTTTCAGTTCCATCATTATCAAATTAAATAAACACTACCAATGAATTAGAATGAACATACAATGTGCAAAAACATCACTGAAAATCGAAAGCAAGATACATTCACTGGTCAACATGTTGATGCCCAAAAGAAGCGCATAGTCCACAAGTATACCTTTTGAGTTTCAAACATTAACATGTTCTAATAAGAAGACATTAGCAACCCAAACAGTTGACATGTTCTAATATCAAAAATGAAAACAAAAGCAAGAGATTACATAGAGTATTGGATTCAAACCTCTCAATCCCATTAATCCTGGAAGCTTCAGGAATTGATTGAGAAAGATCATTTGTGTAGTTAAAACAGCTTCACAACAAACCTTTCATCCGCCCACTTCTCTTGTCATGATTTGGGCTTAATGAAGTCACATGACCAAAATTGTCACCAGTCACGATACCAGGACCTCCAAAGATAAGCATGCGGTCACTATAAATCTGCAGGCAACACAAAGAATGACATTGAATATAACTGCCAACTCCAATAATTATAGGTATAATGAAGTATATGTGGAATAAAACACATCAAAAAAGATTACATAAACACAATAAATGAATATTTCTTTACTTGTACAACAACCTATCATTTTTTGGCTTTTGAAATTGCACCATGCTCTGATGGAGATTATTCAGAGGCCCTTATGCAAGACACTCCCGTTCCTGATAGACTTGATGAATATGCCCACTATATGATATCACAACACCCATACTCAACATATGCAAGACACTCACGTTCCTGATAGACTTGATGAATATGCCCACTATATACTAGCTGTTAAGAACATGCAAGCTAGACTATCATTTATATTAAAGTACAACAAAAAATGAATAATTAGATAAAAGACCAAGAAACGAAGTTGATATTAATGCCAGTTGGAGGAATATGTCATGTTTCATGTTTTTATCTATTTTTTGTATTTTTCTAAATAACAGTCCGGAAGCTCTATAAAAACTACCCAAAATAAAAAAATTATGTGCAACATCACAAGTTCTTCAAAATTCAGGGAATGAAGCTCTCGCCCAATGGTGCATAGAGAATCTGTTAGGCCCCCATTTGGGAGACCGGTGTCGGTGCCTCCGGTGAGAAATGAAGCTCTTGCCCATCAGTGGGATCAAATTGGAAATTTTAGCCTTTCTCACTTCACCGGAGCTCAATAAAGGATATTACCCAAACATTTTCATTTATTGAATCAAAAAACACCACTTGAGCAAAAATAGAATACAAAACAGAGCTCAGAAAAGGCACCATTAAAGGCATGAAAATTTCAAAAGCTTGTCCTACTTACCTTCTTGTATTGATTTACAACGTTATTAACATCAAAAGGTAAGAATCGTGCTAGTAATACAAATAGGATAACCCCACATGACCATAGGTCAGCAGTAGCTTTATGATAGCCTCTACCATTTAGAACCTAAGTAAAAACAGTTAATGAGGAATAACTTATGTCAACAATATATCCTCTTAGAGTTGGTTATCAATTAAAGTCATAATTAACTGATGAAAATATCCCCTTGCTTCAGCTTCTCCCATTTTTCCTTGATTAATATTTAAAATTAATGTATATAGAAGACTATCAGAATAGTTTAATTTGTTTGTTTGGACAGAATTGGGGCTTCGATATTAGATTTGGAGATCTAATTTCAATAATGAATCTTCAATTCTAATTTTAAGGCCCCAATTCAATCCTTAGAACAAAATGAACTATGAAATCATATAAATAACATGATAGGAACCGTCGTTCGTGAAAATCTTCTTAAGGCTCCGTTTAGCGCGGCGGTGGCATTCGTGAACGCGGTGGTTATGAACCGTCGTTCGTGAATGCCCGGTCTCACCTAAGGAACTTTAACCGTTGTCATGCGAAACATTCATTTTATGACGCTGTCATTTTTTGTCTAAACTCACCGGAGTAAAAACACCGTGCCAAATAGAGCTTATTTGTTAGAAAATTATCACAAGAAAGTTTAAGTTACTTATAGGTGTAAAGAATATGGAATAGTGTAATAACAACATCCATTAATAACAGAATCAAAACAAATATAAGACAGTAAAATGGAGACATTCAATAGCTCACCACTATGAGTTGACTTTCTCCAACTGCCAAACAACAAATTCATTTCTACTATGACCTGATTTGAACAATAGCCTCTCATTTCTTCTCAAGTTCAAATAGACAACCTGAATCAATTTATAAACTTAGGGAAGTCGATATCCAAGTTGACTATGTCGGAAATGAAAAACAGAATGTATAGTGGAGAAACATAACCTGTTCCGGATAAAAACCAAAAAAACAGAATGTGCTTGATGTGTCTGGTTCAAATCTTGGATCCTAAAGAGTTTGACTCCAGTTTCATAATCACCGGCATAAAGAAATCCAGAGGATTTTGCGTGAATTGGACAGTTTACCTGATGATTGCCGCACTGCTCGCAGGAGGAGCAAGGAACATAGGTGACAGTGCTCCTGGTGTCCACGATTAGGGAGATTTCTTGCGGAGGGGTGCCGATCATTAACCTAGTCGTGTAGTACCTGAACGAATCAAAGGGATACAGAACATGATTTGTTTGATGAGATTATCCAATTTCAAAGCAAGGGGGTCACAAGATCTCAGATCCTTGGCTGGGAGTCTCATCCCTAGCGAGCATATAACGATTGTATCCAGAAGGAGAGAACAGCTGGCCTGAGCTGCTGCTGCTCATAGATTTCTCGATATCCTCCTTGTTCGCTGTAAAAGAGAGAGGGCGGTCTGGAATCGCCGGCACGGCAATGTCGCTCTCCAGAATCTTCACGACCTGATCCATGGTCGGGCGGGCATGCAGCTGAGGATGCGAACACAGCACGGCGGCAAGAACATACCTTTCCAACACATCATTAGTCCCCAATTCCTCCATCTCCTTCGCAATGACCTCTAATGGCCGCCCTTCCCTCACCAGGGACCACGTCCAGTCAGTCAGAAGCCAGTTTTCTCCATCTTCAGTTGTCTTGAATGCCTTCTTCCCACTCAAAAGCTCAAGCATCACAACTCCATAGCTATAGACATCGCTCTTCTCCGTCAGCTGGCCGAAGAGGGCGTATTCGGGGGCGACGTACCCCAGAGTTCCGGCGACTCTCGTGCTGACGTGAGAGGCTCCTTTGGGGGCGAATTTGGCGAGGCCAAAATCAGCCACCATGGCGTCGAAATTCTCGTCGAGAAGAATGTTGCTGGCCTTTATGTCCCGGTGGATGATTGCCGGCTGCACGCCGTAGTGCAGATAGGCAAGCCCCCTCGCCATCCCGACGACGATCTTCTGCCTCGCCGGCCAGCTCAGGGTGCTCCCTCCGAAGGCGAAGAGATGATCGTGGAGGCTGCCGTTGGGAATGAGATCGCAGACGATGATCCTCTGATGCCCTTCCATGGATGTGGTGGCAGTGCAGTAGCCTCTGAGGGAGACGAGATTGACGAGATCCGAAACACCAATGGAGATGGGAGGCGGTGGAGAGAATATCAGGATGGCGATGAACGTAAAGCCTCATGTGCGCATTGAGGGAGGACGAAGAGTTCTCCATAAGATCCGGGCGGTGGACAAAGAAGTGGGAGGGAATGGAAAAGGGCGCGATGCAAGAGGGGCGCATTGAGGGAGGACGACGGAGGGCGGGGCAAGAGGGGCGCGATGCTTGGTTGGAGGTCTCTGAAAAAGGCGTATTTGGGCGGTGGATTAGGGTTTGGGCGGGAGTTTTGCTTTTGGCGGGATATAAAAAATTGGACAGGGGGCAGATTAAAATTGGACTCCCACATGACTAAAATTGAAGAGAGAGAGAGAGAGAGAGAGGAGAGAGACAAAGAAAGAGAGGAGAGAGGGAGAAAATAAATTTTTAAGTATATACTTATATTTTTTTATAAAATAAATATTATAATATTGATGTTTATTTTTTTACGGTCATTTTGAGTACTCATATGTATATGTTGTGGGCGCAGCCCCGCATACGCATCGAGCACGGGCGAAGCCCGTGCGGAGGCGGGCAAAGCCCGTGCGGAGGCGGGCGAAGCCCGCCTGGATGCGGCCGAAGGCCCCCCGACAGCATCGCGTCGGGGGCGGGCAAAGCCCGTCGTTGCCAGCTGAGTACTGTCGCACTTGGCAGTAGGGGCCGAGCACTCGTCTATGTATGTGTATAGTCCATGTGTGTCGATCATGTGTGTCGATCATGTGTGCCTATATCTGTGTATATATGTATGTCTGTGTGCCTATGTCTGTCTGTGCTTGTTGGTTTTTATGTTTATGTGTATGTGTGTATCTGTGTTTGTATTGGTCTGTGTCTGTGTCAGTGTTTGTGTTTGTGCCTGTGTGCCTGTGTCTGTGCTTGTGTGTCTGTGTCTGTATTTCTATGTTTGTCTGTGCACGTGTGTGTGTGTCTATGTGTCTGTGTGATCTCTAGCTATGTATGACTGTGCATGTGTGTGTATGTGTCGTTTGTGTGTCTATGTGTGTTTGTGCATGTGTGTGTTTGTGTCGTTGTGTTTGTGTCTGTGTCTGTGTTATCTATCTATGTCGGTGTGTGTGTCTGTGTCATCTATCTATGTTTGTCTTTGTCGTCTGTGCCACTGTGACGTTACCCCAGCCTCAATATTACTACTGTCCCAATGTGACGACGCTCCTGCAGCTCGCAAACCCCGTGCGCGCGAAAATACTCATGTCGCAATAGTACCGCATACGTGTCTATGTCTAGACTTAAAAGCAAATCTTATTTAAAAAGTAATTAACAATGGCTTAATTATTGAACCACGTGCTTTATTTATCGATATGACATGTATTTATGACTTTCTTTATATCTATTTTCATTAAACCACGTGTCTTCTAGCAATCGATATGACATGTAATGAGATAATTAACATGATGGTGTGACAAAGTCGAAGAAGAAAGAGAAGATGACAAAACTGTACGTGCAGATGGGTATGGAGAAACAATTAGCGATATTTTTAATGTTGCGATATTTTTAATGTTACGATATTTATTAGTCATCTCGCGCACGCCTATAAGAAAAAAGCGCGCTATGGCAAAAACTTGCGTCTGTGTGAAAAATGCACGTCCGCATGTCTGTGTGAAAAATGCACGTCTGTGTGAAAAATGCACGTCTGTGTGAAAAATGCACGTCTGTGTGAAAAATGCACGTCCCGCGCCGTGCTTGCGCTTGTGCTCGGAGGTGGTCGCGCGCGCGTGTGTACCAGAGTGTAAGAGAGAGGGGGAGAGGGAGAAAAACTTTTATAAAAACTTTTTTAAAGTTTTATAAAAACTTTATATAACTTTATATATCTTTAACTACTATATATAAAGAAACTTTAAAATGATTTTTTTGTTAAAATATAATTGTTTTTGAAAAAAATAATTATAAAATTTTGATATATATTTTTTTAGAATCATTTTGAGTACTCCTTTGTATATGTTGCGGGCGAAGCCCGCGGGGGCGGGCAAAGCCCGCCGTCGCCGGGCGGGTACAGTACCCCGGCAGCGACGGTACCTCCGCCAAAACTGTACTCTCCCACTCTCAGACGCTCGATCGATCAATAACTAACAGTGCATAGGAAAAGCGCACGTGCCCCACACGACATTAATTACCCCCGCCTCCATACTGTCGCAGTGCGACGACACTCATGCAGCTCGCAAACCTCTGCGCGCGAAAATACCCAAAATTTAAAAAATTTAGTCTTGTTTTTTTAAATGCTACAAAAAAACATCGTCGTAAACTTTTCCTTATAAGTGGTGATAATAAATAAATAAAATTATTTTTTAGTAATAAAATATTTTTATTTATACAAAAATTTAAAGCAATTGTTAACCGCACCCCAGTTTTGGCTATCCGCAACCCTTTTATATGAATTATTATGTGTTTTTTATGGAAATACGCCTCGTACAAGAAATTTTAGGAAAAGTGTTCAACACGAAAGTTGTAGATATCGTCGAGATCTACAACTTTCGTGTTGAACATTTTAGCTAAAAATGCACCCATAAGACATATTGCCGCACGAATTGAAATATTGGCGTAACTATAACGAATTTTTGGAAATACACATTGTGCGTGCATTTTTAGGAAGAATGTTCAACACGAAAGTTGTATATCTCGACGATATCTACAACTGTCGTGTTGAACATTTTTCCTAAAAATGCTTGTACAAGGCGTATTTACAAAAAAATGCGTAATAATTCATATAAAAGGTTTACAGATAGCCAAAACTGGGGTGCGGTTAACAATTGTCAAATTTAAAAGATACATTAGATATTTTTCATGTTACGATATTTAATTAATAGTCATCTCTCGTGCGCCCGTAAGACAAATGCATGCTTGGGCTAACAGTACGTACTTGCACCCAATTGAAAATGCGTGCCCGTGAAAAAATGCGTAACTAGCTAGGCTAAAATGTGTCCGGGTGAGAAAAGCATCAGGACGAAAAAAACCCCGTACGCGCAAAAATACATGTCGCAATAGTACCACATATTTGTGACAGCCGCACACGTTGCGAGCCGTAGGAGTACTGTCGTCGCGTTAGAGCACTATCGAGGCGGGGGTACTATCGCGCGCATACAAATATATTTTTTTTTTCAAAAAAAAAATAATAATTCAAAACTTTGATAATAAAATAGTACAAAAATTGAAAATAAAATATGATATATTTTTTGTAACAAAACTTTAATAATAAAATATTACTATTAGTAAGGACAATGTCTTTGTCACAAAAAACTTTCATGATGTGGTTACAATTGATACTTATTATGAGAAAAGTTTTTTATTTGTAACGTAACATTAGTGTTGTTACAAATACTTACAGTTATGGTAACGAATTAATTATTATTGTAACAAAATTTAAAATATTCGTTACAAAAAAGTTCTTTTTTGTAACAACAAAAAAACTTTGTTACTAAATATAACTATTAGTAACAAACTGTGTTTCAGTTACATTTCAGTCCTTACAACAGGTGCAGTTTGTTGTAGTGAATGCTGCAGATTTCCTGCTTTAAATACTAAACAGGCGGAATTTTAGTCATGCACGGGCGAACGCACGATCGTGCGCTGCCCGTGCGATAATTAATGATAAAAACTGGCGTGAAGACGAAGCTGCGTCGCCCGTGCGATTTAATCACGCACGAGCAAATCCGCCCGTGCATCAAAACGCACGGGTAAATTCAGAAAAGCTAAAAATAGGAAGAAACAGGCGACCGTGCGTTTTACTCACACACGGGCAATTCCGCCTGTGTGTCAAAACGCACGACCAAACTCAGATCTCCCGTTTTCTGCCCAGATGAGAACGCACGACCGCAACCATTCGTGCGTCAAGGAAATGCACGACCGTGCGTTGCGCACAATCATGAATTCTGGGGGGGGAAACTGGATGATCCGACCACCTTTATACAAGATAAAACAGCTGGGAAAACACCTCCAGCACTAGATAAACATAGAGAAAAGGATGGGAAGCACCATGTGCTTACCCCAATAACAAGGAGTGCAAATGCACACCGAAATGGGCCTAAGAGTGCACCTAGCAAGGAATAACAAATATGATTGAAAACATTCCTAAAGTGTAGTGCATCGACTAGAAATGCGGCCCAGATGAGTCCATAAATGTGTATATAAATGAGACTCATCACTTTGCATGAATATATATATATATATATATATATTTATATACGTTTAATTATAATAATAATAATAATAATATCATTATTATTTTATCACTAAAAATTAAACGAACGCCGAATCCAACGAAAATTTCGCCTAAGGTGAACGGCGACGCTACGAATCCAACGGTGAAGTCGGAATCAAAATCCGACGTGCCGTTCTCGAGATATAAATGGCCGAAGTTTCGGCGAACTTTAAATACATACAAAACTTCTAAAATGCGCCGAGGCTCCAAAATGGCTCGGATCGCGACGAAACTTGACGGGCATGTCTAAAATTAAATAATTTAATTTCCTAACGTAAAAATTTTCAATTCCGGGTCGTCTCAAAAATTGGTCGATTTGACCCAAACGGACGTGAAAACACGCAAACGGCGACGCGCCGCTAACTCGACGTTAAAAGTAACGCCCTAACGTCATAACCATGCCATCACTGAATTAAATAAATACCCGAAAAATCAGGGGCGTTACAGGCTCTCCTTCAAAAACAAAGGACAAAGGAAGAAATGTAGTATATACTGAATCTTAAGGTGACCTGCTGGTACACTTCTCCCCCTGCTTTATATCATTGAACAAGGATATAAAGGCATCAACAGACAGTACTGATAACCTTACTTCTTTATTTATAGCTTTGATTTGAGCATTGAGGTTCTGTAACCTCCTATGTTGAGCACAAAGCTTTCGATATCAGTGTTTTGAGAAATCAATATAGAGGGAACTGAATTGAGACATCAATGTCTCTAAAGCTTGATCAATTGCTTCGACAATGTCTCTTTGATTTGGATAAGGTGCCATTGATGACCTGTTAGTACCTGCACTGAAACAGAAAGAGAGAGAGGTAGAAAGGAAAATGGAGGAGAACGAAAGGGAGAGAATTCAAAAAGCACAATAAATTTGAATGCCTAAGTTGCTTTGAGTAGATGAATCGTCGCAACTTAGGGTTGTATTTGAAGCAACGTCGAAAAGAGATGAATTCAGCATGCCAAAACATGTCAATGTCGCTTCTAGAAGCAGTCTGTGCACGCTTTGCAAAGTTGATGTAACATCAAGTAGAAATCGACGTGGCTCCGAATAGGGTTAGCAATTATGATGTCGACGTAAGCGTCAATATGTATTCGACGCCATGTCGAGTGCTGTTTTGAATGAACTAACCCAGTCAGCTCTCAAAGCTAACGTCGAATAGAAATCGATGGTGCGTCGATTTGTATTCGACATAGCTCTGAATAAATAGTTATATTTTTCTCAAAATTTTTGTTGTTTTTCCCAGCAATAACTCTATATGAAAAGTAGGTATGAGTGCATAATAAAGGTGACCTAGAGAGATCCATCAACCATTCCCAGTGCATTGATGAAGAACTTGTGCTTACGTTCATCTAGTGGCTTAGTGAAGATGTAGCCATTTGAATATCAGTGAAAATATATTGAAGATTGATCTTACCCTTCTCTACATTTGTTGATGCAAAAATTGCACCTCCACAACTTACACTCAAACTCGGCCAAAAAACTTGGGACCGTTGGTTACTAGGGGTCCAAATATGTCAGGTAGGGAGTGATGGAGAGATCTTGGCTACGAGACAGCACTACTTGAAAGAGATAAAGACTAGAGATTATAGGAAGCTCGAAGCAGACCGGGTAAAAAGGAAAAGAGCAAGCTGAAAACAAGACCGCCTGCTTATGCATTTTGCTCAAGAATCGATCCAAAAGTCCTTTTTTGGGGGAGTCCTACCCCCTATTCATAGGCACGAAGGCTGCCCAAACGGGTAGCTCCTAAAATTATGGGTTGCCCGAGATTTTTGATAAGTAAGTTGAAATGAGAAATTACCTGATTTGCTGTGGCAGAAGGAGTTAAGAAGTACAGACCGCGCGATATTGATGGGATGGTCGGTAACCAAGATTGTGATCTCACTGCCTTTTGCGAGATATTGGAACTGGATGGTCTCAAATGCAAGACTGCGCAAGCTCCCTTAAAAGCTTAAATTGCAATCTTCCGGGCGAACATAATCCCCGCACATTTCTAAGTTCTGAGGTGCTTCAGAAATGTTGCTTTCAGACCGCGGAGATCGCAAAAGCCTCGAATATTTTAATATTTCTTATCGGGCTATAAATAGACCTGGAGTTTTCCATTCTCATCCATATTTATCTTTCTGAGATTAATTTTCCTTCTGAGCGGTCTTCATTATGAGTTCGCAACAACTATATTGATAATGGGTGTGCTAAAGAGCGTGACGGCTGAGAAAGGAGTTATCCCTACTACTGTTTCAAGAAAATCGTTATCCAATAAAGGTAAAACGGTTATATTACCTGTGAAGAATGCAACCATAACTGAACATTTACGGTCAACAACCAAGGATATCGTTGTAGGAGACATATCGAAGCGGACTCCTCCATTATCCTCTCCAAGTTTTGTAGATATCATGGACTCGCCTTTGAAATCCAATGAGTTCGATCAAACTAAAGTTCCGACAAATGATTTCTCGAAGAAAACTGAGGCTTCAATCCAGATAGCTGGAGCGACCCTTGATGAGATCTCGGTCGGTCTTAAAAAGCAGGTATCTTTAGCTATCAAAATGAGACAGCAAATAAGAGACCAAATTTTTTCGAACAAGAAACCTCCTGCCAAGACCCTCGTGGTCGAGCCTGCCAATGTTCGATTTCTTCTTGATCCTCTTGAGATCACTTCGCTACAGGTAGCCGCGATCTCAAGGCTTCTTTTTTAACGTTTTTGTGCTGATATTTCCTTCTCTTTTTATCAGTCCCTTGACCCCTTTGAAAATGAGGTCTCTCTGTCTCTGCTTGACCCTGGGAACATCACTCCAGCTGCTCTTGTTATAGTTAAGACCGAGAGCCAACTGGATCTAGTTGATCTGGAGATGTAGAAGATGGAGCAGATAGATAAACATTCTAGGGATTCTCTTGATGCTGAGATACAACGACAAAGCGAAGCCGAGAAGAAGAAGAGAGAGGAAGAAGAGGAGAAGAAAAAGGAATTTGAGGGGAGAAAAGGAGGTGATCCTAAAGAGGAGCTTACTGCTTCCGGCAAGGAGAACGCGGGATTTGGGAATGAGACCGCCTTGGATGAAGATGAGGTCGTGCAAGATAATGATCAGGTCGCCGATTTAGAAGAAGAAAAGAGTGCAGAAGAAGAAGAAGAAAGAAAGGAAGAGGAAAATGAGCTAAGGAAGTCTAGGGAGAAGAGAAAGGAAAAGAAGAGAAGAAGAATTTTTGGAATAGGGTCAGAAGAAGGGAAAAAGAAGAAAAGGAGAAAGATCCGTAAGAGGGCTACTGCGATCTCAACTGAGATCGAAATAGTCCTAAATGCTGCCCAGGAGACGAATGAAGAAGGAGAAATAATAGAAAGTGAAAAAGAAGGTCGCGAAGGAGAAGAAGAAAACCATGAGGGAAAGAAGGGGGAGGAAGAAAGTGTTGACTTGGCGAGGCAGGCTGCAGGTCGTGCGGTTGCAATTACTGCGATCCAGTCTAGTAAGCTTTCCCTGACCGCTCCGCCTGATATCTCCCTTCCTATCTATATTAGACCTCAATCTCCGGTTCGTCAATGCGGGATTGTTCTTATTGACACCGACGATATTCTCCTTAGCTTCGAAGAACTGAGAAGACGAAGAACAGTAGGAGAGAAGTTACAGAAAAAATATTTAGTAAAGATTAGCCTTGAGCATCGAAGACCTCCAGATCGCTTGATTATGCCTGCTACTCCTATGGTTTCTAAAGCCGTTCGAGATCAATTTTCTAATTGTTCTATTTCCATTTTCCCAAGTATGGACGTTATATTTATTTCCCTCATTTCATGATCGCCGTTGATCGATTTACCTTTTCTGATTGCAGGAGAAGATGAGGAGGCTCAGAGATTGCTGGAAGAGACTGGGTTGGCCTCTCCTCAGATTGATCTACCTCCACCTCCTGTACTCACGTCCCCACTTATGCAGGTGGTTCACATTTTCCAAACCCGTGAGAGGGAGCTTGAGAAAAGATTACTGGAGAAGGACGAGGCGCTGCTGGCGGCCGTATTGCAGAAAGAGGATGCTGTTAAAGAGGTTCGCACGATCACGACTCAATATGATCAAAAGCTGATCGATCAATGGAGGTCGCTCGAACATCGAGAAAGAGATAACAGGAAAAAACATGAAGAAGAAATGGTCTATCTCCGCGAGGCAGAAGAAGAGACAACTTTTTTCAAAGGTAAGGCCGACGCCTTGCATACCACTTTTTCCCAACTGAGGTCGGGACCTCCTGCTCTCTTGATTATAGGGGCATCAACTGCTCCTCTTGAAGATCGCGTGGACCAGGAAGAACTCATCAGCTGGGAAGAGTTGAAGTGGGATGCGGGCGATCTTCAGCGATATGCCGTTGATGCTAACACTGACATCTGTATGACGCTCACTGCGGCCAACAATCTTCAAAACAGGGTCGCTTATCTTGGGAAAAAGAAAGATCATTTGAAATGACTTATACTAATTTCTGTGTATTTAGATGCTTTATTATCAGATCGCTCTATCTGGTCTTTATATTTTGCTTGATACTTGCTGTGATCTCTGGTTTTAAACTCTTATTTATGTTTGTTCTGTATGTTCTATAAAAAATTGATTTTATTAAAGTCGCGCGATCTGAATCCGCGATCATTTTGTTCATAATTTCATAATGATTATACCCTGATTGCTCCTTGAACTATAAATACCCGGCTGGTGGGCTCATTTAATATGTTTCCTGAGATTTCTTCATTCAAGCGGTCTGAAAAATTCTTGAGCAATGGTTTCGGCGCGAGCTAACGCCTGCAAGATTTTTATTGAGTCCGAGCTGCGACCTTGCCGTCTTTCTCAAGTTGAGTTTCATGAATTTTTGAAGGAGAACCCCATGAGCTCGCAGCAAATGATTCGTCTGCCCGCCGCAGGCGAACGCCTTAATCACTGTGGGGAAGATGAGATCGCTATTCCGATCGACCACATCAACCACGACTTTTACCTTCCTTTGCCATGGGAGATAAAGAAGATATTTAGGTTTTTTGATCTAGTTCCTCGACAACTTCCACCTAATTCTATTGCACTGATCTTCACTTATATCTGCTACTTGAGATCGGTCAAAATGACCTTTACCTTAGATCTATTTAGATCTCTCTTCACTTTGAAGATGCTGAAGGAAGGTTCGAGAAGAGAAGATTTTAAGGGTCTCCTGTATTTTACCTGCAGCGGTCTGAAAGTTGTGAACCTGCCTAATAAGGTTTCCAACTGGGCGGAGAGATTCTTGATCTTTCAAGGAAGGTTGGGCGGTCTCCGGACTCCTCCCAAGCTTCGAGATGAATCGATCTTCCGAAAGCCAAAGTTTCTCTCTGAGGTTGAAGATAAGATTAAGGGGATGCTTAAAGATCGCAAAGCTGATCTTGAGCATTACATAGTACTTTGGGCACAAGTTTCTTCCATCAAACGAAAGCATAGTGAGCTTTTGCGACCTCAATATTTAAACCGCTTCTTAATAGATCTTTTATTCTTATCACAAAGTTTTTCCCTACAACGATCTTGCAGGTCACTCTTACATTACCCTATGCTCCAAATGGTGAGCTTACCCAGAGGAGAAGAGGCTAAAGAGAGATCAAGAGCGGTATCAAACACGGACCGCTGGATCTTCGAGCTATTCTGATAAAGCCTTTGATTTATACGGATATAGATGCTCCATGACTAATGTTATGGGGAGACCGCTGATGAAGTGGGACGAAAAAGGTAAACGCGTGGGAGTTTCAACATGTCTCCCGAACTTGGGTAGTGATCTGTCCCGCCATGCTGGCGCAGTCTCGGCTGCCTTGTAAGGTGAAGAGAATTTTAAAGATGTCTATAGCTGGGAAGACAATCTTATCCCCGATATGTGTTCGCAAACCGGCCTCAGACATGAGGTCTTTTCCATCACATGGGGAGGTTGTTGTGTAGATATATGTAGGAGATTAAGGCCATTAAGGCCGAGCTAGAGGTACCCAGATCGATCAATCTTCCATTCCTTATTTCCCTTCTTTTCTTCTTGACCTAACCTATAATTTCATTTGCAGAAAACAAGGGATGAAATGTATGATGAAAATTATCCAGCTTACCGGAAGGTGATGCTAAAAGAAATAAGTGAAGCAGTGGAGATGACTATCTCCAATTTGCGAGGTGACAACATCCTGATTCCATAAGATGTCAACTTTTCAACAATGATTTCTGAGGCCGCTGCCCTTTTAGTGGAAAATGAAGAGGGAGGTGAGGAAGAAGAGGATTTTGATAAAAATAAGGATATACATGCCAGGGTGAAGAAGGAGATGGAGACAGAAATAATTTTGAAGTAGATGATGAAGGAGGTAAGGAGGTGAGGCCGTACGATCTCGAAGGAGACCGAGCGACCTTGCGTGACGAATTAGATGACTTTCTCAATATGGATTTTGAAATACCAATAAATGGTGGTGGAAGCGAGCTAAGTGGAAGTCAGTTCGATCCAGAAGAGGAGCTGAGTTCGGCTGCAAAGTCTAATGTTGGCTCTCTTGATGGATCCTCCAGCTCAGATGAATCCAGTGCAGATTCCAGTTCTTCTGAAGATGAAGAGGCTCGCAAAGAGAAGAAGATATATGAAGATATCTTTCCTTTCTTTTGATATATTCATCTTTGAGAAAGCGGCCAAATTTTTAGATCGCCCTACCTGTAATGAAATTATAAATGAAATTGAAATGGGAAATTAATTTTTGCACACCTTTGCTGTTTCGCCGCACCTGGCTTTATACTTATTTCCATTTTTATTATATGATTTATGCAATCTCATAAATTATCTCCTCAATGACTGCTTCGAACTGAAAATGTGATCGAACGGTCTTTAAGATTAACTTTGCCATTCAACTTACTCACTTCACACGCATTAACTTTTCTTATATCCGAGCGTTCTGAATCATGCTTCAAGGCCAGTCGATCATATATCCACGGTGAGGAGTGTTGAATACCGAAAATGATAAAACGACCTCTAGTCTGCAGATCGGTCCTGCCAAAACACTCTGCCGATGAATTCATTTTAGAGCGAATTGTCAATGATTAGAAGACCCTCAGATCGCCCCTGTTCTATTATGAACATATATAATTCCATAAAATCTGGGTACTAGCGACCTTGATAATTTTCAAAATCTCTTATGAATTAATGGCCCAGCGAGCATGAGACTGTTTTATCAAAAAAGACTTGGAAAAACTTTGTATAATATCAAGTGCTCAGGGAGCAGCGATCTCAAATCAGAGACCGCCTATTTTATACACTGAGATCTCAACTTTGAGGCCGCCATTTTGCATTTCAAAAGCTCTTGAGAACGCTCGTCCTCAGAGAAGCAAGGAAAATATTGCGCGGTCTGAGATGATCAACACTTGTAGTTTTTACTCACCACCTCCGAGATATAATCTTGAAGGTCACGAGGATAAATGAGAAGAAGAAATGACCTTATGGTCATGCATGGAAGGACAGAAGAGATGACCTAGGAATGGTCACGGGATGAGAAACAGACGAAATGAACCTTTTGGTCAGGGTTCAAGGGAGAGTCGACTATAGTGGTTGGAACTCTCAAGGAGATGGGCACCTCTCCTCCTCACTTAAGTGTCAATCTTAACATAAGACTGCTTCCTATCTCAGATAGAACTCATCTCAAGAAAGACTAGCCAAGTAGTGTTCGAGTATAACAGGCTATGATGGCCTGATGCTACTATCTGTAGGCACGACATAGGTGGCATTCACCAAGACCTCCCTTGATACAGTGGTGTGCTCACATATCATCCAAGATCCAGGATATCACATTGAACCCTCTCATATGAAATTGGTGAGCTACTGCTACATAGAAGCAAAATCTCCCCGCAATCCATGGTTAATGTAGGTGTTACGCTCAACATCAATTCATGGGCGTTCAGGTGTGATCCGACGATATCTGCCTTGGTGCGACTTAAGTTCGCATCTTATTCCCTTACCTGGGTATCCTCACAAAACACATAGGAAATGGTGTTAGTAATGGCATTGTATAAATGACAACATAAAAAGGGAGTACATCATTTATACAGGTAGAAAAAATAAAGACTTGTCAAGAATTGAAGCGTTTTAAATCATCCCCACTCCAGGTGTGATGATTTCATTCCCATCACAAGTGTTGAGTCGATAGGCCCCGTTTATCAGCACTTCTTTTATGATGTAAGGTCCCGCCCAATTTGGGTTTAGCTTTCCCACTGAGCTAGACCTAGCAGCTGCATTGATCTTTTTTAGGACCAAATCTCCGACGATGAATTCTTTTATCCTTATATTTTTATCGTAGTATCACGCCATTCTCCTTTTCAATTCCTCCTGCCTTATCATAGATTCATCCCTTAATTCTTCAATTAGATCAAGACTGCACTTTAGGTCTTCATCATTACCTTCCATCTAGGTGTCTTCATTTTGTTTTGCCAACATGACTCTAGGACTTCTTACGTCAAACTCAACTGGTATTAAAGCCTCTGATCCATGTGATAATTTGAAAGGAGTTTCACTAGTTGCTCCTGTCGGGGTGGTCCTAAGGGTCCAAAGGACTGCCGGGAGTTGTTCTGCCCAATTTCCTCTGGTATTTTCTACCTTCTTCTTGAGGAGATTTAAGATACATTTATTAGCCGCTTCTACCTGGCCATTACTCCTTGGGTGATGGACCAACGCAATCCGAAGTTCAATTCCTACTTCATCACAGAAGTTGATCATTTCAGAATTATTGAACTGAGGTCCATTATCTGTTATTATTTTCATAGGAATCCCATGCCTACAGATTACTTCCCCCCAGATAAAACTCCTTACTATTTGAGTTGTTGTTTTTGCTAGAGCTTTTGCCTCAATCCATTTGCTGAAATAATCTATAATTACCAAGATAAAACGTCTTTGCCCACTTGCAGTAGGAAAGGGCCCAAGAAGATCCATTCCCCATACTACGAATGGCCAGGGAGTCATGATAGACTTTAGCTGTTGAGCTGGTTGATGCTGAAGCGGAGCAAATTTTGGACATTGGATACACTTTTTGGCATAATCGGCTGCATCTTTCCTCATCTTGGGCCAGAAATACCCTTGCCTCAAAATTCTTTTCTCCAACGTCCTTGCACCTGAATGGCTGCCACATTCTCCCGAATGCACCTCATGGAGAACAACTGGGATTTCTTCTTCTAATATACACCTGGACAAAGGAGCTAAAAATGTTTTTTGATAAAATATACCCGAGATCAGATAATAGTATGCCACCTTTAATCTGAACCTTTTCTTATCTTTGATGCTATCATGAAATACTCCTGATGAGAGATATAGGATAAATGGATCCATCCAGGAAGACTTATGGTCTATTTGCATTATAGAATTTTCCTCAACTGCTGGATGAAATAGATCTGAGGTAGCTCCTCCTGATAATAACCCAAATTTTGCCAACTGATGTGCATCTGAATTTTCTACTCTTGGGATGTGCTGAATAGTGAAACTCTTGAACTTCCTTACTTCTTGCTTTACTAACTTCTGATACTTCTTCAAGACTGGTTCCCTGCTTTCATAGACGTCGTTCACCTGAGATGCCATAACCAATGAGTCTGTTTTTACTTCAACATCTTCAATTCCCAATTCTTTGGCAAAACGAAGTCCTGCTAAAAGAGCCTCATATTCTGCCTGATTGTTGGTGACTGTGAAATGAAACCTTAGATCTTGATTTAATTTGACTCCATTCGGATTAATTAGAACTATTCCTGCACTTGAAGAACTTTTTCCTGAGGCTCCATCAACATTAATTGTCCAAGGGAGAGGCCTTCTGACATCACTTTCTGATTCACTTTACGCTATATCCTTTAAGAAGTCCGCTAACACCTGAGCTTTAATCATTGTTCGAGGAGTATATGAGATGCTAAATTCGCTAAGTTTGATAGCCCACTTAGCCAATCTACTCGAATGCTCCGGCTTCTCTAACACACCTTTCAGAGGTAAATCTGTGATCACTTGGATGAAATGAGCCTGAAAATAAGATCTAAGCTTCCTGGCTGAGATAATAAGTGCTAAGGCCAGTTTTTCTAGTATCGGATATCTGGTTTCTGCCTTCTTTAAAATCCTACTGACATAATAAACTGGAAATTGCTTCTTCTTTTCTTCTCTAACCAAGACTGAACTAACCGCATATGAGCCCACTCCTAGATATAAAAATAAGTCTTCTCCTTCATGGGGGCTCTGGAGAAGAGGAGTTGTAGTTAACTATTTTTTCAGCTGATCGAATGCTGAATCACACTCCTTAGTCCATTCGAATTTTGAAGCCTTCCAAAGAGTCCTGAAAAAGGTGCACTTTTATCTCCTGATTGAGATATAAATCGGCTCAATCCTGCCATTCGGCCTCCTAACTGTTAAACTTCTTTTGGCGTCCTTGGAGATTTCATTTCAAGAATTGCCTTTACTTTATCTGGATTGGGTTTAAGACCATCCGGGGTTAGAAGATGTCTTAAAAACTTTCCCTTGCTGGCTCCAAATATGCATTTCAACGGATTCAATCTCATATCGAATGCTCTGAGGGTTGAGAAGGTCTCTTCCAGATCTTTCAAGTGCATGCTAAATTGTATACTCTTGATGAGAAGATCGTCTACATATACTTCAAGATTCCTAGTCTTTTGCTTCTTGAATGCAAAATCCATCATCCATTGATAGGTGGCACCTGCATTCTTTAAACCAAAAGGCATTACTTTATAGAAAAAACATCCATCATTTGTTATAAAAGAAGTGTGAGGAATATCTGGCTTATGCATTCTGATTTGATGATAGCCTGAGAACGCATCCAGAAATCTCATACACGTAAATCTGACTACTAAATCAACCAAAGAATCTATCCTGGGTAATAGGTAGCAATCCTTTGGACAAGCCTTATTAAGATTTGTGAAGTCTACACACATCCTCCACATTCCTCCAGGCTTTTTTACCATCACTACATTTGAAACCCAGTCAGGATATTGAACCTCTTGGATGAACCAAGCTTTGAGTAGCTTTTGAACTTCTTCTCTAACAGGTGCGGCTAGGGTAGCTGCTACTGCCCATTTTTTCTGAATAATTGGTTTGGATGCTGGATCTATATTCAGGTGATGGCAAGCTACATCAGGATTTACTCCTGGCATATCATTTGCTATCCAAGAGAATACATCCAGATTTCTGAATAAACATGCTGTTAGCTCCCTTTTTTCATTTTCGGAGAGTTCTGCGTTAATTGAAAGTATTTTTCCCTCATCTCCCTTGATTGGAACGACCTGGATATCCTGGGCTGGTTCTAAGTGAGTTCCCTCAGTTTCATTTTCAATTTCAGCATCCTGTTCTTCTAAATCAGATTCTCTCATAGCTTCCATGTTTTGACCTGAGTACGTCGATTTCAAAAATAAGCGTGAGAGAACAACAAAAGTGGCCTAGAAATAGTGGCCGATTGTGTTGTAGATAAATACCCACAAAACAATTTATATAGAGAGATAAATATTGCTGAAAAATGAAATGGATGAAGAACAAATCTTATTGAAGCAAATTCAATTACAAACAGCAGCCTTGAAGTGGATCAGAGAAATTTTACAGCTAAAAAATTAGAAGACATGTTAACAGCTAAAAATAAGCTCAAAACCCAAACACTGGGATTCATTTATTCAAAACTTAGGGGGACCAGCTGTTGGGAATCTTGCCCACATGATTCCTGATTTGAAGAAGTCACCAAGCAAGAAAACTTCACTTTGTATTTAATCACTTCTCTAGATAATAATCTCAGGAAGTTAAAGGAATGTCGTCGAGAAGCCTGTCGTTATGATGATGAGCAAAGCAAAACACTGAGACTTGGCGAGTTCGTCGAACGGAAAATCAAGTTCGTCGAATGAAGAATGAAGTTCGTCGAACGCAGAGACGGGACCGAAGAATGGAGTTCGTCGAATGCAGAATGAAGTTCATCGAATGCAGAGATGGGACAGAAGAGTAGAGTTCGTCGAACGCAGAATGTTGTTCGTCGAACGAAGAATGAAGTTCGTCGAATGAAGAATGTAGTTCGTCGAACGCAGAATCTTCTCTTGCAGATTGACAGAATCCACTAAGAAGAGGAAGCCATCTCAGCCCTACCGCTGAGACAGATTCTAGAGGAAGGAATGTCGTCGAGAAGATGCAGTATCGTCTACATCATCAAGGAAGCCGTGTCGTCGGAAAGGCTAAGTAAGACTGTTATCAATGACATCGTCGTGAAGAAGGTGTGACGTCGAGAAGACTGCTGAAGGCAAGCAGTTGCTAAAGAAGAGTCTGTCGACATGATATGTTCATGCGTTGAAAGAACAAAGTGATTACGACGACAAACTTCAAGAAAGAAGATCACGATGACACAGTTAGAGAAAGCATATCATTGTATATACAGAAATGCCAGAATATCTCGTATCGTCGAGATATCAATGTCAGAGGCAAAAGCTAGAAGACTTGAAGATCTACCAAGGCCTAAGGCATAGACAAAGTCCTGTCATCTAGATATTAACCATATCGTCGTAATGCTGTCAGTATCGACATAAAGCTGGAACTATAGTCGAGATGGAATTCAAATATTGAGGACGCGCTGTCTGTAATTAATGCCGCCGCCTGATTGTCCAATCAGTGCGTGCTCTTAAGGAATGGGGCATCTGACACTTAAGGAACTTTCTCAGAAGACCATTGGGAGCCTCACAGTCTTATAAAAGAAATAAGAGGTTGCCCTAAAGGAAGAATGAATTAAAAAGAACTTACGCATACAACAAATAGAACAGTAAAAGCGGCGTAAAGAAAGAAAGAGAACAAGAATCAAGCGTTCTCAGAAGAATCAGTCATCTCCATTGACTGATAAGAAGCCTCTCCTCATCAGGCTAAGAAAAGAGATTGAAGAAGAATTGTGCTTTCAAGATCTGAATCAGAAACATCTTCTTCAACCTCAAGAAGCCGATCTCCATCAGGCTAAGTTGCCGATCTTCATCAGGCAAAAGAAACAGTTTTCATCACTGTACATCTTTTATTGTTGTAAGGCTTGAGGGCCTAAGTGTTAAGCTCGAGGGATGGAGAGCTGTGAGGCTTGAGGGCTAGGGCAGTGGACTTGCGGGTCCGAGTTTGTCTAGCTTGAGGGATGGAGAGCTGTGAGGCTTGAGGGCCAGGGCAGTGGACTTGCGGGTCCAAGATTGTCTAGCTTGATGGCTGGAGAGCTGTGAGGCTTAAGGGCCAGGGCAGTGGACTTGCGGGTCCGAGTTTGTCTAGCTTGAGGGCTGGAGAGCTGTGAGGCTTGAGGGCCAGGGCAGTGGACTTGCGGGTCCGATATTGTCGAGCTTGAGGGCTTGGGTGTAGTAGGGGCTTGCGAGCCTAGGCTGTAAACACAGGACTTGTGGGTCTGTGTTGTGTAGGGATTGAGGGACTGAGTGTCGAGCTTGCGGGCTCGGGTGCAGTAGGGGCTTGGGAGCTTAGGCTGCAGGACTTGTGGGTCCGTGTTGTAAGGCTTGCAGGCCTGAAGATTTGGCGGAGTTTGCCGAGCCTAGCACACTGCTAGGTAGGCGCAGAGGGATAGAGGACTACTCAAGACACCCGGTCTTGAGGAACCTCTATAGATCTTATGTCATCTGCTGTGATTTTCTTGTGCAATACTTGTGTGCTCTGCTTGAATAGTCATAAATCGCGCTAATATTTAGAAAAGAACCGAGATCACCTAACAACCCCCCTCTAGGTGAACGTTCCATTAACAACAAGTGGTATCAGAGGGAGGTTAATCAAAAGAAGACTTAACCGTATGATCTAGATCGTGGAACGACTCGCCATGGCCGGTGGAGATCAGAATCGGGAAATGAGAGCCATGAAACTCCCAATCTGCATAAAGGAGAACTTTCCCATCTGGAAGGAAAGGGTAAGGATTTTCATGGAGGAGGCTGATCCAAGAATTTACTTAACAGTCCAATAGGGTCCCTTTATCCCTACAACTCCATCCACCATTGATCCAACAAGGAAGGTGATAAAAAAATATGAGGACATGAACAAGGACGAGCTAATCCTGGCAGGCCTAGATAAGAGGGCCCAAAATGTCATTGTAAAGGCCATAGATGAGTCTACCCTCCAGAATCTGATTCAATGCAAAACGGCCAAGGAGATGTGGGACTCCCTGATCATGTACATGGACGTTACTAAGGAGGTAAGGGATGATAGGAAATCCCTTCTCAACCAAGAGTACGAGGCCTTCAAGCAAGGCAAGAATGAAACAATCTCTAACTGTTATGAGAGATTCTTCAAGATAGTGAATGGACTAAGAAACTATGAAAGAGAGTTCACCAACTCTGATCTTAATGACAAGTTTCTTAGATCCCTCACAAAGGAATGGGACATCATAATCTGTGCCATCAGAGAGATGGGTCAGCTGGGCATCATGGAGCCCAAGAATCTTTATGGAAAGTTGCTGTCCTATGAACTTTAGCTCAACACCAGGAAGGCTGAATAAGAAAGCTCAAAGGGGAGCTCAAAAGACAGATCTGTGGCTCTAAAAGCTGAGAGCATGAGAAGATCCAAGAGCAAGATCTCTGCAACTTAGAACAGATCTGAGACCAGTGAAGAATCAGAAGCTAGCCCTTCAGATTCTGATAATACTGACAGAAAGGTGGCCCTTCTCTCAAAACAGTTCAAGAAGCTGTTACACAGAAGGAGGAGGGACAATCACAGAAACCCCTCCTCAAGCTCCAGAAGATCTTATTATCATGACAGATCCAGAGCCCCCAGGGAGGAAAGGTACAGATCTAACCCTGGTAAATATGATTTAAATAATACTGTTTGCTATTCCTGCAGCAAGACAGGTCACATGGCTGCTGACTGCCCCTCTAAGAAGAAGGAGTCGAGGAACCATGAAGAAAGAAGAAGCTTAAGGAGCAAGAGGAAATCTGAAAAAGGATTCATGGCCAAGAAGATCAGAACACTTAGTGATTCTGACTCAAGCTCCTCTGGTACTGAGGAAGATGCACTCATTGGCTTGATGGACATCAGTGAAGACAACCAGGATGACATCTCTCCTGGGAAGGTAACTAACAATACTTCTCTATCTGAGTCTGATTCTGAATCAGCAACAAATTCTTTGCATGATGATGAGGGTGTGTCTGCTGCCAACAACACAGCCTCAAGATCCCAATATGAGGTTGAGTCTGAACTGATAAGGCAATATAATGCCTTGTGGAAAGCCTTCAAAGGCTGTAAGAAACTCCTCAAAGTTTAGACCAAGGAGCTAGATTCCTTTGAGCATGTTCAATCTGAGCTCCAGGAGACAACTGAGAAGCTGGCTGCTATGATCAAAGAAGTGGACAAATTCAAGGAAGCCATAAGGCTTAAGAATGTTGAATTAGGACAGAAGAACAAGGTCATCAAGGACCATGAGGAAATGTTGTTGGCTGAGAAGAAACTTGCATCCAGCTTCTCTATGCCCAAAAATATCCTGCCCATCGTCGCCACCTTCTCTGGACAGTTCAGAGCTGGTATCGATTTCAAGCAGGAGACAGTTACGGGCAAAGATCCTGAAGCTAGACCTTCCTATAAGAAGGTGCTGGTGTCAAGTCCTTCAGCCCACAGACCTGCAGCAACATCAGTCAAGGGCAGGGGAAAGGCTGTTCCTACAAAGCCTGTTCCCAAGAAGGTGAACCAAAATGTGGTGAGACCAATTCCTCCCCAGACCAACACACATGAGGTTCACCCAAGATCTGTTAGGCAAGAAGCCTTCTCTCCCGCTCATCAACACTGCCACCCCATTTAGATGATGAAGTAGAAGAGAAGATATAACAGATATGAATACTGGTGCTGTGGGATAGTAGGCCACTTTGCTTTGGACTGTTGGTTCAACCCAACAGGGCTCAATGCAAAGAGAGTGCAGAACCCTCAGAGGTTTGCTCTTCCATTATACCACCCTAACAGAAACCAAGGATCCAATCCATATTGGGTACCTAAGGGGAAGTGATTTGTTTTGCAGGTATGTCCAAATGCCAAACAATCTCCAATTTGGTATTTGGACAGTGGCTGCTCCAGGCACATGACTGGAGTCAGAAATTACTTAAGAGAGTTCATCCCTGTGGAGAATGGACCAACCATGATCTTTGGAGGTTCAGAAAAGGGGGTGACCAGGGGCTATGGCCTGACCTCCTCAATGAATACCCAGCCGAATTTGGGCTGAATTGGTGCCATGTGGAGGCTAGGATGAGCAACCAAAGTGAAACTGAGCTCCCATATCCAAATCTCCTTATACATCCCTCCCCAACTCAATTTGACCATTCCATCAGCTTTAGAAGCCTGAGAGGAGTCGGGATGGAGCTTTGAAGTGAAGGAAATGATGCAGAATTGGGAGACCGGCAAGGTGCTCCAATGGAGGTGGTCGGCCAAGGCGATTCTGAGCTCTCCTCAACCTCAAGCCCCATGAATGTTCAGTTTCTCCCCCCTCCCCTTGTGCTAGCCTCTTAGATCTTTAGGTGGAGATATCGGGCTCAATTGAGCCCGATTCGGTGATTCAAACCTTCAAATTTCCATGAAAATGAACCCGTCAAGTTCGCCGGAAAACACCACCTCCGGCGGACAAACCACCGCCAATCGGTAGCCCCCACCTCAATAGAGGTGGTGGTGGCGGTAGCCGGCCAGGGAGGAGGCTCAGCTGCCAGGAAATCGCGGTGGAAGATGGCCCAGGACGGGTTAATCTGGTCTGTCGGCTAGACGTAGGAGACGAAATCCTTGCCCTTGATTTCAGATGTGATGATAATCGTAGACCACTTTTAATTAAATGAAATAAATGTCACACTTTCTCATGCATGTTCATGCTGGATTTTGAGGCCCTTAGATGCCTTTTCATGAAAAGTGACCTGAGATAGCTATTGTAGATCTTGATGTCTATTTTAATTAGAAATTTAAATCAGCCCATTTGGTGCAATGTAGAACCCTCAGCATCCAATTTGGTGAGACTGGTCCAACTAGAGGCCAGAGATTAATTGTGAATATATCTTATATAATAGGTTTGATGGGTCTGAATTTTTGGCCATGCATGCATGTGCCCTGTATCTAGTTTGCATCTAAAAATCAGATTCTAAGGAGATTATTTTCCTAAAGCTTTATTGAAAATATGTTAAATCAAATAAGTGACATTTTTGGAGTTGTATAGCCCCAACAGGCCTCAAATTTGGGTGTCACCTTTATTTAGGCAATATTAGTCCATGGTTAAAATTTGAGATCAATTGGATCTCTTCATGTAGGGTATTTCCCTTTGCCTGTCTCTACTTAAAAGGTGATATGGTGTGCCAATAGCCAAAAGAGGTATTTTGTGTCTTTAGCTCAAATGGCTTAAAGTTAGCTTCTGAAATTTTGCACACACCCTCCTTATGATATAATACACCACCTCAGAAAAACTTGGAATCTCTAGGATCAAGAACCTTAGGAATATGATCAATGTGATACATGTCACACTATTGTGTTTATGAAATGTTCATAGTTGGCACCTTGAGGGAAATTGTGAAACTCTGGATAATCACTTGTTATGCCATTTAGAACCCCTGTAAATTTTAGTAGAAAATTTAGAGATCATTTCCTCTAGGACTTATCAAATTTGCCCTATGTCACAATTCTGAATAATTGAGAATTCACTTGGCAAAATGTCTGATTAATGGTTGAAACTCTAGAAAATGGTTAGAGATATAATTATGAGCCTCTGTATTTTTTGGTAGAATTTTTGGAGATATTATTTATGGTAAATTTTCATTTATTCAGTTTGTCACTCTTCTTTATTTGTGAAATATTTATGGTGAAACTCTCATGGCAAATTATGAGACTTTGGAACTGATATTTTATGTTCACTATAGTGTTATAGTAATTTTATTAGAATTTTTGGAAGAAAAAAATCTAGTCCTTGATGTGTAAAGCCATCTTGTCATCCTTTTTATGTTAAATAGAAAATATGGTTATAATTTCTCTAGAAAATTATGAAACTCTGCGTAAGATGTTTTTAGGTCACTAAAGTGCTATAGTAATTTTCTATGAATTTTTAGAAGTCATATTATAGTACTTAATGTGTAAAATTATGTTTTCAACCCTTTCATGCTAAATAGAAATTATGATTATAAATCTGCTGGAAAATTGAAATTTTGGAACTGATGTTTTTATGTCATTATGGTGCCACTGTAAGTTTCTCAGAATTTTTGGAAGTCATAATATAGTACTTAGTGTGTAAAGTTATGTTTCCAACCCTTTCATGTTAAATAGAAATTATGATTATAAATCTGCTGGAAAATTATGAAATTCTAGAATTGATGCTTTTATGCCATTATAGTGCCACTGTAATTTTCTCAGAATTTTTGGAAGTCTGGAACTAGTACTTGATGTGTAAAACCCTAATTGTACACCTTTGACATTAAATGGAAATAATGATCATAAATCTTCTGAAAAATTATGAGAATTTGGAATCCATGATTGTATGTCATAAGTCACCTCTGTAAATTTATTTAGCAAGATTGGAACTACTGATATGATACTTCCATTACATTCTAGAAGATGACATTTGGGTAATGAATTTTAAATAGAGGTCAAACCTATATGAAATATATCAAAATTCTGGTCAACCCTTAATTTATCAATTATGAGCTATGGTAAAAATTAGAACTCATTTGGACATGATATGGTCAAGATTGCATCATAGGACTAAAATTTAGTTCAACCTCGTTGTTGGTATGTGAACAGTAAAAACTTTGTGTGATGATTTGACCAGCAGGATCACTTAGAAAATTAGTGAAATTTGAATTATGACAATAACATATCATTTATATTAGCCCCTAGAAGTTGTGGAATTTTTGGAGAACGTTAGCGCTATAGTTTAGGGAATAGTTTAGACTCGTGTCGCACTATGCATAAAGGGGGCAGGGATCACATTGAGAGCATAGTAATCACACATCAAGTTGAGGTATTCATGACATATCTTTAGAGTGTGATTCGGCATATTGTGAGTTACATAAGGCCCACAACATTTGGAGGATGAGAGTTCTTAAGTGTTGAGCATCGTTCAAGAGAACATTTGCTTAAAAATAGGGTGAAGGATAAGTCATAAAATATCTAAGTTATAAAGAGTAATAAGGAGAGTTGGGCTTTAGAAAAGGGTAGCCACCAATAAAAGTAAATGTCTTGGAAAGGGAAATTTCGGTTTCAGCACATCGTATTCCCTAGTACCGCTGCGAGCCCTACACCGGGTAAACCTCAGGAAGTCTAGGATTCACCCAAAATTCATAGTATGACAATAATTAGACAAGAATAGTCTAACTAAATGAACCATGAGATACGGTGTACTCCATCCCTAGATAGAGGATGGGAAATTGTATATCAGGACGGGATGGTCCGACGAGCTGGAGGCTTGGGAGGTTGTATATCAGGATGGGATGGTCCTGTGAGCTGGAGGCTCGGGATGTTGTATATTAGGACGAGTTGGTCATACGAGCTGGAGGCTCGGGAGGTTGTATTTTAGGATGGGATGGTCCTGCGAGCTGGAGGCTCGGGAGGTAGTATATCAGGACGGGTTGGTGCTGCGAGGTGAAGGCTCGGGTGGTGATAACTTGCATGTGCATAAGAACAAATTAGTGGCGGGTCTTTGGTACTGCCATCACACCGACGACAGTACATTGACTTAGGAGGGTGTGAGGGTTTGAGGGGCCAGTAGGTTGTTTATACTGCGGTCTGGAGGACGATTATCCCTAAAAATGCACACCAAACCTAAAGACTGGTGGATACCAGCAAAGAGTACGCAAGACTCTAGAGTGCACCTGGGATGTGTACAGAGGTGTACGAAGGGTCTAGGCCTGGTAGTGTGTATAACCACCTAGGAAGTGGAGTTGCCCGCTCCACTACTGCCGTAGACACAATGGTGGTACCATAGAGTGAAGCTAGCTCCAAAAATTGGAAACTAAAGGTCTGTGATCACAGAGTCGTGTGGATGAGTTGCACTTGTATGAATCATATCATAGCATGTATACCATAACATACATAAACCTTAGGACATAATTTGCAGACATTTATCATATAAATTAGTACGGGCTCTTTTATATGATAAGTTATAATTCTAGAAATCTTAACTTATAAGTTTGTATGGGCATTCATATAAGTGAAGATACTCGTGTGATGGTAGTATACTTTACTTGTTTACTGTACTTGCGTGCACTGCTTTACTTACTTACTGCTTACTTACTGCCTTACTTAATACTTGTCTACTACTTCACTTACTGCTTGTAAATATCTGCTAGTATAGTTTACCTTGTTATATATATACTTGCAAGTATAGATTCCCTTGTCACCTGCATTTGTTATTAACTCTTATTGTCCACCGCTTCTTCCTCCCACCTGGTGCCTAGGAGTCGCGGGGGAGGTAGGGAAAAAACTGGCTTAGTCTTTATGAATAACGGTCGGTTGTAACCGTCGGAGTTTGAGTAGCTAGAGCAGCCGCACGACTAGCAGGACGTGTTGGCAAGACTTGAGGAGCAGATGCCATGCATTACTTCTACCACGAGACAGGTGCCAGATGATGAGAGTGTTTAGCTTCCGCTTAGATATGTAGAGAGAGAGAGTTTATTTTGTTGTCTTTTCATTCAGACATGTACTGGGCATAAGCCCTTACTCTTTCTTTTGTACTCGTTGATGGACTTGTATAGTATTTTGGCATATGTATATGTGTGTGATGGTGGACTTGGTTTATTTAACTTGGTTTTCTTCTTATCTCATTGTTGGCTTGGTTGATCATTCTTGCTGGCAGGATCAAAGTCTTGCAGAGGTGGCTAACTCATGCATTAGCATCACCGTAAGGAGGCGGTTCTGGGCATAAGATCCAGGAACTCTCCTGGTGTGGGAGAGGGATCTTACACCCTATCACCCTGGCCTGGCAGTCATCCTGTGTCGTACGCAGCTGCTCCACCTGAGTGTGCTCTTAAAATGGGGGGTGTAACAACCGTTATTCATAAAGACTAAGTTGCTTCACATCCTCTCCCCCGATAACTCTTAGGCACCGGGCGGAAGAAAAGAGGAGAACGCTGCAATATAAACTATAAGTATAATAGAACAGGTGGCAGTAGTATGGGTACAATCCTAGCAATTCTATATCAATAGTAGAAATAAAGCTACTATACACAAGAGTACATTTATGCTAGCATTTACTATGATTGTTAAGTAAGAAACCATTCTAAGATAGCGTTGTGATGAGTAGCAAGGTATAGAATGCAATGTAACAGTACATAAGTAAGCAGTATATTTGCAGTTTCAAAACGTACCTTAACTTATAAGAATGCCCATACAAACTTATAAGTTAAGGTTTCCAATTTGGAACCCATCATATAAAGGAGCCCATACTAATTTATATGATGCACCCGATGTGGTACATTGCTATGATCATGAAAGGATGATGCAATGCAATAATTATGATATGATGACTCTCCCATGCATATTTGCTATGTCGACATAGACCTGTACTTCCCACTTTTTGAGGGTAGCTAACCTCTCAGGCGCCCCCCGTTGTGGCCAGACGGTGGCAGTAGAACGAGCTTCTTCACTACTAGGTGGCTATGCACACTACCAGACCTAGGCCTTATGTACGCCTTGATGCTATGAACACAACAACGGAGCACCTGCATACTGGACTCGTAAAGGGTCTTGGGAAGTAAACACCAAGAGCACAGCCCAACCGATCACTAGGCACGGAAAGGGTCTTTGGAAGTAAACACAAAGAGCACAGCCCAACCTACCAAGATCTATATGACAACTCCTATCAGTGTGACGACTGACAAGCCCGTAGATCTACCACAAGCAGTCCTACAACCAGGATTTTTACACCACCATGTATAAACCATGCACCTTCATGTAATTCTCATGCACCCGTGCTATCGAGCACCCAAGGACTCACGAAAGGAGCCATATTACATTTCTCCTCATACAATCAATGTCGATGCTAAATAGCATCCAAGGTCCCTAACAACCGGGTCCTTGAACTTTCAAAATAAGATATAACCATGTCTTATAATCCACACCAAGCCATCAAGGATACCCATACTGAGTTATCATGACTCTGTGTAGTAGCGTGTGTATAACATGGAAATTACTCTACAAAATCCTGTAGGGCAACTTGTGTGTACGATGTCATATTCATATTTTACTAAATAAGTAAGCTCGAATGTATCACCAATATTCAATCCTTATGCACAAATCACAACGTGTTCCAACACGATTAAAGTTATTACCATTATTGAGAGGTTATCATCAATCTAAACATCCAATAGATTGCCAAACGATGTTTGCATTTATATAAACTTGTCCTTTTTAATGTTTCACATAAAACTAACAATTAAAGGTTCATTTAAGGAGACATCTCAACAGAAATAAATCTGAAATTATTATCACAGGTCCATACTAGCATGTACATAATTCATACAAAATATTTGGCCCAATCGGACTTCACATTCAGCATTTATATCTCTTTCAAGTTATCAAATGAAACAACAATAACTTTAATACCACTTATTCAAATATTATAAAATTCAACAGGGGTCTACATATTGTTGTCACTAATATCTCCACCAATTTCCATGAGTATCCAACCAATATCTTAAAGAGAAATCCACAAAATACTGAGATCAAAAGTGTTATGACACAGTTTACTAAAACTGGATTTTCAGGTGCTACAGTTGTCCAAAAATTATGATCCACCACATTTTGGAAAGCTAACATCAAGGGCTACAACATTCATGTTGAGCCCTAAACCCATATCACAGTGGGTCCTCCCTAAAATCTGCTCTGAAGTCAACTATAGAAATCTGGACAGCAAAACAGAATGCACTTAACCCATTCCAACTTTCTGGATAGTCCACTCGACTGGACTTTTAGTGAAGTATGGGTCACTTCAGAAAATGGGTAACCTATCGTCGAAAAGCTCTTTCCGAGGGATACAACTTTTAGGTAGAGCCCAAAGCCTAATTCCAATGGAATTAAGCCTAAAAATTGGCTTGAACCCAGCTGCGCAAAATTTCACCCCTTACTTACCAAGTGTAATGTTATAAATTAATACTTTCTTTAGCAAGGGGCTATTATCATTTTTATCACATAATACATAATTAAAAACCCTATATAAAATCATTTATCATCTGTTATCACAAAATATATAATTTAAAACCCTACTTAATAGGGGACTATTCATCATCTTTTATCACAAAATATATAATTTAAAACCCTACTTAACAGGGGACTATTCATCATCTTCCCCCAAAAAATTAGGCTAGTTCACCTTCTCTCCTCCAATACTCCCTCCATAGACCGTGGATTTCCACGAAATCAAATCCTATCTCTTCCTTTTGAAGAGAAAAAGTAATTGAAGGAACTTTCGAGACAATCAGTGGCATAAAAAGAAAGATTCGGCTTGGTCTTTTCCTAGGAAGCTCCATTAGCTCAAAAGCCAAGCTCTTTTTAGCTCAACACCTCTCCTAATTTTCTCTACGATCTAGCACCAAGGGAGAGGGGTTGGAAGTCACCTGATTTCCGGCCGATGATCGTGGTTATCTTCTCGGCGGTATGGCAGCGGTCAGCCGAGCTCAAATCCTTCTCCAAGCTTGCTCCTTCAAGAACCCTAGGTTAAATCTCCTAAGGTATGAGGAAGAAGATGAAATGAAGAAGAAGAATAAAAAGAATATAATCTGAGAAGTGATCAGCTCTTTTGGTTTAAGAGAGGAGAGAGTGTGGGATTTGATTTTCATTAATAAGCATTAATGGCAACAAATTCCCATGCGATGCCTTGGAACTCCAAGTTAGGTGTCAGATCCTTATTGGACATTAATTCCACTTTTAGCCTAGAATTTAGCAATTGGCACTGTTCTATTAGTTTTGACACTATTCAGGCAATTCTAGATCTGTCCCGTCGATTTCCAGCCTTCTGTCCTGTCGATCTTTAGCCTTCCCAGCTAATGGAAAAAATCGACGGGACGGTCCCGTCGATCGACGGGAAGACCCGTCGATTGATGGGAAGACACGTCGATTATGACTTGAGCCTAGGGAAATAACATTCCCAGCTGATGTTAAGGATCGATGGGACGGTCCCATCGATCGATGAGACGGTTCCGTCGATCGACAGGACATCCCGTCGATTGTACTTAAATACTGGGAAAACACCTTTCCCAGCGGGTGCCAAGGATCGACGAGATGGTCCCATCGATCGACGGAAGGTCCAGTCGAGCGATGGGATGCCCCGTCGATTTTGACTTTGCAGATTTCTTTCCCCAAATTTTCTAAACTAACCTAACCTATTTCTATCAAAGCCTAATCCTGGACTGCCAGGACATTCATATACTTACCTCATCACAATTAGAGTAGGGTAAATTAATCATCTCTTGCTGACCATGAATCAAACCTAACCACCTCAGGGTATTAGGGCTTCTACCGAGCCCGAGTCAACTCTCGGCGACACAACACACTCCCGAGGGGTCTAGCTCGAGTTGGGATGTTACAAATCCAATAAACGAAGAAACAATTTTATCCCCGAAATTTAGGTTGGGGCTATGCAGATCAAAGGTCAGACTATGTAAATCCAATTCAGAGTACACCTGACGAGGTTATTAATTTAATATGCGCTGACTCCCACTTAACCCTTGTGCGTGACATTACTTATCCACATTGCATCACGCATCACACCAAATTTCCCCCAAGTGTACCTTTATAATTCTCCATAAAAGTCGTAATCAAAATTACGTACAAGAAGACACTTGAATGTCTCTCACCATGATGAAGGCCATCATTGTTTTGTACCGGTAGGGACTTGTAACTCTGCTCATCATGATCAAATTTTGTATCCCCCCTCAAATATGCACGAGCAGTTGGCCGATACCATCATTTACCATTCATACACGCACATGCAATTCTCATGACCAAATCGTGCTAACAAGCACTCAAGGACTTCCACCAAGTCCTTACTCAATTCCTTTTTTTATAAGTGCTCCCAGTGCTAATTAGCACCCAAGGACCTACCACCCGGGTCCTTACCATATACAACAGAATATAACCATATCTTTCCAATTACATCAATCCGTCACCGCTACCAATAGTGAGCTGTCATAACTCTAACACAGTGAAATGTATAAGTCATGGAATTACTCTCTATGATCCCTTCGAACTTTGTATCACGTCTCATAATTTGATATTTAGCAATTTGACCTGATGATAGTACGAATCATGGTCTAAAGAGCAAATTGAAGGTGAATCTTGACTCCATGCCCCGCATTGGTTATAATCACCTCGTTCCCTTCTAAGAATTAGAGGACCAGAGTCTAATACTACTTGTCTAAACTAGGTCCGACTTGGACTTGCACCGAACTCAGAAGTCGTGCCAATTTCTTTTGTGATTTAGACATTTTATTTAAAGGATATTTCAACTGTGAACCTAACCCTTATTCTACATTTGGGTCATAATACAGGCTCTCTAGAAATCTACCTTGTCGAGGCAATATTGTTATACGTACTCTTACTTATTTGTACATTCTCCCCAACCTCTAAGGTTGACCAAAATTTGATGCTTTGGAGGCAATTGCTACATCTCTTGGCAATTTGCAACTGCTCTTTACATAAGGGAAGTCATCATGCATGTCATACATATTCCGCACTACAAGGTGGAGATTTATATCATCCAACAAGTTATACAAATTTTGATAATTTCAACATATAAGTTTCTGCTATCCGTACCTCAAGTATGTGCGACCTCTTTCTAGATCAAACACTGAAGTGAATACTATTGTGAACTCCTTTTCCAAAATCCACAATATTTTAATCGCCGACCAAGCATAATCATCATTGTTCCCATATTATTCGAATAACAAGCCCTTGGTATCATACGTCTGTATCGCACAATTTCAAAATAAGATTTAGGGAAAACCCAAGTCGGTACATAACTAGTCCAATAAACGAAGAGGTAAGCCCCTGTACATATGGGCTAGGTTTCTTCCACCACCCATGTGGTACATTCATCCATGTATGGGCACAGTCCTTAGGGGCATATATCCCCCGACTTAAGAGTTCTTACCTTATAAATCCCCATATCGACGCACTTGTATATCAGATGTGATGTAGAAAATCAGATTTTTACGACGGTGACCACGTTGCATCTCATAGTAAAGGGAACACGTACAAATAACATCCAATCATCCGATACATTTTATGTATGTTTGAACTTGGCATGAACCAAGGTGCAAGGTTCAAGATGATTTCCCTTCAACACGGGTTATGCAGACACCAAAAGTAAGGCATAATTCCCAATATGATATAATAAATCCAATCAATTCCACTCGCCCAACCATCTCTGTCAATGATCGTTCAAGACATGTTTATTTTAAGATAAAGTTGAGATGCCAAATTACCCAACAAGTCATACTAATCGTGTTATCTTCACCACAAATGATTATCGATTAAACTTCTGAACTTAAGGGAATAATACTCCCCCAGCAACACTGCCTACCTGGAACTCTTCCTAAGGCAGGTACGATGATACGTAACAACTCTCAACTCCTCGGGTAATTATCCGGAGAGGAATTCAAAACATAAATTCATGTTATTCGTACCTTAGGTATACATAACCTCTCTCTAGGTCGAAACCTCAAGGATTAATGTTGTTTTAATTTCCTAGTGTCACGTTACTACGTCTTTATTACTACTTAAGTATTGTCATCATCATACCAATCGTCCATATACAAAATTCTATTATATCCTCTTGCATGTACAAAATTTCATCAAGTTCCAGACGATTATGTTATCAAAAGTCCACGTGTAGGCAAATATAGATGTATATCCCAAAGGATTGGCTTAGAATTCTCCTCGTTCACTTATTCACAAAGTCTCAGGGAGTCATAAAGAAACAATGTTTATCCTTAGAATGTTCTGTTTTCTTATTCTGATAATGAAGTTTTCTCTTGATTAAAAACATGGTGTTTGCAGTTCACCCTGCTCAAGATGAACTAATTGTTCAAGCATTAACACTTTCCAGTATTAAAAATTGTGAAGCTTTTAAATTCCCTGAGAAATCTCCAGTCGGTAGGTCACTAGCCCAATACACGAAGAGATCAGCCCCCCCCCCCCCCCCCCCCCCCCCCGGAGTTCCTGGGTTGAGTCTCTTCGACCACCAACATGATACAATCACCCTACATGTGCACACAATTATGAGGGCATACCATCCTCGACTCGGAGTTTTATCCTGAACTTAATCCATTCTTTAAGCCCTTAGGTTACTTTTTATGGCACCCTTTTCAAGGTCAACATGTGACCAAATCAAAATAGGCCTATTTCGGATTCAAATTCTTATTCGACCCCTGGTATTCGTCATGGTGATTGCTTTAATACAACCAAATGGGAAGTGTCAAGTTATTGGCAACACTATTAGGCTTACGAGTCTCCTACTACTTCAATAATAGTTTCTGGGCATCAACTTTTCCTCCATATATCCTATTAGACTGGGTAAGAGGTGGTAATATCTCTCAATAAACCAAGCTGTGCATTATAGTGTAAGACTTGAAAATTTACTCTCACATTAAACTCTTCCCATAATCACTTTGTGTGTCCTCATGTCTCAACCAAATCCATACCTGAGGTCGACTTTTGACTAGGATACGCCACAAAGCATCTTAGTAAGTTAGAATAAGGTGGTGTCCTAGTTAGGTTTACACTAGTTCTAAGGATTAGTGGACATACTTAATGTGAATCCCACATGGGCACACCACCACTTCCACTGCATTAGTTTGTCCTCAAACTGATTTAGCTAGCAGGGGTGGCCTAGTGGTGTAATGGATTTCTTTATCTCAGGATCGTTGAAAGCTGATGCCATTTGTAAGACCCCCCTCCCGGAACACATGGCACGACCGAGGGGAGTCCTATGCTCAGGACAGCCGCATTGCGGAAGTGTCAGAACGTGGGCTAGCCCCCCTCCACAAGACGCCTATCCTGCCGGCTATTCTCACATATCATCATGCCAACCCATCAATAATAGAAAAATAATAGAAGCCATTTATTCACAACTAAGTAATAATGCCCATACAGTACAAAAGGATAGGTAGCTACAGAAGCTCCTGTTAAACATCAGAGTACAAACTTGCCCTAAGGCTAAATCTCAACCACTCGCTCACATCTATCACTGACGGTAGCGAAGATATCATCATCGCATGCCCTATCACCCTGGCCTAGCAGTCCTCCTGTGTCGTACACAGCTACTCCACCTGAGTGTGCTCCTAAAATGGGGGTGTAACAACCATTAGTCAAAAAGACTAAGTGGCTTCACCTCCTCTCCCCCCGTGGCTCTTAGGCACCAGGCGGAAGGAAAGAGAAGTGATGAGTAGTTTTTATACTCATCTTTTAGTATAGTTTTAATAAATTTTAAATATGAAATTATATAATTTATATGAATTATATCATATAAATCATTCCCTTTTTGATTTCATGAACTAACTTAAGTTTATTTTATATTTTCAATTTATCTGGGCACTTTTGAGAAAAATTCCAAAGTATGCGTGCAAGTTCACTGGCGTGGCCAAGGGGCATGACAGCCTAGATGTGTTCCAGACCTGATTCCGCCACCCCGAGCTTGTTCCGTGAAGATTCACCAAGTACACGCCCCAGGCACAGGCGTGACCCAATGTCACGGTCGTGACCCGCCGCAAGTAGCAGAAGCGCAATGCCATGTAAATTAAAGTTACACTCCCTCGGCCACTAGCATGACCGAGGGCATGACATCAAGTCACAGGTGTGACTCACCCTGCGCTCCTTCCCGCTGAACCTTCCCGCCAGCAGCCAGATTTGAAGAGTACACACCCTATGTCACGGGCGTGACCTAGGGCGTGACCTAGGGCGTGATGCGCACGTAACGCCCACATTGAAGCTAGAAGGCGACCTCTCCGCACCAGCACTAATCACGCCCCTTACACGCCCTTGGTCATGGGCGTGACCAAGGGCGTGTAACCCCAGTTTGAAGCCTATTTAAAGCCAGCTCCACCAGAAGTTAAAGGACAAATTTTGGAGGCTCAATTCCTTCATTTCTTGCTTTGTTTTCTTGTTTTAAGCATTCTTGTAGTTCTCTTTCTAGTTCAATTGTAAGTTTAATTTCTTGTACTTTTCTTTCTTTCTTGCTATTGTAATTTTCTAATCCATAGTTGTAACTTTCTTTTGCGATCAATAAAATAGATATTTTCTCATTCTTATTTTGCTCTCAATTTCATTATGTACTCTTTTATTCTCATCAATTCCTCCATCTCCATGAGTAGCTAAATCTTTATTAGTACTCGATTGAGATGATCCACGGAATAATATAAGCTATGATGTAAATTAAACTTTCTTTTTCTCTTCTTCGAAAATGCTTAAGATTTATCCTTGATTAATTTTTGATGAGATTATATCTTCGATATATAATTCTCATACATGTTTTCGTATTTAATTTAGCTGAGTGGTTTATAATACAAATCGATCATGCAAGGATAAAGAGAGTTGCATTCAACCCTCGAGAGAGTATTACAAAAATCTCTCAGATTGGAGTCAAATCCAATAGAGGGGTTCAATTCGATAAAGCGAGTTTTAGGTGTTTTGATTCTAGAGCAAAAGTTCGATTGATCAACCTAAACTCAGTTGAATGCATCCTCGACAGATGTGCGTTTAGAATTCAGGAACCTCCACGGTCGAAGAAATTTCCTTAAGAGAATTAGAACTATTGTTTTATTTTATTTCCAAGGTGATTCAAAATCGAGTCCTAGTTTTCTATATCATTGCTTTAATCATTATTCTAATTTGCCTCACTTTTTCTTATAAACAAACCAATCCCAAGTTTTAATTGATAAAATAATAGAGATTTTCCGAAGTAAGAATATTCAACCACCCCGAGTCTAATAGGACCTTGGTTTTTATAAACCTATACATCTTTTGACGTGGTACACTTGTCGTTGTCATTTGCGGATATAGTTTTGCACATCATGATTTTGGCATCGTTGTCGAGGAGTTTAGGTTGATATTTCGAAAAACGAAATATCTATTAATTTTATCGTTCTCTTTTCTTCTCTCGTGATACGTAAAAATTAAAGATTTACTTATATTATAAACAGATAGGCAAGCATACCTATCATTTATAGCATAGGATATGAAAAACATATCAAGGTCATATTAGACTCGGGTCTGTCAAGTACTTTTACTTCGGGAAAACAAAACTATTATCTTATCGAATAATTTTTTGGGAGATAAATTATAATTAAAATTAAAATGAAGAAAATAAATCTAACTTGAAGAAAAGCGCACTTCCTATCCATAAGATTTTTGTCATCCTCTTTAGACGGTTGCGATCAACTCTTTTTATTCCTGAGCGATCGATTCATTCTCACGAGCCTCTCGGCTATCTAGAATATGAAAACGGATACGGAAGTCCACACTTCGACATATGAATCCGATATAAATCAAGAATAAAACAAAGGAGGAAAAGAGAGAAAATAACGAGAAGGATTAATTCCATCCGGAGTTTGCAATTCCCAAGATTTAAATATTGATTTACTCGACATAAAAAATAAAAGAGATGAACGGAATAAAAAAGACATTTTATTGAAATAGAATTGAATTACATAAAAAAAGAGGAGTACAAGAAATTGAAAGCATTGCATGAAATAAACTCTAAGATTACATTGCATAAAATAAAAGTGCATAGAAATGAAATTTAGACTAATAAAAGAAAATACAAGAATAAGAAAAGCATTTCTGCCCTAAAAGAGGGCAGAGGGAAGGTGTTTCGACCCAAGAAGGGTGGAAAATTGGATGCTTTGAGATCTGGAGCAGCTGCCTTTAAATAGGCCAAAAGTTGGGGTTACACGCTCTTGGTCATGCCCGTGACCAAGGGCGTGTAAGGGCGTGATCGAAGCAGCAGTTGAGAGGGCATCTTCTGGAGTTATTACAGGCGTTACGTGCGCGTCATGCCCTAGATCACGCCCGTGACCTAGGGCGTGTAATCTTAAAATTGGCGCTTGCGGGAATGCTTCGGCGGGAAGGAGGGGCGACTCTGGTGGCAAGGAGGTACACGGGTGTGACATTGAAAGTCACGGGAATGACTCGTTGGTCACAGGCGTGTACATGTGCGAACATCTTTGGAGCATGATCTGGGGTGTGATCTGCTGGCAGAGAGGTTACACGGGCATGACTTTTGACATACACGGGCGTGACTTGGAAAGTCACAGGCGTGTACTTTGTGAAATGCATGTTATGAACGTGGAACACATTCTGCTGAGCTGGAGGCATGGTTTATGTTGACACGCCCTTGGTCATACCCATGACCTTGGGCGTGTACTTGCAAATTTCGCTCAAAAGTCCAGAAAAACCTAAAAAACAAAAGTAAGCTGAAGTTAGTTCATAAAAATAAAAAGAAACAATTTAAAGAGATAATTCGTATAAATTACATAAATTCATATTAAAACTATATTAAAATTATACTAAAAATGAGTATATAAACTACTCATCATCCCCCTTCTCTTAAATTTTTTAAAAATCTTAAAAGGCGCAATCTAAATTCTCGGAAGGGAGATTTGGGCTATCATCCCATCGCATCTCCTAGTACTAGGCGAACCCTTCACTGGTTAGACCTCAGGAAGTCCGGGACTAACTTAACCTGCTTTTTGAAAAACAAAAAAAATATTATAATATATATATATATATATTTAACTATAATATTATAAAAATATTATAATAATTTAATTCTTTCTTCTTCACCTTTTATTCTTTCACATCTAATTCTCTTTCTCTCTTTTTCTTTTTACTTTATGACCCGAGGAAACTCTTCAATCAATCTGGAATTGTGTTTTGACCGGGAAATTGAGCGCACATTTTGGCGACATCTCCGATTTAGTGATCTACCAATAATTTAAGAATAGTCAATCGGAGAAACTAATGAAGGTATAATGAAAGATCCTGACCATAACGAGGCCCCGCTACGGACTATGTCCTATTATGCGAGGCCGAATTGGGAGGGAACACAATTTAGTATTATTCGCCCAGCGGTGGCGAATAATAATTTTGAAATCAAAACGAGTATCATTCAGATGGTACAGCAAACCGTCAGTTTTGATGGCTTCCGTCTGAAGATCCTAATTTACATTTGTTAAATTTTTGGGAAATTTGTGATACGTTCAAGATTAATGGTGTCACTGATGACGCCATCCGTTTGCGTTTATTTCCTTTTTCTTTGCGGACTAAGGCCAAGCAGTGGTTGGGATATCTACCTAGAGTTTCCATCACTACATGGGCCGAAATGACGGAGAAATTCTTAATGAAATATTTTCCTCCGGAAAAGTTCGTCAAATTACGTACAGACATTGTCTCCTTCACGCAAATAGACTCGACGTCTCTCTATGACACATGTGAGTGCTTCAAGGAATTATTGCGGAGATGTCCTTATCATTCCCTCCCATTATGTCAACAAGTTCAAACATTATACAATGGTTTGAATCTCCAAACGAGGTAAATGATTAATGCGGCAGCTGAGGGAACTCTTAATAACAAAACCCCAGAGGCCGCTCAAGAGGTTTTCGAGGAGATGACCATGAATGTGTATCATTGGAATGTGCTGGATTGTTAGGCACCCTTAGAGGGGGGTGAATAAGGGTTGTAAAACTTTTTCTTATATTTTGGAATACTTGAAATAATAAGAGATCAAGATAGTGATTTTAATAAAGATCTAAATTATTTTATAATGAAAGTGATGATAATAAACAATTTAGAGAAATGAATAACAACTCATTTTTATTACACAAAGAGAGACATGATTACTATTAATAAAAATGATTACAAAATTAGATTTCTATGACGCTAGAAATCTAAGGCGAAGAAGTAAAATGTCTTTTCGTTTTCTATCCCGACTCGTATCCCCACGAATCGGTGGCCTTAGCCTATCCTTCCCCAGATACAACCTCAAGCCGCTCTAGCAAACCCTTCCCCGGATATGGCCTCGAGCACCCCCTAGACCTAACCTAGATCTAGCCGCCAACACAAGGCGAATTTCAGCCCTAAGTCCTACCCAGACCTAGTCGCCAACACGAGGGGAGTTCACTAAATGATTACAGAAAAGATGTGAAATAAAATGACAACAATTTAAAATCTCCCTATTTGGATCTCTTGGAGAAGTAAATGAAGACCCGCAGAGTATGATTGTAGTCGATGCGGTCTTTCGTCATGATGATGAAGCGTGTTGAAATCTTCTCCACGGATCTCCTTAAGCCTTCATGGATTTGTGGGAGTATCTCTCTGAACCTTCCTCAATATGTTGTGGCACAAAGATCTAGAATTTTGGATCTTAAGAGGATGAGGAAGATGAATCTAAGGGGGGCTTTTTTTAGCCTCAACGCTAGCACCTGCGCTAGCGCTACCACCGACGCTATCCCGGATTAGGCATTATTCTGCGCGGGAGAATCTTCAATCCGAGGAAACATTTCTCTGATGCCTTCTGTGCTCTGCGCTACCGCCTGCGCTATCCGCTATCACCGAGCGCTAGCTCCTTCTATATGTGTTTTGTAACTGCGCTAATCATCGCTCGCGTCGGGCGCTAGGTGCTACCGTCGGCGCTAGTGGGAATTTTGGAAATATTGGCCCAATTTTGGGTGCAACCTTCTTATGTCATCCTTGAGTCATATGGACCTTATTTCCTGCACACTTAAACACTCAAGATCAAATACACATAGGATTTGTTATTCTCAAACCTAGGAGATGCGGAAGACCATGTTCCAACAAACTCCCCCTTTTGATAATAACAAATCCATTAATGATAAATCAGAGCATTAATAAATAAGCATGATGAAAACTACTTGTGTGTGTATGAGAGTGATGACTTGGGATAATTATCGATTTTTATATTTAGAATCGCTCCCCCTAAACACATGCTCCCCCTAAGTGAATGCTCCCCTAATATGTAAGCTATCATCTTAATTAATCATGTTAGTTTTCCATTTTGATAGCGGATTATATTTATCATGTTAGTTCTCCCCCTTTTGTTATTAGCAAAAGTAAGTAAGGAAGCAAAACACAAAAATGTGTTAATAAGATAAAGGCATGATCGAGCTTTTAGAGATAAGGAAATGATAAGGAGTTTTAGAATAAATTTTATAGAAATAGATCAGAGTTTTTAGCTTAAAGATGAACAATATAACATTTGCCAAGTAATATTATCATGTTAGTTCTTCCCCTTTATATAAGAGTTTTAAGCATAAAAAAGCTTATGATTTCCAAGTAACCAATCTACCCAGATAATATGTCTACACCCTAGCCCCGTACTAAGTGACAGATAGTCATGAGGAGCTGCATACATGCCGTAGGTTGGGGTGTTAGTCCTATATGCAAACATTAGACAAAACTCAACCTAGCACTCTTTCCCCCCAGTGCCTCGCAAGGCCCCACTGGAACCCTCCCCGGTTAAGGATAAGACATGACTTAGAGGTTAGGTTATCTAACATCTACAACCCTACGCCCCCGCTATGGTGAGATATGTAATCATGGATAATAATTATTGGAAACATTTAAGCGTTTTAAATCCAATTATAATTTCATAGCCAATGGGTTTTTATATTTTGTTTGATTTTTTTTTGAAAAACTCACATAGCTATTTTGAAATCCATTATTAAATCAGAGTTTATAGCATTGCGAAAGAATTTAAAAAAGAAATATCTTTATGAAAGGCATAATAATAAATAAGAGTTTAAGTTCAAAAAGGAGATGCTTTTGAGTAAAAAAAGTTTACAAAGATAAGAGTTAAAGCATTGCGGAAGACTTAAAATTTTGAAATAAAGAAAAAAAATATCCTTTTAGCAATTAGGAACTTAAAACAGAATTTGATTTGAAAATTAATACTAAGAAGGTGTTTTTATAAGCAATATGTTACTTGTTGGAGAGTGTTTAGCATAAAAATTTTCATAGAGATAAATTAGAGTTTTTAGCATAGAATGGATATGCGTGTTAGAATAACCAATATAAATTCTACCAAGAAAGTCTACCAATTGTTGAAAGAAGAATTATCAGATTGGAGACTTTGATATAAGCATGTAAGTGCAAGGTAAAAGTTATAAGGTAATATTTGCGGAAGACTTATAGTAATACAAGAAACATCTTTTTGTAATCAAGACTATTTAAAAAGGTTAAATTCCAAAAAGAGAAGATGTTTTTTGCAAATCGAGTTCTTGTAAAATCTTTTGATAATAAAGTAACCAAGCATGAAATAATGTTTTCAAAAAGAAATTACTACAACGTTATATTAATTCACAAATTCAAAACATACAAAATATTGTAGAGAGCATACTAGGTTATCTAGTGCATATATGTAAAGAGTAGTATAGAATTTTGCATTAGGATCCAATACTCATGAGGAGAAGTGTTATGGAAGATAATGATGTGCACATAAGTGTATTTTGAATAGAGTAAACAAATGATTTAATCAAAAATACAAGACATATGTAGAGTAAAGTGCACAATAAAACACAAATAATTTTACTTCCACACACTTCAATGCAGAAAGAAAATGTACAACTACCAAGGTGCTTTGCACACACAATGCTCATTAAGACTTATCAGGGTGCAAAGTAGTGCTTGGGGGATCACACACTTTATTTTTCAATATATATATTTTTTGTGATCCGGTGTACTAAAGAATAAGTGGCATTTTTTTAAGAAATGAAGGTTTGCACAAGACACTTTACTAATCTTTCCAAGGTGCTCAACCTCACAACGCTTATTAAGACTTATCAGGAGGTTCACGTAGTGCTTGGTGGAGTTAACTTTGTCACTTTATTTCAATTTTTTTGTTTTGTACAAAGTTCTCCGAGTACACTTGCTTTGCAAACCAATTAGATTTTGAAAGTACAACCACTTTTCTTTATATATTTAGTAGTGCAAATAAATGTAGTGTAGGTAAGATACTTGTGCAAATTTAATTTATTGTACAATTACAATACACTAGCAAGCATATTTAAATTAAAAACACAAGTAGACTTAGCCAAAAAGTGAGTGAAGAAATATCATTATCAACCATAAAACAGTTACTCATACTTAGAGGCATGCTAAGCTTAAGTTCTACACTACTTTTCATTACAATTGGTGCACATATGAGTAGATATATCAAAGCATGATACAAACAATGTTCAAAGTAGTTTGAAAGAATGAATTGTAATATTGTAGAAGGTCTAAATGATGGATTAAATCATGCTTGATTTTCAATGAAGTCCATACATTATTTTTTGATATTTTGAAGAATAATTTTGATTTAAAGTTTGAAATCATAAGATTGATCTTGGACTTCCCGAGGTCTACCCTGTGAGGGGTTCGCCCTGTACTAGGAGATGTGATGGGATGATAGCCCAAATCTCCCTTTCGCAAGATACATGTAAATAGAAAATTATAAGTTCAAAAAACACTTTTTGATTATTTTGATGTTTTATATTTTTGTATTTGATTTTGCATTTAAAAATAGAATTTAAACAAATGAACAAAAGTAAGAAAAATATTTTTTGTAATTCGGCTTTTGTGATTTTGTATTTTAATTTTTCAAAAATCAATTATAGGAAGAAATGCAAAAATGAGTAGTACATATAAAATAAAATATTTTTAGTTATTTTTCAAAATTTTAAAATTACAAAAAATCAGACACTTGAGCTAGCGCTGACGGTAGGTCCTAGTGCCTGCATTAGCTCATAGAGAGTGCTTATTTTAATCATATGGCCTAGATTTTCTTCGATTTCACTTCCTATTTTGCTTAATTATGTTTGTGCAATGTAAGACCTGTCTAATGAAGTGAAGAGACGAGAAGAAATTGCAAAAAATTGCGGAAGTTAAAATTGTAGAACATGGGTTTCATATTCATTTAAGCTCCATATTCATTAAACCTTAATTCTTGAGTTTTGTACAACCATTTAAGCTTATATTAATCAATATAATGTATGTTAAAAAATGATAGGAAATGTAAGCACAAGATATCAGTTCGAATAAAGCATGATTTGAATGATTAGTACGAGATGATGTTTTTGTAGAGAATATTATGGATAAGCCCTAGATAAAGATACCCAACCTATGTATCTTGGTAAACATATAAAGCCTAATATATACACAAATATTCTTTAGGTGATAATGTTAGTATGATAAGTTTGAGATTAATATGCCAAAGTTTGATAGTGTTTCAACTTATATACCTAGAATGAAGTGAAGATTCTATTTGATTTGATCTTATTGATATCAAGATGATTCTAAGGTCTAAACTTGAAATAAATCACAATACACCAACCATGGTAAACTATTATAATATCAATTGTTGTCATATAATTAAAAAAAAACATATTGATAATTGAGCTTTCTTTTTGATCTTGTTATTTCTCCAATTTGGTTGATGAGGGATAAAGAGCTTAATAGCCTAATAACGTGATTTAATTAATATATCATATAACAAATTTGTAGTTCAATTTATATGAATACTATAAGATATATATGTAATGAATATAAGAGAGAGAGATAGGTCATCAAAATAAAAAATATATAATTATGAATTTAGATTAATTTGATTTATAAACTCATTAAGTTGTAAGAGATAAAATCATATTTCCAATAATATATAAGATGACCATTACATGATAGCTTAAAAATAAGAAAACAAAAAGAAAAATTAAAAGACATTAAAGCATATCATGAAGTAGAAAATTGTAAATTTCATTTTGAAAATAATCTACTTCATGCATTTGGTGATACCTAATGAATAAGAGATTTAGGTATCCAAAGGGTACCAAGTGTGGTGGTTCCTTTGGGTACCCAAATATAACATGTAGGTTTGTGGGTAGTTAGTGATGAATGAGTCCTTTCATGTGAAGTTAATGTTTCATTTTTAATTTTGGGCCTCCATTCAAACTTTGGTTTAGTGTTATTCTTATGTTTTAAATTTCCATTGTGATTATCTTTATTTTGATGATTATGATTATAATGATTATTAAAAGTGTTATTCATAGGAAATTTGTGTAGTTTTATTTTTAAGTTGGGAGAAACATGATTTTGTAAATAATGGTGATTTTGATTTACAAATCCTTTATGTTCCTTACTCCCATTATTAAACTTAGTTAAGATGTTCATATTCATATTCAACTTGTTTTTAGATATAGTTTGATATTGTGAATTTGTATTTACAAATTTCATAAGCAAGTTGATTTTTGATTTTAATTCATCATTCTTGATCTTTAGATAATGCCTATCTTTATTATAAGCTAATGTGCTATTTTTAAGAGTAGAAACAATAGAGTCAATATGGTTTTGATAGTCATTTCTAAATTCCTCAAATGTTTCGTCCATCTCTTTGATCTCAATTTTATAATTTTGGCATGTAGCACAATCACTTTTCAAAGATGAATTTTCTAAAAATAATTTTTCATTATGTTCTTTTACACAAATAATTTCTTTTTCAAGTTCCTTAAATTTTCCCTTAATATCATTACAATCAAAACAAGGTTTTGTATTTTCAATTGAAGTGATATGGGTAAAGCTAGGTAAATCAGAATTTGATTCTACTTTAACTTTTGTTTTTAAATCTTTATTTTCTAAGCGCAAATTTTTATTAGTAATTTTCAATTTCTTGATCTTACGTTTAGCCATTTTTAGTATATTGAAACTAGAGATAGAAGTTATCACACTAGAGGAAGAATTAGACTTTCTTACAGTGCTATTGGAAGAGGCAGAATGTGAGCATGAAGTTCCTTTGTCATCTTGTAGGCCTTCCTCCATCATAGATGAATTTTCATCTTCTTTTTCTCTTGATGTATTGCTCTCTTTTTCTAAGTTGATTTCCATGATCTCCATGGTTTTGCTATGAGAGAGATCTTCTTGAATAATGGTGGATGCTTGTATGTCCTTCTCCTCCTGTGTTTGTTCCATACCTGCGAGAGGAAGATCATACATTTCTTCAAGAAATTTTCATACTTTGTATGCACTAGAAAAACAATATATTAATTTGAAAACTTCATTTGATAGACCACAAAATAAATAGTGTTTGGCTTTTGCATTTAGATGACGTTCCTTTTTATTTGATTCATCTGCTGGTCTTACTATTGCTAAATTCCATGCTTCGATATCTAAATTATTAATAAATCTTTCCATTAACATTTTCCAGCCTTTATAATTTGTCCCTTTAAATAAAAGTGGTGCTAGTGATTTTTCTTTTTCATAAAAATTTGCCCCACTAATAGAAGTGAGATCATGAGACGCCATTATTCCCGGTTGTTAAGCCGATTTGGAATAACCTCGCTCTGATACCACTTATTGGATCGGTAGGCGCCCTTAGAGGGGGGGGGGGGGGGGGTGAATAAGGGTTTTAAAACTTTTTCTTATATTTTGGAATACTTGAAATAATAAGAGATCAAGATAGTGATTTTAATAAAGATCTAAAGTGTTTTATAATGAAAGATATGATAATTAAAAATTTAGAGAAATAAATAAGAACTCATTTTTATTACACAAAGAGAGACATGATTACTATTAATACAAATGAATAAAAAACTAGATTTCTATGACGCTAGAAATCTAAGGCGAAGAAGTAAAATGTCTTTTCGTTTTCTATCCCGACTCGTATCCCCACAAACCGGTGGCCCTAGCCTATCCTTCCCCGGATACGGCCTCAAGCCGCTCTAGCCAACCCTTCCCCGGATATGGCCTCGAGCACCCCCTAGACCTAACCTAGATCTAGTCGCCAACACGAGGCAAATTTTAGCCCTAAGTCCTACCTAGACAAAGTCGCCAACACGAGGCAAGTTCACTAAACGATTACAGAAAAGATGTGAAATAAAATGACAACAATATAAAAACTCCATATACGGATCACTTGGAGAAGTAGATGAAGATCCGAAGAGTATGATCGTAGTCGATGCGGTCTTTCATCGCGATGATAACGCGTGTTGAAATCTTCTCCACGCATCTCCTTAAGCCTTTATGGATTAGTGGGAGTATCTCTCTGAACCTTCCTCTATATGTTGTGGCACGAAGCTCTAGAATTTTGGATCTCAAGAGGATGAGGAAGATAAATCCAAGCGGGCCTTTTTATAGCCTTAGCGCTAGCGCCTGTGCTAGCGCTACCGCCGGCGCTATCCCGGATTAGGCATTATTCTGCATGGGAGAATCTTCAATCCGAGGAAACATTTCTCTCTTGCCTTCTGTGCTCCGCGCTACCGCCTGCGCTATCCTCTACCACCAGGCGCTAAATCCTTCTATATGTGTTCCATAACTGCGCTAATCATTGCTAGCACCGGGCGCTAGGTGCTACCGCCGGCGCTAGTGGGAATTTTGGAATTATTGGCCCAATTTTGGGTGCAACCTTCTTATGTCATCCTTGGGTCATATGGACCTTGTTTCCTACACACTTAAACACACAAGATCAACTACACATAGGATTTGTTATTCTCAAACCTAGGAGATGCGGAAGGCCATGTTCCAACAGAATGTGCCATGGTCGCGCCCTAATAAGCCGACCGGATTCTTTGAAGTCGAGGCAACCCCTAACTTAACGCATCAAGTAGAATGGCTTACTAAGCAAGTGGCGGAGATGTCTGCTTACTCCGCCACTAACTGGGCTATTAATAATAATAATTTTAATAATAATTTTTTTCAAGAGCAAGTAGACTATATGGGGAACTCCTATCGTCCTCCTTATAACCTGAATAATAATCTTCCGCATAATAATAGTTATAATCTGGGTTTAAGGAACCTCCCTAATTTTTCATGGAGCAACCCCAATAATGCTCAGCGTCCACCACAAGTGAATCCTCCCGGATTCGCTCCGCCACCACCACACCAGCCCTCTTCATTTGAAGAGGCCTTCACCAAATACGTTGCCTCCAATGAGTCCAACATCCGGAATCTATCCGGATCTATTAAAAGCTTAGAAAATCAAATTGGACAGCTCGCCAAAATGTTCTCCGAACGCCATCAAGGAGCATTTCCAGGCAATACTGAGCCCAATCCACGGGAGAGCGTCAATGCTATAACCCTACGCAGCAGAAAGGAGGTAAAATCTTCAAATTTGGCCGAGCCTGAGGTAAACGTCTCAAACCCATCTCCGCACTTAAATTCTTCTGATTTAGCTCTGCGCAATATTCGAGCTCCTTTTATTCCTTATCTGCCAAAAATTCAAAATGAGCGCAACGAGGAGCAGTATAATTTGTTTTTAAATATATTAAAACAAATCAAAATTAATATTCCTTTAAGCGAGGCGCTTTCTCAAGTGCCTAAGTACGCAAAGTATTTAAAAGATTTGTTAACCAATAAAAAGAATCTTGAAAATGTTTCATGCGCAGAAAGCTCGGCAGTTGTTTTAAACAAACTGCCAGAAAAATTAAATGATCCGGGATGATTCTCGATCCCATGTCTTTTCGGAAATTATCTAACTGCGCATGCCTTAGCCAATTTAGGGGCCAGTATAAATTTGATGTCATTTTCTCTATTTAAAAAGCTTGGGTTGGGTACCCCAACTCCAACTAAAATAAGCATCGAACTGGCAGACGGGTCAATAAAGTACCCAATGGGAGTTGTAGAGGATGTATTAGTTAAAATCGATAATTTTATCTTCTCGGTAGACTTTATCATTCTAGATAGCAAGGAAGACACCGAAGTACCCTTTATACTCGATCGTCCCTTCCTTGCCACCTCTAGGTCTATAATAGACGTAAGTAACGGGAAGCTTCTCCTACGAGTGGGGGACGAAGAAGTTATTTTTAGTATCGACTCACCAATAAGAAACTCTTTTTCTAATAATGACTCCTGTTATATTCTTGAAACAAATTTTGAAAAAGAGTCGTCCCCTTTTTCTAAGAAAATTTCTCCTTCCTTCGAAGATCCGAAATTAGAAACTCTATTTTTAAAAATAACTCGGCCGCCAAATTTTGAACACATAAATTTAAATAATCAACAAATTAAAAGATCTTTTGAAGAGTCGCCAACTTTAAAATCAAAACAACTTCCGGATCATATAAATTATAATTTTTTAGGAGAAAGTTCAAAATTACCTGTGATTATTTATGATTCGAAAATGACCGGATTTATAAAAATTTTAAATAATCACCGCCATGCAAAAGCATGGAAAAATGCAAATATTAAGGGGATTAACTCCTCATTTTGATTAGTCAAGCTATGAGACGGTAAACAAAATGCTTTTGGGAGGCACCCCAACGTTATTTTTTTCTTGCTTTTGTTTTGTTTGTTTAACTTATTTTGCAGGTGTTTGATCGGCAACCCTGTTTACCAACAAGGGAAGCCCTCCTCACCCTTTCTCTTTTTTATCTCTCATATTTAGAACTTCATTTTTTCAAAAAAAAACTTTTTAATCTTGTTAGTATTTCTCATACTTAGTTTTAACACTGAGGACAATGTTTAACTTTAAGTATGGGGGTGTAGTGTAGTTTTCTAGACTTTCTTTTCAATTTTTTAAAAAAGAAAAATATATTTATATGATAAAAAAATCTAAATCCTTGGAAAGAGACGTTTGAGCTATCATCTCATCGTATCTCTTAGTACCATAACTTGGCAGGTGTCTTCTCCTTAAGGTTTCTTTTATGTTAGAGTGTCTATAATTTCAATCTATTCTTATTTGAAAATTTCTATAATTTCGGTTTCTAAATAGTTATCTTGAGAAGTATGTACAACCCTGAATTCGCCGAGCGAACCCCCGGGACCCAAGAGGTATTTAAGACTTGTTTTTCCAATAATGGTTGAGGACAAGAATAGGGGGGAGGTAAATCAATCATCCCTTGTTAACCATGGCTGGCTCAGACACGGCCGCCAGCGCCGGCGGTAGCACTACTGCCGGGCGCTAGCCCTCCTCAGCCGTCTCGAAGGCACCGCTGAGACCGCTCAGTCGTCTCGCAAGAATGCTGAGACGAGTCGCTAGCGCCGGCGGTAGCAATACCGCTGGGCGCTAGCCAATCTCGCCCCCGCCCAAGTTATGAGGGGCGAGCTCCTCTCTCCCCCACCCAAGTTATGGGGGGAGAGCTCATCTCGCCCCCGCCCCAAGGTATGGGGGGCTAGCTCCACTCGCCCCCGCACCCCCACCAACAGAGGGGTGAGACCAGCAGGGGGCCTACTCTGGCTGGGTCTCGCCCAGTCCCAACAGAGGGGCGAGACCAGCAGGGGGCCGACCCTGGCTGGGTCTCGCCCAGTCCCAACAGAGGGGCGAGACCAGCAGGGGGACGAACCTGGCTGGGTCTCGCCCAGTCCCAGCAGAGGGGTGAGACCAGCAGGGGGCCGACCCTGGCTGGGTCTCGCCCAGTCCCAATAGAGGGGAGAGACCAGCAGGGGGCCGACCCTGGCTGGGTCTCGCCCAGTCCCAGCAGAGGGGCGATACCAGCAGGGGGCCTACCCTGGCTGGGTCTCGCCGGGTCCCAACAGAGGGGCGAGACCAGCAGGGGGCCGACCCTGGCTGGGTCTCGCCCAGTCCCAGCAGAGGGGCGAGACCAGCAGGGGGCCGACCCTGGCTGGGTCTCGCCCATCCCCAACAGTGGGGCGAGACAGGAGGGGGCCGAGCCCTCCCTCTCGCCCCCATCCGCAGCAGGGGGGCGAGATAAGAGGGGGCCGATCCCTCCCTCTCACCCCCATCCCACGCAGGGGGGCGAGACAGGAGGGGGCCGAGCCCTCCCTCTCGCCCCCATCCCCAGTAGGGGGGAGAGACATGAGGGGGCCGAGCCCTCCCTCTCGCCCCCATCCCCAGCAGGGGGGCGAGACAAAAGGGGGCCGAGCCCTCCCTCTCGCCCCCATCCCAGGCAGGGGGGCGAGATAGGAGGGGGCCGAGCCCTCCCTCTCGCCCCCATCCCCAGCAGGGGGGCGAGACAGGTGGGGGCTGAGCCCTCCCTCTTGCCCCCATCCCCAGCAGGGGGGCGAGACAGGGAGGAGGCCAGCCCCCTCTCGCCCGGCCTTGGGAGAGTGTTCTGGTGTGTTTAGCGCTGCAGAACAGCAGGATTTGGCTATCCGCAGGACAAATCCGGGGGCATTTCGGTAATTTCACAGGCAGTTTTTGGTTATTCGCAGCCTAAGTTCAGGATTTCTATAAATAGGACCAAGGGGGCACCTTTTGGATGCAGGCTTGTTCTAGGCTAACCCTCCCTCTCTCTCTCCCCATTTTCTCTCTAGTGGGGGAGGATAGTCTCCAATGGTGCCTAAGCCCGGCATTGGCTTGGGAGGGGAAGCGCTCTAAAGATCTTCCGGGTATGTGGTGGGAACTCCTCGTCGAGCCCTTGGTCCAGTTCATAGTTCCAACACCTTCAACCTAGAGTTCTCCCTTATGGGGAGTAAGAGTTGGCCACCCCTCAACTTGTTGGGGGCCCCGAACTCCACAGAGACCGAGAAATCAGTTTCAACATTATGGTGCGGTGAGCGTGGAGTGTGACTAACTCAAGAAACTCTCGAGATGAGCTCCATGGACGGAGGTGGAGGAAGATCCGACCCAGGTTACTCGCAGCCCCCGGTGGCTGGGGTGACGTTGGAGATGTTGGAAGATTTCAGGCAAGAGGTCTTACAGACCTTCCAGGTTGCTTTCACCTTGATAGCCGGAGGCAGAAGAGGAGATGGTCCGGAAGTCCCGTCCCCGCAGGTGGATTGGGGAGCTCTCAGCCAATAGTTCAGGAAAGAAGCATCGGCAAGGGGGGAGTGGGGAAGAGCCATACCCCCACTCGCACCACCCCTGCAAGGGGGCGAGCTCAAGAGGGAGGCGCCCTCCCAGCTCACCCCGCCCCTTCAAGGGGGCGAGCTCAGAAGGGAGGCGCCCTCCCAGCTCGCCCCGCCCCTTCAAGGGGGCGAGCTCAGGAGGGAGGCATCCTCCCAGCTCGCCCCGCCCCTTCAAGGGGGCGAGCTTAGGAGGGAGGCGCCCTCCCAGCTCGCCCCGCCCCTTCAAGGGGGCGAGCTCAGGAGGGAGGCGCCCTGCCAGCTCGCCCCGCCCCTCCTAGCCCAACCCCAGAAGGGGGCGAACGGGGAGGCATCCGGCCCCCACTCGCCCCATTCCAAAAGGAGTCGAGTGAATGTTGGTGGGCGAGACCACCCCGGGTAGCGACCATCCAATAGTTCGGCGAGCGCAGAGGTCGGAAAGTCGACTCCGCGAGAGCAAGGAAGAAAGGGTTTTCAAAGGAAAAGAGCCAACCGATCGAGGTGGAGGCAGGGATCGAACGCACCCTCTCCACCACCTCAGCAAACCATGGCGATGGGCGGGGGTAGAAGGAGAGGAGCCAGAAAAGCAGAAAGAAGAGGAAGAAAAAAGGATATGTTTGAGTTACCTAACCGTGACCTCCACGATGAGGAGGGGCACGCGACCTCCGTCTGCCCTGAGTTCTTGAAATGAAGGATGCGAGGGGTCCAAGGAAGCAACAGCAGCTACCAGGAGAAGTCAAGGAAGACCGGGCCTGGGAGTGGGAGACTCAGTTCGGTTTCCACGCATAGTTTTCTTTTCATTCCCTAAGTTCATGTAATGCGGTACTTTGTTTCCATGCCTAGTTTTCTCACATGTACTAGAATGATTAATGTAATGAAAGCTTTTTCAAAGTATTTTTTCCCTCGGATGGTTCCGCTGACCGGGCTCTCTCTAGACGGTAGGGCAGGTTGATCTCCCAGGGAGGGTAAGTTTTTTCCCCCGAAGCTGGCCCGCTGACCAGACTCCCACCTAGTTGGCAGGACCGGGAACCGCTTGGGGGCAGGAAGGAAAATTATCCACCTCCAGTAGAGCTCGCTCGTCTAGCGAATGGCCTGGAGGGTGTCGACTCATCTCCACCTCCAGTTGAGCCCGCTCGTCTAGCGGATGGCCTGGAGGGTGTCGACACTTATCAACCTCCAGTTGAGCTCGCTCGTCTAGCGGATGGCCTGGAGGGTGTCGACTCTTATCCACCTCCAGTTGAGCTCGCTCGTCTAGCGGATGGCCTGGAGCATCTCGACTCTTATCCACCTCTAGTTGAGCTCGACTCCTAGATTATGTCGACCTTAGCCCCGATGCTGGCCCGCTGACCAGGCTCCCACCTAGCTGGCAGGGCCGGGAACCGCTCGGGGGCAGGAAGGAAAATTATCCACCTCCAGTTGAGCTCGCTCGTCTAGAGAATGGCCTGGAGGGTGTCGACTCTTCTCCACCTCCAGTTGAGCCCGCTCGTCTAGCGGATGGCCTGGAGGGTGTCGACACTTATCCACCTCCAGTTGAGCTTGCTCGTCTAGCGAATGGCCTAGAGGGTGTCGACTCTCATCCACCTCCAGTTGAGCTCGCTCGTCTAGCGAATGGCCTGGAGGGTGTCGACTCTTATCCACCTCTAGTTGAGCTCGGCTTCTAGATTGTGTCGATCTTAGCCCTGATGCTGGCCCGCTGACCAGGCTCCCACCTAGCTGGCAGGGTCGGGAACCGCTCGATGGCAGGAAGGAAAATTATCCACCTCCAGTTGAGCTCGCTCGTCTAGCGGATGGCCTGGAGGGTGTCGACTCTTATCCACCTCCAGTTGAGCTCGCTCGTCTAGCGAATGGCTTGGAGGGTGTCGACTCTTATCCACCTCTAGTTGAGCTCGGCTCCTAGATTGTGTCGATCTTAGCCCTGATGCTGGCCCGCTGACCAGGCTCCCACCTAGCTGGCAGGGCCGGGAACCGCTCGGGGGCAGGAAGGAGGGTGTCGACTCTTATCCACCTCCAGTTGAGCTCGTTCGTCTAGCGGATGGCATGGATGGTGTCGAATCTTATCAACCTCCAGTTGAGCTCGCTCGTCTAGCAAATGGCCTGGAGGGTGTCGACTCTTATCCACCTCTAGTTGAGCTCGCTCGTCTGGCGAATGTCCTAGAGGGTGTCGACTCTTATCCACCTCTAGTTGAGCTCGGCTCCTAGATTGTGTCGACCTTAGCCCCGATGCTGGCCCGCTGACCAGGCTCCCACCTAGCTGGCAGGGCTGGGAACTGCTCGGGGGCAGGAAGGAAAATTATCCACCTCCAGTTGAGCTCGCTCGTCTAGCGGATGGCCTGGAGGGTGTCGACTCTTATCCACCACCAGTTGAGCTCGCTCGTCAATCGAATGGCCTGGAGGGTGTCGACTCTTATCCACCTATAGTTGAGCTCGGCTCCTAGATTGTTTCGACCTTAGCCCCGATGCTGGCCCGCTGACCTGGCTCCCACCTAGCTGGCAGGGCCGAGAACCGCTCGGGGGCAGGAAGGAGGGTGTCGACTCTTATCCACCTCCAGTTGAGCTCGCTCGTCTAGCGGATGGCCTGGAGGGTGTCGACTCTTATCCACCTCCAGTTGAGCTCGCTCGTCTAGCGAATGGCCTGGAGGCTGTCGACTCTTATCCACCTCTAGTGGAGCCTGGCTCCTAGAGTGTGTCAACCTTGTATCCACCTCTAGTTGAGCCTGGCTCCTAGAGTGTGTCGACCTTGTATCCACCTCTTGTTGAGCCTGGCTCCTAGAGTGTGTCGACTTTGTATCCAACTCTAGTTGAGCCTGGCTCCTAGAGTGTGTCGACCTCGTATCCACCCCTAGTTGAGTTTGGCTCCTAGAAGGTGTCGACTTAGGCCCCGAGCAGAGACCGCTGACCGGGCTTGTTGATGCCGGCAGGGCAGGAGACTCACTCGGCGAGGAAGGTGATTCATGTTGGTTAAGGCCCCGAGCAGAGACCGCTGACCGGGCTTGTTGATGTCGGCAGGGCAGGAGAATCACTCAGCGAGGCAGGTGATTCATGTTGGTTAAGGCCCCGAGCAGAGACCGCTGACCGGGCTTGTTGATGCCGGCAGGGCAGGAGACTCACTCGGCGAGGCTGGTGATTCATGTTGGTTAAGGCCTCGAGCAGAGACCACTGACCGGGCTTGTTGATGCCGGCAGGGCAGGAGACTCACTCGGCGAGGCAGGTGATTCATGTTGGTTAAAGCCCCGAGCAAAGACCGCTGACCGGGCTTGTTGATGTCGACAGGGCAGGAGACTCACTCGGCGAGGCAGGTGATTCATGTTGGTTTAGACCCCGAGCAGAGACCGCGGACCGGGCTTGTTGATGCCGGCAGGGCAGGAGAATCACTCGGCGAGGCAGGTGATTCATGTTGGCAAGGCCCCGAGCAGAGATCGCTGACCGGGCTTGTTGATGCCGGCAGGGTAGGAGACTCACTCGGCGAGGCAGGTGATTCATGTTGGTTAAGTCCCTGAGCAGAGACCGCTGACCGGGCTTGTTGATGCCGGCAGGGCAGGAGACTCACTCGACGAGGCTGATGATTCATGTTGGTTAAGGCCCCGAGCAGAGACCGCTGACCGGGCTTATTGATGCCGGCAGGGCAGTAGACTCACTCGGCGAGGCAGGTGATTCATGTTGGTTAAGGCCCGAGCAGAGACCGCTGACCGGGCTTATTGATGCCGGCAGGGCAGGAGACTCACTCGGCAAGGCAGGTGATTCATGTTGGTTAAGGCCCCGAGCAGAGACCGCTGACCGGGCTTGTTGATGCCGGCAGGGAAGGAGACTCACTCGGTGAGGCAGGTGATTCTTGTTGGTTTAGGCCCCGAGTAGAGACCGCTGACCGGGCTTGTTGATGACGGCAGGGCAGGAGACTCACTCGGCGAGGCAGGTGATTCATGTTGGTTAAGGCCCCGAGCAGAGACTGCTGACCGGGCTTGTTGATGACGGTAGGGCAGGAGACTCACTCGATGAGGCAGGTGATTCATGTTGGTAAAGGTCCCGAGGTGGCTCCTCTAGCCGGGCTCTCACAAGGCGGCAGGGTAGGAGGACCTCTCGGGGAGGCTAAGTGTTTCCCCGGGGTGGCTCCACTAGCCGGGCTCTCACTAGCCGTCAGGGTTGGAGGACCTCTCGAGGAGGCTATATGTTTTTTTCGAGATAGCACCGTTAGCTGGATTCCCGGCGACGCTCGTCGAATATGCAGGGTTGGACGTTTCTTTCCGAGCGCGTACCTCGCTCGAAAAGAGCGGGGATTGTGTACAACCCTGAATTCACCGAGCGAACCCTCTGGACCCAAGAGGTCTTTAAGACTTGTTTTTCCTACAATGGATGAGGACAAGAATAGGGGGGAGGTAAATCAATCATCCCTTGTTAACGATGGCCGGCTCAGACACGGCGCTAGCGCCGGCGGTAGCAGTACCGCCGGGCGCTATCCCTCCTCAGCCGTCTCGACGGCACCGCTGAGACTGCTCTGTCGTCTTGCAAGAATGCTCAGACGAGTCGCTAGCGCCGGCGGTAGCAATACCGCCGGGCGCTAGCCAATCTCGCCCCCGCCCAAGTTATGGGGGGGCGAGCTCCTCTCGCCCCCGCCCAAGTTATGGGGGGCGAGCTCCTCTCACCCCCGCCCCAAGGTATGGGGGGAGAGCTCCACTCGCCCCCACACCCCCACCAACAGAGGGGCGAGATCAGCAGGGGGCCTACCCTGGCTGGGTCTCGCCCAGTCCCAACAGAGGGGCGAGACAGCAGGGGGCCGACCCTGGCTGGGTCTCGCCCAGTCCCAATAGAGGGGAGAGACTAGCAGGGGCCGACCCTGGCTAGGTCTCGCCCAGTCCCAGCAGAGGGGCGAGACCAGCAGGGGGTCGACCCTGGCTGGGTCTCGCCCAGTCCCAACAGAGGGGCGAGACCACCAGGGGGCCGACCCTGGCTTGGTCTCGCCCAGTCCTAGCAGAGGGGCGAGACCAGCAGGGGGCCTACCCTGGCTAGGTATCGCCCGGTCTCAACAGAGGGGCGAGACCAGCAGGGGGCCGACCCTAGCTGGGTCTCGCCCAGTCCCAGCAGAGGGGAGAGACCAGCAGGGGGCCGACCCTGGCTGGGTCTCGCCCATCCCCAGCAGGGGGCGAGACAGGAGGGGGTCGAGCCCTCCCTCTCGCCCCCATCCCAGCAGGGGGGCGAGACAAGAGGGGGTTGAGCCCTCCCTCTCGCCCCCATCCCAGGCAGGGGGGCGAGACAGGAGGGGGCCGAGCCCTCCCTCTCGCCCCCATCCCCAACAGGGGGGTGAGACAGGAGGGGACCGAGCCCTCCCTCTCGCCCCCATCCCCAACAGGGGGGGCAAGACAAGAGGGGGCCGAGCCCTCCCTCTCGCCCCCATCCCAGGCAGGGGGGCGAGACAGGAGGGGGCGAGCCCTCCCTCTCGCCCCCATCCCCAGCAGGGGGGCGAGACAGGAGGGGGCCGAGCCCTCCCTCTCGCCCCCATCCCCAACAGGGGGGCGAGATAGGGAGGAGGTCAGCCCCCTCTCGCCCGGCCCCGGGAGAGTGTTCTGGTCTGCGTTTAGCGCTGCAAAACAGTAGGATTTGGCTACACGCAGGCCAAATCCAGGGGCATTTCCGTAATTTCACAGGCAGTTTTTGGTTATTCGCAGCCCAAGTTCAGGAATTCTATAAATAGGGCCAAGGGGCGCCATTTGGAGGTAGGCTTGTGATAAGTAGTATTTTTATAACTTTTTAATAGAAAATTTTGTAAATATTTAATATGAATTTTCCTTTTTATGTCAATTTTAGGTTATAAGTAGTTCTTTTTGTAATTTTGATTCTAACTTAGCTTAATTTCAATTTTTGCAGAATTTTGGGACAAATCGGGAAAAATGTTATGTCACGCCCTCGGTCACGCCCGTGACCAAGGGCGTGTAACCTGAAGATCAGTCCAGAATCGATGCCGCGCTGTTTGAACCAGTCCACACCAAGTCACGCCCCAGGTCACGCCCGTGACCCAAAGTCACGCCCGTGACCGGGGGCGTGTAATCTTAGAATCTTCTACGTAGAGACGCCATCGAGACGTGGAGCTGCAGTCGAGAAGTCAACTTGAGTCACGCCCGTGATCCACATGTCACGGCCGTGACTTGCCCACGTGATCTCTGCTTCGCCGCCGCGCCAAATTCCAGCCCACGCCGCATTTAATGCAGCCGTCCAAAGTCACGGCCGTGACCCGACATGTCACGCCCGTGACATGTCATTTCTCTCCGCGCTGTCCAGAAAGCCCACGCCGCTGTCGGATCCGATGTGAATAGTGTAGTCACGCCCTTGGTCACGCCCGTGACCAAGGGCGTGTAATCTGAAATTTTTTCCTATAAATTCAGAGGTTCTCCTTGAGTCCAGGGTTCAGAATTTTGGAGTGGGGGAGGTGCTGTTGGAGCCAATCTTGAGTATTTTTTCACTTTCATGTTCATATTCATGTGACTTTACTTTCATGCTCTCTTCCTTTTCTCATGCAATGTACTAGCTTCCTTTCAATGCAATAGTTTAGTTTAAGCTTGTACTTTGTTTTTCCTAGCTTGCAATCTCTTCTCTTAAGACTTGTAATAGTTTTCATTTAAATAAAAATTAGTTTGTTCTCTTGATTTTGTCTCCTCCTTACTTAGTTAAATTTTCTTATTATGCATTTTTATTTTTCTTTCTCTTCCCCCTCCACCATGATTAACTAATCCTCATTAGTACTCGATCAAAATGATCCGAGGATGAGTTAGACAAGTTATGATTCTCTAAAGTTTTCTTTTTCCGTTTTTACAAACACTTGAATTACCCTTGATTTATAATTAGTGAGGCCATATTTTCGATATATGGTTTTCGCTTATGTTTTCATACTTAGTTAGCCGAGAGGCTCAAAGTATGAATTGATCACTCAAGGGTAAAGAGAGTTGCACGCACCCCTCGAGAGAGGATGACGTAAATCTCCCGGATTGGAGTCAAATCCAATAGCGGGGTTCACTTCATAAAGCAAGTTTTAGGTAATCGATTATAGGACGAGAGTCCGGTTGATTTTTCCTAAACTTAGATGGGCATTAACCTCGAGAGAGGCATGTTCGAGCTTCGGGAACCTCCACGGTCAAGTAGTTCAATTTAAACGGAATTAGATTTAATTTCTTTTCACTTGTCTTTTCTCACTCCAAGGTGACTTTTGATTGAGTACTAGCCTCTTTTATCATCATCTAAACCCTTAATTTAGCTTGCAATTTCTCTTTTTCTAGCTAAGTAACCAAAACCCCAAAATATCATTAGATAAGATAATAGCGACTTTCCTCAAAGTAGAAGTAATCAACGCGCCCCGTGGAATACGACCTTGGTATTTCTTAATATCCTATACTATAGACGATAAGGTACACTTGCCTTATTCGGAAATAGTTTTGGAGAAAATCTCAAACCTTCACTAAATTTCAAAACCAAAAATTAAATATCAAGTTTTTGGCGCCGTTGCCGGGGACTTTTGCGTAGATATTTTGAAACAAGGATAGCTATTAATTTTATCATGTTGTTTTTATTTTAGTTCTTTTTTCTATTTTTGAAAATCTTAAGGGTGAAATTAAAATCTTGGAAAGGGACGTTTGGGGTGTCATCCCATCTCACCTCCTAGTACCTTGCAAACCCTTCATCGGGTAGATCTTGGGAAGTCCAAGACTAACTTAATCTGTCTAAAAGAACAAAAAAAAATATTCCCTCTTTTTCTTCTTCCTTCCTTCTCTTTTTAGTGTATGACCCGTGGTAGCACTTCGATTCTTCCTTTTGATCCGGAAATCGAGTGAACCCTTTTGAGGCACCGCCGTTCTCGTGATCAAGGAAATCAAGTAGAATCCGAAGAGTCGATCGAGGACACTAACGCAGCGAACATGGATCATAATCTTAATCCTCCTAATCTTAACGAGCCAAATCCTAATGAGGACGCGCAACGGACCATGTCCTATTATGCGCGGCCGAATTTAGAAGGCACACAATCGAGTATTGTTCGCCCCACAATGGCGAACAATAATTTTGAGATCAAGTCCAGCATCATACAAATGGTGCAACAATCGGTGACCTTTGATGGTCAATCGGACGAGGATCCAAACTCACATATTTCTTACTTTCTTGAAATTTGCGACACATTTAAGATCAATAGCGTCACCGATGATGCCATTCGATTACGTCTTTTTCCTTTTTCTTTGCGGTCTAAGGCCAAGCAGTGGCTGGGCTCCCTACCAAGGGGATCCATCACTACATGGGCCGAAATGGCGGAAAAATTTCTCAATAAATATTTCCCGCCTTCAAAGACCGCTAAATTGCGCACGGATATTGCGTCGTTCATGCAAATCGACTCGGAGACTCTCTATGACACATGGGAGCGCTTCAAGGAGCTTTTGCGCCGATGCCCTCACCACGCACTTGCCACTTGGCAACAAGTGCAAATATTTTATAATGGCTTAAATCTCCAAACGAGGCAAATGATTGATGCGGGCGCCGGAGGGACATTAAATAATAAAACCCCGATCGCCGCTCAAGAGCTTTTCGAAGAGATGGCCACAAATGAATACCAATGGAACATGCCCCGAGCGCGGCCTAATAAGCCGGCCGGAATTTTTGAAATAGACGCTAACGCAAATTTGGCTTTACAAGTTGAGCGCTTAACAAAGCAAGTGGCGGAGATGTCTGCTTCCTCTGCCACTCCTCCTTGGGCTAATAATGTTTTACTTGAAGAGCAAGTTGATTACATGGGAAATCCACCTCGGCCTTCCTATAACCCGAACACCGCTCCGTATAATAACACCTACAATGCGGGTTATAGGAATCATCCGAATTTCTCATGGAGCAATCAAGGAAATGCTCAGCGTCCCTTAAATTTAAATCAACCTCCAAATCAACTTCTTAATTTAACTCCCCCTCCAAATTTTAATCCACCCGGTTTTCCACCGCAACAGCAGAAGCCCTCTCTGCTTGAAGAGGTTTTTGCAAAATATGTTGCTACAAATGAAGCGAACATCCGGAACCTCACCGGATCGATCAAAAATTTGGAGAACCAATTGGGCCAGCTAGCAAAGATAATCTCCGAGCGCCAGCAAGGAGCCCTTCCGGGAAACACGGAGCCAAACCCAAAGGAGAGCGCAAATGCGATTACACTCCGAAGAGGGAAGGAGGTGGTTTCAAAACAGGACGAACCCATGGTAACTTCCTCCCCTCCTCCTCCTCCTATTTTATCTTCGAATTTACCTGCTACGTTAGCTCCGCGCGCTTCTACTTCAAATATTCCGTATCCATCTAAGTTTAAAAGCGAGAGCGCTGAAAAGAACTATAAAAAGTTTTTAGATATTTTAAAGCAAATTCACATTAATGTACCCTTCTGTGAGGCTATCTCTCAAATGCCTAAATATGCGAAATATCTTAAGGATTTGCTCTCCAATAAGAAAAAATTAGAAGATATTTCGCATATTTCTTTGAACGCAGAATGCTCCGCGGTTGTACTCAACAAATTGCCTAGAAAAGTGAATGACCCGGGACGGTTCTCCATCCCGTGTTTATTTGGCAATTCGTTAGTAAAACACGCTTTAGCGGATCTGGGAGCAAATATCAATCTCATGCCTTTTTCACTATTTAAGAAACTAGGTCTAGGAAATCCAAGCCCCACTCGAATGAGTATTCAATTAGCGGATCACTCTTTAAAATATCCAGTAGGAATAGTGGAGGACGTGCTCGTCAAGGTCGACAAGTTCATCTTCCCGGTGGACTTTGTCATTCTTGACATCGAAGAAGATGCTGAAGTACCCCTCATACTCGGCCGCCCTTTCCTTGCCACCTCCCGCGCCATTATTGACGTAAGTAACGGAAAGCTCCTCCTTCGGGTTGGAGACGATGAAGTTTCTTTCGGCATAAATTCCTCGATGCGGAACACATTAGAAAACGACGATTCGTGTTTTTACCTGGAAGAGTGTTGGGAATTTGATTCACCTGCCGAGTTAGCCTCCACCTCGAGTCACGAGTCCGAGCTCGCCGAACTCTTTTGTCTGGAAGAAGAAGAAGTCACTCGTTTCACACCACCCGAACCACTATTTTTAGAAAAATTGAAAATCAAAACTTCTTATGAAGAACCACCCGTTTTAGAACTAAAGCAACTTCTCCCTCACCTTAAGTATTTATTTTTAGAAAAAGAGTCGAACCTACCCATCATCGTTTCATCCGAACTTAGCAACTCGGAAATTTCTGAGTTAGCTATTGTCTTAAGAAAGCACCGCCACGCAATTGCGTGGCAAATTTCGGATATTAAGGGTATAAACCCTTCCTTCTGCACTCATAAAATCTTTCTCAAAGATAATTCCCGAAATTCGGTCCAGCCTCAACGGCGGCTAAACCCTAACATGAAAGAAGTCGTTAAGGCCGAAGTGATCAAACTATTGGATGCGGGAATTATCTACCCGATATCGGATAGTACTTGGGTTAGCCCAGTACAAGTCGTACCGAAGAAAGGTGGCGTTACGGTAGTAGCTAATGAGAATAACGAGTTGATCCCAACCCGTACTGTTACGGGTTGGCGGATGTGCATCGATTACCGAAAACTAAATGATGCCACCCGTAAGGATCACTTCCCTCTACCGTTTATTGATCAAATCTTAGAGCGCCTTTCAGGTCACTCCTACTACTGTTTTCTCGATGGTTTGTCGGGATATTTTCAAATCCCAATTTCGCCCGACGACCAAGAGAAAACCACTTTCACTTGTCCCTTTGGCACCTTCGCTTATCGAAGGATGCCATTTGGTCTTTGTAACGCGCCAGCTACATTTCAAAGATGTATGCTGGCGATATTTGATGAGATAGTAGAGGAGGTGATGGAAGTGTTTATGGACGACTTTTCTGTATTCGAAAACTCATTTAAAATTGTTTAAAAAATCTTGAGCATGTGTTGCAGCGATGCGAGGAAATGAATTTAGCACTTAATTGGGAGAAATGCCATTTTATGGTCAAGGAAGGATTAGTCCTTGGTCATAAAATCTCGGGCATGGGGATCGAGGTCGATAGGGCCAAGATTGAAGTGATTGAAAAGCTCCCCCCTCCAACAAACATAAAAGCTATTCGTAGTTTCCTAGGGCACGCAGGGTTCTATCGGCGCTTTATACAAAATTTTTCCAAAATCACAAAGCGATGAATGCCATTTGGCCTTTAAACTTATTAAAGAAAAACTTATAAACTCCCCGATTCTAGTCGCGCCGGATTGGTCGCTCCCTTTTGAAATCATGTGCGACGCGAGTGACATTGCGGTTGGTGCTATTTTAGGCCAACGGGTGAGTAAGTATTTCCACCCTATTTATTATGCGAGCAAAACACTCACGTCGGCACAAGCAAATTACACCACTACCGAAAAAGAGCTTATAGCGATCGTTTTTGCCTTCGATAAGTTTAGGTCATACATCACCCTCTCGAAAGTTATCGTCTTCACAGATCACTCCGCACTTAGGTATCTTTTAAGCAAATCGGACGCCAAGCCTCGTCTTTTATGATGGATCCTCCTCTTGCAGGAGTTTGACTTAGAGATCCGGGACAAAAGAGGAGCCGAAAACTTGGCGGCCGATCATCTTTCTCGTCTAGAAAACCCCGCCTCGGAAGTATTGATAGAATCTGACATCGATGATAAATTTCTCGAGGAGCGCCTCCTCGCTCTCGAAATTATTAATTCATCGTCTATCCCCTGGTTTGCAGATCTGGCTAACTATTTAGTAGCCTGGGTCCTGCCGAAAGAATTCTCGAGTCAGCAAAAGAAGAAATTCTTTTCTGATTTAAAGAATTACTTCTGGGAGGACCCCTTTTTATTCTGTGTATGCGCAGACCAAGTGGTGAGACGATGCGTCTCAAGTGAGGAGGGTCTTAAAATTTTACGACATTGTCACGAGGGACCATCCGGTGGTCATTATCATTCAAACCGGACCGCGAGGAAGGCGCTGGAGGCGGGCTTTTATTGGCCCTCGCTCTTCAAAGATGCTCACACCCTTGTGAGTACTTGCGACAGCTGCCAGCGGTCGGGGAACATCTCTCGCCGGGATGAGATGCCCCAAAATATTTTCTTAGAATGCGAAATTTTTGATCTTTGGGGCATTGATTTCGTTGGTCCTCTCCCTCCTTCGTTTTCAAATAAGTATATTCTAGTAGCGGTCGACTACGTGTCGAGGTGGGCGGAAGCGCAAGCTCTCCCCACCAACGATGCGCGAGTCGTCGTTAACTTTTTAAAAAAATTATTCTCTCGATTTGGCACTCCGCGCGCTATTGTGAGTGATCGGGGCACCCATTTTTGTAATACTCAATTCACAAAAATCTTAGCAAAATATGGTGTCACGCACAAATTATCCACTGCATATCACCCACAAACGAGCGGCCAAGTTGAAGTTGTTAATCGAGAATTAAAACGGATCTTAAAAAAAACGGTTTCTATTAATCGGAAGGATTGGGCAATAAAGCTCGATGACGCGCTATGGGCCTATCGAACGGCGTACAAGTCCGCTATCGGTTGTACACCATATCGAATGGTCTATGGCAAGGCTTGCCACCTCTATGTTGAATTAGAACACCGCGCATTTTGGGCGCTTAAATTTTTAAATCTTGATTCTACTTTAGCGGGCGAACAAAGAAAATTTCAAATGAATGAATTGGATGAGTGGAGAGCGAATGCGTATGAGAGTAACAAATTATATAAGGAGTGAACAAAGTTTTATCACGACAAACATATAAAATTTCCAAAAACTTTTTCGCTAGGCGATCTCGTCCTCCTTTATAATTCTCGTCTTCGCCTTTTTCCGGGAAAGCTGAAATCTCGATGGTCCGGACCTTTTATTGTTAAAGAGGTTTGGTCCTATGGGACAATTCTAATGTCCCACCCGGAAAAAGGTTCCTTCAAAGTTAACGGGCACCGCCTTAAATTGTATCTTCCGGGAGACTTACCTAATGACAAGAGTGATGCGATATTTCTTCATAATATAACATGATCGGCAAGTGGGTCAAGCTACGCGACCTTAAACAAAGCGCTTTTGGGAGGCACCCCAAAGTTATCTTTTGTTATTTTCTCTTGTCTTTTCTTTTCTTCTTTAACAACTTTTGCAGGTAATCGCGACTTCCCCACAAAAGCTTCAAAAAAATCAGGGAAGCCCTTTTTCCTTCTCTTCTTTCGTTTTTGCATTTCTTTTTACCTTTTCTTACTTCATACTTATTTTTAAACATTGGGGACAATGTTTAACTTTAAGTATGGGGGTGTAAATAGCCCTTTGTAAATAGTTTTAAAAAGAAAATTTTCAAAAAAAAATGAAAAGAAAAAAAAACAACAAAAAGAAAATTTTAATTTTGTTTCTATGATTTCCTTTATTTAAGCACTTGTAAAATCCAAAAACTCAAAAAAAATCTAGAAAATCGAAAAATTTAAATCTTGGAAAGGGACGTTTGGGATTTCATCCCATCACACCTCCTAGTACCTTGCGAACCCTTCACCGGGTAGCCCTTGGGAAGTCCAAGACTTACAAAAATTGTTAAGTTTTAAAGCTAGTTTCCTTTCTTTGTAAATAGTTTTTAATGAGAAAAATTCAAAAAAAAAAAAAAAAAAAGATAAAATCAAAAATTCAAAAAAAAAAAAAGATAATATCAAAAATTCCAAAAATTCTTATATCCCTCCTTCTTGTTGTTTTTGTGATTTCTTAGAAATCTAGTTGAGAATGTTTATAAGCATGTTTAAGTTTTTAATTGGCTAAAATTTTGCTTATCATAGTTTGTTAATTTTAAATTTGAGGTAATCTTGATTTAAGAATCATCTTATGATTTTAAATTGATTAGAGAATTTTGTTAGCATGACTTCTCTTTTTATTTTTAAATGGCTTCATTTTGTAGTAAATTTCCTAAACCTCTTTAGATTTCAATTATATTTTCTTCTAACTTCTTAGATCTTAGGAATTTTAATTTTACTAGGATTTGCTCTCAATATGATTTAAAGCTAGCTAGATTTATTTTCCCCTACCCTACCCCCTTTGATGGCATAAAAAATGTATTAAAAGATCATATGTCATGGGAATAAGAGGATAAAATTCATTATTCCCTAAAACATATGCACCCAAAATATTTGAAAAGATTATATGGCATGGAGTAAGAGGATAAAATTCATTACTCCTAAACCATATACATTTTGGGTTTTTATTAGAAGAGAAAAAAAAGGAGAAAGAAAGAAAAAAAAGGAAATTTCATGATAAATTCCATTTCCTCCATTCAAAAATGTCTCTTCTTATGCCAAATTTTATGAAATCCCCCTTAGCCAATTATCATTGTTCTAGTTTTAGTTGAAAATTATGGAGAGAGCAATATTTAGTAATTTACTTTTCCTTAAGTTTCTTTTAAGGTAGAGTTCTTATAATTTTAATTTAATTTAGTTTTATAATTTCTACAATTTTGTCAAACTACTTAATTTTCTTGAGAAGTTCTTGCCTAAACATTTTTCCCTCTTTTCAAATCATCATCATAATTTAGGACTTAACTCCCCCTTGAATTTACTCTTAACTTAACTTTTGGTTAAATGAAATTTTAGTTTTAAATTAGAAATTTTTTTAAGGATGTCTTATAAATTATGTCTCACACTTTTGCTCTGGAATAGCAAAACCTCAAGTATGGGGGTATTTGATAAGTAGTATTTTTATAACTTTTTAATAGAAAATTTTGTAAATATTTAATAAGAATTTTCCTTTTTATGTCAATTTTAGGTTATAAGTAGTTCTTCTTGTAATTTTGATTCTAACTTAGCTTAATTTCAATTTTTGCAGAATTTTGGGACAAATCGGGAAAAATGGCATGTCACGCCCTCGGTCACGCCCGTGACCAAGGGCGTGTAACCTGAAGATCAGTCCAGAATCGATGTCGCGCTGTTTGAACCAGTCTACACCAAGTCACGCCCCAGGTCACGCCCGTGACCCAAAGACACGTCCGTGACCGGGGGCGTGTAATCTTAGAATCTTCCACGTAGAGCCGCCGTCGAGACGTGGAGCTGCAGTCGAGAAGTCAACTTGAGTCACGCCCGTGATCCACATGTCACGGCCGTGACTTGCCCGCGTGATCTCTGCTTCGCCACCGCGCCAAATTCCAGCCCACGCCGCATTTAATGCAGCCGTCCAAAGTCACGGCCGTGACCCGACATGTCACGCCCGTGACATGTCATTTCTCGCCGCGCCGTCCAGAAAGCCCACGCCGCTGTCAGATCCAATGTGAATAGTGCAGTCACGCCCTTGGTCACGCCCGTGACCAAGGGCGTGTAATCTGAAATTTTTTCCTATAAATTCAGAGGTTCTCCTTGAGTCCAGGGTTCAGAATTTTGGAGTGGGGAAGGTGCTGTTGGAGCCAATCTTGAGTATTTTTTCACTTTCATGTTCATATTCATGTGACTTTACTTTCATGCTCTCTTCCTTTTCTCATGCAATGTACTAGCTTCCTTTCAATGCAATAGTTTAGTTTAAGCTTGTACGTTTTCCTAGCTTGCAATCTCTTCTCTTAAGACTTGTAATAGTTTTCATTTAAATAAAAATTAGTTTGTTCTCTTGATTTTGTCTCCTCCTTACTTAGTTAAATTTTCTTATTATGCATTTTTATTTTTCTTTCTCTTCCCCCTCCACCATGATTAACTAATCCTCATTAGTACTCGATCAAAATGATCCGAGGATGAGTTAGACAAGTTATGATTCTCTAAAGTTTTCTTTTTCCGTTTTTACAAACACTTGAATTACCCTTGATTTATAATTAGTGAGGCCATATTTTCGATATATGGTTTTCGCTTATGTTTTCATACTTAGTTAGCCGAGAGGCTCAAAGTATGAATTGATCACTCAAGGGTAAAGAGAGTTGCACGCACCCCTCGAGAGAGGATGACGTAAATCTCCCAGATTGGAGTCAAATCCAATAGCGGGGTTCACTTCGTAAAGCAAGTTTTAGGTAATCGATTATAGGATGAGAGTCCAGTTGATTTTTCCTAAACTTAGTTGGGCATTAACCTCGAGAGAGGCATGTTCGAGCTTCGGGAACCTCCACGGTCAAGTAGTTCAATTTAAACGGAATTAGATTTAATTTCTTTTCACTTGTCTTTTCTCACTCCAAGGTGACTTTTGATTGAGTACTACCTCTTTTATCATCATCTAAACCCTTAATTTAGCTTGTAATTTCTCCTTTTCTAGCTAAGTAACCAAAACCCCAAAATATCATTAGATAAGATAATAGCGACTTTCCTCAAAGTAGAAGTAATCAACGCGCCCCGTGGAATATGACCTTGGTATTTCTTAATATCCTATACTATAGACGATAAGGTACACTTGCCTTATTCGGAAATAGTTTTGGAGAAAATCTCAAACCTTCACTAAATTTCAAAACCAAAAATTAAATATCAGCTTGTTCTAGGCTAACCCTCCCTCTCTCTCTCTCTCCCCATTTTCTCTCTCTAGTGGGGGAGGAGAGTCTCCAGTGGTGCCTAAGCCCGACATTGGCTTGGGAGGGGAAGCGCTCTAAAGATCTTCCGAGTATGTGGTGGGACCTCCTCGCCGATCCCTTGGTCCAGTTCATAGTTCCAACACCTTCAACCTAGAGTTCTCCCTTGGGGGGAGTAAGAGTTGGCCACTCCTCAACTTGTTGGGGGCCCCGAACTCCACAGAGACCGAGAAATCGGTTTCAACAAAGTAGTTAGCTAAACAAATTTCTCTTTTTAAATTATCACCATAACTTATGACTTAATTCTTGAATTCCTAGAATTTGCTTTTAACTTACTCTTGGTTTAATGAAATTTTAGTTAATTAGAAATAATATCAATGTTTAGTAATTCTTTCCTCATTCTTTTGCTCTAGAATAGCAAAAGCTCAAGTATGTGGGTATTTGACAAGTAGTTTTTATACTCACCTTTTAGTATAGTTTTAATAAATTTTAAATATGAAATTATTTAATTTATTTGAATTATATCATATAAATTATTCCCTTTTTGATTTCATGAACTAACTTAAGTTTATTTTAAATTTTCAGGTTTTGTGGGCACTTTTGAGAAAAATTCCAAAGTAAACGCCCAAGGTCATGGGCGTGACCAAGGGGCGTGACAGCCTAGATGTGTTCTTGACCCGATTCCGCCACCCCGGGCATGTTCCGTGAAGATTCGCCAAGTACATGTCACAAATCATGGGCGTGACCAAGTGCGTGGCCCAATGTCACGGTCGCGACCCGCCGCAAGCAGCAGAGACGCAATGCCACGTCAAATAAAGTTACACGCCCTCGGTCATGGGCATGACCGAGGGCATGACATCAAGTCACGGGCGTAACTCGCCCCGTGCTCCTTCCCACCGAACCTTCCCACCAGCAGCTAGATTTGAAGAGTACACGCCCTAGGTGACGGGCGTGACCTAGGACTTGACGCGCACGTAACGCCCATATTGAGGCCAAAAGGCACCCTCTCCGCACTAGCACCGATCACGCCCCTTACAATCCCTTGGTCACGGGCGTGACCAAGGGCGTGTAACCCTAGTTTGAAGCCTATTTAAAGCCAGCTTCACCAGAAGTTCAAGGACGAATTTTGGAGGCTCAATTCCTTCATTTCTTGCTTTGTTTTCTTGTTTTAAGCATTCTTGTAGTTCTTGTTCTAGTGCAATTGTAAGTTTAATTTCTTGTACTTCTCTTTCTTTCTTGTTATTGTAATTTTCTAATCCATAGTGGTAACTTTCTTTTGCGATCAATAAAATAGATCTTTTCTCATTCTTATTTTGCTCTCAATTCCATTATGTACTCTTTAATTCTCATCAATTCCTCCATCTCCATGAGTAGCTAAATCTGTATTTGTACTCGATTGAGATGATCCACAGAATAATATAAGCTATGAAGTAAATTAAAGTTTCTTTTTCTCTTCTTTGGAAATACTTAAGATTTATCCTTGATTTATTTTTGATAAGATTATATCTTCGATATATAATTCTCATACATGTTTTCGTATTTAATTTAGCCGAGCGGTTTATAATACGAATCGATCATTTAAGGATAAAGAGAGTTGCATGCAACCCTCGAGAGAGGATGACATAAATCTCCCGGATTGGAGTCAAATCCAATAGAGGGGTTCAATTCGATAAAGCGAGTTTTAGGTGTTTTGATTCTAGAGTGAAAGTTCGATTGATCAACCTAAACTCAGTTGAATGCATCCTCGACAGATGTGCATTTAGAATTCGGGAACCTCCACGGCCGAAGCAGTTTTCTTAAGAGAATTAGAACTATTGTTTCTTCTATTTTATTTCCAAGGTGATTCAATATCGAGTGCTAGTTTTCTAAATAGTTGCATTAATCACTATTCTTATTCGCCGCACTTTTTCTTATAAACAAACCAATCCCAAGTTTTAATTGATAAAATAATAGTGATTTTCCGAAGTAAGAATATTCAATCACCCCGAGTCTATTACGACCTTGGTTTTTATAAACCTATACTTCTTTCGACGATGTAAATTTGTCATTGTCGTTTGCGGATATAGTTTTGCGCATCAAGGAGAATGCTGCAATATAAACTATAAGTACAATAGAACAAGTGGCAGTAGTAAGGGTACAATCCTAGCAATTCTATATCAATAGTAGAAATAAAGCTACTATACACAAGAGTACATTTATGCTAGCAGTTACTATGATAGTGAAGTAAGAAACCATTCTAAGCTAGCATTGTGGTGAGTAGCAAGGTATAGAATGCAGTGTACCAGTACAAAAGTAAGCAGTATATTTGCATTTCAAAATGTACCTTAACTTATATGAATGCCCATAAAAATTTATAAGTGAAGGTTTCCAATTTGGAACCCATCGTATAAAGGAGCCCATACTAATTTATATGAAGGACCCGATGAGGTGCAATGCTATGATCATGAAAGGATGGAAGCAATGCATTGATTATGATATGATGACTCACCCATGCATATTTGCTATGTCGACATAGACATGTACTTCCCACTTTTTGAGGGTAGCTAACCTCTCAGGCGCCCCCCGTCATGGCCAGACGGTGGCAGTGGAACGGGCTTCTCCACTACAGGTGGGTATGCACACTACCAGACCTAGGCCTTACGTACGCCTCAACGCTAAGAACACAACAACGGAGCACCTGCGTACTGGACTCGGAAAGGGTCTTGGGAAGTAAACACCAAGAGCACAACCCAACCCGTCACTAGGCACGGAAGGGGTCTTTGGAAGTAAATACAAAGAGCACAGCCCAACCGGCCAAGATATATCTGCCAACTCCAGTCGGTGTGATGACTGGTGAGCCCGTAGATCTGCCACAAGAAATCCTCCAACCAGGATCTTTACACCACCATGTGTAAACCATGCACCTTCATGTAATTCTCATGCACAACCCGTGCTATCAAGCACCCAAGGACCACGAAAGGAGCCTTATTACATTTCTCCTCTTATAATCAATTTCAATGCCAAATAGCATCCAAGGCCCCGAACAATCGGGTCCTTAACCTTTCACCATAAGATATAACCATATCTTATAATCCACACCAAGCCATCAAGGCTACCCATACCGAGTTATCATGAATATATGCAGTAGCGTGTGTATAACAAGGAAATTACTCTACAAGATCTTATGAGACTATTTCTGTGTACGGTGTTATATTCATATTTTACTAAATAAGTAAGCCTGAACGTATCACCAATATTCAATCCTCATGCACAAATCACAACGTGTTCTAACACAATTAAAGTTATTAACCTTATTGAGAGGTTATCACCAATCTAAACTGTTGGAACATGGTCTTCCGCATCTCCTAGGTTTGAGAATAACAAATCTTATGTGTATTGATATTGTGTGTTCAAGTGTGCAGGTTTACTAGGTCCACGTGACTCAAGGAGTACACATGATGTCTGCCCCCAAAATTGAGGACAAAATTCAAAGAGGCTCACTAGCGCCGGCGGTAGCGATAGCGCCCTGCGCTAGCGTTGATCTGCGCGATTCCGGCATCATTTTTAGAAGGAGCTAGCGCCCGACGTTAGCTACTAGCGCTGGCGGTAGCATGGCGCACAAGAGGCATGGAGCAATATGTTGCCGCGGATTGAAGATCCTGCCGCGCAAAACGTTTCCTAATCCGGGCTAGCGCCGGCGGTAGCGCTAGCGCCGGCGGTAGCATAAAGTCTATAAATTGGATGTTTTGGCTCCGAATTCTTCATCCTCCTCCAATCCCAAACTCCAGAGCTTCGTTCCACAGCAGAGAGAGGAAAATTCAGAGCGATACTCCCACAATTCCATAAAGCCTTAAGGAGATCCGTGGAGAAGATTTCAACACGCGTCATCATCGTGATGAAAGGCCGCATCGACTACGATCATACTCTGCGGGCCTTCGTCCACTTCTCCAAGAGATCCACATAGAGGGAGGTTTTATATTATTGTCTTTTCATTTCATATCTTTTCTGTAAACGGTAGTGAAATCGCCTCGTGTTAGCGACTAGGTCTGGGGTAGGACTTAGGGCTGAAATTCGCCTCGTGTTGGCGACTAGATCTAGGCTAGGTCTAGGGGGTGCTCGAGGCCTTTCTGGGGATAGATTGGCTAGAGCGGCTTGAGGCCGTATCTGGGGAGAGATTGGCTAAAGCCAACCGGTTCGTGGGGATACGAGTCGTATAGAAAACAAAAAAGAATTTTTATTTGTCGCCCCCGATTTCTAGCGTCATAGAAATCAAGTTTTGTAAAACATTATTTGATATTAATAAAGCATATCTCTTTATTATTGTTTTACTTGATGTCTCTTTATTAATCTTACAATATTCCAAAGTTTTTATAAATATAATCTAAAGTTTTTGAAAACCCTTATTCACCCCCCCTCTAAGGGCGCCGACCGATCCAACAAGTGGTATCAGAGCAGTTTTATTCCAATCGGCTTAACAACCGGGAATAATGGCATCTCATGATCTCGCTTCTACTAGTGGGGGAGATTTTTGTGAAGAGGAAAAATCACTTGCACCACCTTTATTTGAAGGGACAAATTATAAAGGATGGAAAATCTTAATTGAAAAATTTATTAAAACTTTAGACATCGAAGTATGGAACTTAGCAATTATAAGACGAGCGGATGAATCGAATAAAAAAGAACGTCAGCTAAATGCCAAAGCCAAACACTATTTATTTTGTGCACTATCTAATGAAAATTTCAAATTCATATATTGCTTTTCTAGTGCATACAAAATATGGCGCATTATTGAAGAAATGTATGATCTTCCTCTCGCAAGTATGGAACAAACACAGGAGGAAAAGAACGTACAAGCATCCATTATCATTCAAGAAGATCTCTCTCGAAGCGAAGCCATGGAGAATATTGAAATAGAAAAGGAGAACAATACACCAAGAGAAAAAGAAGAAGAAATCTTACTTTTGGAAGAGGAATGCCAAGAAGAAGACAAAGGAACAATATGTTCAAATCCTCCCTCATCCAAAAGCAATGTAAGGAAATCAAATTCTATCTTTTGTACTTCTATCTCTTCATTACAATTATTACAAAAGACTAAGCGCAAAATTAAGAAATAAAAAAATGCTAATAAACATTTGCGCATAGAAAATAAAAATTTAAAGACAAAAATTAATGAAGAATCAAATTTATCTAGTTCTACACATTACTCCTTAGTAGAAAACACCACAACTTGTGTAGAATTAATGAATTAAAAGAAAAGCACAAGAAACTTGAAAAGGATTTTATTTTAGTAGAAGAACAAAATGAAAAATTATGTTTAGAAAATTCATCTTTGATAAATGATTGTGCTAAGTGTAAAGAATATAAAATTGAAATTAAAGAGATGGATGAAACATTTGATGAATATAGAAACAACGATCAAGATCATATTGATTCAATTGTTTCCATTCTTAAAAATAGCACAATCGCTTATAATAAAGCTAGACATAATTTAATGATTAAAAATAATGAATTAAAAATTAAAATCAACTTGCTTAAGGAAATCATAAAGAAAAACCCTCAAAACATACAATCTCAAAATAATGCAAAATCCAAAAACAAGTTGAATATGATTTCTTATAAGTTGAACAAGCCAAGCAATAGAAATAACAAACCTCAAAAGATTGAAAATGTAATTCCAAAATACAATCATTACTATCATTTACAACATCAATCTTCTCCCAACATAAAATTAAATGCTCACAAATTTCCTATGAACAACACTTTTGATAATCATTACAATCATAATCATCAATATAAAGATAATCTCAATGGAAATTTGATGAATAAGAATAACATTAAACCAAGGTTTGAATGGAGGCCTAAAATTAAAAATGAAATATTCACTTCACATGAAAGGACTCATTCATCTTTGTCTTCACAAAAATCATCACGATGCATTTGGGTACCCAAAGGAACCATCACTCATGGTCCTCTTTGGATACCTAAATCTCTTATCCATTAGGTATCATCAATTGCATGAAGTAGAATCATTTCAAAATGAAATATACAAAGTTCTACTTCATGATATGCTTTCATGTCTTTTAATTTTTCTTATTTTTCTTATTTCTTTTGAACTATCATGTCATGGTCATCCTATACAATTTTGAAAATATGATCTTATCTCTTACAAGATTAATATGGTTTTATAAAACAAATTGATCAAAATTCAAAATCATATTTTGATGATCTATCTTTTATTATTATATTCATTGCTTCTAAATATCTTATATTATCCATATGAATCAAACTCTAAATTTGCTATAAGATATTTCAAATTAAATCCGGTTACTAGATTTTTAGCCTTCGCCAACAAGTGGATAAAATTCTGAATTTGCTATGAGATATTTATCTAAATTAAAAAGAAAAACACATAAGACATATTGAAAGATAAATTGTCATAAATATTGATGCCATACGCACCACCATGATCTATTGATATCTTTTGCTAAAACTTTCTAAAATCATAATTCATATCAAGAATCATCTATCACATTTTATATAATGACAATTGGTATTATAATTGCTTACTATGGTTGGTATATTATGTGTGTACTGTGATTTATTTCTAGTTTAGACCTTTGAATCATTTTGATATCAAATCAAATAGAAGTGTCACTCCATTCTAGGTCTCTAAGTTGAAACACAATCAAAACTTGGTAAAACATTAATCTCAAATTTATCGTACTAACATTGTCACCTAAAGAATATTTATATCTATGTTAGGTTTTATATGTCAGGGCATATCCATGTTACTATTTGCGTGAACATTACTCCTTATTCACCGAAACCATGCATATTTGATTTGTTCAAACATGATATCTTGGGTTTTCATTTCCTATTTTTTTGTTATAAGCACAAGTCTTTAGAAAAGTCAAAATGAAAACATAAGTAAATATATCTTATGCAATGATTATTTTGTCAAGTCATATAAGAAATCGCTTACGTTTCATGCAATTTGGACCATCCAAAACATCTCCTAAAAATCTGCAACTTCAGCATGGAACTACTATTGGGACACCTAATCAAGTTCAAGCATCAAAATTTTCAAAACCCTAAAAAATCACTTACTGTTTCCCGCGCTAGCGCTAGCGCCGGCGCTAGCGTCGAGGTTCGTTTTTCTATAATTTTAAAATTTTGAAAAATCCCTAAAAATATACTAATCTATATGTACTATTTAGTTTTGCACTTCTGTGTTTCTTTATTTTTTGAAAAATCAAATACAAAACCAAAAAAAAAAACAAATTAAAAAAAATATGTTTTGTTTTTTTCGCTTGTGTTGTTTCCTTCATTTAAAGTTCATCTTTATATCAAATACAAAAATTACAAAAGCAAAAATTACAAAAATATGCTTTTATTTATAAAAATCAACTACAAAAATATAAAACAAAAAACAAAAACAAGTATCAAAATTATTCTTCTGAACTTAACTTTTCTATGTATCTTGCGAAAGGGTGATTTGGGCTATCATCCCATCATATCACCTAGTACCGGGCGAACCTCTCACAAGGTAGCCCTCGGGAAGTCCAAGATCAATTTTATAAGTTCAAACTTTAAATAAAAATTATTTTTCAAAAATATCTGTATGGACTTTATTGTAAAAATCAAGCATGAGTTAATCTATTATTCAAAACTTCTATAATGTTGCAATTTATCTTTTCAAACTACTTTGAACATTGTTTTCATCATGCTTAGATATGTCTATTAATATGTGCATAAATTATATTAAAAAAGTTGTGTAGAACTATGCGTAGCATGCCTCTAAGTATGAGTAATGTTTTATGTTTGATAATGATCGCAATTCACTCACTTATTTTGGCATTGTCTACTTATGTGTTTAATCTAAGAATGTTTATGTATGTTTTGTAATAGTACAATGAATTAAAATTGCACAAGTATCTTACCTACACAACCTTTATTTGCACTTTTAAATGTTAAGAAAAGTGGTTATCTTTTTCATAAATTATATTGGTTTGCAAAACAAGTGTATTCGGAGAACTTTGTACTAAACAAAATCATAAAATATAGTGACAAAGATAACTCTACCAAGCACTACTTGAACCTCCTGATAAGTCTTAATAAGCGTTATGAGGTTGAGCACCTTGGAAAGAATAATAAAGTATCTTGTGCAAACCATAACTTTCTTTCAAAATAAAAACCACTTATTCTTAAGTACACCAGATCACAATAAAAATCAATCTTGAAGAATAAAACTATGTGATCCCCCAAGCACTACTTCGCACCCTGATAAGTTATGATGAGCATTGTGTGTGCAGAGCACCTTGGTAGTTGTACATTTTTCTTTGTGCATTGAAGTGAGTGGAAGTAAAATTATTTGTGTTTTATTATGCTCTTTACTTTACATATTACTTGTATTTTTGATTAAAACATTTGTTTACTCTATTCAAAATACACTTTTATGCACATCATTATCTTCCATAACACTTCTTCTCATGAGTATTGGATCTTAATGCTAATTCTATACTACTCTTTATTTATGAAATGCACTAGATAACCTAGCATGCTTTCTACAATGTTTGGTATGTTTTGAAATTGTGAATTAAAGTAACATTGTAGTAATCTCTTTTTTATAAGATTATTTCATGCTTGGTTACTGTATTGGCAAAACAAAAATTTTAAATGCAAAATGATTTACAAAAACATCTTCTTTTTGAAATTGAACTCATATATCTTTTTATGAACCATCATTGATTACCATAAAGATGTTTTTTGTACTTCTATATGTCTTCCGCATCATAACCATATAATTGTTTTACCTTGCACTTTAATATTTATTTAAAATCTTTCCTCTTGTGTGCATCATCACTTGAATCTTCAAATTCCTTTCTTGCAACAAGTGGTAGACTTGCTTGGTAAACTTTATATTGGTTGAACTTTTTTTTTGCCTATAACTCTGATCTATTTCTATTCTAAACACTCCTCCAACAAGTGAAATATTGCTTATAAAACATCTCGTTTTAACTTAAACTCTTATTTAGTATTATGATGTTTCTTTTTCAAAATCTTCCGCAATACTCAAACTCTGATTCATTCATGAATTTCAATATAGCTATGTGAGTTTTATTTCAAAAATTCAAATAAAAATATAAACCCATATGCTATGATATTTCCCATTAGATTTAAATGCTTAATGTTTCCAATAATTGTTATCCATGACTTCATTTCTCACCATAGCGGGGGCGTAGGGTTGTAAACATTAGATAACCTTATCTCTAGTCATGTCTTGTCCTTAACCGGGGAGGGTTCCAGTGGTGCCTTGCGAGGCACTGGGGGGAAAGAGTGCTAGGTTAAGTTTTTTTGTCTAGTGTTTGCATATGGGATTAACACCCCAACCTACGGCATGTTTGCAGCGCCTAATGCCCATCCGTCACTTAGTACGGGGCTAGGGTGTTGACATATTGTCTGAGTAGATTGATTACTTGGAAATCATGATTTTTTTTGGCTTAAAACTCTTATTTAAAGGGAAAATCATTATTTTTTGCTTAAACTCTAATATATAAAAGGGGAGAACTACAAACAAAAGGGATAAAATAAGTCATAACTCTGATCATTTTCAATGAAAGACAAGTCTAAAACTCCTTATCATTTACTTAAAAAGCTCGATCATGCCTTCTCTTTTATTTACACATTTTTAGTTCTCTGTTTCCCTGCCCACTTTTGCTAATAATAAAGGGGGAGAACTAACATGATAAAATGCAAAAGGGGGAGAACTAACATGATAAATATAACCCGCTGTCAAAAACCCAACATGACAAATTAAGATGATAGCTTACATATTAGGGGAGCATTCACTTAGGGGGAGCATGTATTTAGGGGGAGCAAGTCTAACATGTTAGAATCAATTATTATCCTAAGTCATCACTCTCACACACACACAAGTATAGTTTCATCATTCTTATCTATTAATGCTTTTATTTATCATTAATGGATTTGTTATTATCAAAAGGGGGAGTTTGTTGGAACATGGTCTTACGCATCTCTTAGGTTTGAGAATAACAAATCTTATGTGTATTTGATCTTGTGTGTTCAAGTGTGCAGGTTTACTAGGTCCACATGACTCAAGGAGTACACATGATGTCTACCCCCAAAATTGAGGACAAAATTCGAAGAGGCTCACTAGCGCCGACGGTAGCGATAGTGCCCGGCGCTAGCGTTGATCTGCGCGATTCCGGCATCGTTTTTAGAAGGAGCTAGCGCCCGGCGTTAGCTACTAGCACTGGCGGTAGCATGGCGCATAAGAGGCATGGAGCAATATGTTGCTGCGGATTGAAGATCCTACCGCGCAAAACGTTTCCTAATCCGGGCTAGCGCCGGCGGTAGCGCTAGCGCCGGCGGTAGAGTAAAGGCTATAAATTGGATGTTTTGGCTCCGAATTCTTCATCCTCCTCCAATCCCAAACTCCAGAGCTTCGTGCCACAGCAGAGAGAGGAAAATTCAGAGCGATACTCCCACAATTCCATAAAGCCTTAAGGAGATCCGTGGAGAAGATTTCAACACGCGTCATCATCGTGATGAAAGGTCGCATCGACTACGATCATACTCTGCGGGCCTTCGTACACTTCTCCAAGAGATCCACATAGAGGGAGTTTTTATATTATTGTCTTTTCATTTCATATCTTTTCTGTAAACGGTAGTGAAATCGCCTCGTGTTGGCGACTAGGTCTGGGGTAGGACTTAGGGCTGAAATTCGCCTCGTGTTGGCGACTAGATCTAGGCTAGGTCTAGGGGGTGCTCGAGGCCTTTCTACAGATAGATTGGCTAGAGCGGCTTGAGGCCGTATCTGGGGAGAGATCGGCTAAAGCCAACCGGTTCGTGGGGATACGAATCGGTATAGAAAACGAAAAAGAATTTTTATTAGTCTCCCCCGATTTCTAGCGTCATAGAAATCAAGTTTTGTAAAACATTATTTGATATTAATAAAGCATATCTCTTTATTATTGTTTTACTTGATGTCTCTTTATTAATCTTGCAATATTCCAAAGTTTTTATAAATATAATCTAAAGTTTTTGAAAACACTTATTCACCCCCCCCCCCCTCTAAGGGCGCCGACCGATCCAACATTAACATCTGATAGATTGTCAAACGATGTGCGCATTTATATAAACATGTCCTTTTTATGATTCCACATAAAACTAACAATTGAAGGTTCATTTAAGGAGACATCTCAACAGAAATAATTTTGAAATTATTATCACAGGTTCATACTAGCATGTACTTGATTCATACAAAATTTTTGGCCAAATCGGCCTTCACATTCAGCATTTATATCTCCTCAAGTTATCAAATGAAACGACAATAATTATAATACCACTTATCCAAATATTATGAAATTGAACAGGGGTCTACATATTGTTGTCACCAATGTCTCCACCAATTTTCATGAGCATCCAACCAATATCTTGAGAGAAATCCACAAAATACTGAGATCAAAAGTGTTATGACACAGTTTACTAAAACTGGATTTCCAGGTGCTATAGTTGTCCAAACATTATGATCCGCCCCATTTTGGAAAGCTAACATCAAGGTCTACAACATTCATGTTAAGCCCTAAACCCAGATCCTAGTGGGTCCTACCTAAAATCTGTTCTGAAGTCAACTGCACAAATCTGGACAACATAACAGAATACTTAACCCATTCCAACTTTATGGACAGTCCACTCGACTAGAATTTTAGGGAGCTACGGGTAACTTCAGAAAACGGATAACCTATCATCGGAAAGCTCTTTCTGAGGGCTACAACTTTCATGCTGAGCCCGAAGCCTAATTCTAGTGGGATCAAGCCTAAAAATTGGCATGAACCCAGCTGCACACAACTTCACCCCTTACTTACCAAGTGCAATGTAATAAATTAAAACTTTCTTTAGCAAGGGGCTATTATCATCTTTATCACATAATATATAATTAAAAACACTATTTAACAGGGGATTATTCATCATCTTTTATCACAAAACATATAATTTAAAACCCTACTTAACAGTGGACTATTCATCATCTTTTATCACAAAATATATAATTGAAAACCGTACTTAACAGGGGACTATTCATCATGTTCCCCAAACAAAATTAGGCCATTTCACCTTCTCTCCTCCAATACTCCCTCCATAGACCGTGGATTTCCACGAAATCAAATCTTATCTCTTCCTTTTGAAGTGAAGAAGTGATTGAAGAAACTTTCGCGGCAATCGGTGCCCTAAAAAGAAAGATCCGGCTTGGTCTTTTCCTAGGAAGCTCCATTAGCTCACATGCCAAGCTCTTTTGAGCTCAACACCTCTCCTAATTTTCTCTTTGATCTAGAACCAAAAGAGAGGGGTCGGAAGTCACCTGATTTCTGGCCGACGATCGCGGTTGTATCCTCGGTAGCATGGCGGCGGTCGGCCGAGCTCAATTCCTTCTCCAAGCTTGCTCTTTCAAGAACCCTAAGTTAACTCTTCTAAGGTATGAGGAAGAAGAAGAACAAGAAGATGATCTGAGAAGTGATCAGCTCTTTTGGTGTAAGAGAGGAGAGAGTGTAGGATTTGATTTTCATTAATAAGCATTACTGGCAACAACTTCCCAAGCCATGCCTTGGAACTCCAAGTTAGGTGTCAGCTCCTTATTGGACATTAATTCCACTTTTAGCCTAGAATTTCGCAATTGGCACTATTCTGTCAGTTTTGACACTGTTCAGTCAATTCTAGATCTGTCCATCGATTTCCAGCCTTCTGTCCCGTCGATCGACGGGACGTTCCATCGATTTGTACTTAAAGATTAGGAAAACACCTTTCCCAGCGGATGCCAAGGATCGATGGGACGGTCCCGTCGATCGACGAAAGGTCCCATCGAGCGACGGGATGCCCCGTAGATTTTGACATGGTAGATTTTTTTCCCCGAATTTTCTAAACTAACATAACCTACTTCTATCAAAGCCTATTTCTGGACTGCCAGGACATTCTTATACTTACCTCATCACAATTAGAGTAGGGTAAATCAATCATCACTTGCTGACCGTGACTCAAACCTAACCACCTCAGGGTCTTAGGGCTTCTACCGAGCCCGTGTCAACTCTCGGCGACACAACACACTCCCGAGGGGTCTAGCTCGAGTTGGGATGTTATAGAGGAATCGCTATCACCAATTCCCAATGAGCTCGTTTTCTCGATGTTTTGCATTATCCACATTTCCTCTTTACGATCCTAGCTTGCAGAGAGAAATGTTGGATTTATCTTCACCTTGAAGCTCTTGGATGATGGGGAGAGTCTAGGGGATGAACCCTAGCCATTGGAGATGAAACATGGCGGCTAAAATCTAGAACTCGGATTAGCTCATAAAGAAATCACGGGAGGAACTATTTATAGTCCGGCAGAAAAATATCCCATGCACGATCATGCATCTGTAAAGCACCCACCCGTGCGATTGATTGTGGGTGAAGACCTGAAAGCCTGCGCGGGAAAGAGGGTCGCCCTAGAGAAAAACACATAATACTCACACGATCATGTGAAATATCACACGACCATTTAATGTTAAAGTCTAGAAAGCTCGGGACAAGTCCACACACAGTCGCACGATCGTGCGTGAGTAACAAGTGATCATGCGAGAAGAAATGGCACATGATCATGTGTTGTGCAGAAAGACAGCATCTGCCAGTGCGCGAACAAATGCAAGTCCGTGCGACTTCAAAATGCACGAGTTGTTGTTATTTTTCTTTAAAACCCAATGTGGAATGTCTGGACCCCAACTAAAGATCATATCAGATAAATAGAGACATAATAAAGCTTATATGGTCAAGCAATGGAAATGAGAGGGAGAGAAAATCTCTCTCATGTAATAAATATCAAAAATACATCCTTCCTAGCCTAGACTTGCTCACCGGACTACAATGGAGATTTCTAATGATATTGCATGTAAATCTAATAAGAATGAGCAAATAAAGTGTGGAAACAGTGATAGAAGGGTGCCTAAAACACTATACGCAAATCACTTATCAGGAAGAAAGAAGAAGATTGAAGCTCTGTTGTTTGCCCGGAAGTCCACAACCTCCTCTTTTCGGTCAGAATGGTCGGTTCGAGCGGTCTCAATTTTGGGAGACCGCCCAGACTGCTTGCCTCCTCTCCAACAATTTTTCTAAGGCATAGGCGGACAGACTCCAACAAGATCGTCAGACCGTACGATCTAGTGTTTTCTTCGTTGTTGCTATCTGCACCCCCTATAACCTCTCATCTCTGCCTTGATTCTCCTATACCCCGAGCATCTCATAATTTTTGGATCTGCCCGTTTGGGCAACCTCCACATTTATAAATAGAGGGGTAGGGGTACCAAAAAAGTGATTTTTGCTTCGGGCCTCTAGCTTGCAACCTGTGTAAGTGATCTCGAATTTTGTCACATTTTCTACCTCTCACCCTTACCTGTTTTAGACCCTCTCCTGTAATCCTTTTTGAGATTAATAGAAGCAAATTTTCTCCCAGAGATCTCTCCTCTGGCCTCCTCCATCCCAAGTAACCTGCACTCTGCAGTCTTCCCACATTCCTTCTAAGTGTGAGTTTTAGAGGTACAATTTTTGTGCCAACGGAACGAATACGCGAACTTCAGATCAGAGTGTCTAGGATAAGTCAGCGGACAGTTAAAATGTCAGACCATGACTAGCCTAATCAGTTTGCCGGCAGTTTCCCCCCTTCCTGCAATGCGAGCTCTCTTGAAGCCCTTGAGCATCGTTTCAAGCTCGTCCTCGAGAAAAATTGCCGTGAGACCGCCCATTAGTTGGTTTCCATGAATCAGCTCCTCTCTTAGATCTCCCAGAGGATTCTCCCTCAGACCAATCAGGTCTCCACCCCTGATCCTCTGGCTGGCGGTGACGCTCCTGACCACGCGAACCCTCAGCACGCTGCTCCCCTACGATCTCAGGGAGAAGAGTTCACAACTTGCCATGCCTTCTTTAGGGCAGCAACTCAGGGATCTCAAGCTCGAGCCTTGAATTTTTAAGAGGATTATGTTTATCCTCCAGCTCCTGTTTCCATACCTTTTGCTCCTTCTGGTGTTTTTAAAGCGGAGGAGCCTTCCCCCTTTTCTGATAGAATTCGTTGGGAGCCAACTCCCAACGGCTTCAAAGAGTCGAGATTGCCCATGTTCACAGGAGAGAGTGATCCAAGCTCCCATCTTCAAGCTTTCGAGTCTGCGATCGCTCTGAGGTCTCTCTCAGATGCGATGAGGTGTAAGTTGTTAATCACCTCCTTAGATGGGCAATCAAGGGTGTGGTTCTATAAACTACCTCCCCGGTCCATCTCCTACTTCACCGTCTTGAGGCAAGAGCTTCTTTTGAGGTTTGCCACATCAAAAAAGGGGAAGAGTGGCCCTGCAACCCTCTTCAAGATTAAGCAAGGTGAAAGAGAGACTCTGGCCACTTTGTTGATCATTTCCAATGAGAAATTCTTAGAATAAGGGATGTAGATCCCTCGCTCTACATGGTGGACTTGTTAAATGGCATGTAGGAAGGACCTCTCAAGTTTAAGGTCACCACTAAAGAGCCGAGATCTTATCAAAAGCTAATAAGCATCTCAAATTGATTCATAGAAGGGGAAATCAGCAACCCCAACTATGTTTCTAATCTGACGTGCAAGGCCATTCAGAAAGGCTCGACAGGCTTCCTTCCGACCCTCCATCAGCCAAACCTCCACATCAAGAATTCCAACCTCCAGCTCAGAGAGCAAGGAACATCTGCCAACACCGTCCCTACCAGGGACATCAGCAGTTTCAGCCTAAAGTGCCTCAGCTTCCAGTCCCGGCCACCCTAGATCCACAACAGATACCAGTCCATCAAATTCATTTCATTTAGCCGCCTCTCCCTATTTCTTCTCAACCATCCTTTAATGACTCTCGAGAGTCATTCACCGAGCTCAACGTCTCAATGAGCGAGGTGGTTCAAGTACTCCAGAAGCAGCACTTCTACAAGAGGCCCGCCCCCTTGCAATGTGACCCAAAGACCAGAAATCTATCTCTATACTGTGAGCATCATAGGGAGAGAGGTCATATGATCGAGTATTGCTGAGCCCTCCGCATGCTAGTGGAGTAGCTCGTACAAGAAGGAAAGCTGCAAGAGCTGGTGTAGAAAGGAGATCCTTCCAAGGCTTCAATATCCAAGGGCAAGGAGGTGGTAGAATTTCATTGGGAGTGTGAAGAGGTGGATGACATTGGCCTTCTCGACAACATCAGCTATCCAAGCGAGTGAGTGGATGCCAATGATGAGGGTGCTTTAGGCTACCTCTTTTGCATCCACAGAGGAGCAGGTCTGGAGTCTTCAAAGAAAGCTAGTCTCGCAAGAGTCTACAGGTCATAGGTCGTTGCTACCTCTTCTTCTGCTCCAGTCCGAGGGACGGTCACCTTCGGGCAGGAAGATCTTCCTTCAACCATCAACCATTTCAATGATGCAGCTGTTATCAAAGCGGTGATCAAGAATTATGTAACATCCCCCAAACAACTAGACCCCTATAGTGGTTTTGTCATGACTAGGTCATGACAAAACCCTAGGAAGCTTGAAGAGATCACTTGGCCTTAGGCTTGAAGGAGAAGAGCACCTTGGTTTGCATATAGCAATTTCCAGTTACCAAACTTAGGGTTGGACTTTAGGGCCTCACCTTGACCCTTTGACCCTACCATGGCACACCTAACCCTTTGGAGGGTCCCTTAGAGCATCAAGGACCCATTGGGGTCAACCAAAGAGGCCAAATTGACCAAAGTCAATCCTAACCCCAAATTAGTCAAAGTAGCCTAATTAGGGTCAATTGACCTCCACCATGCCAAATTGACCTTGCCCCTACCCTTATAAGGATATTAGGGACCCAATGGACTATAAACCCCCACCATGGGGCCACCAATTTGGCCAATTTGACCAAAGTCAACTCTAGCCCTATTTTGGTCAAATTGCCCTATTGTGGGTCAATTGGCCTCCACCTTGCCAAATTGACCATACCTAAACCTTCCTAACCATTAAGAGAAACCAATGGGTCACTACCCACCCATTGGGGCCAACTCAAATGGTCAAATTGACCAAAGTCAACTCCACCCTAAATTTAGGTCAAAATGACCTATTTTGACCTAATCAAGCCCAATCCACTTGGGCTAAACTCAATTGAGGTGGTCCACCACCTAATGGGGTTGGTAATTACTGAATTAACCATTCAATTTCTGGAAATTCGGCCAGGAGAGAGAAAGCCCTAATTTGAAAGAGAGAGAAGGAAGGGGGAGTTAATGGAGAGGAAGAGGAAACCTCCCATCTCCTCCAATAATGGCACCATTCATCTCCTCTTGGGGGGAGGAGAAGTTTCCAGCCTTCTCCCGGCTAGATTGAGTACCTATTCATCTTCCCCAAGCCAAAACCGAAATTACCTTGATGGCCATTAATGGCATGCAAGGTTGTAACCTCCCCCTCTCCCAATCAAGGCCTCTAACATCTTCAAAAGAGTGAGAGGAGTGAAACCCCAAACTTTCCCGAAAGGATTGTGCACTCTAGGCTCGGATTGACATGGCTCCAAAAGCTCCCAGAGCTCCCATGGTGAACCCAAGATCCACAAGGAATTCTGCACCAATTCAGGTCCGATCCCCTTCTCCTACCCTAGTGCGTAGATCTGAATTCGATTGGGCCTTGATTCGAGCCAAAATGGCCTTGGATCGAGCCTCCCAAAAGGCTCGTTTTAGAGCTTTTCCCCCTCCCCTAAAACACTATTCCGGCCACCTCCGGCCGGCAAACCACCGCCAAACGATGGCCACCACCTCAACGGAGGTGGTGGTGGCGGTGGCCGGCTTGGAAGGTGGTCGGATATCCGGCAAGAAGGGCTGGAAATCCTTCAGGAAAGTGAAATCGTGGCTGTTCATCCAATGAAGAAGACGAAATCATGTCCGTTTAAATCTTCTGTCTAAAAATTTTATAATAAATGTTATTAATATCTCATTTTATGTGTTATTACTGGCAGTAGATAGAAATTATTATAGAAAATACCTAGGGCCCTTTGATGAAAAAGTGTCCAACATCAAATTTGTAGCCCTTAGAGTCTACTTCATTTTAGAATTTGTTTCAGCCAAAAAGGAGTATTGTAGCTCCCTGTAGGGCCATTTTGGTGGGACTGGTCCCTAGGGTAGGGCAGTCACTCTTTCTTGCATAACCTTTTACTGGTAAATGCTATGGCCTTGATATTTAAAACCTAGGTTATTTACACCTACTCACACATCATACCACAAGATGGGAATTTTAGGAGAACCTTTTCTAAGGTTTTTGTAATAATTTCATAAATTAAATTTAAATTAATTAGTGGGTCAAATGACCTCTAATGCCCTCCAAATTTTGGTGTGCTCTTCTTGGGGTCATCACATGAACCTAGTAAAAATCTCAGCCCAATTGGGACTGATTTAGTTTGGAAATTGGCTAACCTAAGTTGGGTCTAATTAGGTCAAAATTAGGGCATGGTGTTTGTCTAGGGGTATTGTAGTCAAATCTCCTCACCATGAGTTAAAACCTTGGACACTGGCTTAGGATCTCCTAAAACACCTCCATGAGTGATATGGGGTGGTGTGGAGGTGGTTATGCCCTAGGACACTAGTTTTAGCCCTAGGTGTGCATATAGGACCTCGTGAAGGACATGGGGTCAAATGTCCATGAGTGGTTGTGAAACTTGGTGGATAAGCTTATAGGGGGTAGATAGGCACTGGGTATTTTTATATGAATTTTAGGAACAATTATTCCCTTTGAAATAGGTCATAACCCCTTTAGGGAGATTCCATAAAAGAGAAGTTTACAAGTTTAAATGGTCTTGGATGATGATGAAACTTTGGCAGTGTCCTTATTATCATGATATACACCTCTGGTATTTTTGTGTAATTTATTTAAATAATTTAACCAGTACTTCATTCACAAGGCACCTTTCTCTGATTTAGACTTAAGAAAAATATTTGAGGGCCCAAAACTCTTTGTTAAATTGTGAAAATTGGTGATAGGCCCTTTCTAAACATTAGAAACCTCTGTAAATTTTTATAAAATTTTTGAAGACTTAAATCAGTAGGCTACTTCATAGTTCATTGAATTTGAGGTTTTTTAATTTATTTATTTTAGTGAGAAAATGATTTCCTTAAATCCTGAAACTTAGTCAGTAGCCTTTTCTGGTGAATATAAGAGCTTGGTAATATTCCCATAATTTTAGTGTTGATCTTTTTGGTAGTTGCTTCATAAAACTATGATTTTGGATAAATGATAAATAATTAAATTAGAGGAGAATTTCTTACTGTAAAAATATGATTTGTTGTTTCTGATGTTACTTAGTCACCATAGATTTACCATAATTATTGTAAAGTCATATCATAAGATTTACTTATAGTTCATGTTCATTCTCATGCTTGGCAGATGTTTGGAGAAATTAAAATAAATATTAATTAATTAGGGGAAACTATGATTCTCTGGAATTAGTCTTATAACATCATGATAGACCTCCAGTAAATAGCTTGGGTCAGTTGGATGAATATTTGGTGTACCTCTATTTGTGAGCTTCATATAATTAGTTTGGTCTGCGTATAGTAAAACTGCAAAACTTAGGTTTTTTTAGTAACCTACTAGGTGGAAGTGGTGTGCAGATGGTGCACATGGGTTGATTAGATAGATGTGAGTCCACCCCAGGAATTGTATGTGAGGAAAGTGCACTTGTTGGGTTAAGAATAAGGTTGTCCTGGGGATTGACGAAAGATCGTCTTTCCCCTGGTGTGTCTTAAAGCACTTAGGTCTAACTCAAGTGAAACGGTAGAAGGGAATTCTTAAGGGTAGATACCAATAACAGTAAGTATCTTGAGAAAGAGAACTTTGGGGTGTCAACCCATTACAGTTCCTAGTACCGTAGCGAGCCCCTTACAGGGTAACACTCAGGAAGTCCAAGATTAACCATAAGTCGTGGGAGTATAGAAAATGCTCAAGACTAACAAATAACACATTCACTCACACTCCGTTGTCACGGGAGTTTGGTTAGTTTGGTACCCCGAGTTGTAGGCTCGGTGGTGGTTGGTGGGGATTGTTGATCCGGAGAGTTTGTGACTCAGTTTGGTTCTTGGTTGGGCAAGTTAAGCCCAGGTGGTTTATGTTGTAGTTTGTAGATAGATAGTAGAACATGTTGCATGTGCACAAGGTGGTGGGTCCTTAGTGTTGGCGGTCGTTGCACCGACGTTGATACTCGGGCTCGGCAAGTGTGGAATTTGCACTTAGCCATTAATGTCTGGTGGTCCAGCCAGTAAGAGTACGCAGATGCTCCGCGGTTTTGCGTTGAGGCGTACGATAGGTCTAGGTTAGGTAGTGCATATACCAACCTAGAGGTGGGTGAATACCAACCCACCGCTTCCGTTTTCCACTACGAGAGTATCCTGGGAGTTTTGCTAGCTCCAAAAAGGGGAAACTAAAGGTTTGTGCGCACAGAGTCGAAGTGGGTGAGCTGCACTTGTATGAATATAGCATAACTGCATACCTTGCCTGTCATAGCATAAACATTGCATTTCAACCCCTAACCCTATTATATAAGTCGGTTATGGGACTTCTTATACGATAGGCCTTGCAAAATGACCCCTTGGTCTATAGGTTTGTGTGGGCATTCCTATAAATAAATGGTTACTTTTCTATTATATATGTCTTTACTTACTGCACTTTATTTATTCGTTACCTGATCTTACTATGCTTTATTACTTGTTTCAATTATGTATATATACTTGAGTAGTGGTAGAACTCTTCCTGTAGAATATACCCTGTCATCTGCTTTTGCTCTCTTACCCCTTGTTTGTCCTCCGCTTCATCCTTCCCGCTCGGTGCCTAGGTGTCACCGGGGGAGGGGTGGGGGATTGGCTTAGTCTTTTTGACTAACGGTTGGTGGACCTTATCATTTTAGGAGACCGCGGCGATGGAGCAGCACCAGAGGCCGGTGCAGATGGAGGTGGGGCAGTCTAGCACGGGAGCACCGATGACAGGATCTGTGGGTGGCTATTAGTTCTAGTTATTTTGCTTCCGCGAGTGAACTTGTAGTGAGGCTTGATGTATCGGGCAGGAGACCTTGTTATCTCTTTCTTTATTTCAGTTATATTTATGTGGACATCTCTTCGTGGATGTATTACTTTTCTATGTGATGTGGATTTGGCTTTCTTTTAGCTTATTCTTCTTTGCTTCTTCGTGATCGATTTGGCCGGCAGTATCGGCGTTTTGTAGTGGTGACCTTCCCGAGCGAGGGTGTCACCACAAAGCGGCGATTCTGGGCCTAAGACCTGGATGTTTGAGAAGAAAAGAAATGGGGTCTTACAAATTATACCGTGGAAAATATTTTAATCAATACCAGAAGCTCGGTCAACCTCCTCTTCAAACCAACCTTTGAAGCCTTGAAGACTGGAAAGACACTTCTGTCCACTGAAGGGCCCCTCTATGTTTTTTCTGGGGAGAAGAAGGAGGTGAAAGAGAATGTCACCCTATCGGTGACTCTTGGAGGGATAACCAAGCTCGTCGAGTTTATAATCGTTGAAGCTCCAAGTAGCTACAATGCAATTTTTGGAAGACCAATCTTGAATGAATATCATGCGGTGGTTTCCACCTACCACCTGGCCGTGAAGTTTGCCTTGAATGACAAGCAGTACCGGATCAGGAGCGATCCAAGAAAGCTTGAGAATGTTATGTCAAGATGGGAGGGAGAAGATCTTTTTCTATATCTTGGAGTTGGCTCTGATGCCATTTGTTCTGTGCTAGTCAGAGAAGAAAAGAAGAGGCAATTTTCAGTTTATTATGTAAGCAAAATCTCGAAGGATGCGAAACCCGATATCCGATACTTGAGAAGTTGGCTTTAATGCTCGTGACTTCAGCACGAAGGCTAAGACCTTATTTCCAAGCTCATTCAATTCAATTTGTTACTGATCTTCCATTGAATAGTGTGTTAGAGAAGCCGGAACACTCAGGTAGATTGGCAAAGTGCGCAATAGAGCTCTATGAATTCGACATCTCTTACATTCCCATAGTAGCAATCAAAGCCTAGGTGCTAGTAGATTTTATGATTGACGCAAAGGAAGCTAACTCAGAAAAAGTGGTTGGAACACCTCTAGCTTGGACAATTTTCGTCGATAGAGCTTCGGGGAGGAACTCTTTCGGAGCAGGAGTTGTATTAATTAACACAAACGGGGTTAGACTAGATCAAGCTCTGAAGTTTTATTTTCTAACTACAAATAATCATGCAGAATATGATGCATTACTTGCGGGTCTCAGGTTTGTAAAAGAGCTAGGAATTGAAGATGTGCAAGTTAAACCTGATTCTCTAGTGATGGCGTCTCAAGTTAATGGAACTTTCGAGACCAGAGACCCTATTCTGAGACAATACCAAACTCTGGTGAAAATAGAGATTGGCAAATTCAAAAGTTTTACCACCAGCACATTTCAAGGGAAGAGAACGCGGAAGCAGATGAATTGGCAAAGTTTAGTCTCCTTTCGGGAGGAACCACCTCAGAATTGTTTCATCCAGCTATTGAGGAGGGAGATGTTATGCAGATAGATCAACACCCATCTTGGATGGATCCCTTTGTACTCTACCTCTCAACAGGGGAGTTCCACCCAATGGTAAAGGATAGGACAAGGTTTAAACTAAAAGTAGCCTACTATTACCTTGTTGCAAGAATGCTCTACAGGAAAACTTTTCTCTCACCATTGGCGAGATGTGTTTTTGAGGATGAGATTCTAGTCATTCTTCGAGAGGTTCATTCTTGAGAGTGTGGAAGTCACTCGGGAGCTAGAACCTTAGAAAAAAGGATCCTGAGGCAAGGTTACTTCTGGCCCCAAACGAGAAAAGATGCAGAGAAGTTTGCAAAGAGATGTGTTCAATGTCAAAAATTTGCTCCTCTTCAGCCAACCAGCTCAACAGCTCAGGTCGATAACAAATACATGGCCATTTGCAGTTTTGGTAATAGATTTGATTGGGTCTTTTCCTCTGCCCAGTGGACAACGCGGGTTTGTTCTTGTTATGATCGATTATTTCAGCAAGTGGATTGAGGCAAAAGTGTTAGCAAAAATCACTACCCAAATTGTGAAGAATTTCGTTTAGGGAGAGATCGTGTTAGGCATAGAGTTCCTATGACAATTATCACATATAATGGTCCTCAATTTAATAATTCCAATCTGATAAACTTTTTGTGATCAAATCGGCACCGAGCAGCGGTTTTCTTCTATGCATCATCCTAGATATAATGGGCAAGTAGAGGCCGCCAACAAGTTAATCATCAATCTCTTGAAGAAGAAAGCGGAGGATATCAGAGGCAATTGGGCAGAGCAGTTACCTTCAGTGTTATGGGATTTGAGGACAACTTCTACCTCAGCCACTGTAGAGAGGCCTTTCAAGTTGTCTCATGACTCAGAAGCTCTCATCCCGGTTGAGTTTGAAGTAAAAAGTCCAAGGGTAATATTATCTCAGCAAAATCAAGTTAACTTGATCGAAGGGAATGACGAGGAGTTGAGATGCAACCTCAACTTCATTGAAGAGCTGAGGAATACGGTGACAATTAGGCAAGAAGAAGTAAAGAGAAGAATGGCCAAGTATTTTGATAAGAATGTCAGAGTCAAAGAATTTGTTGTTGGTGATCTTGTCCTCAAGAAGGTGGATGCATCAGCAAGATCTGGCTCAGTTGGAAAGCTCAATCCAAATTGGGCAGGACCATTTATTGTCAAAGAAGTGCTCAAGAGTGGTGCTTATCGTCTCCAAACTTACGAAGGAGAAGAGCTATCACATACTTGGAGTGGAGATGATCTCAAGCGTTTCTTCTCTTGAAAGCTTGTATTCTTACACTTCTTTCTTTCCTTGCAAACATTATGATGAAGTTGTAACCTCTTGTATAGCATATATTAGAAAAGAAGCATTGAGATATATTATTTTTAAAGGCTAAAATCCTACCAAACGAGACATCTACAAGCCCTACTTGATACACCCCTCGACTTGAAGCTTGAGGTGTAAATCTACCATGACCACAGGTAGTGGGGAGATTTCGCACATGTATAGTAGTTGCTCGCCAAGTTCATACGGAGGAGCTTTAGGATACCGGATCCTTGATGACATCTAACACACCTCTGCAACAAGGGAGGTCTAGGTGAATGTCCAACTTTGTCATGCATTTCCGTACATCATTACAGTCTTGATGATCCCTAGAGGAAAGCAATGCTGGTGTAGCCTCTACAGCATGACTGTACCTACCCTACTGATCATCTTGCTCTGTGACCTTCAAATACTCGTTGGTTCAAGGATAGCCAAGGGGAGGTCAGTAGTATCTATGACCGTCGCCTGAGCCCTCGAGTGGCTAGGGTGTTACAACCTTAATGATCTCTTGAGGAAAGCAATATCGGTGTATTCCTAATTCATGACCGCACTTGTCCTTCTGATCATTTAGAGTTGTTCACCTCTCTTCTTTCCCCTCTTCCAAGTGTTGGGTTTTCTATACCCCTAACGGGATGACATATCGAATATGCGCAACGGAAATAATAACAAGAAAAACCCAAAAGAGATTAACGGATCTTGCGGTTTTCATGATTCAAGAGAATAATCATGTCGAAATACAAAGCACCTTTACGGGATTGAGTCAACACTCAACCAAGGTGCTCCAAAGAGAAATCCAAAATCTGTCTTTGAGTTCTTCAAGAGTCGAAATGGATAGATCCCTCTATAGAAGTCCACACAAGCGATGGAGAACCCTAGCTTCTTGTCATACAAGAACTAGGTCGGAGAAGGAAGCTCTCAACGTCCCTACGGACTGCTAGATCCGATCCAAGGGAGGCGGCGACCGACGGCGGCGACTAGCGGCGGCAAAAAACGATCGGCGGACGGGAAGAACGAGATGCCCTAGCGCGGAACAGTTCCGGTCGGCCGTTCTTGTCTAATTCGCGAAGAAGATTAAGTCCACGTAAACCTAGAATCGCTTGCCCTTTTATACTAAAACGCATAAATCAGGCTATCTGCAGACCAGAACATTTCTGTCTAGATTTACATTCGCCGAATTCGACTAATCAATATAACCGAATTCGACTCAAATTCGGCGAAACCATTTCGACGAATTCGTCTATACAAATTCGGCTATATCATTTCGTCGAAACCCTTTCGTCGAACTGACATGATTCGGCTAAACCCTTTAGTCGAATCTGTTATAATTTCAGTTAATCATATTAACCGAATTTCATTAGTCGAATCAAGCTAATTCGGTTAAACCATTTAACGGAATTTGACGCAGTTCAGTTAAACCCTTTAACCGAATTTGTCAAGTAAATACTCATTCGTTTAAACCCTTTAAACGATTTCCTGTTGAGACATTCTCAACTTAATTCCAAGCAGTCACAGGATTGGTCCTCCACTCATATCCAATATGAGTAAGGCCAACACAATCCTTTCTCCAACTTCTCCAAACGCTTTTATGTGCGACCCTATAGACTCATATTGCGTTGGCAGTAAGACTACTGTTGATTGCTTTGAGATCACCTCAGAAACTCCAACACCAAGGGTATTACAATCTTAATGATCTCTTGAGGAAAGCAATGTCGGTGTAGCCCTGCAGCATGACCGCACTTGCCCTTTTGATCATTTTGGTTTGTATGCCTCTGATCGTCGATATCTCTTCTTCTTCTTAGGATGTGACAACTTTAATGATCTCTTGAGGAAAGCAATGTCGATGTAGCTTCTACAGCATGACCGCATCTGCCCTTTTGATCATTTTGAGTTGTACATCTCTCTTCATCTTCTTCTTTAGGGTGTTACAATTGTAATGATCTCTTGAGGAAAACAATGCCGGTGTAGCCTTGCAGCATGACCGCATCTGCCCTTTTGATCATTTTAGATAATACAACTCTCATGCTTTAAGCACATTTTATTATGAATGGGCGGTCTGGAGTTTTTGAGATCGACAGTATTCAGAACTTTTGGTTGTTATAAAGGCGCGGTCTGGAGCATCTGAGACCTCCGCTTATGCATCTTGATCTTTTGTTATAACAAGAGGCGGTCTGAAACATTTAAGACCGCTGTCTATGGTTTTTGGATCTGATCTGTAAAGGGGCGGTCTAGAGCATCTGAGACCGTCACCTAGGTTTCTTCTGTGCATCTTTTAGTTGAGGGTTGATTTGAGATATCTGGGATCATCAACTGCAACATTTTTCTAATATATATTCTTATAATGGGCGGTCTGGAAAAATTGAGAACGCCGATTAAATACTCCTTTTTGTCTTTTTATCAAGGAATCCGAAGTACTTAAGATTATTCATAAGATATCTTTCTATTCTTCTATTAAGTAGCGGTCTGAGAAAGATAAGACCACTAATATATCTGTCTTTGATAAAGGTTCAAGGTTTTTCAAGTATCAAGAGATCTGGATTAAATGAGATCATTCATGAGATCTCACCTCTATTTCCTTTGCTAAGTAGCAGCCTGAGAAAGTCTAGATTGCGGGTTATCTGTCTTCAAAGGTCTAGAGTTCTTCAACGCCAGGTTTATCATCAACGGAAAGAGCGGTCTGAATTATTGGAGAACGCCACTCATCTCTTACTCAAGAATTATTCTAAGTAATTTGTAATGTTTAGGACCATTGTTTATGAACTGTTATGGTTCGATATCTCTGAAGAAGTTTTCAATTGTTGGAGATCGCTATTTACAAGCGATCTCGTCTAAATCTAGCGATCTCATAATATGGCGATCTCATAAGATTAAAGTCAACATTCCTCATCTTCTTATAGGTCAGTCTAACTAAAAGGAGACCGCCATTATTGGTTGTTATACTCTTAAGTTATTGTGTGGAATCTTCTTGTATATAGTTGATGCTTGAAGCTCGACAATACTCAAGGCATTGAGATCGAATGCCAATTTTTCCTCTAGAAAATGATAAAGGAGAGGCTTCCCCTTAATATCCTTCAGTTTCCTGTCAAAGGGAATGGCCTGCTGGCGGCCTCTGATTCATCGGCGGGCTCAACGGCCTCCCTTTCCCGATCTCTCTTCTTCTACATCTCCCTCTGGGTAAGGACCTCCTCATCTGGCATCACCAGATCGACAGAAGGGGCCACAAAGGTCGCTGAAAAAGGAAAAAGGGTTAGAAGAAATCAAAGTAAAGTGTTGCTGAGATCGCAGGTGACCACAGAAAATTGCCTTACTCTCTTCTGGGGTGATCGCGGCGATCTCAGGCCAGATCGCTAGGTAGTGAAGCAGATCAAAGTGCTTGCTCGCCAAGAATGCCAGAAGCTTGACATCCTCCTCCTTCAAGCTTTTGGCCATGCCGATTTAAGCCCAATTGGCCTCAAACCTTGCGGCCAATATGATAAGGCCTATCCACGAAGAAAGAGGATGAGGGGAGTACCTGTGTGGTGGCATGAAGCCGCGCCGATCATCGGTCCTCCATTGTTGGTCGTGAGCTCTTTGGTGCCATGCCGATATGTGTTTAGGTGGTCGATTTCTTCTGGAAAGTGGGAGAAACTCATTTCCTTCACCCCTTGAGGCCTTTTAAAGAGCCAATTCAGGGACGGGGAGAGGCATAGCTTGGGATTTTCACCTTTAACTCCATTCATGGTAAAATTTCGGTCATCCCTAAATACCACTAAATTCATCCCCCATGAGGGTTAGAAAATCTCTTAATCTTCTCCTAATTGATAGGGGGAACGAATCCCCATCAATTAGGAAGACATTTGGCCTCCCTTGGCCATGATTTACTCCACCAAAATGGATCCCGACCACATTCCATGGGTTACGATACCGTCGGCGCTCTCTCTAGCGTCAGCGCTAACGTTTCGACAACATAGAGTTCGTTTCGACGGTACGGAGCTCGTCTCAACAGTACGTCGAATTTCCCACTACCGCCAGCGCTAGCGTCTCGACGGCCTAGAGCTCGTCTCGACGGTACGGAGCTCGTCTCTATGGTATGTCGATACACCCTCTACCGTCAGCACTAGCCACTACCGCCGGCGCTAGCTCTAAATTCAAATTACCCTTTCATTCTACGATTGGACAATTGGGGTGTTACGATGGGACCCCTTAATGAGTTAGGCATGTTATGGTGGGTTCGTGGGTCATGGTGATGCCCTAAAGCCAACCCTAGACGGGATAATTGGGATGCACTATTTGCAGACCAATGTGGTCTTCCTCTACTTGCCTAAGGTCTTATGATCCCTTCGCGAATCCTAAGTTTTTGTCATGACCTAGTCATGACAAAACCATCCTAGGGGGCTAGTTATTTGAGGTATGTTACAACCTGACGATGATCTGATTTTGAATCTTGTGCTTCTCCAAGAAGTTCATATATTCATCTTTGGAGAGACGACAGGGTTTATGATCGGCTTCGAGGAAGATATCAGCAGTGGTCGCTCAAACAGACACAATTTTTAGAGTTCATCGAGACCGGTGCTTTGGGCGCATTCAGAAATTATGAGATAAAGAATCCAAGGTCAGCTATTTATAGAAGTTGAGGGATAATTGTGTAATGATTGTTTTTCTGAGACCGCCCAATAAGTTGTGTAGACCGTTGAACCTACATAATTTTAGAAAAATATCAAGCAGTATAATAGCTCTCAATGAAATGAGACCGCAGTATTTCAAGAAACAATACAGAAATTTTCTAAAGGAAAGAGATCGACATCACAACATTCACATAGATCGCATAGAATAAAAATAAAATTGTCACAATATTTTACAAAATCCAAATTGTTCAGAGTCAATATCCCGAGATCGCATAGGATCAAGAATTAAAGCCTATCTTCTAGTATGATGTTTCCCCCCGATAAAGGCCGCAACATCTTGCATCTCATTGACAGCGGCCAAAGCGATCGTGAGGCTAAGATTTGCTGACATTTTGGTTTGATGGATCTTCGCGACCTCCCTATCTACTTGCTCCATAGGAATCACGATGATTTCAGACGTTGATCTCACTTCTGGGAGACCGCCAGAAGTTCCTGGCCTCATTGTCATTTGAGCAGGTCCAACTTTTAATGATGCAACCTCAGCGGCCAGAGCGGCGGCTTTCCCTTTGTAATATTCAGCGTCCTTTTCAGCTCTCCGGAGCGCCCTGGTGAGTTCGGCATTCTTCAGATCGCCTTCTTCGCAGACTCGTTGTTCGTTGGCGTGCAGTTTGTCTTCAAAATCGGTGATCAGAATCCAGAGTTGATCGTCGTGTGCTTGCTCCTGAGCTCACATAGTGTGAACATCCTCAAACATCGGCTTGAGGATATCAGCGAGCTGTGGGGGAATCACCAACTTTTATGGGATCTCCCCTTCCTCAGGAGTCTCCTCGACCTCGTCAACATCTGTGATCAAAAGCAAAGAATAGTTAGCTCAGTTACAACAACTCAATAATGGAAGAGATCGCACAGAGGGAGTACTTGGAAGGAAATCAAGACCGCAGTCGTGTAAGACATTTTCAACTTCTTTTGTGACCGTAGGGTCTGCAGTCAGCAAAAGGCGGTTTGATCACCTAAAGTATTCTAGGTTCATTATTTCTAACTCCCTTTTCTACGATCTCTCTCCTTCTTTTCTTCTCCTTTTTAGTTCTGCATTGCTGACAAGAATGGCATCTGTCTCAATGATAACGATCTTACGCCGCTCTTATGGAGATCTAGGACAAAGAGCATGCAGAGGAAGAACCTCTAATGGTCTCGCGACCAGCTTCGCCTTACCAATTCGCAAAGCAGAGACCGCTGCCATATGGTCTGCTGCTACCTTGTCTAGGTTGGCCTCCTGACCGGCAGAAAGACCCTTCGGATTGGCAGAAAGCGCGGTCTTCTCCTTCTTGAGCTGACGGGCTCCTTCTTCTTCCTCCTCTTCTTCCTTTTTCTTCTCTGCGGTCTTCTTTTTCTTCTTGTCCTTCTTCTTCTTCTCCTCATCCTCTCTCTCATCTTCCTCAGCAACAATCAACACTGCTTTCTCTTCTTTCTTCTTCTCTTTTTCTGCAGCGATTTGAGCTATTTTCTCCTCCTCTTTTTTCTTTTCTGCAGCGATCAATATTGTCTTTTTTTCCTTCTCTTTCTTTTCTTTCTCTACAGCGATCAATTCTGCCTTATTCTCTTTCCCCTTCCCCTCTCTTTCTTCCTTGTCCTTCTTCTTCGCCTCAACTTTTTGCCTAACTGCTTCCATTGCAGTCTTCTTCCTCTCAACGATCTCTTGTTCTTCGATGGCCTCCCAAAAATTCTCGGATTTGAAGGGGTCAAGTACCTGCGAGATTGAGCATACAAGGTAGTTAGAAGAGTCATCATCAAGATAAGCAATCAACTCTGAGTCCGCTCCCCTTGAAGACATTGAGATTGCAAGAAGAAGAGGAGGATCGACTTGTTCACTTACCCTCCCAGGCACATCCACAGGAGGGAGTACAAGACCGCCTTCTTCAGGGAGTGTGGTCGCCTTGACCAAAGCGGTCTTGGCGGTCACTTCCTTATTTTCATCGCTCCTTTTTCTTTTTGTTATCTAAACAGGGAGATCTATCCCTTTTCTCTTCGTTCCTTTTGTGGATTCCTGCTGATCCGCGATCTTCTGCCTAAGCTTTTCTGATGTAGACTTCTTCTCCTATATCTGAACTCTGATAGCCTAAGTAGAAGCCGTCTCGCCGGTCTGGACAACGACCTGATTAAGAGCTTCCATTGATTTGTTACAGTCAAAGATGATAGAGACACCTTGGAGATCCAGCACAAGAGACCCTGAAGAGTTGGTCGACAAGTCGACAACATTCAAGGTCGCCAAGACTGTGCTCTCCTTCAGCAATTCCGGTTGTTTTCTTTCCAGGGAAGAACTGGCGATCTCCTTCATCGCGTCTGTCTTCACCGAGGCCTTGGAGGCCTTGACCGCCAGCGCTTTCTTGAAACTAGCGGTCTCTTTCCTTTCGGCCTTTTTCTTTGGAGGTTCTACCTTGGGCAACCTCTTGGCCTTCGCCCGCTTGGTCAGAAGAGACATGATAACCTCCATTAAGAGCCCGTTGCGGTCTGAAAAAGGGTGATTGCCGATGGTTCAAGCTTGCTTTTCCTTGCAGAAAGTTTTGGATTCTGAAGCCTTGAAGCAGTATTTATAGATCTTTCTGCATTTATGATGGTCACACTCTAAACGGTCAAAGCGAACATTTCCGAAGTTCCATCGAAACTTAAAAATGTGCGGGAATCATGTTTCCCGGAAGTCCGCGACCTCTAATTTTCGGTCATAATGGTCGGTTCCAGGGGTCTTGTTGGGAACAATGCCCAACTATATTCCTGATTTGAAGATGTGCTCAGGTCAATGATAAAAGCACAATATATTTGATGGTATGCTTAGTTTATGCTTGCAGAGATTAAGTCATATGTCCAGTACTTCTCTAATCTCACTAATTCTAATATCGTCGAGAAGGACTGGACATATCGTCGAATAAACACTCAGACATCGTCGAGATTACTCGCAGAGGTAAGCATAAGGTTCATGTCGGTTATCGTAGAGATAATATAGACGTTCCGACGATATCGTTGTGACATCAAAGTACACACGATGATATCATCATAAGAATAAGAAGAATCGATCTAAGTCCAGTATCAACGTGTTAACCAGAACCACACGATGATATCGCTGTAAGGTTTAAGAAGAGTTAAGTTAAATTATTCGGCTTTGTCGATGACATCGTCGTAAAAGAAGCCTTGCGCCGAGAAGGCTAAGGGAGAACTCTTGAAGACAGATTTTGAAAGAAGAATTGCTTGTCGTCAAAATGATCAAGACATATCATCAATAAGACAGTAAGGTATCAACGATATCGTCAATAAGACAGTATGGTTTCGACGATATCGTCGATAAGATAGAATGGTTTCAACGACATCGTCGAGAAGACGACAAGTCATCAATAAGATTACGATGGCACCTTTAAAGTTGAATTCATGTCATCGTAAGTGCAAGTGCAGCTATGATATCTTGTATCGTCGAGATATCATTCTCTGAAGAGGATTGAAGAAGACTTGAAGATTTGTCCAAGTCCAAGGAGAATCGGCGTAAGGGCAAGTTCTGCCGTCAAGATGTTTCAAACATCATCGAGACAGATCAAGACATTTCAAATCGCACTGTCTACATTTAATGTCGCCGCCCGGTGGTCCAATCAGCGCGTACCGTTAAGGATTGAGTCTCTGACCCTTAAAGGACATCATAGGAGACCGTTAGTCAGCTCCTCAGTCTTATAAAAGAGATAAGTGTCTACCCTAATTTTGAAGAGTAAGACATAGCAAGAAACGCAGAAAAATGCAAGATTCAATAGAACAGTAAGACTGCGAAAAGAAGGAACAAGAACCAGAGAAAAAAACTTCCTCATTATGTATTCTCCAAGTTTCAGTCAAGCAACATCGGCTGATAAGAAGTGTTCCAGATTGAAGAAGGGATTGTAGAAGAATCTGTGTTATCCATGAAATCATCCAAAGCATTCTCTTCAAGTCCAAGACGCCAATCTCCATCCGGCTAAGAAGTTTTTATTTCCAAATCTTTTTCTGTAGGGCTTGCGGGCCTGAGCTTGTAGGATCTGTTTTCAGAACTGAGTTGTTGGGCATGATGTCCTGAGTACTGTAGGGCTTGAGGGCCTGAGTTGTAGGGCTTGCGGGCATGAGATTGTAGGATCTATTTTTAGATCTGAGTTATAGGGCTTGAGGGCATGAGATGTAGGGCTTGAGGGCCTGAGTTATAGGGCTTGCGGGCCTGAGTTTTGGCGGAGTTTGCCGACCCTAGAACACTGCTAGAAAGATGCATAGGGACAATGGACTACTAAAGACACCCTATCTTGAGGAACAACAATACATCTGGTGTTCTTGTGTGTTTTGTTTCTGTGATTGGTTGTTGTGCTGTGTTAGATTAACTTAGTTCGTGTGCATAATTTAAAAAACAACTATATCACATATTCCCCCCTTCTAGGTGATAGTTGCATAACTAACAAGTGATATCAGAGCTAGGTTGATCAAAGAGTGACTTAACAGTCAGATCTATATATTGGAACTACTCATTATGGCAGGAGGTGATCTGCACAGAGAAATGAGATCCATGAAGCTCCCAATTTGCAGCAAGAAAACTTTCCTATTTGGAAAGAAAGGTTAAGACTCTTCATGGAAGATGCTGATCCCAGGGTGTATGTAGCTGTTCAAGAGGTCCCCTTCACCCCCATGACTGCATCTACCAGTAATCCTACTCAATAGGTGCCAAAGAAATATGTTGATATGAGCATGGATGAGCTTGCACTGGTAAGCCTGGATAAGAGAGCACAGAACATTACTGATTCACCTTAACATGGAAGCTGCTCTCCCATGAACTATGAAAAGCTGAAGAAGAAAGCTTAAAGGGGGACACAAAAGAAAGATCAGTAGCTCTGAAGGCTGAGAACATGAGGAGATGAAAGTGCACAGTGTGCCTCTGAGAATCCTCTAGAGGGGGTGGATAGAGATTTAAAGTATTTCTATCCTAACTGTGTAAACAATAAAATACACTAAAGAATTATGCTCAACAAAATCACAGGCAGAATAATAACAATGCAGGAAATAAATTGCTGAATAAAAGGAATTGGGGCAGCACAGAAAAACACAACACAAACACCAAAATTTTTATTGAGGTTCCCAAAATGTGGGTACTCCCCTTATCTAACACCTGGTAGGAATGCACCAACTGTGCCTGATTCTTTTGGTAAGGAGACTCTCAGAACCACTGATCTTTTGATAAGGAGATCATGAACCACCAGATCTTTTGATAAGGAGATCTTGAACCACTGAATCCTTTGGAAGAGGGATTCTTAAAACTCTTTTACAGGAGAGAATGAGAAGGAGAAAGAAGAAGTATAGAAGGGGAAAAATTCTGTTCTCAGAATTATGAAGAACAACTTCTTGATTCTTTCACTGGATCTGCTTATGATTAACTCCTACTAATGATGGTGATGTATTGCAGGAGCTATGAATGTTAGATCCTTTCTCTTTCTACTGATTGAGATCTGGCTGCTATATGATTGTGATGAAGAGCAGCCTTCAGATCTTCTATTCCATAAGATGGAGAGCATCAGTTCTTTCTTCTCTGTATGTTCTCTATTAGGGTTCCTGAGGAGGAAGAGAAGATGGAGCCCTAATATAAAACAGTTAGTCGATTGTGATGAATGCCCTGGTTTTCTCTTTCCCTTCTTCCCTTTTATTGTCCCTGTTCAATTTGAATTTGTTTCCTTTTCTGGTAAATCCTGAAAAGGTATATTTATCTGGACAATTACTCTTTTCCTTCCTTCTTTAATTCCCGACCTGTCCACCAACAATAAGCTTATTTCCAAGAAAGCTTTTGTGTCCTGTCTTAATTCATCTTTCCATTTGAGGCAATTAATGAGCCGTTGGGGAACGGTCTTGAGTATTGTGGGCCATGAGAGAGGATACAAAATGACAGCTGAAAAGGATTCCTTTTCAGACTGTATTCGACGTACCGTCAAGTTCTCTCCTCTCTTATCGACGCACCATTGAGTTCTTATAGGAGCAACTTCGAATTCATTCTTGCTCTGATTTAACTCTACTAGTTGACATTGCGTCAATATCTTATCGACGTAACCGATGAGTTGAAAGACATGGCTCTGAACTTCATTATCTGCGTCGAGATAAAGTCGACGTTGCGTCGACTTTAGATGGCTTCGACAGAAACTTCCTTCTGCGTTGAATTGAAGTAGAAGTTGCGTCGACTTCTCAAGGTACTTCGACAGGTCCCTGGCCTCTACATCGACATCTATTCGACATAACGTCGACTTGAGTTACTTCGACAGAAGGGTTGCACCACTTGGACTTCTAGTCAGAGTAGCGTCGATATTCAATCGATGTTGCGTCGATTTCTATTCGACACAAATGTTAACTTGCCCAAATTTTGCTTCTCGTGATCTGGTCTTGACACCCTAAGTTGAGTGTGATATCCTAAGACATCTAATGACTAGATTACCCTTACTATGCAATGGGTAATTCAACTTAAGAGATAAAATCACTTTTTAGATGATTTGTTAAGTTAAATCAAAGGGGTTTTTCACAACAATCTTCCCCTATTTATCTTAACAAATTTTACAGTTTGAATAAAGTGATTTTACACATTTCTTTGCATAAAACAAAAATACATGCAGGACAACATAGATATAAGAAAATGTAGACTGTTTTTCACATGCCATTTCATTCCATTGTCAAGAAATATATAGGTATCCATAAATGTTTTTCAAGAACCATAAAACTTTACAGAGTACTTTACTGCTCCTTCTCAGGAGTTCTTCTCTTCCTTGAAAATACTTTTACCTTTCTAGGATCAATGTTCAGAGGCTCATCATCTTATGTAATAGCCTCTTTGGGAAGCTCCCCCTAAGAGTTTGCATTTACTTCAGCCTGTTGTGCAGCTTCCTAAGCAATCTGGGCAACCTCATTCAGAATATCATTCTGAGGCACCCCCTGAACTAATGTTGTACTTATATCTTCCATCTCTGTATCCAGATTCCTTTACACATCTAGAGTAGGTTTCCCCTAAATATCTGGGAGCTCCCCCTGATCTACTGGAAGCTCCCCCTGATCTGCTGCATTTGTTTGCTCTTCATTCAGCTTTTCTAGGAGCTCCACCTGATCTGCAGGCTCCCCTAGATCTGTGCATCTTGAAAGTTAGTAACTTTGTCATGAGCAGGAGAGACATCATCATTATTACCCACCTCTAGGACAGGCCATTCTTCCTCCAGAATGTTCTCCCCCTTCTTAACCTTGCTGGCAAGAGAGGTTAAGAATTCTTTTGTGACCATGGAGGAAGACACAAAGTCCTTGAGGCTCTGGAGGGATCATTTAGAATCTAACAATTCATCCTCCATTTGAGAATACTTCCTATCAAATTTTCTGACCTGAGAGGTCACCCTGCCTGCAAAGGTAGAGGAGGCAAGTCCAACTGCTTTGGAGATGATTTGCTCAAGATCAATTGTGGGGATATGAGAGGTAGATGGAGGAGGTGATGGAGGGAAGTCTTCTTGGATAGGGGAGATAGTATGATAGGTTTCTGGAGAGACATGAATTGGAGGTGGAGGTGGAGCAAAGATGGATGGAATCTGATGAGGAATTTGAGGAGATGGATCTGGGGCTGAAGAGGATTGGTGTTGTTGTTGTTGTTGTTGTTATTGTTGCTGTTGTTGTTTTTGTGGAGCTGGAGTATCTTTCTGTGAAGGATCTGGTATTTGCCTCTTTGAATCTTGAGGAGGAGGAGAAGGAGGAGGTGAGACTGGAGCTTGACCAGGCATCAAGATTTGCCTGGTCCACTTAGAGAATATTCCTATGTTTATTCTCTTTCCAGGAGGAATGGGTACTCCTTTGGACTTACAAACTGCTGGAAAATGGTGAAGCAAAACCTGACTCATCATCCTCATATATGCATTTTCATTGTGGGCATATTTGTGCCAAATCATCCTTAGGAGGCATTTCTTCCAATTTATCCTTTTCTTTAGAATTAAAGTTCCCATAATTTGAAGATGTTGCTTTGGAACAACATCATGTGCTGAGATTTTACACATCAATACCTTTCCTACTATATCAGCTAGGAACTTGTATTCTTCTCCAAGGTCGACCTTTTTCAGGTTTATGGGCTTATCTTTCTTGAATTGCATCAGTTCTAGGTCCCTCTTGGTCTCATCCCCTGTTAATTCATCTGGCTCTTTCCCAGTTAGAAGATCATAGGTTTGATTCAGTAACTCCTCTGTTATCAGTACATCTGTGTCATAAACATTTCCCTTGAAGGAACCATCCTCTCCTATCTGAACACTATCCTTAAACTCAGTTAGTTCAATATCCAGGATCTTGCATCTGGTGGATATCAGCTTGGTTAGGCCAGCATCTTGAAATAGGCCATGAATGGCCTTGAAGCTTTCGGCAGCTGCGCTAAACGAATCAACATCCACATCAAATCTGGAATTAATCTTTGGAGGATCCATTGATTTTGAGGTACCTGCAAACATAGAAAGAAAACAAAAGAGAGAGGCACGAGAGAGTTGGATAATAAGAGAGCAAGACGAGAAGAATTTGAAAGCGCAATGATGTCGACGCTGAAGTTGTTTAAAAGAAGGCGATTCGTCGCAACTTAGGGTTTATGTCGACACACCGTCGATAAGGATTAGTATTTGGTGTGCAAACAAAAGTCGAGAATCCTCCTAGAAGCACTTCTGAGCGCGCAGTAATATCGATGTTCTGTCGAATAATATTCGACGTAATCCAATTGACGTAATAACATTCTGGAAATTGTTCAACATCCCTTAAGTCGACGTAGTCCTGTCGACGTTACATTGATTGTCAATCGATGCAACCACGACTCTGATCAGCGACCAATAAGACGACGCATGCGTCGATAAGAACTCGAGGTTGCGTCGAGATCTATTCGAATTATCCACTCTGGATGCTTCTTGACGCTAGTGTCGAGTAGAAGTCGATGGTACGTCGAATTCTATTCGACGTACCTCTGAATGAACAGATCTATTTCCTTAGAAAATTCTTGCTATTTTTCCCAGCAATTATATTTATTGAAAATAGATTATAATATTAATTTTATAAGCTGTAAGGAAAAATCAAGGCAGAAATCACTCACTTGGATGAAGATTGTTCCTTATTCATGACCTACATCTTTTTTCCCCCACTCCATTTTCTCCAGAATGGGACCCTACCTAACCCTGCACAAGTAAGTCAAACATTAGAAGGGACCCAGGTTACCTTGGGCCCTTTGTTTTTACCATTATAGGTTTCAATGAAAGAATATAAGGGTCTCTCATGATACACTTTTGGATGATAAGGAATGGGTTTCCCAAACCTATTATCTTGATACTTGAAATGAGTATAAAATGTATATAAATAAAGAAGATCAGCAGAATGTTTTATTACCCTAGGTTTTGCTTTAACATTTTGATTGAGCTCATTTAATTTCTCTACATGATTCTTGCCTAACGGTTTTTCCTTTTTATTCAGATTTACCTTCTTAGGTTTATCTATCCTATCTGGGTAACTACTATCCTTACCCTTAGATGATACATTTTTCTCACTTGGTTGGTATTCACTAGGCCTAACAAAGGACACTAGATTTTTCCAGGCAGGCTTCTTAGGTACTTCTGTGCTAGTGGAGGGATCTGCTCCTTACCTTAAGTGGTTAAATCTCATATAGTGATTTTCTGTGGTATCTTTGAGCTTCTGACTCCTCCCATTGAGTGAGTCCTCAAAGGCCTTTTCCATCCTTTGCTAGCTCTTCTTTCAGATTTATGTTTTCTTCTCTAAGTTTAATCAATTCTGACTCTTTAGTATTAATTTCATTTGTTAGATCTTGATTTCTTAGGTATATTTCATCTTTCTTAAGATTTTCTAATTCAGTCTTAGCTGTGCCTAATTCTTTTTATACCCTGAGATGATCAATGCAGAAATCTTTAAAATAGGATTTAAAATCATCTGAGCTGAAATCAAACTCATCAAAATTTGATACCTGTTCCTCTTCGTCATCTGATGACATCCTTAGTTCCATCATGCAGGCTGCTTCTGCTGATGCTTCATCATCACTTTCAGATGATGAGGAGCTTAATTCTGCTTCAAAATCACTCCATGTTTCAGCAATGAAGCCCTTGGCTTTCTTCTTATCCTTTCCTCTGAAGGACTTCTTCTTCTTCTTCTCCTCTTTGTTGCTGCTTCTTTCTCTTTGCTCTTGTGGGCACTCAGGAGCAATGTGCCCTGGTTTGTTGCAAGTAAAATAGGTAATCTCCCTCTTTGGAGTTTTATCAAACCTGGGCCTTGAATCTCTTTCTTTTCTCCTTGAGTCTTCAGTCTTGACCCATTTCTTGAATCTCCTTGCTAGCAGACTGAACATTTCATCTTCAGGAGTAGAGGGCTCTCCTTCAGTAGCATTCAGAGCTAGGCTCCTTTGGATAGGAGCTGGAGTAGTTTCCCTTTCTTCTGATTCAACCCTATTCTTCAGTAACATCTCATAAGGCTTAAGCTTTCCTAGCAAAGCTTTAATAGAGATTTCTCTGTGGCACCTGGACTCTCTGATTGCTCAGATCCTTGAATCCCATGAGCTAGGGAAGCACATAAGGATTTTATATTTAATTTTAGTCAAGGATATCTCCTTGTCCAATCCTCTGAGCTCATTAATGATAATGTTGAATCTGTCATACATATCAGCAACAGATTCTTCAGCTTTCTTTTGAAAGTTCTCATACTGGGATATGAGAAGGGACTTTTTATCTTTCCTTTCATCTGATCTTCCTTCCACCATTCTGGTGAGAGAATCCCAGATATCTTTTGTTGATTGGCATTCAGCAACCTTCTGGAAAATTTCATCTGACATTGTTGAAACCAGAATGTTCATAGCCTTGGCATCACATGCCTTGACCTTCTTTTCAACTTCTATCCACTTTCTTCTTCCTTTTGTCTGACTGGAGCTGGAGGACCTGTGAGAAGAACAATATACATCAATAGAATTCATATAGAGCCTTATTCTGGCCTTCCAGAGTATGAACTTGTTCAAGTTACACACTGGGGGTCTTGTAGAAGCATAATCCTTAGTACTCATTTTTAAGAGATATATTTGTAATAAAGAAAAATGAGTAGGTCTTTTTGATCAAGGTGTTAACCTTTTAATGATCAACCTCCCTCTGATACTAATTAAAAGTGCACAGTGTACCTCTGAGAATCCTCTAAAGGGGGTAAATAGAGATTTAAAGTATTTCTAGCATAACTGTATAAATAATAAAATACACTAAGGAATTATGCTCAACAAAATCACATGCAGAATAACAATAGTGCAGGAAATAAATTGCTGAATAAAAGGAATTGGGACAGCATAGAAAAGTACAACACAAACACCAGAAATTTTATTGAGGTTCCCCAAAATGTGGGTACTCCCCTCTTCTACCACCTGGTAAGAATGCACCAACTGTGCCTGAGTCTTTTGGTAAGGAGACTCTCAGAACCACTGATCTTTTGATAAGGTGATCATAAACCACCAGATCTTTTGATAAAGAGATCTTGAACCACTAGATCTTTTGATAAGGAGATCTTGAACCACGGAATCCTTTGGAAGGGGATTCTTAAAACTCTTTTACAGGAGAGAATGAGAAGGAGAAAGAAGAAGGGTAGAAGGGGAAGAATTCTGTTCTCAAAATTATGAAGAACAGCTTCTTGATTCTTTCAATGGATCTGCTTATGATTAACTCCTGCTTATGATTGTGATGTATTGCAGGAGATATGAATGTCAGATCCTTTCTCTTTCTACTGATTGAGATCTGGCTGCTATATGATTGTGATGAAGAGCAGCCTTCAGATCTTCTATTCTATAAGATGGAGAGCAACAGATCTTTCTTCTCTGTATGTTCTCTATTAGGGTTCCTGAGGAGGAAGAGAAGAGGGAGCCCTAATAGAAAATAGTTAAACGATTGTGATGAATGCCCTATTTTTCTCTTTCCTTCTTCCCTTTTATTGTCCCTGTTCAATTTGAATTTGTTTCCTTTTCTAGTAAGTCCTGAAAAGGTATATTTGTATGGATAATTAGTCTTTTCCTTCCTTCTTTAATTCCCAACCCGACTACCAACAATAAGCTTATTTCCAAGAAAGCTTTTGTGTCCTGTCTTAATTCTTCTTTCTATTTGAGGCAATTAATGAGCCATTGGGGAAGGGTCTTGAGTATTGTGGACCATGGGAGAGGATCCAAAATGACAGCTGAAAAGGATTCCTTTTCAAACTATATTCGTCGTAGCGTCGAGTGCTCTTCCTCTCTTATCGACGCACCATCGAGTTCTTGTAGGAGCAACTTCGAATCCATCCTTACACTGATTGAACTCTGCTAGTTGACGTTGCGTAGATATCTTATCGACGTAATGAACATGTTGAAAAATATTGCTCTGAACTTCATTATCTGCGTCAAGATGAAGTCGACGTTGCATCGACTTTAGATGGCTTCGACAGAAACTTCCTTCTGCGTTAAATTGAAGTAGAAGATGCATCGACTTCTCAAGGTACTTTGACAGGTCCCTGGCCTCTATGCCTACATCTATTCTACGTAACGTCGACTTCAGTTAATTCGATAGAAGTGTTGGACCACTTGGACTTCTAGTCAGAGTAGCGTCGATATTCACTCGATGTTGCGTCAATTTCTATTCGACGCAAATGTTAACTTAGTCCAAATTTTGCTTCTCTTGATCTAGTCTTAACACCCTAAGTTGAGGATATCTCCTTGTCCAAGCCTCTGAGCTCATTAATGATACAGCTGAATCTGTCATACATATCAGCAACAGATTCTTCAGCTTTCTTTTGAAAGTTCTCACACTGGGATATGAGAAGGGTCTTTTTATCTTTCTTTTCATCTGAGCTTCCTTCCACCATTCTGGTGAGAGAATCCTAAATATCTTTTGTTGATTGTCATTCAGCAACCTTCTGGAAAATTTCATCTGACATTGTTGAAACCAGAATGTTCATAGCCTTGACATCACATGCCTTGACCTTCTTTTCAGCTTCTGTCCACTTTCTTCTTCTTCCTTTTGTTTGACTAGAGCTGGAGGACCTGTGAGAAGAACATTATAGATGTCTTCATCAATGGAATTCATATAAAGCCTTATTTTGGCCTTCCAGAGTGTGAACTTGTTCAAGTTACACACTGGGGGTCTTGTAGAAGCATAATCCTTAGTACTCATTTTTAAGAGATATATTTGTAATAAATAAAAATGAGTAGGAGGTCTTTTTGATGGGTGTTAACCTTTTAATGATCAACCTCCCTCTGATACTAATTAAAAGTGCACAGTGTGCCTCTGAGAATCTTCTAGAGGGGGGTGAATAGAGATTTAAAGTATTTCTATCCTAACTGTGTAAATAATAAAATACACTAAGGAATTATGCTCAAAAAAATCACATGCAAAATAATAATAGTGCAGGAAATAAATTGCTGAATAAAAGGAATTGGGACAGCACAGAAAAGCACAACACAAACACAAGAAATTTTATAGAGGTTCCCCAAAATGTGGGTACTTCCCTCTTCTACCACCTGGTAAGTATGCACCAACTATGCCTGAGTCTTTTGGTAAGGAGACTCTCAGAACCACTGATCTTTTTATAAGGAGATCATGAACCACAAGATCTTTTGATAAAGAGATCTTGAACCACCAGATCTTTTGATAAGGAGATCTTGAACCACTGAATCCTTTGGAAGAGGGATTCTTAAAACTCTTTTACAGGAGAGAATGAGAAGGAGAAAGAAGAAGGGGAGAAGGGGAAGAATTCTGTTCTCAAAATTATGAAGAACAGCTTCTTGATTCTTTTACTGGATCTGCTTATGATTAACTCCTGCTTATGATGGTGATGTATTGCAGGAGCTATGGATGTCTGATACTTTCTCTTTCTACTGATTGAGATCTGGCTGCTATATGATTGTGATGAAGAGCAGCCTTCAGATCTTCTGTTCTATAAGATGGAGAGCAGCAGATCTTTCTTCTTTGTATGTTCTCTAATAGGGTTCCTGAGAAGGAAGAGAAGAGGGAGCCCTAATAGAAAACAGTTAGCCGGATGTGATGAATACCCTATATTTCTCTTTCGTTTCTTCCTTTTTATTGTCCCTATTCAATTTGAATTTGTTTCCTTTTCTGTTAAGTCCTGAAAAGTTATATTTGTATGGATAATTATTCTTTTCCTTCCTTCTTTAATTCCCGACCCGACCACCAACAATAAGCTTATTTCCAAGAAAGCTTTTGTGTCCTGTCTTAATTCTTCTTTCTATTTGAGGCAATTAATGAGCCGTTGGGGAAGGGTCTTGAGTACTGTGGACCATGAGAGAGGATCCAAAATGACAGTTGAAAAGGATTCCTTTTCAGACTGTATTCGACGTAGCATCGAGTTCTCTTCCTATCTTATCGACACACGATCGAGTTCTTGTAGGAGCAACTTCAAATTCATCCTTGCTCTGATTGAACTCTGCTAGTCGACATTGCGCATATATCTTATCGACGTAACCGACGTGTTGAAAAACATTGCTCTGAACTTCATTATCTGCGTCAAGATGAAGTCGATGTTGCATCGACTTTAGATGGCTTCGACAGAAACTTCCTTCTGTGTTAAATTGAAGTAGAAGTTGCGTCGACTTCTCAAGGTACTTTGACAGGTCCCTGGCCTCTATGTCGACATCTATTCTACGTAACGTCGACTTGAGTTAATTTGATAGAAGTGTTGGACCACTGGGACTTCTAGTCAGATTAGCGTCGATATTCACTCGATGTTGCGTCAATTTCTATTCGACGCAAATGTTAACATTGCCCAAATTTTGCTTCTCTTGATCTAGTCTTAACACCCTAAGTTGAGTGTGACATCCTAAGACATTTAATGACCAGATTACCCTTGCTATGCAATGGGTAATTCAACCTAAGAGATAAAATTACTTTTTAGATGATTTGTTAAGTTAAATCAAAGGGATTTTTCCCAACAGGAGATCCAAGGACAAGACTCCTGCATATAATGACAGATATGAAAGCAGTGAAGCTTCTGATACCAGCACATCAAAATCTGACAACACTGGCAAAGTGATGGCCCTCCTATCTAAGCAGTTCAAAAAATTGATCTATACAAGGAGAAGAGACAACAACAAACCATCTTCTTCAAGCTCCAGAAGATCTGGTCAACATGACAGATCAAAATCCTCAAGGGAGGACATGTACAAATCAAAACCTAGTAAATTTGATTTAACTGACACTGTTTGCTATTCTTGCAATAAAGTAGGTCACATGATTGTTGATTGCCCTTCAAAGAAGAGGGGATCAAAGAACCATGAAGACAGAAGAAGGTCAAGGGACAAGAAGAAACCTGAAAAAGGGTTTATAGCAATGAAAATTCAGAACCCTGAGTGATTCTGATCCAAGCTCTTCAGAAACTGAGGAGGAAGCACTTATTGGCCTTATGGACATAAATAAAGAAATCCAGGATGACAATAACTCTCTTGGGAAGGTACAAATCAGAGCTCCCCTATCTGTTTCTGATTCTAAATCAGTAGCAGATTCCTTACATGATGTTGAAAGTGAGTCTGCTGCAAACAACACATCCTCAAGATCCACACATAAGGTTAAATCTGAGCTGATACAACAATATAAAGCTTTGTAGAAAGCTTTCAAGAAAAGCAAGAAACTCCTCAAAGTTCAGACTAAGGAGCTGGATTCATTGAGAACTACCCACTCTGAGCTCCAGGAGATAGCTGAGAAGCTGGCTGCTATGAGCAAAGAAGTGGATAGATTCAAGGAAGCCACCAAGCTCAAAAATGTTAAACTGGCTCAGAAGTACAAGGTCATTAAGGACCTTGAGGAAATGCTGCTGGCTGAAAAGAAGCTTGTTGCCAGCTTTTCAAAACCCAAGACTGTCCTTCCTATTATTGACAATTTTTCTACACCATTCAGAGCTTGTATAGGATTCAATAGTGAGACAGTCAAGGGTAAAGCGTGTGAAGAGCAACCCTCTTTTAAGAAGGTGCTGCTGGAATCAAACCCCTTTGACCAGGACTCTTCATATGGTAATCTGACCAATGCCTGCTCAGCAAGTGGCAGTAAGTCCTCTATCCCAAATAGAAGAGCAGGCTTTGGGCTAAGTGCTTTTAATGCACCCCATGAGGAGATTCAGATGAAGAATCCAGGTGCCTTTGTCCATGGACCTGGAGCCACAACACTCAAAAGAAAGGGAAAGGCTGCTCCTACCAAGCCTGTTCCCAAGGAGGTGAACCAAAAGGTGGTGAGACCAGCTCCACTTCATACTCACACCTGTGAGGTTCACCCAAGACCTGTTAGGCCAGGTGTCTTCACTCCTGCCCACTAATATTGCCATCCTATTCATATGGTGAGGCAGGAGAGAAGATACATCAGGTTTCAGTGTTGGTGTTGTGGGAAAGTGGGTCACTTTGCCCTAGATTGTTGGTTCAATCCAACAGGGCCGAGTGCAAAGAGAGTGCAGAGCACTCTGAGGTGTGGTGTCCCAGATATCCCTCTAACAGAAACCAAGGACCCAAATCAAATTGGTGCCTATGGGTAAGTAAATTTTCTTGCAGGTACATCAAAATGCCAACAAATCTCCCATATGGTATTTGGACAGTGGTTGCTCCAGATGCATGACTGGAGTAAGGAGCTATTTAAGAAACTTCACCCCTGTGGAGAATGGAACAATAGTCATATTTGGAGGTTCAAAAAAAGGGGTGACCAAAGGCTATGGAGAAGGTCAGGTTAAGTGTTGAAGGAACCTCTCAAGAAGGGTTGAACATTGTCTAAGCCAAACAAGCATATGATGATTGTCTCGACAACACAATCAGTTGTCTCGGTGACACAATCAGTTGTTTCGACGACATGATCAGTTGTTTCGACGACATGAGTATATCTCGACGACAACTGGATCAAGAAGGAACAATGCATAACGACAGCATATTTTGACGACATACTGGAGTATCGTCGAAATAGGGAACAACTATTAAACATGATACTGGATCGACAAATCAGAGTCGTCCGATGAAATATTAAGGTACACGCCTCTTCATCTACCAACATTATAAATAGAATGAATGCTTAGGATAAAAATTACGCTCTCATTTTCCCTAACACATTCCTACGACAAACTTTTGTTCCATCCCAGACAACTGCTACTCCTCACGATTCTTCTGCAATGGATCCAAAGATAGAAGAGACATCAGTGATTTCAGGATGTGAGCTTCAGCGAGGAGGATTCAACTCCTGTTTAGGTGAAATTTGGTCTGTAATTGGGTTACTGGAATAGGGGAGCCTTGAATATCTGCTAAGTGAACCCTGCGTTCTTCTCAACAGAGAGCTCCTGGAATTTTATGGAGGGGCCAGATTAAACAGTTCAGAATCATCCGTAAAATCATTTGTGGCTGGGAAGAAAGTAAAAGTATCTGCAAAGAGCCTGGGAAAGGCGTTGCATTTGCCTCGGCTGGAGGAAGAGGTGTCCCATGAAGACATATCTGCATGTTATAAATGGTGTGGGCACTCTGTAAAGACCTATGGGTCTATCAAAAGAGCAGACTTCAATAAGAAGGGAAAGCTTCTTGCAGACACAATTGGAAAGGTCCTGTTATGCAAACCGGGTTCTCATGGCCGGATCTCCAAGGACATGTTTGAAGTAATGTGAAGGATAATTCTCTCCAAAAAGATTGACTGGAGGAAATTTGTATTTCAGAAAGTGAAAAGCAGTCTACAGACCCCCTCCTTTGGGAAAATTCTATCTATTTTCTTCCTGAATTCCCTTGAGGAAGTGCTCAACAGGAAGATGGGGGTGCCTCTGTACTACTCCAAGAGGCTAGACTCCAAGCAGCTGGATAGGTGGGATAGGTCCATATCCAAAGGACCTATAGGTACTTCTTCGGTTCAACAGAATAAGTCCAAGAAAGTTGTCCCAGTAGTTGCCTCAGAGGAGGAGGAGTCCTCTAGTAGCTCGGAGGAAGGAAGAGCCCCATCCCAGCAAATCCCGCTCAAATTGAGGGGGAGATGTCTTTACCATAAGATATCCCAGAACAAGAAGGTGTACCTGCTAACATAGAGGTGGCTGAAGAGTGGAGAAACCCAATCATGGGAAGTGATCCAGTTGAGGGGGAGTCCCAACCCGGTAGCTCAGCCTAAGACACTAAAATGGTTGAGGGGGAGACCCATTTGTGGTGCTCTACCCTAGGAGCTCAGGAAGATCCTATCCAGCTGGAGATCATCCCAGAAGCAAGAGCTGACAGAATAGGGCAAGAGCCAGAAGTAGCTGAGGATACTGCACCCTCCACTGGGCTTGAATTGGCCCTTAGAGGAAAGAAAGTTATCATGGTGGAAAATGAGCCAATAAAGGTAGAATCTCCTAAGAAGTCAACTGTTCAGATCAGTGACTGCTCATCTTACAGTGCTCCTCAAGATACCCCCCAAGAAAGAGTTGCTCCAGAGGACAATGCTGCTGAATCATCCTTTGCTCAATCAGGATCCTTACTCCATAAGCTCTTAGCATTACTCAATGCTCAGAGGCAAAAAATGGAATCATTCATCCTGCAAATAGTTGATGGTCTGAGGAATGAAATGAAGGCTGAGCTGAAGACTGTGAAGAAGGAGATACTTCATCTGAACACTCAATATGCTCAATTCTATCACCTAGCAACTCCATCCATGGAGCTTGTTGGTGAAGAAATCTACAAGGTTGGCCATCAAACCCATTTGCTCATGCAGAATCAAGTCACCTTCTCAGGCAATGTGGAGCGTGCCTTTAGACAGATCAAAACAATCGTTCATGAAGATAGAGATCGCATTCTGAATAGAGTAAATGGAAGTGCTAACACTTTGGATGCACATCGGCTGGAAGTTTGAAACAACCTAGATGCAATTGAACAACAGATACATGAAAGGCTAATCTCAATGCAAGAAACCTTGGATGAACGGTTAATTGAAGAAGTCTTAAAGGGGGAGAAGGCAATCATAAATGTAGGTTCACATCAAGCTATGTGGACTGTCGGTCAAGTCAAGCAAGCCTTGTAGAAGCCCCCATCAGGATATGAATTAGCTGAACCATCCGTCAGCACAGACTTAGAGGACCATGGTGCTGAATTTGCAGAGTCAGCAACCTAAAAGAAAAGAAAGAAACTTCAAAGCAAGAAGTACAGGCAAAAGAGACTGAGGGAGATTGAGCAGGATCCACAGACAGGCAAGTGGAGTCCTACCTCCAGGGAAATCATCTCAACAAGATGGATTGAATTTGGATATCCTCACGAAAGCTTTGAAATGGTATACTACTCAGATGATTGTAATCTGCATCTATGGAAAATGGACAAAAGGAGGAATCACAAGCTTGCATTCCCTCATGGTCCTCCTCCCTCTCCAAAGAAGATTCCAAAGCCCATCCATTTTTATGAAAGACAAAATAGGAAAGGCAATCATAGCAGCAGCAGAGGTTGAAGTGTACTATCAAAGAAGTTTTGTTTAAGAATTCAAGGGGCAAATGATTGTGAAAATTTTGTTTAAAAATATTCATTCTGTTTACATAATTTTTGGTAGTTGAATCAATTTTATTTGCTTGAATTTTGATTCTTTCTATGTATGGCATTTATCATTGAGGTGAGTTAGAACTTCTTCAAATAGGGGGAGATTGTTGGAAACAGTGACCAACAATGTTCCTGCTTTGAAGAAGTGCTCAGGTCAATGATAAAAGCACTATGTATTTGATGGTATGCTTAGTTTATGCTTGCAGAGATTAAGTCATATGTCCAGTACTTTTCTAATCTCACTAAGTCTAATATCGTCGAGAAGAACTGGACATATCGTCGAATAAACACTATGACATCGTCGAGATTACTCACAGAGGTAAGCAGAAGGTTCATGTCGGTTATCGTTGAGATAATATGAACGTTCTGACGATATCGTTGTGACATCAAAGTACACACGACGATATCGTAGTAAGAATAAGAAGAATCGATCTAAGTCCAACATCGTTGTGTCAACCAGAACCACACGATGATATCGCTGTAAGGTCTAAGAAGAGTTAAGTTAAAGTATTCGTCTTTGTCGACGACATCATCGTAAAAGAAGCCTTGTCGTCGAGAAGGCTAAGGGAGAACTCATGAAGACAACTTATGAAAGAAGAATTGCTTGTCGTCAGAATGATCAAGACATATCGTCAATAAGACAGTAAGGTTTCAACGATAATGTCGATAAGACAGTATGGTTTCGACGATATCATCGATAATACAGAATGGTTTCAACGACATCGTCGAGTAGACTGCAAGTCGTCAACAAGATTATGATGACACCTTTAAAGATGAATTCATGTCGTCGTAAGTGCAAGTGCAGCTATGATATCTTGCGTCGCCGAGATATCATTCTCTGAAGAAGATTGAAGAAGACTTGAAGATTTTTCCAAGTCCAAGAAGGATCGGCGTAACGGCAAGTTCTGTCATCGAGATGTTGTGAATATCATCGAGACAGATCAAGACATTTCAAATCGCGATGCCTACATTTAATGTCGCCGCCCGGTGGTCCAATCAGTGCACATCATTAAGGAATGGGTCTCTGACACTTAAAGGACATCATATGAGACCGTTAGCTAGCTCCTTAGTCTTATTAAAGAGATAAGTGTCTGCCCTAATTTCGAAGAGTAAGACACAACAAGAAACGCAAGATTCAATAGAACAGTAAGGCTGCAAAAAGAATGAAAAAAGAACCAGAGAACAAAACTTCCTCATTTGGTGTTCTCCAAGTTTCAGTCAAGCAACACCAGATGATAAGAAGTGTTCCAGATTGAAGAAGGGATTGAAGAAGAATCGGTGTTATCCAAGAAATCTTCCAAAGCATTCTCGTCAAGTCCAAGAAGTCAATCTCCATTCGGCTAAGAAGTTTTTTGTTGAAACCGATTTCTCGGTTTCTTGTGAAGCTCGGGCCCTCAACTAGTTGAGGGGCAGCTAGCCCTTACTGGTCCCTCAGAAGGAGCAGATTGGGGACTCAGAAATAGACTAAGACCTTAGTCACAGCGAGGAGGTTCCACCACAAACCCATAAGATCGTTGAGCACTTCCCCTCCCAAGCCAAAGCTGAGACTCGGGAACCTTGGAGAGCTAGAGAGCTAAACCAAAGTAACCAAGGGAGGAAAAAGCTCAGAGAACTGAGATTGGAATGCTCCCCAAGGTGCCCTTTATGGTTTATTAATAGTTTTTTGTTTGTGGTCTGTTAATAGCGGAATTCCGCCTCTTGGTTTTACTAAACGCACCCCAATTTGGCCTGCTAACATCCAAACTCCACTGTTTGGAGGGGCTAACGGCAGACCATCCGGGGCAGAGGGGTAATTTCGCCTCCTTAGCCTATGGGCAAATGGCCTGTGAGAAGGCTACTCGCGAGAGCTCCCGCGAGTCTCCTCGCAAGTATGGCTCGTGAAACCCCTCTTAGGCGAGCGCTCTGCAAAGGCCCCGCTCGCGCCTCTTCTGGCGACATCCACCGAGGCCAGGTCTTGCATGCCTTCCTGTGATCTCCCCTCGACACTGTGTAAATTTGCTAAACTGGCTGGAAGATTGAGTTCGTCGAGCTGAGAAGCAACTTCGTCGAACTAAAACGTGACGTTCGTCGAACGCAGAATGGATTTCGTCGACGGCAGAAAGGAGTTCATCAAACACAGAAACTTGGAAAGAATATGGATTGCCAAGAAGAACACTGCAAGCGGACCGCATGGATCTGGCTCGCTCACCTTCCTACGAGCGGTCGGTGAGTGTCCGGCTCGCCTGCTTTCCTGCGAGCGATCTTTGAGACTCTAGCTCACCTTCCTTGTTACTTATACGTCGAACACAACTGAATTCGTCGATCTCAAACTAGAGTGCATTGAACCGAAGACAAAATCTGTAGAACTGGCTGGAAGATTGAGTTCGTCGAGCTGAGAAGCAAGTTCGTCAAACTGAAACGTGACGTTCGTCGAACACAGAACGGATTTCGTCGACCGCAGAACGGAGTTCGTCGAACGTAGAATGGAGTTTATCGAACACAGAAACTTAGAAAGAATCCGACTTGCCCGCTTTCACGCGAGCGGTCGACGAGTGCCCGACACGCCCACCTTTCTCCGGGCGACTATTGAGATTCTAGCTCGCCTTCCTCGTGACTTCTCTCGCTTGTTGACTTCTCAATCTATGCCCATATCTTGGCGAATATCGAGGTTGTACACAATCCCCGCTCTTTGCGAGGCTACCTAGTCTCACAAATAAACATCCAACCCCTGGTATTTGCCAGCCTCTCGATGACATGGCGCGAATCTTTTAGTGGGGCCCAGGCTTGTAGCTATAAATACCATTCCTTCCAGTTGGTGTTCAAACTTTTTCTTCCTCTTGTGAAGCTTTTCCCCCTCGCCTTGAGACTCAGTGCGATGTCCAAAAAGGAAGAGGTGCTGGCCCGCCTTAGGGCCTCACTGGTTGCTCAAAAGGCCAAGGCAACCACGCTCGCTTCCTGGGCCTCGCCGCAGCGTGCTTCGCCTCAGACAAAAATGGCAAAGACCGTCTGGCGCTCGTCCAACGAAGATGGGTTTTCTCCTCCATCTCCATCCTCCCATGACGAGCTCACTTCGCTGGTACTAATGCCAAACTCGCTAATTTAACATCTTTCTTACTTAACATTGCTTCTTCGCTCGCAGAACACTCGCCCGGGAGAGAATACACTGGAGAAGACAACTTCAGAGATTTGCACCTCCAACCCTGGGAGGATTGACCCCGCATCCTAGGCCGTGAGGACCTCTGATCTGCTTCTTCTTTTTGCTTTGTTCTTCTTTTTCTCTTCTTCTTCTTCTTCTTCTCTAATTCCTGTATAGCAAATATAATATATTCTGTCTATGATAATGTGTACAGCAATAGTGAAATAATCTGTATATATATATATATATTCTGTCGAGCAAGACAGCTATATATGTTCTGATGTATAAAATAATCTGCTGCATATATTCTGCTGTATAAAATTTGATGTCGTATAAAGCTGTTGTCTTCTTTCGGCTAATTTGAATCCTTGCCGACCAAAGAGGAAGGATATATTATCTCTTTCATTTCCCAGATCCTCGAGCAGATAACTTATCGTGTTTAGCTTGTTGTAATGGCTACAGTAATTAATGCTTTGCTGCTAACGGCTATATCATTTAATGCTTGCACGCTATAATATCAGATCAGCAATATATATAGCAATATATAAAATAGAATAAATAAATATTTCTTTAATAAAGTCTGACGGCATATTAGAATAAGAAATATAATACTGCATAAATTTCGTCGAGCTGAGGTCCAAGTTCGTCGAGCTCATCATTTGATTCGTCGACCTGAACATGTGATTTACTGTTTCTGAACATCTGCTGAATATTCGTCGAACGTAGACTTGGATTCGTCGAACGGAACTTTTTGTCGACCGCTGAGACGGGCTGGATTCGTCGACCGCTAAATGTTGAGTTGTTCGTCGAACGCAGATAACCGTTCGTCAAACGCAGGATTTTGTCCACCACTGAGCCTGGATGAAAGCGTCGAGCGCTGAGCTTGAGTAAAGGCGTCGAGCGCTGAGCCGCTGAGACGGGATCGTCGAGCGCTGAGATAAGAGATCTTCGTCGACCGCTGAGATAGCTGGATTTCGTCGAGCGCAGAATACACGTCATTCGTCGACCGCAGGACGCTGTTCGTCGAACGCAGGACGCCGTTCGTCGAACGCAGATCGCCATTCGTCGAACGCAGAGAACTTATGTATTTTTTATTCTTTCTCTTATTTTCTGCCTATTAAATATATATATTTTTAGCCTATTATATATATATGTATATTTCAGCCTATTATATATATATATATTTCTTAGTATATTATATATATATTATTCTTTAGTATATTATATATATTATTGTATATTTCTTATTATATATATATTATTTATATTACTGTATATTTCTTTTCAGCCTTTTTTCTTAATAGGATATTTAATCTAAGTTATAATATATGTTATGATTGAAACTTAGATACTAAAGGTGGATCCTAACTCAAATCAAAACTAAGGTTCCAACAATCTCCCCCTATTTGAGTTGGGATCCTAATCCAAATAAAGACTAGGTTCTAACAATCTCCCCCTATTTGGTTTAGGATTCCTTAGCATAAAAAGTCTTTAAAGCTTAAGGGTTAGAGATTATTTTATCATAATTTCTTCTTCATTAAAAATATTTGGGCAATTCTGATTTCCTAAATTTTGATTTAAATAGGAATTTAATATGAAATGAATTGCTGGCAGATTATTAAATTCTAAGAATTTTAAAATCAAAAAGGCATAGCCTGATAGCTTCTTTCTATAGAATTCCCTTAATCAGAAGAGACTCACACTTAGTGCTTTGATCATTTCTAATCTATGCCATCTGAGTAGAATGCTCAACATGATTTTGGAGAAAAATCTGTAAGAAAGTGAAGTTATCTTACTTGTTTTTAAGATAGAAAATTCAAAAGAATCATAAAATTGCTTATTTAGTTTTAAAAATTTTAACAGAAAATGTTTTATAATTAGATATTTTTGGCCTTTTTATCTCATTGAAATATAAATTTAAAAGTTTATTCTGGATTTGCTGATCATAAAATGTTTCTTTTTCTTTACAAGTTTGTTTAAACTTATCAGTTTTAATGAACTTATTTTTTAAACAAATGTTCTGCTGATATTTTAAAGTTTTCTTTAGGTTTGTTATAATCAGAAATCAAAATAATTATTTTTAACTCTTTTCTGACTTCAGTTTCAGAATTTATCATATTTGTATATATTAACTCAAAATCTGATATGTGATTTTTAGAGGTGGAGTTGGGAGTTGAAATTACTTTTTCTGATTCAGAATTTTTTAAACCTGCAGAAGGTGATGTGAGAACAGACTTGAATGGATCAGAGGTAAAGCTAGGAATAGAATTTACCTTAGTTACCTTTTCTGTTTCAGATTCAGCATCTGATTTGTAATCTGAACCATATATAGCCAACATGCAGAAAGCTGTGGCTTTTTGTTCTTCCTTTTCTTCTTCTTCGGTTAGAGTAACTGATGGTTCTGCATCAAAAATAATGTTAGATGAAGAGGAAGAAGATGGTTCATTTACCATCCTTGAGAGGGAGTTCCAAATGCCCTTTGCTGAAGTGCAATCAGCCACTTTAAGAAGAATGTCTTTTGACATTAATTTAGCCAATATCTCCATGGCCTTTGCATTAGCACTGATCAACTTTTCTTGATCATCTGTTGAAGAAGTTGAAGATGAAGTTTCTGTCAAAATGGAATTGTAAATATCTTCATCTATGGCATTCATATATAGTTTAATTCTAGCTTGCCATAACTCAAATCTATCTAAATTACATAAAGGTGGATCTGAAAATAAGAAATCTGAATGTGTCATTTGGAAAAACTTTTTTTTTTAAAACAAAATAAGAACTAGGTGATCTTTGTGATTCAGGTGTTAGCCTGTGTGAAAAATATCAACCTGCTTTGATACCAATTGAAAGGAGAGTCTTAGTTCTTATTTATCTTATTAAAAGATCTTGTTTAAGTTTTTCTTTCAAAGTAAATGATATATATATATATATGTGATTGCTGAGTGAGTAATAAACACAAACAGTTGGTAAGCATATAAAACACACAGCACATAAAACAAAACAAACAAGGCATGCAACCAGATGACACAAGAAAATATAATAGTTCCCCTCAACTGGGTACATCTACTCTTCTACCCACTGGTAGGAATCCACTAGAGGTTGTTGATAAGGTGCCCTCACACCAAGGTATTTTTGATAAGGTGTCCACACACCAATAGAGGTTTGATCAGGTGCCCAATTCACCTATAAGCTTTTGATAAGGTGCTTATCAACCAAGATGCAAGTTTTTGCTAAGGTGGCCTGTCACCGGGAGTAAACTTTTGAAGTGAGTTTTAACCATTTACAAGATGGGAGGAATAAAGAAAATAGAAAAGTTATAGTGTTCTTCTCTTTTGCTGAGAAGACTCTTGATGAAGATGTTGAAGAGAGCTCCCCCTGTCTGATATAGTTTGATGACAGCTTGTGGAGGCTTCTTCTCTAGATTGCAATAACACTTCTTCTTCTTGCAGTTTTGATCATGAGCAAGTAATATTGGTTTGGTATCTCAGGATATGTATAGAAGATCTGCAAGAAAGATGTTTAGCAAAAAGAAGATAATATGATTTGATTTGCTTCTTCTTTTTGCTCTGTTCTTCTTTTTCTCTTCTTCTTCTTCTTCTCTAATTCTTGTACAGCAAATATAATATATTCTGTCTATGATAATGTGTACAGCAATAGTGATATAATCTGTATATATATTATGTCGAGCAAGACAGCTATATATGTTCTGATGTATAAAATAATCTGCTGCATATATTCTGCTGTATAAAATCTGCTGTCGTATAAAGCTGTTGTCTTCTTTCGGCTAATTTGAATCCTTGCCGACCAAAGAGGAAGGATATATTATCTCTTTCATTTCCCAGATCATCGAGCAGATAACTTGTCGTGTTTAGCTTGCTGCAATGGCTACAGTAATTAATGCTCTGCTGCTAACGGCTATATCATTTAATGCTTGCACGCTGTAATGTCAGATCAGCAATATATATAGCAATATATAAAATAGAATAAATAAATATTTCTTTAATAAAGTTTGACAGCATATTAGAATAAGAAATATAATACTGCATAAATTTCGTCGAGCTGAGGTCCAAGTTCGTCGAGCTCATCATTTGATTCGTCGACCTGAACATGTGATTTACTGTTTCTGAACATTTGTTGAATATTCGTCGAACGCAGACTTGGATTCGTCGAACGGAACTTTTTGTCGACCGCTGAGACGGGCTGGATTCGTCGACCGCTAAATGTTGAGCTGTTCGTCGAACGCAGATAACCATTCGTCAAACGCAGGATTTCATCGACCACTGAGCCTGGATGAAAGCGTCGTGCGCTGAGCTTGAGTAAAGGCGTCGAGCGCTGAGCCGCTGAGACGGGATCGTCGAGCGCTGAGATAAGAGATCTTCGTCGACCGCTGAGATAGCTAGATTTCGTCGGGCGCAGAATACACGCCATTCGTCGACCGCAGGACGTCGTTCGTCGAACGCAGATCGCCATTCGTCGAACGCAGAGAACTTATGTATTTTTTATTCTTTCTCTTATTTTTTGCGTATTAAATATATATTTTTAGCCTATTATATATATGTATATTTCAGCCTATTATATATATATATTTCTTAGTATATTACATATATATTATGGGTCCCCTGGAAAAACGCGTGACGCGTTCGAGCGGGAAGTACGCGCTCCCAGCCGCCTATAACTTCCCCGGCAACCACTACTCCTCTCTCAACCAAGCTAGCCACCGGCCACCCTGGTATCGCCGGCGTCCACGCCGGCGAGCCCAGGGGAGGCCGGTGGCCGGCGAGCCCGCAGCCGCCGGCCTCCCCCCTATAAAAAAAATTTGCATCCGCGCATTATAGTGGGGCGGCCGGTGGTCGGCGAGCCCACAGCCGCCGGCCTCCCCACTGTAAAAAAATTTTGCAACAGGAACGGCGGAGGGCCGCCACCGTCCTGTTGCAAATTTTTTTTACAGGGGGGCGGCCGGCGGCTGCGGGCTCGGCGGCCACCGGCCGCCCTGGGCTCGTTGGCGTGGACGCCGACGAGCCCAGGGCGGCCGGTGGCCGGCGAGCCCGCAGCCGCCGGCCGCCCCCTGTAATGAGCGGATATAATGGATATACGCGTTACGCGTATATCCATTATTCCGATATATTATTCTTTACTATATTATATATATTATTGTATATTTCTTATTGTATATATATTATTTATATTATTGTATATTTCTTTTCAGCCTTCTTTATTAATAGGATATTTAATCTAAGTTATAATATATGTTATGATTGAAACATAGATACTAAAGGTGGATCCTAACTCAAATCAAAACTAAGGTTCCAACATGATCTTCGAATCACCGAAAATTTTGTGGGTTTCTTTCATCTTGAAATTTGCATTCATCATTTTCTTTTTAATTTTTGAAGGGGCTTGGTGAGCCACGACTTTTGATGAGAGAGATCTACCTATTTCTGAATCGCTATTTTCGGTGGGTCTCTTTTGGTACAACGCACAGCTTGATCGGATCGGGTGGGTCCATTTCGCTTGATCGAACATTGGCTTATCGCCCTTGGGAGATCTAAAGAGGATTAGCGATCCTTCGTATGGCAACTGTTCCTCGTTGCCTAGTCCGGTGCACTTGCACTGTGTGGCTTGCATTCGCATCATGTTTCTTGAGTCGTGCGTCCCTCGAAAATATGTCTATAACGAGCGTGTCGGAGAGCGAAGGTTTACATCATAAAGTGGACATTGTCTGGTTATTTAAGTGATTTCACGGCGACGCAAACACGTGCTCACCACCCCTTAAAAGTATTCGATCACGAATTCGGGCGGAAAGGGAACGAGACTCGTAGCTGATACCAATTTGTAACACCCTCCCCATCACATAGAATATAACAGTAGGTCCGGCCGGGACCCCACGCCATACTAAACGGACAGTAAAGTGCGTTACGTAATTAGCAGTTAAATAGTTTCAAATAAAATCATCTCAGCATACACGGAGTCAAACACAACAGAAGCATTTATTAAAGGTAAAACAAGATTACATAAGTAGTCCACTTGTTTACTAGGAATGACCATACACAAAGTTAATTACAAGTCTTGTTTACATCAAAAGTGGCTTCCAAATATCAGCCCGCAGATCGGCCACACATGAAAAGCAGTAAACAAAACATTTGGGCCTTCGAGGGCCAGCACAGCTGATGCGATGTTCGGCAAGTGCACCGGTCGCGCATGTAATAAATGTTGGGAATACGATCCCCGAATATCGATCTCTTGAGGAATGCAGGTTGGGTGAACGAATCACGTTGTGTGACAATTATTACACAAGCGAAAACAAACACAGACAGAGGGGTTTTGATTTGGTTTCATACTGTTAACAACAATAAAAGAAATGCGGGTCGAAATCACCGCTTCGCAAGGTGAGATGGGTGCAGCGGCCGCGATGCCGAGCTTCGTGAGGCAGATGGACGGTACGCATGCGAATGAAGTGATTACTAGTGTGGAGAGTGAGGGTCGCAAACACCTCTTCACAAATCGCCGTTAGCTCTTGCTAACGCGAATCGAACACGATGAGTGCGTGAGTGAGTGAGTGGAGGTGAGATGTATCACAAACAAATACTGAAGAACAGAGAAGAAACAACCATTGCATTTAAACTAAACATCATGATATTCAAGTTTAAATGATTCGAAGAAGTACAACAAAGGGGGGAGGAAGAAATCAACCAATGGACGAAGACTAGCGGCCGTTCATGGCCGGAATGGTAGTTTGTCAAGCTACCTCCGGACTCGGGCGGACTGTGCTTCCGGCGTTGAGAGACTGTCACGACCTCTCCACGTGCTTCCGTCGTCTTCTACCTCAGGATGACTATTCTTTTCACCAGACAGAACTGGAGATGGATTGCTTGAGTGCTTGCGGAGGGCGGAGAATGCTCCTGGACGATGGAGGATTGCTTAGAATGGCTGGAGATGACTTCCCCTTGCGGAGAAGATGAGGTGGAGGTGGCTGGAAGTGGAAAACGGCGGCGTACGGACTGTAAATCGCGCTCCCGGAACTGGGTTATCCCTAATCTGCGGATCAGGACCTTATATAGGCGCTGGAATAAATACTGCGCACGGTCATTGGCGCACGACCAGTGGTCGTGCGCGTTGGAGTTCTGTGATCGTGCGCCTACCTGTGTGGAGCCTGCAAAGTAAGAAATTTATAAAATACCATGTTCGCACGACCAGTGGCGCACGACCGGTGGTCATGCGCACTATCGTAGGCGGTCGTGCGCACTGTCCGAAACAGAACTCATAAAATTGATGTTAAGTGCGCACGAACAGTGCGTACGACTGGTGGTCGTGCGCACTATCGTCGGTGTTCGTGCGCACTACCCGAGACAGAACTCGAAAAATAGGGTTAAGTGCACACGATCAGCGGCGCACGACCAGTGGTCGTGCACAATAGAACCAGTGATCGTGCGCAGTATACCTGTACAGAATTGTACCGGGAACACCTGCACGACTCCTGTTCCAGCACAACCACGAATCCAGCCACTGAAAGTGGCACTTAACAATGCATGAAAACTACTAGAGATGCAGAACATGAAATAACACCAAAAACGGGCCTAGAGGTGCACTTAGCATGGAGTATCAAATATGAGTGAAAACATGTCTAAAGTGAAGTGCATAGACTAGAAAATCGGCCCAGATGAGTCCATAAATGTGTATATATTTGGGACTCATCACACCCCCAGACTTAACTGCTTGCGCGTCCCGAGCAAACGAATTCGGTGGAGTGTGAAAATGGTAGTTAACAAAGGAAATTACACAAAGGAGTACGGTGCGAAGTAACAAACGCATGCAAATAGAAATTTAGTAAAAAGAGATTCTAATTATACTAATTAATTTACAAAAGTATTAGAGCGTAAAGAAAGATTTATCAATACTCAGTTGGTGAACTGTGAAGAACTTGATCGATCATGCCTGATGTGAAAGTAACAAGCCACTAAGGAGGGTGTTGCACAAGATCGGGGTTCAGGAATAACTCCGCTGAAATCCATCAACGTCGTGAACCATAAGCTTGCCCGGTCACACTCTCTCCACGGCGCTAGCAAACTCACGAGATAAATCAGTAGGGCTTTAGGATCATATTAGGGCTTAGGTTGTGGTATGATATTCGAAGATAAAGACGAAGGTTACGCAACCCAATTGAGTCAACGGAACGCTGCACCAAACAAAACCAAGAACAAAGCTCGTGTGACACACCCCCATACTTATCATGAAAACTAGGTGTGCACACGGCCTACTTCACAAATACCAACAGATTTTCTATTGCGCTGGGGAGGATATCTTTTCAATACAAATTTTTTTAGAATTTCATTTCAATAACATATTTTTCTTCTTTTTCTTATCCTCCGGTTGGTTCATATTCAGCAAATAAAACTTATTTTTCCTTCACATCACAGAGATTCCCAACATCACACCAAATCAAGAACATGAGTGCAGTTAAACAGCAATTTGGTTTCGAAAGTAGGATAAGCTTTTAGGATTTGGTGAATGGAAGAGGAGCTGAAACAAAGAAGTGGTAGGCGCAAATGTTGGCTTGCAAAGGTGAGCGAATAGGATAGGGGAAGACAAAGCTCAAACTAGCCAAAGGTGGCCTACATCACATTTAACTCGAAGAATCGCTCGCACCCATGCTTCAAGAGTCGTTTGGGGCAAGTTCTTAGCCCACGAGAAAGGTAAACCTTCCTCCCGACTTGAGCAACACACAACTAGTGCTCGTATACACACAACACCGGGTTATCGCCAATTTCGTTCACATTCACCATTTGAGTATAACAAATCTAAAACTACGCAAAAATACTAATCATAAATTAAACGCATAGAAATAATCTAATTTTACTCAAATTCTACTATAGCATGCGGATGCGACTAGAACACTGCGCGAGTCAACATCCCACTCCAACTAGTAATTCCTAAGCTAACACCCTAATTCACACTCCAAGCCAAAATAATTTATTCGAAAACGAAACAATCAGGTAAGTGCGCGCTTATATGGGTGAAGTGGTGTATGAAGCTAGGAGGGAAGAAGTGTTACCCAATGCTCAGAATTGAGCATACCAGACGATTGGCGTTAATTTTCATGAGCAATCCACAGCTTCCGCCATCGCAAAGAACAAAGCTCGCCTGCAAACGACACAACTAAAAGCGGCAAAAATATATAAAAACTGAATTGAAACATGTTAGAAAAACAGAAATCAGCAAATATGGGTTGTCTCCCAACAGCGCTTTTATTTTATGTCCTTAAGCTGGACCAAATACCTGTATTATAATTGTTTATAGAGTGCAGAAATTAAATAAAAAGTGCATGAAAAAGAGAGTTTCACAAAATAAGAGATAAAAAGAAAATCAGCTGTAGGCGCTTTGATGGTGCCCATCTCCCAATGTCACCAGCTGACACTCCTTATTTATAATGGCGCCATCGTATAACTTCAGTCGATGCCCGTTGACCTTAAATTTGTCTCCCTTATCCCCTGATATTTCGATGGCACCAAAGGGAGAGACATCGTCACTGAGAAAGGACCGCTCCACCTCGATTTTAACTTTCCTGGAAAGAGGCGGAGACGGGAGTTGTAAAGCAGCACTTGGTCCCCAATTTTGAACTCCTTCGGGATGATGTGTCGATCATGCCATTTTTTTGTTTTCTCTTTGTAGATGCGAGCGTTTTCATAAGCGAAATGCCGGAGCTCTTCTAATTCGTTGAGTTGGGTACGACGCACCTCGGCCGCGGCTCCAATGTCCATGTTCAACAGTTTGGTTGCCCATAATGCTTTATGCTCCAGCTCCACAGGGAGGTGGCATGCCTTGCCATAGACTAGTTGAAATGGAGTCATGCCGATAGGTGTTTTGAAAGCTGTCCGGTAAGCCCATAATGCATCGTCGACCTTTTTAGACCACTCCTTCCTATTTGAATGTATCGATTTCTCGATTATTCGCTTGAGCTCGCGGTTGGATACTTCTACTTGTCCACATGTTTGGGGGTGGTACGCTAATGAAATCTTATGATGGACCACAAATTTTTTCATGAGCTGCACAAACTGCTTATTACAAAAATGACTTCCGCCGTCGCTGATAATAGTTCTTGGCATCCCAAACCTGGAGAAGATATTCTTGTGGATAAAGTGTAGCACTGTGCTGGCGTCATTTGTGGCAACTGCCTCGGCTTCCACCCATTTTGAGACATAGTCAACTGCCACAATGATATAATGCTTACCATGAGACATGGGGAAAGGACCCATAAAGTCTATCCCCCAAACATCAAATGGTTCGCAAACCAGCATGTTATTGAGGGGCATCTCGTCACGCCGGGAGATATTTCCGGTCCTTTGGCATTCGTCACACTTGGTGACATAGGCATGGGCGTCCTTGAAGAGGGTCGGTCAAAATAATCCGCATTGCAAAATTTTTCGTGCTGTTCGAACGGCCCCGAAATGCCCGCCAGCTTCTCTGTCATGGAAGTGCTGCAGTACAGACTGAAACTCGGCTTCAGGAACGCAGCGCCTGATAATTCCATCGCTGCATGTGTGGAATTAGAGCGGGTCTTCCCAAAAATAGTATTTTGAGTCAGAGGCAAGCTTCCGTCTTTGCTGAGGGGACAGATTCGAAGAGAAGGTTTTACAAGCCAAGTAGTTAGCGATGTTAGCGTACCATGGGGCAATTGGAGGGGGCGTAGTGATTGCGAATAATTTTTCATCCGGAAAATAATCGTTCGTTTCCTCCACACAGCTGTTGGGAGTGTCGTACTCCAAACGCGAAAGATGATCAGCTATCACGTTCTCCACCCCTTTCTTGTCTTTGATTTCCAAATTGTATTCCTGCAAAAGTAAAATCCAATGAATCAGACGCGATTTGGATTCTTTTTTGCTGAAAATATACCTGAGTGCAGCGTGGTCCGTGTACACGATTACTTCGGAAAGCACCAAGTATGAGTGAAATTTTTCAAAGGCGAAGACCACGGCTAGCATTTCTTTCTCCGTGGTGGTATAGTTTGCTTGCGCGCTGTTAAGAGTTCGACTGGCATACGCAATGGTGTGAAAAGTCTTGTCTTTCTTTCGACCGAGTACAGCACCCACAGCCACATCACTTGCGTCACACATGATAATAAAGGGTAAATTCCAGTCGGGTGCCACCAAAATTGGAGCCGAGATGAGTTGTCCCCGTAAAGTTTCAAAGGCCTGCATGCATGCATCGTCGAACTGGAAGGGGACGTCCTTAACAAGCAAGCGAGATAAAGGCTTTGAAATGGATGAAAAGTCCTTAATAAACCATCGATAGAATCCCACATGACCAAGAAAACTTCAGATACCTTTCTCTGACGTAGGTGGAGGGAGGTTTCTGATAACACTTACCTTCGCTTGATCCACCTCGATCCCTTGGCAGGAAACCTTATGCCCCAACACAATTCCTTCGCGCACTATAAAGTGGCATTTCTCCCAGTTCAAGACAAGATTGGTGTTCTCACACCGCTTCAAAGTCTTGGCCAAATTCACGAGGCAAGTATCGAAGCTGCTGCCAAATAAAGTAAAGTCATCCATGAAAACTTCGAGGAAGTCTCCCACCATGTCAGCGAAAATAGCGAGCATACAGCGCTGGAAAGTTGCAGGGGCATTACACAGTCCGAATGGCATTCTCTTGAACGCGAAGGTACCGGAAGGACATGTAAATGTTGTTTTGTATTGATCAAACGGGTCTATTAAGATTTGATTGTAACCTGAGTACCCATCAAAGAAACAGTAGTAGTCCTGCCCCGCTAACTTTTCTAACATCTGGTCAATGAAGGGGAGTGGGAAATGGTCCTTGCGTGTAGCATCATTCAGCTTGCGGTAATCGATGCAGACTCTCCACCCGGTGATCATTCGGGTAGGTAGCAACTCGTTCTTTTCATTGGCAACAACGGTGATCCCTCCCTTTTTCGGTACCACCTGAACTGGGCTGACCCATTTGCTGTCGCTGATTGGGTAAATGATGCCAGCATCTAAGAGCTTTATCACTTCTGCCTTCACTACCTCTTGCATTTTCGGGTTCAAATGCCTTTGGGGCTGTGCTGTGCGTTTGTACTGATCTTCAAGGAGGATCTTATGCATGCAGACCGTGGGGCTGATTCCCTTAATGTCTGCAAGAGAGCGTCCGAAGACTTTATGGTACCTTCTCAGCACACCCACCAATGCGGTTTCATTGGCGATGGAAAGAGCTGCGGAAATAATCACTGGATGCGTGGCATTTTCTCCAATAAAAACGTACTTTAGAGAATCCGGTAGTTGTTTGAGAGCCGGATAAATGTTTGGATCAGCAGAATCACTGGATGGCTCTCCGATTGAATGTGAAACATCGGGCTGGTTCGAATGTGCACCGTCATTGCCCACGTCCTCGCACCGCCAACACATCTCGCTGTCATCCAAATCCGCATCGATCTGGCCATCGAATTCTTCAAGCGGCTCTGCTGGTTCTTATTCCGTGATTTCGAAGAGTTGCGACGGGTTGTGGACATTGAAGGATATAGCGTCCTCCCCCAATCTGAGCGTGAGCTCCCCCAGCTCCACATTAATGATAGCACGAGCTGTAGCGAGAAAGGGCCGCCCCAAAATAATGGGTACTTTAGTATCAACCTTCATGTCGAGGATGACAAAATCGGCTGGAAAAGCGAGACCGTTTACTACTATTGTGAGGTCCTCGACAATTCCTGACGGTTTTTTGATCGAGCGATCAGCTAGCTGTAGCATTACCTGTGTCGGCTTCAAGGTCCCTGCACCTAGTTCACGAAAGATAGAGAGCGGCATCAAGTTGATTGATGCTCCCAAATCACAGAGCGCCTGGCTGAAACGGTGATGACCGATCCTGCAAGGAATAGTAAAGCTGCCCGGATCTTTGCACTTCATGGGCATATTGGAGATGATGGCGGAGCACTCCTCAGTGAGATCGATAGTCTTGAGATCCTCCAACAGTTTCCGCTTCGAAATCAAGTCTTTCAAGAACTTGGAGTAGCCCGGTATTTGAGAAATGGCTTCAATCAGTGGGATGCTCACTTGCACTCATTTCATTATTTCCAAGAATTTGCGGAATTGCTTCTTGGATTTCTCGTTTCGTAACATGTGGGGGAATGGGGGGTGAACAACACTTCTCGAGGGTTGTGCCTCGCTCACGGGGTCCGGCTCAATATGAATCTGAGTCTGCTTCTCGGCCATGTCTGCATTGCACTTGTCAGTGGAGCTCACAAGTGGTTCCTGTCGAGGAAGATTGTCAACACCTCTACCGCTTCTCAATCGCATGGTATTCACAGACTCCAGATGCTGACTTGCAAGCCCAGAAACGACATTGGTAAGAGTCCTTATAGTAGAGTGAAGCTGTTGAATTGCTGCTGATTGGTCATTCATTTTATTCAGCATCCCGACCACCAAGGTTGCTAACTGTTCCGTTTGCCCTGACGGCACATGATCCGCTGCTCCGTTGAATGTCACTGCATTAACTTCAGCAGTACTGGGGGGAGAATGACATGACTCCAGTGCTGGCTGGTGTGAACTATATTCACGACCACTTCCCACGCGTCCTTCCCCGATTTATTAAACAGGGCCCCTCCGGCTGCCATATCGAATAACAGACGGAATTTGTCCAGCACGCCGAAATAAAAAATCTGAATCAAAAAGACTTCTGATAGGTCTTCACGGTAGCATCCCCTATGCAGGTATTGAAAACGCTCCCAAGCATCCACTAACGTCTCGGCCGGAATGGTAGTTTGTCAAGCTACCTCCGGACTGTGATTCCGGCGTTGAGAGACTGTCACGACCTCTCCACGTGCTTCCGTCGTCTTCTACCTCAGGATGACTATTCTTTTCACCGGACAGAACTGGAGATGGCTTGCTTGAGTGCTTGCGGAGGGCGGAGAATGCTCTCGGACGATGGAGGATTGCTTAGAATGGCTGGAGATGACTTCCCCTTGCGGAGAAGATGAGGTGGAGGTGGCTGGAAGTGGAAAACGGCGGCGTACGGACTGTAAATCGCGCTCCCGGAACCGGGTTATCCCTAATCTGCGGATCAGGTCCTTATATAGGCGCTGGAATAAATACTGCGCACGGTCATTGGCGCACGATCAGTGGTCGTGCGCGTTGGAGTTCTGTGATCGTGCGCCTACCTGGGTGGAGCCTGCAAAGTAAGAAATTTATAAAATACCATGTTCGCACGACCAGTGGCGCACGACCGGTGGTCGTGCGCACTATCGTAGGCGGTCGTGCGCACTGTCCGAAACAGAACTCATAAAATTGATGTTAAGTGCGCACGAACAGTGGCGCACGACTGGTGGTCGTGCGTACTATCGTACTTGGTCGTGCGCACTACCCGAGACAGAACTCGAAAAATAAGGTTAAGTGCACACGATCAGCGGCGCACGACCAGTGGTCGTGCGCAATAGAACCAGTGATCGTGCGCAGTTGATGGCGCAAATCTCACACACCGCTATAGGCGGTAGCTCGACTGCGACACGAAACGGCAGTGTACCGATCGTTCAAGTAATATAAAATGAGGAGTAATCCCCGAGTATCAAATCTCTCAAGGAACACAGTAAGGTGGAGTTTATTATCGAGGAAGGACTTGAGATTGAAGTCCTTTCGAGCGGATGGATGCGGAAATGGGGGATTTGGTTTGCGAATAATAAAATAAAATATTACAACTACTCCTATGCAATGCCGCTATGCAATGCTTCGCTTGGCGGAATGGAGACTAGGCAGGCCTTGAACGCGCTGCGTCGCAAAGGCGGATGGACGAGTAGGCTAACGGATCGAACTATGCAGGCCTTGAGCGCGCTGCTTCGTTAGGCGGGATGGAATACACGGGCCGCTATGCCACGCTTCGGTAGGCGGATGGGCGAGTAGGCTAACGGAATGAGGGTCGTAAGCACCTCTTCGACAAGCACGCCACTAGCAATTGCTAGTGCGGCGACGAACGTGACGGCGGGATGGAGGATGGAATGGGGCGCACCTCAAGCAACTCAAACAACAAACATTTCACATAGACATGAAATATATAGAAATACAGACTAGTTTTAAGTGCAACTTCATCTTAATACATAGATCTAACTACATACACACATCAATAAGAGAAGAATAAGGCAAGAAATCGACCGAATCCGAAGGCTCGTTGTAGATTCACGGTAGGAAGCACCGGGTTGTCAATCCCGTCCTAGCTCGGTCCGCAACTACGTCCGGGGTAGAGAGAGCTGTCACTACTCTCCAATGAGCCAGTCTTCTTCGTGTCACGATCCGGTAGAGGTTGCAAACTTCCTCTTGCTTGATGGTGATGGCGGCTAGGTCTTCCCTTGGAGCGCTAGGATGAAGGAGGAGGCTGAGAGGAAGCTCCGGCTCAAGGTTGGCGTGAAGAACAAGTCCGGAGCACCTCCATATGGTGGGCGGCGATGGATGGGGCAAAAAACCTGCGGAAGGTGCAAAAACGGCGGAGTTGGGCGGAAAAACGGCGAGGATCCCGACCTAAATCGCGAGCAGGGCAATTTATAGGCGCTTGAATGAACAACGCGCACGATCATTGGCGCACGACCAGTGGTCGTGCGCACTATCATCCTGTGATCGTGCGCCTGCCTGGACGGAGCCTGCAAGGGAAAAAGATTATAAAATACAATGTTCGCACGACCAGTGGCGCACGACCAGTGATCGTGCGCGCTATCGTAAGTGGTTGTGCGATAAGGAAAACAGAACTCAGTTTTCAGGGGTTAAATGCACACGATCAGTGGTGCACGATCAGTGGTGCACGACCAGTGGTCGTGCGCAACAGAGCCAGTGATCGTGCGCTGTGTTCCTGTACAGAATTGTACCGGAAACACCTGCACGACACCTGCTCCAGCATACAACACTAATCAAACCACTGAAAGTGACACTTAACCATTCATGAAAACTAAAAATGAAGTTAAACAAGAAATAACACAAAAACGGGCCTAGAAGTGCACATAGCATGGAATAACAAATATGAGCGAAAACATGCCTAAAGAGTAGTGCATAGACTAGAAAATCGGCCCAGATGAGTCCATAAATGTGTATATATTTGGGACTCATCACACCCCCAGACTTACCTGTTTGCACGTCCCGAGCAAACAAATTCTACGCGAACGAGGAAAGAAAAGTAGATGGCTTAAAATTACAATACAGAGTACCATGCGAAGTCGCATGCTCACGTGCATAAGAAAAATAGTAGAGAAGATTTCTCATTATACACAAACAGTTTATATATTTCTAAAAGAGTAAAAGCATATTACAACCACTCAAAATGGTGAACAACGGTGAATCATACAGAGAAAGTAAACTAAGCGCTGAGACGAGCATTGCTCAAGATCGGGATGTGGGACAAACTCCACTGAAATCCATCAGTGTCGGTGACCATAAGCTTGCTCGGTCACATTCTCCCCACGACACTAGATTGGTTCAAGGCGTGAGTCAATAGGACTTTCAGGTTTTAATTGAGGCTTGGGTTACGGTGAGGTAAAAAATGATAAACAGAATGACTTATAACACAAAACCCAAATGAGCTTTAAAAGTAACTACCCGCGCACCAAAATCAAATGCAAATGCACCACACCCCCAGACTTGGACTTTTGCAACATAGGTGTGTGCACCGCCTACTCCCAATACATAATTGTTCTACATGATTTTTCAATAAAACTCATTTTTCCTTTTTTTTTTTCTCTTTTCCTTTTCATTTTTTTTTCTATCTTCTTTTTCTTGTCTTTTTTCTTTCAGCAAAATTTTCAAATGAGCATATCCACAGATTCACATAATAAACACCACAATCAACACCCCACACAATGTAAATAAAACTACAATTAAAGCTCAGATTTGGGTGTGCAACTAGGTTAGGCTTTTAGGCTTTGGTGAGATAAAAGTGGAGCTGAATCAAGAGGAAGGGGTAGGCACAAAGGGGCTAGCAAGGGTAGATGATAGGCATGAAATAAAAAGCTCAACCGGGCCAAAATAATGGCCTACGTCATTCTCACGCACTAGAACTATCCTATGCCAATGCTTCAAGAATCGCTTGGGGCAAGTTCTAGCCACCGAGAAAGATTCTCCTTTCTCCCGACTCAAGAAATATGAGTCTAGCGATCGTTTACACACATCCCTATGCTACCGTTTGATTCCACCGGATTCACCATTTGAGTAGAGTAAACAACATTTACACTATTAGAAAAATATAAAACCATAAGTATAAAGAGAAGTCTAATCTACACAAATTCCTATGCAGCCGAGCACTCGACTAGGAGCACTACTGGAGTCAACATTTTACTCTGCTACATAGTCCTAAGCCATCACCTAGACTTTCCCAAATAAGCAGGAGAATTAAATTCACAACAGAGCTGGCAAACAGATGAGTACGCGCTCAAGTGGGTGCCGTGGTGTGCAATGAAAATGAACAACAATTTAAATGAAATCTTCTAGTATGCAGTGCAATAGTGCACGTGAGCGGGTAAACAAAACTACTCTCCCCCAGACTTAAACTAAACAATCTGCATAATATATGACAGGAAAATCAAAATAGGGCTAGGGAAAGAGAGTACCAATGCTCAGCAAGTGAGCATACCAGAAGACGCGTGTAAACTAAGACAAAGCTGCAGCATCCGCCATCCAGAAAAAGGACCTGCAGGGGTCAGCTCCGCAAAAACAAAAGAAAATAGAAAACTGAAATAAAGTGCAATTAACTAAATAAAATTAGAAAAGAATTGACAATGCAGGAAAAATTAAGATAACTACTGGGGTTATTGTCATCCCAGCACGACTTATTCAAAACTTTAAAATATCTAGCTAATGGGAGTATGGAAGGAGAAGTGGACAGGTAACTGGCCCAATATCCGTGTCGGTAGCGGGTACCTATACGGAGAAAGAACAGTCACGCCTCTACCCGAATATAAATAAAACCTGCCCATCACAGGTAGAGGGAAAAGAAAGTAAGAAGAGGAGGAGGCCTGGTCCTCACTCATCTCACCAAAACTATCCTTGCCCAGCAAGGTATCGTCCACAGGAAGGCCGCAGGAGGCGAAGGCAATGAGTGGAGCTTCCTCTACGGAGGGGGAATAAACCTCCTCACATGAGAGGATGCTCTCATCATTGACTTGAGCAAAAAGCTCCAAGTCCTCCTGAAGTACCTGTGAAGATTCAACCTGCACAGACTCAGATGAAGGAAGGGGATCAAGAAATAAAGAAGACAAAGAACATTAATAAACAACAATCGGGGGAGTGATCCCGGTCTCACTCCCATCAGGTTGGGGAAGTAAAAGAATGTTTGCATTGTCATCAATGCTACAAGATTCGGCGGGATCAACGGTGGCCAGGCTTAGGATTTGGACTTCCTCCACCGGTGCTGAGAAAAACTCCTCTTCACCTAGAAGGTTGTCCTCCTCCGTAGGAGTAGGCACAACACTCAGATCACCCACCTCATCCTGTGACACACACATCATCAACAATGTCGTCGGAGACGAGTATAGTATGCACAACAGGGGGAGGAGTAGTGCTCGGATAGAAGTCGAGCACCGATTCCTCACAAAGAATCGAATCCACTAGAGGTGGTGGATGCACATGGAGAATAGGCTCAGCAATGTTGGTGCATAGATCAGCCGCACATCCGGTGACCGTATCCATGCTATTCCCTTCAAGATGTGAAGGTGACAAAGACACATAACCGGATGTTGAAGGTGTGCCGCCAGAGTTAGGAGTTGGGACGGAGTTAGGAGTTGGGACGATCCGGATATCCGGCTCGTCATCCTCGTCCAATTGGCGAAGATACTCGGCACAGTCCTTCAAGACATGATCAGTGCTCCGACAAAACTGGCATTGCCTTGCGGGCTTCTTTGGCACAGCGGGGGCTGAAGCCGAAAAGAAGTACGACGGTAAAGGCTCAGCAGAGTAGCCATAAGACTTACGCGCACCATATGGAGTATCAGACGAAGTCGGTGCTCCATATGCTGGGCTATAAGAATTATGCCTACTATTCTCTGTAGGGCATTCATCACTAGAGTGGGAGGTAGCTCCACACCAACGGCAACGGAAATTAAGATGTGCCCACATAGTGTGAAGATAATACGATTCAAAATAAAAATGCTATTGTGCAAAATACTACACCTAACAAAAATTACTAAAGCAACCTAATTAAAACAGGAAAATGGAATAAAAAGAAATAAAACAAAGAAATGCAATTTACAAATGGAAGGGCTTCTCTCTCAGGTTCTCCCTCTCCAGAAAACTAACACGACTGTGTTCCCCGGCAACGGCGCCAAAAGCTTGATGGCGCAAATCTCACACACCGCTATAGGTGGTAGCTCGACTGCGACACGAAACGGCAGTGTACCGATCGTTCAAGTAATATAAAACGAGGAGTAATCCCCGAGTATCGAATCTCTCAAGGAACACAGTAAGGTGGAGTTTATTATCGAGGAAGGACTTGAGATTGAAGTCCTTTCGAGCGGATGGATGCGGAAATGGGGGATTTGGTTTGCGAATAATAAAATAAAATATTACAACTACTCCTATGCAATGCCTCTATGCAATGCTTCGCTTGGCGGAATGGAGACTAGGCAGGCCTTGAACGCGCTGCGTCGCAAAGGCGGATGGACGAGTAGGCTAACGGATCGAACTATGCAGGCCTTGAGCGCGCTGCTTCGTTAGGCGGGATGGAATACACGGGCCGCTATGCCACGCTTCGGTAGGCGGATGGGCGAGTAAGCTAACGGAATGAGGGTCGTAAGCACCTCTTCGACAAGCACGCCACTAGCAATTGCTAGTGCGGCGACGAACGTGACGGCGGGATGGAGGATGGAATGGGGCGCACCTCAAGCAACTCAAACAACAAACATTTCACATAGACATGAAATATATAGAAATACAGACTAGTTTTAAGTTCAACTTCATCTTAATACATAGATCTAACTACATACACACATCAATAAGAGAAGAATAAGGCAAGAAATCGACCGAATCCAAAGGCTCGTTGTAGATTCACGGTAGGAAGCACCGGGTTGTCAATTCGCGTCCTAGCTCGGTCCGCAACTACGTCCGGGGTAGAGAGAGCTGTCACTACTCTCCAATGAGCCCGTCTTCTTCGTGTCACGATCCGGTAGAGGTTGCAAACTTCCTCTTGCTTGATGGTGATGGCGGCTAGGTCTTCCCTTGGAGCGCTAGGATGAAGGAGGAGGACGAGAGGAAGCTCCGGCTCAAGGTTGGCGTGAAGAACAAGTCCGGAGCACCTCCATATGGTGGGCGGCGATGGATGGGGCGAAAAACCTGCGGAAGGGGCGAAAACGGCGGAGCTGTCGGAAAAAACGGCGAGGATCCCAACCTAAATCGCGAGCAGGGCAATTTATAGGCGCTGGAATGAACAGCGCACACGGTCATTGGCGCATGACCAGTGGTCGTGCGCACTATCATCCTGTGATCGTGCGCCTGCCTGGACGGAGCCTGCAAGGGAAAAAGATTATAAAATACAATGTTCGCACGACCAGTGGCGCACGACCAGTGATCATGCGCGCTATCGTAAGTGGTCGTGCGATAAGGAAAACAGAACTCAGTTTTCAGGGGTTAAATGCACACGATCAGTGGCGCACGACCAATGGTCATGCGCAACAGAGCCAGTGATCGTGCGCTGTGTTCCTGTACAGAATTGTACCGGAAACACCTGCACGACACCTGCTCCAGCATAAAACACTAATCAAACCACTGAAAGTGACACTTAACCATGCATGAAAACTAAAAATGAAGATAAACAAGAAATAACACCAAAACGGCACTTGAACTGTTTGAAGTGCTTTGGAAAACAGTCAATGGGCATGGAAATGATGAATCGATATTAATAAAGGTAATCCTTAAGATACAACTGAATGATCATACTAACTAGTACATTCAAAAAGAAATCAACAAAGTTGATTATTACGAAAAATAAGATGCATTTTCAGTGGAAATAATGAAGTCTCAATGTTTTGGCAGTGAAAAAAAGAGTAAATACCAAATATCATGAAATAACTCAATATGACCATCCCATGTGTGAAAAAGAACACCAATTCTTCTTGCCAAAAAGATCCTAACTCGATAATCCACATCTTGAAGCATTCCAAAAAGTCTTCCAATCAACGTCTGCATAAAAGAAACAATAGCCCGGCGTCTTTAAGCAAAAACCACTTTAGAACCTAATTAATTAGCGCAAAAAATTAGAAATATAAAGGAGAGCGCGCTGACTTGGGCAATTTGAGGTTCAACTAGCACAAAACTGCAAATGCAGACGATCAACTTTATGCGACCAGCCCAAAAAGGAAGACCAATCTCGGCTAGTTTTTCCACCAGACCACCAAGAAGATATAAATTCTGAAAATCCAACACACCAACTTATCACAATCTGATATTCAAGTACCATAATTAAAACAAATGCATATACATAAATATATGTGTGTGTGTGTATATATATATATATATATATATATATATTATATGAGCCATTAAGGCTTAAAAGTAAATAATGTATCTAGCATGTAAAAGTAAAATAAGTTATGAAAGATGCATATTCCCGTCGGTTTTAATGTGGGTGTACCAGTATCTATGGATAAATTCTATCAACCTCTCCATCACCCTTGCTCTAAATCCAAGAAATGATAGCAGAGGGCCCAATGAAAAGAGTTCAACGTAGAAAGCCAACTTTTAATCGGATTTGCACAAAAGCACAAAATTACTTAACCTCCATAATCTGTGTTATGTTAGAGCAGAAGTTGATTTCACAACTAATCCCTTAATTTAATGCTTAGTGGACCTACAAATAACAATAGTAAATCAAAGAAAAAGTAAACATGATGCAAAATTTAGGCTGTCAATTTGGGCAATCAAACCTAACATAATGATTCATATATTTTTCCATGTTTGACATACATTCAATCTTCAAAAAACTAGCCTTCTTATAGCTTTATGTTGGCTCAAGTAAAAGAGAAATAGCAAGCCACCTCAATTTCAATGGCTTTTGTGAGCATCTCTTTCACACAGTAGTTCCACCAGTAAGTGTCACATGCAGTTAATGCAAGCTTTAATTCACAACTTCGAACCAAGTTACCATAGATCTAGCTTTCCCTTTCCTTATGTGGAAGATAAGGCTATGATCACAATCGCTATTGATCAGCATCTCTTTCCTTATGTGGAAGATAAGGCTATTCACAACTTCGAACAAAGTTACCAGCCCTTTCAAGGCCTCATTTGCTTGGCCAGCTTGTTGGTTAGCTCCTTCAACAACATCATAGCACAAAATAATATTGTCTTCTTACGCTATTTAAAAATAGGTTTAGACCTAAATATTATTTAAAAAATTTATTTTATTGAGCAACACTTTTTTCTAATTATAAATAGGTTCAACTCCACAAAAAATAACACAAATCTCACTTTCCATCTTAACTGCCACTCTCTCTTAATTCTTACGATCTCATTTCATGGCTTCTCAACATCCCTCTCAAGGTGATTCTCACACATTCCATTGTAAACAAGCTGCATCTCATTTTTTCTCAATCACAAAAAATTGATTATATTTGTATTTAAATCATATAAATTTCCCAGTACAATAAACACTTAAGTAGAAGTTTTGTCGGCTAAATTTCTTCGTTATTTGGCTTAGCGCAAGCACCTTCATTGTAGATCCTTCAGGCATAAAACCAAATTATTTTCTGATCCATGACTCTAATACTACTTAACCAAACGGCTAGGAAGCTTAATCCCATTAGCTAACAAAAACTTAGAATACCCCTTCATTCTTAACTTAGTATATGTTTATTTCTGATCATACATCTTTCTAATAGCCAACCAGGGAGATGCCATTGCATTTCAAAACAAAACTCGTAACTATTTTTGCAAGAGGCTGCTTCCAGAACTCGAACCCGTGACCTCAAGGTCCCACGGCGACACCTTAACCGATGCGCCAAGGCTCCCCTTCTAACTCTGGTTAGACCATGAATTTAAAAAAAATGCGGTGCACAAAGCATCCCCGCGCAGCGAGAGTCTGGGGAAGGGTCCCACCACAAGGGTGAAATGCAGACAAACCTTACTCTGCATTTTTGCAAGAGGCGATTCCAGGACTCGAACACGTGACCTCAAAATCACAAAGTAACACCTCAACCGGTGCGCCAAGGCTCCCCTTCTTTATACCATGAACTAAAATATTTAATTAAAATTAAAATTTGCGGATGCTACTAAACTCCCCTCCTTATAAATTTCCGTCCTCAAAAATTACATTCATAAGTCAAAAAGAAATTCATAATCATCATTGCTTCAAAACTCATCTTCTCTTCCTCATGTATACTTTGGATGACCATAATTCATCCAAAGGACCTTCACAAAGCGAATCTATCGATTTCTTTATTGGAATCTGTGATCCAGAAGTAATCATGGAATTAGTCTTACTGCCAATGTAATATGAACCTACGGGGTCACTGATGCGCAAATCTAGCACGCCGTTATAGGAGGCAGCGAGACGGCGATACGAAACGGCAAGTGCACCGATCGTTCAAGTAATATAAAATGGGCGAATTTTCCCAAGTATCGATCTCACAAGGAACACAATAAGGTGGAGTTATCTATAGAGGAAAGACTTGAGATTGAAGTCCTTTTAGTCAGATGGATTGCGGAAGGTTCGAATAGGTTTGTGAAAAATAAAACAAAACAACCTAAATTAACAATGCGGATCGCCGGCACCGCTTCGCAGCGTGGGGGATTACACAGGCCGATATGCACTGCTTCGCTCGGTGGATGGACGAGTAGGCATGCATAATGGAAGAGTAGTCAAACGGAATGGAAGAGAAGGCTTGTGGAATGGAAGAGTAGGCTCACGTAGTGGACAAGTAGGCTCACGTAGTGGACAAATAGGCTTGCGGAATGTGGAGGGTGATGGCGGATTCGGTGGCGCACCTCATACACACAAATAAACTACATAATTTCAACCTGGCCAAATTGAAATAAACATTACAAATCAAAGTTTATTGTGCACATCATCAAAATATAGATAATCTAGCCTACAAATATCAATTCAAGAGGAGAAAGAGGCATAAGATACAACCGAATCCAAAGGCTTACTGTAGATCGAAGGTGGAAGTCGCTGGGTTGTCAATCAGTGCCCTATCCTTGATCATCAACTACATCCGGGGTACGAGAGGGTTTTCACCACCTCCTAATGTGCCAGACTTCTCTGGTATAGTATCCGGACACGTCAAATGTGAGGATCTCCTTCCTTGAGAATGAGCTTAGGGCTAGAATCCTCTCATTGGAAGCTTTTGGATGATGGAGGCGGCCTAGGGCAAAGCCCTCATGGAAGGCAGAAGAAAAATGGACTCGGAGCTCCTCCTGCGGCGAAAATGGCGGAAGAAGAAGATTCATCCGGAAATAGGGCAATCCTGCGGCTTAAATAGTAAACAGTTAGAAAAACAAGCATGCACGATCGAACACACGACCGTGCGTCGATCGTGTGATTTTATTACGCATAAATCACCCAGCCTAGTACAGCAGCAGACCGTGCGATTTTGATCACGCACGGGCAAAACAGCCCATGCGAGAACTAAACGCACGGTTCAAGTCAGTTTACTGAAAAACCAGGCAAACAGACATACCGTGCGACTTTCTTCGCGCACGGTTGAGTCCAACCGTGCGTGAAGAAAACGAACGGGCGATAATTTCATAAACTTTTTAGACAAAAAGGCAGGGTCGTGCAAATCGATCACGCGCGGGCAAAACTGCCCGTGCGAGAACAAATCGCACGGCCGCGGCAGATCACCATTCTGGGGCAAAGATGAATGTACACGGTCGCACCGATCGTGCGTCAAGGAAAGCACGACAGTGCGATTCACACAGGAAAGAATTCTACCAAAAATGATGATCTGCCCACCTGCTCAGCACAACATCCAGCACACAGAAATCCAACAAAATTGCACATAAAAAGATGGGGAGCACAATGTGTTTACCCCCAATAGAGTAGCGCGCAATAACACACCACAACGGGCCGAAAAGTGCACTTCGTGCGAGAAGAGTGAACCTAGTGAAATATGAGCAATAATGAACTAAAAGTGAAGTGCATGTGCATGAAAATAAGCCCAGATGAGTCCGAAAAACCCTATAAATATTGGGCTCATCAGGCGCACGTTAAGAACATACGAAAATTGGATAAATAATCGTGTTGGTTTTTACTGGTATTAGATACAAGTGAAGAACCAAGTCCATCGTAATGTTTCATTAATTGGGAATTAATTAAATAATGATTAGGCGTAAACATATGTCGAATTTGATTCAAAAAGGATGCTAAACAAACTATTCGACGCAAGTTGATTTGTGAAATCGACGCACGTCGATTTGGTGTGTGTTTAACATAAAGGCATACATTTCCAGATACTATTCGACGCATGTCGAGATAATAAGTGGCTGGACAGCATTTGATGTGTGTCGATTATGAAATCAACGCACATCTATTTGGGTGCATTTAATAGAGTGCCTATACTATCAGATAGTATTCGACGCACGTCAATTTGGGAAATAGACGTACGTCGATTAATAGAACAATATTCGACGCACGTCGATTTGGGAAATCGACGTATGTCGAATTGAAAATGATTACTCTAATCTTATATCTCCCTTCGGTCACTCTCCACGTATTTTTATGGGCGGTTTGTTAAACTGTAATAAGTACTGCATTTTAGGTTTTCAAATAGTGTGACTCTAAGAGAACCTGCACCCGCTTTTTGTTTCTCTTCCGAAGAGATTCGAGAGAAGAAAGAAGAACGAGGGAGAAGTTTCTCTCCAGAAACGGAACTAGCATTTGGTGGAAGAGAAGGATGATCATCTTCAACCCCGAGCTCGTTGGACGGGCTGCGATGTATTTCCGACATTTGTGTGGATACTCGTGGAGACGTGGATCTCGTTCTACGTTTTTGGTTCTCATACGATAGTTATTCTTCTTGAAATTTGATTTCGACGCAGGTATATTCTCTACTTCTGAATCATCGAGTCCACAATCCTGACTGCTTAACATTGATACTAAAATTTGATTTAACTGGTGCATCTTCAGTGTTGATCACCTAACTAGGATCTCTAATAGCTCTCCTCAAGTAGGAGAAGCAGAACACATCATATACACCACCAATCTCCTCGGGTAAGGCTAACTTAAATAAAACATCATCAATGTGTTCAAATACTTTGAATGGACCAACAAATCTAGGACTCAATTTCTTCTTCAGCTTAAGTCTAGAAACACCATTAACAAGTCTAACTTTAAGATAAACAAAATCTCCAACACTGAATTCTACTGTTCTATGCATTCGGTTATAATATTTGGCTTGTCTATCCTGGGTTATCATCATATGCTTTGACTCGAGCTATGGTCTTGTCAATCAATGATTCTTTATTTGAAGTTCTCTCTTCACTTTCAACCAAACATTAAGTTGTCCGACAATATCTACCATAAAGAGCCTCAAAAGGTGTCATACCAATACTTGCATGGAAACAATTATTGTAAGAGAATTCTACCAAGATGACAAAATTCTCCCACTTACCTCCAAAATCTAAAATACATATTCGCAACAAATCTTTCAGTCTTGTTAGTACGCTCTACTTGTCCATCAGTCTGATGGTGAAATGTTATGCTAAACTTTAATTTAGTACACAGGTACTTCTGAACATATTTCCAGTCCTTAGAAGTAAATCTATTATCCATGTTAAAATTGATAGTCCTCGGAACACCATGCAGTCGAGCTATTTCATCGACATAGCTATTTTATCCACATACGATTGAGCTAATCTTGGAGCCTGGTCATCCTTTCTATTATGAATGAAATGAGCAACCTTAGTAAGGAGATCGGCGATAACTCATAGGGAGTCATTCCCACTCCGACACCTTGGAAGGTCATGCATGAAATCCATCGAGATATCTTCAAATTTCCATTTTGGAATAGGAAGAGGTTGCAACTTGCCCTCTGGTCTCTGACATTCAGCTTTAACTAACTTGCATGTCTCACACTTCTCCGCATACTGAGCAACATCACACCTAATTTTGGGCCACCAAAAGAACTTTTTTTAATATGCATACATTTTCGTACTGCCAAGGTGTATAGAATACTTGAAATTATGAGTCTCACCAATTACGTCTTCACGAAGGTTATTCATGTCTGGAACATAAACTCTCTTTGTTAAGCAATAAATCTTCCTGAATTACAAAGTTCTCTTTCTGTCCTGGCTGCAATAGGGGGTCGGTCTCCATCTCAAGCTAGAGAAGGGAAGCTTCCTCCCAAACCGTTCGGGAAATGGCGGCAAAACTTGTTGATGGCGGCTGCCGAGACAGAGCGTCGACCGCACGGTTGGATGAGCCTGCGTGGAACTCGATAGAAAAATCGGAGCCCTGCAGTTTGGCCACCCATACTTGCTGAGTCGTAGTAACAATCTTCTGGTGGAGGGGTACCGGAGGCTGTGATGATCCATCCAGACCGTAAAGTTGCGGCCAAGCAGGTAGGGACGCCAATGTTGAACTTCCAGAACCAAGGCCAAGAGCTCAGACTCATGGGTGGAGCGGGACCGAACGGTGGCGCTAAATAGACGGCTGAAGTATGCAATGGGTTGGCCCGCCTACATCAAAATTGCCCTAATGCCCGTGTCGGAGGCGTCGCACTCGACCACGAACGAATGAGAAAATTATGGGAGTGTCAATACAGGGGTGGTGCTCAGGGCATGTTGTAGGGCATGGAAGGATGTGGTCGTCGTCGGTGTCCAATGGAACGGTCCGGCATCGGATTCTTCAAAATGCTGGACAGGGGTTTGGCAATTTTTCCATAATCTCGGATGAACTGTCGGTAGTACCCTGTGAGACCCAGGAAGCTGCGAATGTCGCGGAGAGATGGAGGTGTGGGCCACTGAAGGACAGCATGGACCATGTCCGAGTCCATGGCCACTCCTTGCGCTGAAATGGTGTGTCCCATGTAGATGATTTCGGTCTGACTGAAAGTGCGCTTATTGGGCTTCACCTGGAAAGCATGCGCCTGGGGGGTGGAAAGAGACATCCGCACATGATGAAGGTGGTCTTTCCAGGAGGAGTTCTAAACAAGGATGTCATCGAAAAAAACCAAGATATACTGACGCAGGGCCGACCGGAATAGGTCATTCATGGTGGCCTAAAAAGTAACATTTGCATTCATCAAGCCAAACGGCTTGAAGAGGAACTCATAATGGCCGTCATGTGTGCGGAAAGATGTCTTGGGAATGTCCGCCTCCCGCACTCGTATCTGATGGTACCCCGCGCGGAGGTCCAATTTGGAGAAAAATGATGCTCCTCGTAGCTCATCCTATAGCTCCAGAACGACCAGAATCAGGTACTTGTCCAGGATTGTGACTTTGTTGAGCTCCCGGTAGACCACGCAAAAATGCAAGCTGGGTTCTTCAGGCAGACAAGGAGGACCGGACTCGAGAAGGGGAAAGCACTGGGGCGAATGATACCCACGGCGAGCATGTCGCCTACAAGTGTCTCAATCTCATCCTTTTGTGTGTGTCCGTACCGATACGGCCGAACAGGCACGGAGGGCACGCCCCCTTGTAAAGAGATCTGGTGATCCGTCGAGCGGGGCGATGAAAGGCGATTCGTGGCGGCGAACACACTCGGAAAGAGATCCAAGGAGGCCTGCAGGACCAGAGGGGTCAGTGAAGGGGCCATGTCCTGTTCCACGACATGCCATTGGTACGGAACACAGTTAACATCAACCTTCTTCTGAAGGGAGAGTAGAGAAACGGTCTGGCGTAGGAGGGCAGAGTCGCCCTTGAGTAGGTAGGGGTGTCCCTCTTGGAGAAACCTCATAGTCATGTGATCCCAGCTCAAGCTGACGTCGCTAAGGGTGCGGAGCCAAGTGACCCACGAGATAATGTCCACGCCACCCAGTGCAAAGTCATAGATGTCTGCCTAGAAAAGTCTAGGGCCCACGGTAATGGAAAGATCCGAGCAAAAGCCGCCCATTGCCCGGCGACATCCATGCCCAAAATAAACGGTGAAGCGAGAGGCGGGGCTCACATGCAACTGCAAGTGATCCACCAGGCGCTGAGAGATGAAGTTGTGGCTCGACACCTCGTCAATCACGATCACAGGAAGCCCCTATAGCGTCCTTCATCGTCTGAGGTCCCGAGATACCGCCGACGGCGAACAATGGGAGGTCCAAGCGATGGAACTTTAGAGTTGGAGGGTCCACATCAGTTGGATCCACCTCAAGTGCCTCAAAATCCATTAGAGTAACTTCGGGCTCCTCCTCACCGATGAGGACCCAGAGGTCTTTCAACATACAATCATGAGTCGGGAGTAAGGTTGTCTGCAGTGAAAACACAGCCACTTGGTGCGAAGATTGTTGTACTCCTGATTGGAAAGTTTGGGATGGGCCATCAGCCTTGGCGGCTGCTGTGGTGGGACAGGCCGGCCTGCAGTAGGCGGCGTATCTTGTTGTGGAGGGAGGTAGGTCGCATCAGGTCTGACGGGAAAGCAAGGAGTAACTATGGGCGGTCGAACAGTGTCCACTATCCTGGCCTGGTAGTCCTCTTCAACCAAGCGAGCGAGGTCCATCCGTCCATGGCCTCGATAATAGATGATGGGTGGTGGGTCTGCATGCGGGCACGGATATGTGGGAGGATCCCATGCATAAAGAAGCTGAGATTGGGGTTTGGCGAAAGGCCCGACACATGCGTGGTGAGAGCGATGAATTTGTCAATGTAGTCATCGAGCGATCCTGTCTAATGGACGCCACAAAGGCGCTCCACCGTGGCACCGGAGTAGCGAGTGTCATAAAGACGAATGAGCTCCTATTGGAGAGCGGCCCAAGACAAAGCCGGTGTGAACTGACGAAGCCAACGCACCCAATGGAAGGAGGATCCCTCCATGCCCTCGAGCAATTCATCTTATAGGATCGTTGTCGTTGAAGAACGGAACGTCGAAGGATCTGAGGGCCGACAACGAAACAGCGGCCACATGAGTGCGGTCCTTGTAAGAGTCTGGGGTGCTCCAAGAAGGGATGGTGAATCTGTGTTGGAAGTTGTGGGCGTGCTTGATGACCGGCCAATAAAGCATCGATCTTCGCATCCATTCGCAACTTGAGTGCCTGGAGGGAGGCGATGGCATCGTCATGACCTTCAATACGATGGAGGAGGGTCGGATCAGCCGTAGGAGGAGGCATCAGCGCATCAGAATGGGCCATGGAACGGAGTCGAGGGTGCATGCACACAGGAAGGCATTGGTTGGAACAAGCCAAGCAAGTGCATGGAAAAACCAAGGTGGAAGAGGGCACCCAGGCGCTGCAGGATGTCGCAGGTTAGCGGTGCGGTTACAAGCTGGCAGAGGCGAGTCGATTGTATTTAGCGGTCACGAGCGGCGAAGGTTTGCGCATCGATTACGCAGATGCGGTGACAAAATAGGGCACGCGAATGTCTGTCACGAGAGTAGAGGATGGAAATTGCACAGAGGAGGCGGGTAGCTATCATGGGTGATGCCGACGAAAGATTCTCCAGGAGTGCTGAAACTACTGACGATGCCGAAGGAAAGAAAGTTGGTACTATGTCCGGCGATAGAGACCGCAGCCGGGGCGAAGGAGAGGTCGGACCAAATGTTAACGAACAGAAATGAAATCCCTAGAGACGAGAATGAGAGGAAGAGAAGGGAGAGAACGAGACGAAAATTAACCACTAGGGTTACCTATTTTTCATTAGACTTCCAAGATACCAGATAATACAAATCATCGGGCTTACAAAGTGTAACAACCCTCAAAATAAATAAGATAATAAAGCACTATTCCCTTGCTGTGTAGATGCACCCCATCCGCAGCCCTATTAAAATCCCGCAAGCTGCTCGGTTAGGGTTGTGGATAGGTTTCTTCCGATCGATATGGATTATCCCCGTAGAAAATTGCATATAGAGTCCGGATCGTTGTACGGACATAGGCATACTGTTTGAAGCCCATCTGGACAGGTTGACCTGGATTGGTGATGTTGATATGCTATATTGCACTCCGGAGAAGACTCCGAGTATGTATGATTGTTTTCGGGTTCTGGGTGCTGTGATGTGTTGTAGGGAGTTCTAGAAGAGATCTCCAAAAAATTCCCCGAGAGAGCAGACAGAACGAAGTTCTGTAGCTAGCGCCATCCCTAGTGCTAGCGCTGGCGCTATTGCCAGTGGCCCTGTGGGCCGGGGTGATGACCATGTGAGGTCGTCTATCTGATCGGGATGAGGTGAAAGCTTACTCGCATCGTGTTGTTTGTTCGCGATGATTGAGCCGGGACTAGCTGGATCTGAACCCATCCATATTGGTCGGTGAAGAGTTCGCCCCTCGGTGCACCGTCTTATGGAAGATGTCGGAAAACGTCGGTTTGTACGGCTTAGCTCAAATTGGCCATCCAAGTTGAAAAGGGACTTGTGGATGGAGTGTGCCTTGAGAGCGCAATACGTGTGGCCTAGATTCGACGTATATGGTGATTGTTTCTATGTGGTCCTTAACCGCACCTGTGAAATATCTGCTGATGTTGCTTACTTGCAGGGAAGGAGTACCACCGCCCCGGGCATGGGGTGGGGTCGTTATAAATCTGGGTCAGCTAAAGCTGGCCGGTTATCTGTTTTCCCACTGCTTGGTGGATTGTGTTTGACAGGTCCTGGCGAGGTGAGAAGAAAATTGCGGGTTGGAACCCCAGTTGCTGCACTGTGCTAGCCCTCGAAGGCCCAAATGTTTTGTTTACTTCTTTTCATGTGTGGCCGACCTGCGTGCTGATATTTGGAAGCCACTTTTGATGTAAACAAGACTTATAATTAACTTTGTGTATGGTCATTCCTAGTGAACAAGTGGACAACTTATGTAATCTTGTTTCACCTTTAATAAATGCTTCTGTTGTGTATGACTCTATGTATGCTGAGATGATTTTATTTGAAACTATTTAACTGCTAATTATGTAACGCACTTTACTGTCCGTTTAATATGGCGTGGGGTCCCGGACAGACCTACTATTATATTCTATGTGATGGGGAGGGTGTTACAAATTGGTATCAGCTACGAGTCTCGTTCCCTTTCCATCCGAATTCATGGTCGAATTCTTTTAAGGGGTGGTGAGCACGTGTGTGCATCGCCGTGAAATCACTTAAATAACCAGACAATGTCCACTTTATGATGTAAACCTTCGCTCTCCGACACGCTCGTTACAGACAGATTTTCGAGGGACGCGCGACTCAAGAAACATGATGCCAATGCAAGCCACACAGTGCAAGTGCATCGGACTAGGCAACGAGGAACAGTTGCCACACAAAGGATCGCTAATCCTCTTTAGATCTCCCAAGGGCGATAAGCCAATGATCGATCAAGCGAAATGGACCCACCCGATCCGATCAAGATGTGCGTTGTACCAAAAGAGTGTTGAAATTGTTGAAGTGGAAGTTTGGAGACTTTTGGACTTGGGCGGTCTGGGAGGAGGTCGGGCGGTCTGGCGTGACCGCACGACTTGGTGGTCTGCCTCTGCGGTCTGGCTTGTCTTAGCCTAGCTGCGGTCTCCTGGCTTGATCGCTGGTATCTGGGTCCAAGGAGGCTGAAGGTGAAGGCCGCGCGGTCTGTCTCTAACCGCGTGGCGGGTTGTTCATCTTCTGGTGTGCGCGGTCTGTTCGTGATCGCGTGGCGGGTTGTCTTCCTCAAAGCTGTGGCGGTTCTGTGTGATCGCACATCTTGTCCCTGGTTTCTCCAGAATGCGGTCTGGTGGTTGACTGGGCTTTCTGGTGGTGTTCGCGGACTAAGGGTCTTAGTCGCGCGGTCTCAGGTTGAGGTCTCAGGAGGAGACTGGTATGCAAGCTGGACGTTGTTCGCGGTCTCAGGTGGAGACCGGCATGCGGACTTGAGTTTGCGGGTTGATGGCGAACTGGCTGTGTTCGCGGTCTCGGACGAACACGGGGGGTGAATAGCTTCGGGCGGTCTGGCGATCTCTCTTGGAGTCGCAATCTGCTGTGAGAGTGGCGATCTCTCATAGTTGATGTTGAAGCTGGCAAGTTCACCAAAATGAAGCAGGAGTACTGTTCCTGATTGCGCGGTGTGACCGGTCAGGTCGCGCAGTCTGGAGGGTGGTGATCCTATCTCATAGGGTGGTGACTGGATCAGGTCTCACGCCTATAAATAGGACCCATCGACAGCAATAATCAAGACACACCAAGTGTAAGCCGAGTTCTCTTCTTTCCTGCGGTCTCTTTTTGTCTGACCGGGCGGTCTGCTGATTGAACTCTTCTTGTGCAGCTTCTGCGGATAGTGTGGGCAGCAGCAATCACCTCTTCCTCTGAAAGTGTTCGAGCGGTCTGCGGCTTGGAGTAGTGGTGCTGGAGTTCGGGAGAATCAGGAGTTTGGAAGAAGGAGTGCGGTTTGGTGGTGTTCTGTGATCGGCAGGTCGCTGCGGTTTGGCAGCTTGCTCAAGTCACAGGGAGGTGAGAACTTGGAAGAGGACGAATGCGAAGGCAGAGTTCACTCTGAAGAGAGCAATTTCACCTGATCTGTTTGATCACATTTTGGGGTGTGGATCAGCTGCGGAGATCTGGAGTGTAAGACCCCTCTCCCGCACCAGGAGAGTTCCCGGATCTTATGCCCAGAACCGCCGCCTTACGGTGATGCTAACACACAAGTTAGCCATCTCCGCAAGACGCCGATCCTGCCAGCAAGCACGAACAACCAGGCCAACCAGAGATAAGAAGAAAATCTAGCACACAAGTCCACAATCACACGCATCTGCATATAAATATATAACAAATGTACACTGTCCATCAATGAGTACAAGTAAAGAAAGAGGAAAAGGGGCTTACGCCCAGTACATGTGTGAATGAATAAAAGAAGTACAACTCTCTCTCACTATATATATATCTATGCGGAAGCTACAAAACATCTCTCGTCAACACCTGTCCAGTAGCGGTAGTAATGCACGGCGTCTGCTCCTCAGGACCTGTCTCCCCTGCCAGCTGGGCTCCAGCTCCTCGGTTACCTACGGTCACCACCGACCGTTAGTCATAAAGACTAAGACGATTTTGTCCCCGCCTCCCCCCGCGACTCCTAGGCACCGTGCGGGGAGGAAGAAGCGGAGGACGTCAAAGTGGAGTAATCAAAAGCAGGTGACAAATTCTTTATGCTAACAAGAGTATATCCATATAATTTCTATACTAACAGTATAATTATACATTAATAAGTGCAGTAAGGTAATATTGCAGCAGTAAAGGAAGTAAACTACGCAAGTAAAGTAATGTAAAAGTAACCATTGATTTATAGGAATGCCCATACAAACCTATAGACCAAGGGGTCGTGTAGCAGGTCCTATCGTATAAAAAGTTCCATACCAATTTATACGATAGGGGTAGGGGTTGAAATGCAATGTTCATGCTATGACATGCAAGTATGTTGTTATGCTATGTTCATACAAGTGCAACTCACACACTACGACTCTATGCTCATAGACCTTTAGTTCCCCCTTTTTGGAGCTAGCTAGACTCCCAGGATACTCCCGTAGTGGCAAACGGAAGCGGTGGGTTGGGCCTCGCCCACCTCTAGGTTGGTATTCACACTACCTAACCTAGACATATCGTACGCCTCAACACAAAACCGTGGAGCGTCTGCGTACTCTTGCTGACTGGACCGCCAGACTTTCTAGGCTAAGTGTATATACCACACTTGCCGAGTCAACGTATTGACGTCGGTGTGAACGTCCGTCCAATACAGAAGACCCACCACCTTCAATGCACATGCAACATGTTCTACAATCTATCTCCGAGCCATAAGCTCCCCGGGCTAACCTGCCCGTCATTAATAACCTTCCGAGCCACCGGCTCCCCGGACCAACCCGTCCGTACCAACAAACTCTACTGAGTTGCAAGCTCACCTGACTTTCAATCCGCTCTTTCAAACACTGAGCTTACTGCTCGCATCACCAAACAGACTAGGCTCCCCCAACCACGGGGTGTGGGTGAGTGTGTTATTAGATTCTTCTTGTAACATCTTATCCCTACGGTTTACGTTTAATCTTGGATTCCCGAGGGTTACCCTGTAAAGGGCTCACTACGGTATTAGGAACTACAATGGGATGACACCCCAAAATTCCCTTTCCCAAGACACTTAGTATTATTGATATCTACCCATAAGATTACCCTCTTATCATTTCACTTGAATTAACCTCAGCGCTTTATGACTCTCTAAGGGGAAGGACGATCTTTCGTCAATCCCGAGCACAACCTTACCCACAGCTCACCAAGCAGTCTCATCTTCTAACTCCTATTTAAACTGCTCTTGTTTAGTTATTATTCTACTTGGAAGTTTAGGGTGGATCCTGGACTTCCCGAGGGCTACCCGGTGAAGGGTTCGCAAGGTACTAGGGTATATGATGGGATGATGCCCAACCCCTTTCCAGGACATTTAACTTTCTTGGCGGCTACCTTGACCTAACCTTCCTCCCTCTCATTACCCTTTATAACTTACGCCTTATGTTTCACCCCGCTCCTATGCAATCAATCTTTTGGACTCAACTCTAAAAACTTCTAGTCCTCTAAGTGGTCTATACTCATCTCTTGTTATAATCAAATTCTCACCGAATTCCTTGTGATTATATTGACCTATTCATCATAATGAGTTTTCACTATCCGCAGACCATGCCATATAACTAACTTAGATTCCTATGATGGAATCTTGGTCAAATTACTTCCAAATGACTTCTAGATTTTTATCCTAGGTTCATAGTGGATAAAAAAAAGGGATGATCAAAATCCAAGCATGTTTCATCTAATTTTGACCTCTATAAAAATTCATTAATTACTGATATGAATCTAAAATGTGAAGGAGGTATCTTGCTAGTGAATTCAAACTTGTCAAAAATCCTTCCAGAGATGAGAGGTGACATAATAAAAAGATTTCCAAGATTTCATAATTTTCCAGCAATTAAACAACCCTAATCCCTAATTTTTAATGAATGAATGGAAAAAATAATTTTACACATCAAGTACAAGATTTTGACTTCCTAAAATTCTGGAAAAATTACAGTAGCTTCATATGAACATAACATCACTATTTCCAGAAGATCATATTTTTCCAGCAAATTTATAATCAAAATTTATATTTATCATGAAAAAGATGAAGACGTGACTTTACACACCAAGTACTAAAATAAGAATTCCAAAAATTCTGAGAAAATTAGCCTAGCATACTAATCCTCTAAAAACACCAAATCCAAGGTTTCATAATATTCTAGGTAATATTTATCCACAATATTCATTTAATACAAGTGGTGTGCCAATAAGAGTTTACACTACAACCACCACCTAAAGGTCTCAATAAAATCTGAATAAATCACAGAAGTATGTTATTGACCTAAAATCAGCAATGCCTAAGTTTCACATATTTAACAGAAATTTTTGACCATAATTTCTATTTAACAGAAATGGGGTGCAAGTAGTGATTTACACTACAACTACCATTAATATGTCTCTATAAATTCTGAGAAAATTATCCAAGTATAATAATCATCTAAAAACACTAAATCCAGAGATTTAGAATTTTTCAAACTATTTTACCCCATTAAATTAATTAATTACAAAAGGGGGTTTTCCTCAATAAATTGATAATTACCACAAAAATTCATCTAACAACAACAACAACAACAACAGAACCCATATAGTCCCCAATCAAAAAAATTTCATCTAATAATTATGATAAAATTTGCAGAGCTATAGAATCACCCAGGAAACCTACTAGAATAATTTCATAATTCTCCAAATGCATATGAGACCTAAATGTCATATTTGAATAAATTGACCTAACCAAATAAATCAAATTCGGAGAAATAAATGTGGTCCAAAAATTCCAACCAAAAATTCCTAAATGTGCCTTTCCAGTCAAAGATCCATTTCCCAGAGTTTTGGATTTAACCCTAAGTTTTTGATTCAAATTATTCCATTAATTTAAAAGTGTGACAAGTATCATTTAATTAAAAACCTTAGGAAAATAATTTCCAAAAATCATGAAACTTATGACAATGATGTATATCCTCATGACATACACTAACCCCAAGGTTTTAGAGGCATGCAAGGTGATTTCCACCTTCAATTCCATCAAAAAGCTCAAAAGCCCAAATTGACTATTAGCACCCCACTTTTCCTCTTAAACCCTAACTTCATTTTGAAGTTCAGAGAAAACTACTCATGCACATGAGATGAGATTTTAACCAGTGACTTAGATAAGTATGAAGAGCTCACCCCCCAAATTAGGGGGTGTTTCGAGTTATACAACTCCTTAAATACAAAAAATTTACTTTTACTAATAAATGAAATAACTCAATGGATACACATTCAAAAATTCTCAAATTAAAACCCTAGGTGTGTCATCATACCATGCATGCATGGTAGAAATTTCAATGGGTTTGGTTAAGCCAATTAAAAGTTATAGCCTTTTTAATTTCTGCCCTACACAAGGGGCAGTCCTAGGAAAAAGGGTGCCCTGGTGTCCACAGTGCACCAAATCAGATGATTAAGGTAGAAAATGAAAGTAGACCCATAGGGCTACAAAACCTATCTCTGCCATGTTTTACAAAATCGGCTTCTAAGGCCTTCAAAAATGGCATGCAAACTACTTAAAAATCTTAGGCAACATTAAGGTGGTCTGGCAATAGAGATCAAGGAGACGAAATCAACGGCTGTGATGGTCTTGAGTCCATTGGCCCTATGTTGACTCTTGAGTTGACTTGGTCAATTGAGTGTGTTGACTGGTCCAATGTGATGGTCTTGAGTCCATTGGCACCATCCAAGGTTGGTTGAGTCATGGTGAGGACCTAGGTTGGCTAATTTGACCAATAAGTGTGATTTTGACCAAAATTGGGGGAATGTTGACTTTGGTCAATTTGGCCAAATTGAAGACTCCATGATGGGGCTTTTAAGTCAATTAGGTCCCTCATGATGTCCTAAGACTAGGGGGAAGTCAATTTCATGCTTTGGGGTTCAATTGAACTTATTGGGGAGGATTTGACCTATGTTGACTTGAGCCTTATAGTAGACCACAGGTGAGTTCTCCTAACCCTATGTGTCCTAAGGCTGCAATCTAGCTCAAACTCACCACACTCCCCACTTGTCTCACCCAAAATTGGAGTTAGGGAGTCTAGTAGGAAATGGGATGTTACATGGAGAGCCCTGGATGGGCTGTTTAACAAGAAGAATGTAGCAAGGCTACAGTTCTTGGAGAATGAGCTGGCAAGGTCGGCTCAGGGTGATCTTTCTATTTCCACTTTCTTTCTGAAGATGAAGAACTTGTGCGCTGAAATCTCAGCATTGGATCCTGATGAGCCTATCTCTGAGGCGAAGCTGAAGAGGCACATCATCCGCGGCTTGCGGAAGGAATATGTTGCCTTTGTGACGTCGGTGCAGGGATGGGCAAATCAGCCGTCTCTGTTGGAGCTGGAGAACTTGCTTGCATCGCAAGAAAGTTTGGCAAGGCAGATGGCGGGGGTGTCAGTGGCTGGGGGAGATGGCGAAGTGCTCTTCTCAGGCAAGAAGAAGAAGTGGGATAAGAAGACGAAGACCGCTGGAGGAGGCTATGGGCCTTCAACTTCTGGGCAGCAGGAAAGGGGGTATGCTCCCAAGGCTGACGGTAAGAAGAAGGGTGGAGGTTCAAAGTGCTTAAAGTGTGGCAAGTATGGCCACATCAGGAAGGATTGCAAGGTGGTCACCCAAGCTGGGCATGCTGCGGAGAAGGAGGAAGCTGAGGCCAGGCACTTTGAAGGAGGTTGGGGAGGAGCTTTCTCGGCTTCTGTTGGAGCTTCTGCTTCTATCAACAATCTGGAAGACTGGATCGTGGACTCAGGGTGTGGTCATCACCTCACCGGATAAGAGACCAAGCTTTCTTCTGCACAGCCCTATACAGGTAACAATGCAATCATTACTGCTGATAATACTGTGCATCCAGTAGAGAAGGTGGGGGTTGTTTCCTTGGGCAGTGATAGAGGGCCACTTACTTTGAAGAGTGTCTATCACGTGCCTGGTATGAGGAAAAACCTCTTCTCTGTGACCAACGCTATAGACGCTGGGTATCACGTTCTGTTCGGCCCAACAGAAGTGAAGTTTCTACGCAATTTTGAGGCTGTAAAGGCCGAGGTCGTCCATGTCGGGAGACGGGCAAAGGACTTGTATGTTTTATCGACAAGTTCCTACGTCGACATGATGAAGACGAATGATGGTGTCGTTATATGGCATGAGAGGTTGGGGCACGTAGGGATGGACAAGCTGAAAGCTATGGCGGTGAGAGGTCTGGTTAAGGGCCTGCCAAGTTTATCTTCCTACGGTGAAGGTCATGTTTGCGTGGGATGTCAGTTCGGTAAGTCTCATCGACTACCGTTTGACAAGTCGCAGACAAGGAGTAGTGTGTCGTTGGAGTGCATCCACGGTGACTTGATGGGACCAACTGCTACCCCAAGCCTCGGAGGCAGCAGATATATGCTGGTGTTGATCGATGATTACACCAGATATGTCTGGGTATATTTCCTGAAGGAGAAGGCGGAGGCGTTTGCCAAGTTTGTGGAGTTCAAGGAGCTCATGGAGGGTCGGCTAGGACTGCGGGTGAAGAAGCTGAGAACTGACAACGGAGGGGAGTTCACCTCCAGTGAGTTCTCTACCTTTTGCAGGAAGGCAGGCATCCAGAGAGAGCTCACTTGTGCACATACTCCACAGCAGAACGGAGTTGCAGAGCGGAAGATCCGTCATCTGACGGAGACCTACAAGTGTTGGCTGCATGCCAAGAGTATCCCAAAGTCCTTCTGGGTAGAGGGAATGTCTTGTGCTGCCTACGTCATCAACAGGATGTCTTTGAGTCCCATCAACATGTTGACTCCGCATGAGATGATATTCAAGGAGAAGCCAAGCGTGGCACACCTTAGGGTATTTAGATCCACCTGCTACGTACATGTTCCAGATGCTCTTCGGACAAAGCTAGATGCGAAAGCAAGGAAGCTAGTCTTCGTGGGATACGATGAGCGGAAGAAAGGCTGGAAGTGCATGGACCCGGAGACGCAGAGATTTGTGGTATCTCGCGACGTCGTGTTCGATGAGGTGACATCTTACAAGGGGTCTTCTGATGTGGAGCTACCAGAGAGCAGGGTGGAGGTGCCAGAAAAAGCTGTGGAGGATCTTCAGGTGGAGCTACCTGTGTCACCAGGTGGTCCATCTCCTTCTAGTTCCGAGACGGGGGCTTCTGGTTCAGGGAGCAGGGGGAGCGATGCTCCTAGCATGTCTGGAAGAGGAACTGGGGAAGATGCAGCTGAAGACAATGCAGTTTAGGGGAAGGTGCTGAGGAGGTCAAAGCGAGCGATCTCGCCCCTGATCGCTATACAGGGGGAAACACAGTGAGCTTCGTCTCATGTTTCTTCGCTGGTCCCTTGGATGAGAGGGAGCCATCGAGCTTTGAGAAGGCCAGAGGTGTGAAGGAGTGGGACGTTGCAATGCAAGAAGAGATGGCAGCTCTTGAGAAGAATGAGACCTGGTCTCTTGTGCCCAAGCCCAAGGGCACCACTCCTGTTACATGCAAGTGGGTCTACAAGATTAAGAAGAAGGCTGACTGATGAGTACTTTTTGTACTCATCTTTTAATATAAGTTTAATTTATTTTAATATGAAATTAATTAGTTTTTTATGTTTTTCTTATTAAAATTATTATCTTTTCAATTTTATAAACTAACTTAAGCTTTTTCTGTGTATTTCAGTTTTTTTGGACGCATTAGACAAAAACTTCAAGTACACGCCCAAGGTCACGGGCGTGACCATGGGCGTGTAACCTGCGTGGTGCTCCAGACCTGTTTCCGCCACCACGGGTGCGTTCCGTGATGATTTCGCCAAGTACGCGCCCCAGGTCACGGGCGTGACCAAGGGCATGACCCAATGTCACGGCCGTGACCCGCCGCAAGCATCCAGAATCAGCCTGCCACGTCAATTAAATTTACACGCCCGAGGTCACAGGCGTGACCAGGGGCGTGACTCAATGTCACGGGCGTGACTCATCCCGTGCCACTCCCCGCTTCTTCCCGCCGAAGATTCCCGCCAGCAGCACGTTTTGAAGGTTACACGCCCTAGGTCACGGGCGTGACCTAGGGCGTGACACGCAAATATCGTCAGCATTAAAGCCAGATTGCGCCCTTTCCGTTCCGAGATGATCACGCGCCTTACACGCCCTTGGTCACGGGCGTGACCGTGGGCGTGTACCCAGAATTTTTCAGCTATAAAAGGGAAGCTCCTCCAGATTATTTTACACCTTGTTTTGGAGTCCAAGCCTCAATTTTCTGTGTTTTTTCTCCTGTGTTTGAGTAATCTAGCTTTACTTTTTCTTGCAATTGTAAGTTCTCTTTCAATAGTTGTAATCTCTTTTCATGAATTAATAAATTTGTTGTTTTTATTCATCTATTCTCCTAGTTTGTCAACCTCTCTTTTCTTTAGTTATAATCTTCTAGTCAAGTTACTTTTCTCATTGCAAACAAATCAAAGTTTCATTTGATAGAACAATAGAGATTGTCTTGAGTAAGAGTAATCAACACGCCCGAATTTTTATACGACCTTGGTTTTTTATAACCTATACTACATTCGATATGGTACAATTGTCGTTATCGTTTGCAAGCATAGTCTTGCGTATCAAGTTTTTGGGGCCGTTGCCGGGGATCTGAGTTGATATTTCGAAAGAGAATATCTATTGGCTTTATCGCTTTCTTTCTTCTCTTATTTTTTTTTCTATCATTCAAGGTGTAACTAAATTCCTGGAAAGGACGCTTTGGGCTTGAATTCCCATCATAGCCTCTAGTACCTTGCAAGCCCTTCACCGGGTAGATCTTGGGAAGTCCAGGACTAATTTTAAATCATCTAATAAAAAAAAATATATCTATATAAAAATAAAAAAAAATTATATATAATAAATATATTTATCTAAATTTTTGCTTTGTTCTTCTCTCTCACCTCTTTCTCTCTTTTCTTTTCTTCTTGGTTTATGACCCGACACAACTCTCCAGCTAATTTTGAATTTGGATTTGATCCGGAAATCGAGCGCACGTTGCGGCGGCGTCTCCGATTTAGTGATCTGCTATAATTTGCGAAGAGTCGGTCGGAGAAACTAACGAGGAAATAATGGGTGATCCCATCCATAATGAGGCCCCGCTACGGACCATGCGAGACCAAATTGGGAGGGTACACAATCTAGTATTATTCGCCCAGCTGTGGCAAATAATAATTTTGAAATTAAAATGAGCATCATTCAGATGGTACAACAAACCGTCGTTTTCGATGGTTTACCAGATGAAGATCCTAATTTACATTTACTTAATTTTTTGGAAATTTGCGATACATTTAAGATAAATGGTGTCACCGATGATGCCATCCGTTTACGCTTATTTCCTTTTTCTTTGCGGACTAAGGCCAAGCAGTGGTTGGGATCTCTTTCTAGAGGTTCCATCACTACATGGGCCGAAATGACGGAGAAATTTTTAACGAAATATTTTCCTCCGGCAAAGTCCGCCAAATTACGTACGGACATTCTCTCTTTTACGCAAGTAGACTCGGAGTCTCTCTACGACACATGGGAGCGCTTCAAGGAATTATTGCGGAGATGTCCTCATCATGCCCTTCCTTTGTGGCAGCAAATTCAAACTTTCTACAATGGTTTAAATCTCCAAATGAGGCAGATGATTGATGCGGCCGCAGGGGGAACTCTTAATATTATAACCCCCGAAGCTGCTCAAGAGCTTTTTGAGAGATGGCCATGAATGCCTATCAGTGGAATGCGCCACGGTCGCGCCCTAATAAGCCGACCGGACTTTTTGAAGTCGAGGCCACCCCTAACTTAGCGCAACAAGTAGAAATGCTCACAAAACATTATGTGGCGGAGATGACTGCTTCCTCTGCCGCAAATTGGGCTAACAATAATAAATTTAATAATTTTAATAATAATTTTTTTCCTGAGCAAGTTGATTATATGGGGAACTCTTATCGCCCTCCATATAACCCGAATAATAATCTTCCGTTTAACAATAGTTATAATCCGGGTTTAAGGAACCACCCAAATTTTTCATGGAGCAACCCCAATAATGCTCAACGCCCCCCACAAGTAAATCCCCCCGGATTTGCTCCACCACCACCGCCACACAAGCCCTCTCCGCTTGAAGAGGTCTTCACCAAGTACATTGCCTCCATTGAGTCCAATATCCGGAATCTCACTGGGTTGGTCAAAAATTTAGAAAATCAAATTGGACAGCTCGCAAAAATGTTCTCCGAACGCCAGCAAGGAGCACTTCCGGGCAACACTGAGCCCAATCCGCGGGAGAGCGCTAACGCAATCACACTCCGCAATGGAAAGGAGGTAACTTCTTCAAAATTGGTCGAGCCCGAGGTAAATGTTTCATCTTCTCCCCCGCAAGTTATTTCTTCACCTGCTTTACCGTCTGCTGCTTTAGCTCCGCGCATATTTAAAAATCCCTCCATTCCTTATCCTTCGAAATTAAAAGATTAGCGCAATGAGGTGCAATATAAAAAATTTATTGAAATTTTAAAACAAATCCAAATAAATGTACCAATCTGCGAAGCAATTGCTCAAATGCCAAAGTACGCTAAATTTTTAAAAGAATTACTTTCAAATAAAAAGAAACTTGAAAATTTTTCGCGTATTTCTTTAAAAGCAGAGTGTTCGGCGGCTTTATCAAATAAATTACCACAAAAATTGAACGACCCGGGACGGTTCTCCATCCCGTGTATGTTTGTTAATTTATCAATCAAGCACGCCTTGGCCGATCTAGGGGCTAGTATAAATTTAATGCCTTTTGCGTTATTTCAAAAACTTGGTTTGGGCAACCCAAGCCCAACTAATATAAGCATCCAACTAGCGGATCGGTCAGTTAAATACCCAATAGGGGTCATTGAAGATGTGCTAGTAAAGGTTGACAAGTTTATTTTCCCAGTAGACTTTGTCATCCTCGATATTGAAGAAGACGCCGAAGTACCCCTAATACTTGGCCGACCTTTCCTAGCCACCGCTCGAGCTATAATAGATGTAAGTAACGGAAACAGTCTCCTGCGAGTTGGAGAAAAGAAAGTTATCTTCAATATTAATAAATCAATGAGAAATGCAATTACTAACGATGATTCTTGTTTTAATTTAGAATCAAAATTTGAAGAAAACTTATCAACTTTTGCACAAATAAATCCCCTTTTTTATGAAAATCCGGAGTTACAAACTTTATTATGTCTTGAAGAAACAACCCGGCAAGAAAATTTTGAACAAACAGATTTAAATATTTTTAAAATCAAAACTTCTTATGAAGAGTCGCCGAGTCTAGAATTAAACAACTACCGGATCATCTAAAATACGTATTTTTAGAATAAAATTCAAAATTACCCGTAATTATTTCTTCCGCGCTTAATGATTCGGAAATTTCCGAATTAATTAAAATTTTAAATAACCACCGTCACGCAATTGCGTGGCAAATTTCTGATATAAAGGGTATAAATCCCTCGTTCTGCACGCATAAAATAAATCTTGAAAATAATTCTCGCGGCACTATTCAGCCTCAACGACGCTTGAATCCTAATATGAGGGACGTCGTTAAGGCCGAAATTATAAAATTATTAGACGCGGGAATTATTTACCCAATTTCTGATAGCACTTGGGTTAGCCCGGTGCAAGTCGTGCCTAAGAAGGGCGGAATCACAGTAGTTGAAAACGAAAATAACGAGTTAATCCCAACCCGTACTGTTACGGGTTGGCGGGTATGCATCGATTATAGGAAATTAAATGATGCTACCCGCAAGGATCATTTTCCGTTGCCCTTTATTGACCAAATTCTAGAACGTTTATCCGGTAACTCGCACTATTGTTTTCTTGACGGTCTTTCGGGATATTTCCAAATCCCAATTGCGCCCGAAGACCAAGAGAAAACCACCTTCACTTGTCCGTTCGGCACCTTCGCATATCGAAGAATGTCGTTTGGGCTTTGCAACGCGCCAGCTACATTTCAAAGATGTATGCTGGCAATTTTTAATGAATTAGTTGAGGACGTCATGGAAGTTTTCATGGACGATTTTTCAGTTTATGGCGATTCCTTTAAAAATTGCCGAAAAAATCTTGATCGTGTTCTTCAACGCTGCGAAGACACGAATCTGGCACTCAACTGGGAGAAGTGCCATTTTATGGTCCGTGAGGGATTAGTCCTCGGACATAAGGTTTTTAGTAAAGGGATCGAGGTCGATAGGGCCAAGATCGAAGTTATAGAAAAACTCCCTCCGCCTACTAATATTAAATCTATTAGGAGTTTTTTAGGACATGCGGGTTTCTATAGACGGTTTATTAAAGATTTTTCAAAAATTACAAAACCGTTAACGCATCTTTTAGAAAAAGAAACCACGTTTATCTTTGATGAAGAATGTTCTAAGGCGTTCATAAAAATTAAAAAGGAACTTATTAAATCGCCTATTTTAATTTCACCAGATTGGCCTCTTCCGTTCGAAATCATGTGCGATGCAAGCGATTTTGCCGTAGGTGCAGTCTTGGGCCAAAGGGTGAATAAATACTTTCACCCAATTTATTACGCAAGCAAAACGCTTACATCCGCCCAAGCTAATTATACTACGACGGAAAAAGAACTTCTAGCGATCGTTTTTGCTTTTGATAAATTTCGTTCGTACATAACGCTATCAAAAATTATTGTTTTTACAGATCACTCCGCACTCCGGTACTTGCTAGATAAAGGGGATGCCAAGCCCCGACTATTGAGATAGATCCTACTCTTGCAAGAATTCGATTTGGAGATCCGAGACAAGAAAGGAGCGGAGAATTTGGCATCCGACCACCTCTCAAGACTGGAGAACCCGGCAGCAGGAGCACTAGTGGAGGCCGAGATAGATGATAAATTCCCTGAAGAGCGCCTCCTCGCCATCGAAAAGGTAACAACTTCTTCCACCCCTTGGTATGCGGATTTGGCCAACTATTTGTGGCCCGGGTCCTACCAAAAATTTTTTCAAGTCAGCAAAAGAAGAAATTCTTTTCAGATTTGAAAAATTATTTTTGGGAGGACCCCTTTTTATTTCGTGTCTGCGCAGACCAAGTGGTAAGAAGGTGCATTTCGGGCGAGGAAGGCGGCCAAATATTGCGGCACTGCCACGAAGGACCAGCCGGCGGACACTACCAAGCAAACTGAACCGCAAGAAAGGCGCTAGAGGCGGGCTTCTATTGGCCTACCTTATTCAAAGATGCTCATAATTTTGTGAGTAATTGTGATCGGTGTCAACGGTCAGGTAACATTTCTAACTGAGACGAAATGCCCCAAAATATTTTTAAAGAATGCGAGATTTTTGATCTTTGGGGAATAGATTTCGTAGGTCATTTACCCTCTTCTTTAAATAATAAATATATTCTTGTTGCGGTCGATTACGTGTCAAGGTGGGCGGAAGAACAAGCTTTCCCCACTAACGACGCGAGAGTCGTCATAAATTTTTTAAAAAAATTATTTTCGCGATTTGGCACACCCCGAGCACTAATTAGTGATCGGGGCACACATTTCTGTAACAACCAATTTGCTAAAATTTTAGCAAACTATGGAGTTACCCACAAGCTATCTACCGCCTGCCACCCACAAGCAAATGGCCAAGTGGAGGTGGTGAATCGCGAGCTAAAAAGAATTTTAGAAAAAACTGTCTCCGTTAATAGGAAGGACTGGTCGTTAAAATTAGACGACGCACTATGGGCATATCAGACAGCGTACAAAACCGCCATCGGATGTACACCGTACCGATTGGTCTATGGAAAAGCGTGTCATTTACCGGTGGAATTAGAACATCACGCATTCTGGGCGCTAAAATTTTTAAACTTAGATTTGAACTTAGCCTCCGATCAACGAAAATTTCAACTTAATGAATTAGACGAATGGCATGCAAATGCCTATGAAAATAATAAATTTTACAAGAAGCGCACTAAGTTTTACCATGACAAAAAAATAAAATTTCCAAAATCTTTTTCACCGGGAGACTTAGTCATTTTATATAATTCTAGATTAAAACTTTTTCCGGGCAAATTAAAATCCCGATGGTCTGGCCCTTTTGTTGTAAAAGAGGTTTGGCCATATGGGACCGTGCTAATAGAGCACCCGGATCAAGGCCTTTTGAAAGTTAACGGATACCGATTGAAATTATATCATTCTGGCGACCCAGCGCCCGGCAAAATTGAAACGCTTAACCTCACAAACTTGTAGAACGTCACTTAGTCAAGCTACGCGACGGTAAACAAAGCGCTTTTGGGAGGCAACCCAACATTTTCTTTTGTTTGTTTTGTTTAACTTAATTTTGCAGGTTTCATTTTTTGTCCGGCAACCTCGTCTACCGATCAGAGAAGCCCTCTTCACCCTTTAGCCACTTATTTATCTTTCTTCCTTTTGTTGCTTTATTTTTTTCATTTTCTAAAAAAATAATAATAATAATAAAATAAAAAGTGTAATTCCTTTTTTTTTTCTTCTTACCTAGTTGTAAACATTGGGGACAATGTTTAATTCTAAGTATGGGGGTGTAGCATTGCCTTCTTTGAATTTCTATTTTATTTGAAAGTATATATATATATATATATATATATATATATATATTCTATCTAAATAAAATTTCTTGGAAAGGACGCTTTGGGCTTGAATTCCCATCATAGCCTCTAGTACCTTGCAAACCCTTCACCGGTATATCTTGGGAAGTCTAAGAAGAAAAAAAAATTTATTAGATTTATGCTGAATTTTTATACTTACTCATTTGCAAAATCCTTAGTAGATTTGCTTTTGTTTAGTGTAGTAGAGAATTTTAATATTTCATTAGATTTGGAATTTTGGAATAAAATTGTTGACTCATGCAGTGTTCCTAGTCAAACGCACGCATTTGTAGAATTCTATGTCAAATTAACTATTCAGCATAAAATTAGATTTATGTTTTTCTAACTGCGAAAAAAACAATTCTTGTTTTACTTTTACCTTGAAACCGGTAGAATCTGTGAATAAATTCAAGTGAGTATGTAGAAGCTTACTAGAGAAATATTACACATTTTTGAACGGAAGGGTGTCCTTTCTCGATGTCTAGAACTTGCCTCTAGCAATTCTCGAAGCATTTACATAGGTTTGTCATAGTTTTTAGAAGTGATTTAGGCCACCTTTGATCGTTTGTGCCTGTTTGCCCACCTTTTTAAATTTTTCATTGCTTAAACACTTTGGGCCTTACCTTATTTCCTTTGCTACCTCCACCTTTCATTTTCACCAAAGCCAAAACATCCAGCCCATGATCACATGCACTAAATATTTGAGATTTAATAAAATTCTGCAATGGGTTCAATTGTGAAAATAAGGAAATTACAACTTCTTATTCGGAGCTATTATGAAAAAAAGATAAAAAATATATATATGAAAAAATTATTGGCCAACTGTGAAAAATATATATATATATATATATATATACAAAAAAAAGTATTCATAGCCTCTTTTTTTGAAAATTATGAGAGTTTTGCTTCATAACAACTCTTACGCGAGGTTTGAATTTTGGATAATTTTGGGTAACTCTCACCTTGGTTTAGTGTGATCCTTAGCCATTATATTCTATCTTTTGATTTCCAAATCCAAATCATATACCTAAGCCAAGTTTCACTCCTAATGAAAGCCCTTTTGATCTTTAAGCTATAACATTATACTTATGTAGTGGAGAGAGTGCGACAGGGCAAGCCTATGGCCATCATCATTGATGAATTTCTTTGGAGGCTATCCCGAAACTCAATTTTGGGTAATATTGATCTTAGAAAACACGCTACCCGCTCCATGAATAACATTCTAGAATTTGCCGAACTTTCAATTTAAAAGTAAAAGCAATTTGTTAATTCGCACTACTGAAAATTATAAGTTAATCATTATGCTGAATAGATCTTTCAACTAGGATCTCTACACGTAGGCGTAAGACTTCGCATTTTTATTCCTTGAGTTCAAATTTCTTTTCTAGTATTTAAAATTTTCTACTCCTATGAAAACTTGTTTGCTCGGGACTAGCAAACGAGTAAGTATGGGAGTGTTTGATGAGTACTTTTTGTACTCATCTTTTAATATAAGTTTAATTTATTTTAATATGAAATTAATTAGTTTTTTATGTTTTTCTTATTAAAATTATTATCTCTTCAATTTTATAAACTAACTTAAGCTTTTTCTGTGTATTTCAGTTTTTTGGACGCATTAGACAAAAACTTCAAGTACACGCCCAAGGTCACCGGCGTGACCATGGGCGTGTAACCTGCGCGGTGCTCCAGACCTATTTCCGCCACCACGGGTGCATTCCGTGAGGATTTCGCCAAGTACACGCCCCAGGTCACGGGCGTGACCAAGGGCGTGACCCAATGTCACGGCCGCGACCCGCCGCAAGCATCCAGAATCATCCTGCCACGTCAATTAAATTTACACGCCCCAGGTCACGGGCGTGACCAGGGGCGTGACTCAATGTCACGGGCGTGACTCATCCCGCGCCACTCCCCGCTTCTTCCCGCCGAAGATTCCCGTCAGCAGCACGTTTTGAAGGTTACACGCCCTAGGTCACGGGCGTGACCTAGGGCGTGACACGCAAATATCGTCAGCATTAAAGCCAGATTGCGCCCTTTCCATTCCGAGATGATCGCGCGCCTTACACGCCCTTGGTCACGGGCGTGACCGAGGGCGTGTACCCAGAATTTTTCAGCTATAAAAGGGCAGCTCCTCCAGATTATTTTACACCTTGTTTTGGAGTCCAAGCCTCCATTTTCTGTGTTTTTTCTCCTGTGTTTGAGTTATCTAGCTTTACTTTTTCTTGCAATTGTAAGTTCTCTTTCAATAGTTGTAATCTCTTTTCATGAATTAATAAAATTTGTTGTTTTTATTCATCCATTCTCCTAGTTTGTCCACCTCTCTTTTCTTTAGTTATAATCTTCTAGTTAAGTTACTTTTCTCATTGCAAACAAATCAAAGTTTCATTTGATAGAACAATAGAGATCGTCTTGAGTATGAGTAATCAACACGCCCAGATTTTTATACGACCTTGGTTTTTTATAACCTATACTACATTCGATACGGTACACTTGCCGTTATCGTTTGCAAGCATAGTTTTGCGTATCACTGACGGTAGCATCGAGCGGTACAAGGCTCGCCTTGTAGCTCGGGGGTTCTCGCAGCAATACGGTGAAGACTACGAGGAGACATTCAGTCCGGTGGCAAAAATGACTTCAGTTCGGTTCATCATTGCCTTGGCGGCGTTCAGTGGATGGGAGATTTGGCAGCTCGACGTCAAGAACACCTTCTTATACGGCGAGATTGACAAGGATATCTTCATGGTCCAGCCACTAGGCTTTGTGTCTGAAGATTTTTCGGAGCATGTCTGCAAGCTGAAGAAGGCCCTGTATGGGTTGAAGCAAGCGCCGAGGGCGTGGTACGGGAAGATCGCAGAATACCTCCTATTCTGTGGATTTGGTGCTTCAGACTCAGACTCAAGCTTGTTCGTCAAGAAGAGCGGGGAGCTTCAAGTCATCGTGCTGCTATACGTCGATGATATGATCGTGACGGGGAACTCGAAGGAGGAGGTAGCACAGCTTCGGGCCGAGCTGTCTATCAGGTTCGATATGAAGGACTTAGGTGAGCTTCACCACTTCCTTGGACTCGAGGTGCACAGGAAGGAAGGTGGAGTGCTGGTGACCCAGGCCGGCTATGCGGAGCGAATCGTGGAGCGATTCGGCATGAAGGAAGGGAAGTGCACTTCCACACCTCTGGAGAAGGCTATGAAGCTTTGGAAGGATGAGGGGAGGATTATGCAAGGTCCGTTGGTGTTCCGAGTTCTTGTTGGGAGCCTGATCTATCTAACAATCATGAGGCCAGATATTGCATATGCAGTTGGTAGAGTGAGTCGTTATATGGCGGAGCCACGGGTACCTCATCTGCTAGCAGCCAAGAACATTCTGAAGTATGTCAAGGCGACCTCGGACATGGGTCTCCTATACAGGAGGGATGCGGGCTTCGAGGTGCACGGGTTCATAGATGCTGATTACGGGGGAGATTTGGATGATCAGAAGTCGACGTCTGGATTCGTCTTCATGGCGAGCCCTACAGCTATATCATGGTGCAACAAGAAGCAGGATTCCGTGTCGGTCTCCACCACGGAAGCGAAATACAAGGCTTCAGCCTTGGCAGCTCAGGAAGCCATCTGGCTTAGGAGGTTGGTGGGAGACGTCCACAAGGAGGTTCGGGAGCCGACTCTGCTACGCGGTGACAATGAGAGTGCTCTCAAACTGGTTACCAATCCAGTTTGTCACGCGAGGACCAAGCATATCGAGATCGAGCACCACTTAATACGGGAGAAGGTGCTGGAGGGATCTCTTTCGGTCGAGCATGTGCGGAGTGCGGACAATGTCGCGGACATCTTCACAAAGGCGCTGGAAAAGGGGCCGTTCACACGGCTAAGGAGCCTACTGGGGCTGGTTTCAACTTCCCACTTCAAGGGGGAGTGTTAAAATTGTTGAAGTGGAAGTTTGGAGACTTTTGGACCTGGGCGGTCTGGGAGGAGGTTGGGCGCTCTGGCGTGACCGCACGACTTGGCGGTCTGCCTCTGCGGTCTGGCTTGTTTTAGCCTAACTGCGGTCTCCAAGCTTGATCGCTGGTATCTGGGTCCAATGCGGCTGAAGGTGAAGGTCGCACGGTCTGTCTCTAACCGCGTGGCGGGTTGTTCATCTTCTAGTGTGCGCGGTCTGTCGTGATCGCTTGGCGGGTTGCCTTCCTCAAAGCTGTGGCGGTCTGGTGTAATCGCACAGCTTGTCCCAGGTTTCTCCAGAATGCGGTCTGGTGGTTGACCGGGCTTTCTGGTGGTGTTCGCGGACTAAGGGTCTTAGTCGCGCGGTCTCAGGTTGCGGTCTCAGGAGAAGACTGGTATGCAAGCTGGACGTTGTTCGCGGTCTCAGGTGGAGACCGACATGTGGACTTGAGTTCGCGGGTTGATGGCGAACTGGCTGTGTTCGCGGTCTCGGATGAACACGGGGGGTGAACAGCTTCGGGCGGTCTGGCGATCTCTCTTGGAGTCGCGATCTGCTGTGAGAGTTGCGGTCTCTCATAGTTGATGTTGAAGCTGGCAAGTTCACCAAAATGAAGCAGGAGTACTGTTGCTGATCGCGCGGTGTGACCGGTCAGGTCGCGCGGTCTGGAGGGTGGTGATCCTATCTCATAGGGTGGTGACTGGATCAGGTCTCACGCCTATAAATAGGACCCATCGGCAGCAATAATCAAGACACACCAAGTGTAAGCCGAGTTCTCTTCTTTCCTACGGTCTCTTTTTGTCTGACCGGGCGGTCTACTGATTGAACTCTTCTTGTGCATCTTCTGCGGATAGTGTGGGCAGCAGCAATCACCTCTTCCTCTGAAAGTGTTCGAGCGGTCTGCGACTTGGAGTTGTGGTGCTGGAGTTCGGGAGAATCAGGAGTTCGGAAGAAGGAGTGCGGTTTGGTGGTGTTCTGTGATCGGCAGGTCACTGCGGTTTGGCAGCTTGCTCAAGTCACGGGAAGGTCGCGCGGTCTGAGCGGTCTCAAGTTGTCTTCAACTTTGTAATTTTCTCTTTGGTGTTTGTGCTGGCGAAATCATGTCTCGCCAAGCATGCCATGCCTTATAACTGAAGTACTGCTATCAATAAAGATTTCTTGTTTGCCTCCATTTGCTTCTGGTTGTTTGGCTTGTGAACTTTAAGTTGACTAACTCCTGCTCGCTTCATAAAGATTCAGAAAAATTTCACAAAGAGACCCACCGAAAATAGCGATTTAGAAATGGGTAGATCTCTCCCATCAAAAGTCAGGGCTCGCCAAGCCCCTTCGAAAATTAAAAAGAAAATGATGAATGCAAATTTCAAGATGAAAGAAACCCACAAAATTTTCGGTGATTCGAAGATCACACCACAGATTCCACCAGAAGAAAAAATCTAGAGAAAATAAAGCACACGAGTGGAGCGTTCATTACCCCGCTTGAGTTAAGATTGGCCTCAAGCATGCACTCGCCCGGTCGCTCTTCTACGGTTCCACTGGAAGCGCGTTGTTTGGAGAGGAACCCGCTCGCCGTCTTCGCTTCACGTCTACCCAAGATCCACACAAACCCACCACGCGCCGTGGAGGAAATTCTGTCACAAAGGGGCTGCTTGAAGGGGCCGGGTTTCCTAGAGGAGGAAGGGTGGCCGGCGGCTTGAGAGGGAAATAGAGAGGGTGGGGCGGCCTTGGCCGAACTTGGAGAGGGGGAAGGAAGAGAGGGGCGGCTGCTTGGTGGAGAAGGAAAGGGGCGGCTGCTTGGTGGAGAAGGCAAGGGGCGGCTGCTCCTTGTTGGTCGAACCTTCAAGAGGAGGAAGTAGGAGAGGGTGCAGATTTTTTGGGGGCACCGAATCTGCGAGAGGGAAGATGGGGAGGGGGCGGCCACGAGAGAGAGAGGGATCCAGGGAGAGGGGATTAGAGCTAGGGTTTTAAATTTCTTTTCATTCAATAATAAATCAAATCCTCCAACATATAGCCTTTTATAGGCTTTACAATCACAGTGGCTAAACGCAGTCCAAAGTAAAATAATAAAACAAAACATGACAAGTCCCAATAATTAAAATAAAGCATGACAATATTAATTAATTATTATAATTAAATTATTATAACTATTAATTAATGTTCTTGCATTGTGGACAGAGGTTGTAGCGGCGATGGCGTCCGTCATAAATGTCGTCGCGGTGATGGCAACGTAAGTCTTTGGTTGGAGAGACGTCGTCGTCCGCAAGGGCGCCGGTAGCATCCGTAAGCGCTCTGATACTATCATCATCCTGTTGAGGGCCGTCGTCTCCATCAATCCTCCCCCGCTCAAAAGTACTCATCACCGATGAGTTGCATTGGAGGTAGCGGTGGAGAAGATCACGATTCTGGAAGCCACGAGTCATCGGAGGCCGGGCGATCACGCCATCGAATCAAGTAGCGGTGACTGGCGCCACTAGGAGAGGGCATGTTGAAAATGTTGAAGTGGAAGTTTTGGGAGTTTGGCGGTCTGGGAGGGTGATCGTGCGGTCTGGTGAGACCGTACGTCTGGCGATCTGCTCTGCGGTCTGACTTGTCGTAGTCTAGCTGCGGTCTCCTGGCGTGACCGTTGTTCTCTGTCCAAGGTGCTGGGGTAAGGCCGCACGGTCTGGTCTGTGACCGCGTGGTGGGTTGTCTACCTCAGGGCTGTGCCGGTCTGGTGTGACCGCACAGGTTGCTTCAGGTTTCCAGAAGCCGATCTTATGGCTATCCAGGTTCCTGGTTGTTTTCGCTGGCTAAGGCATCTTAGTCGAGCGGTCTCTGTTCGCGGTCTCAGGAGGAGGCTGGCAGGCGAATAGGTTGTGTTCGATGTGATGTTGGCGAACAAGTTGTGCTCGCAGTCTCGTTAGCGAACATTGGTGGTGGGCGGCTTCATTGTGGGAGTGGCGATCTCTCGCGATCTGTTGTTGAAGCTCGCGATCTCACCTAAGCAGAATGATCTGTTGCTGATCACGCTGGCTGACTGGTTCTGGTCGCGCGATCTGGAGGGTGGTGATCCTATCTCATAGGGTGATGACTGGATCAGGTCTCACGCCTATAAATAGGAGCCACTGTAGCAGCATTAGTATCGCACCAAGTGTAAGCTGAGCTCGCGTCAAATTCTTGCGGTCTCAATTCTTGTGACCGGTCGGTCTTGCTGATTGAATTTTCCTTGTGCAGCTTCTGCGGATTGTGCGGGCAGCAGTGATCACCTCTTCTTCTGAAAGTGTTCGGGCGGTCTCGCGGCTTGCAGTGTGGGTTGCTGGAGTTCAGGAGAATCAGTGGAGTTTGGAAGGAGGTCGCGGAAGCTCAGCGGTCAGGAGTGTTTATCGGTGACCGGCAGAGTTTGCGGTCAGGCATTGCGGTCAGGCAGCTATCAGAGATCGGCAAGCAGACCGCGCGGTCTGCGGTCTCAGTTATCTTTCTTTTCAGCATTGTATTTTTCTCCTTGGTTTTGTGTACTGGCGAAATCATATCTCGTCATGTATACCTCTCCCTGTAATGAAGATTATTGTTATCAATAAAGACTTTATTTCCTTCATGTGCTTCTAGTTGTTTGGCTTGTGAACTCTAAGTTGTATGATTCTTGCTCACTCCATAAAGATTTGGAAAATTTCACATGGTATCAGAGCTAGGTTGGAGTGGATAGAGCAGTGAACAACTTAGAGTAGCCATCGCCTTTGTGAAGAAGGAACCAGTGGTAGAGCCATGTAAGCGAGGGGTCTTGGAATTGAGATGCTTAACTCGACCAACTTTAAGAAGTGGAGAACTTGTATGCAGAGTTATCTTCTGGGTGAGGACCTCTGGGAGGTGGTTGGTGGAGAGAGCACGGAGGAAGTTTTTCTGGTTGGAGATAACCATCATGAGGTGAGGAACTGGAGGCGGCTTAATGCCAAAGCAGAGTTCGCCCTAAAGAGGGCAATATCACCTGATCTGTTTGATCACATCTTGGGGTGTGCATCAGCTGTAGAGATCTGGAGAGCCCTGGATGGGCTGTTTAACAAAAAGAATGTGGCAAGACTTCAATTCCTGGAGAATGAGCTGGCCAGATCGGCTCAAGGTGACCTTTCAATCTCTACGTTCTTCTTGAAGATGAAGAACTTGTGCGCCGAGATTTCAGCGCTGGATCCTGACGAGCCAATTTCTGAGGCGAAGCTGAAGAGGCACATCATCCGTGGCTTGCGGAAGGAATATGTTGCCTTTGTGACGCGGTGCAAGGTTGGGCAAATCAGCCGTCTCTGCTGGAGATGGAAAATCTGCTTTCTTCGCAGGAGAGTCTGGCAAGGCAGATGGCGGGGGTGTCAGTGTCTGGGGGAGATGGCGAAGTTCTCTTCACTGGAAAGAAGAAGAAGTGGGATAAGAAGAAGACCGCTGGAGGAGGTAATGGGCCTTCAACCTCTGGACAGCAGGAGAGGGGTTATGCTCCTAAGGCTGAAGGGAAGAAGAAGGGGGAAGGTCCCAAGTGCTTCAGGTGCGGAAAGGTTGGTCACATCAGGAAGGAGTGCCGGGTGAATCTTCAGCAGGAATGGGGGAAGCTGAAGCCAGGAAGGTTGATGGAGGATGGGGAGGAGCCTTCTCGGCTTCTGTTGGAGCTGAGGCTCCTATCAACTATCAGGAGGACTGGATCGTGGACTCGGGGTGTGGTCATCACCTCACCGGGGATGAGTCGAAGCTTTCTTCAGCGCAACCTTATTCAGGTAATGATGTCATTATTACTGCTGATAATAATGTGCATTCTGTAGAGAAGGTGGGGGTTGTTTCCTGTTGGGTTTTCTACAACCATACATCATATGTAGGCGCAGCGGAGATAAATAGAACAACCCAAAAGAGTTTGGATCGGGCCATGAACATTGAATCAAGATGCTAATAAAAAATACTAGGCATAAATTACCTTAGTGGAGTTGGATCGAATCCAACCTAGGTGCTCTAAGAGAATCCGAAATCTGCCTTTGAGTTCTTCAAGGATCGAAATAGATCGATCCGTCTACAGAAGTCCACACAAGCGATGAAGAACCCTAGCTTCTTGTCGCACAAGAACTAGGCCGGAGAAGGAAGCTCTCAACGTCCTCATGGACTGCTAGATCCAATCCAAGGGAGGCGGCGACAACGACGACGGCGACTAGCGGCGGCGGAACACGATCGGCAGACGGGAAGAACGTGCCCTCGCGCGGAACGGTTCCGGTCGGCAGTTCTTCTCGATCGCGAAAAGGTTAAGTCTCAAAACGTGTCAATCGAAGACCTAATCGCATGCCTTTATATACGCAAGGTATAGGAAAGGCTCTCCGCAGACCAAAAGAAAATCCGTCCAGATTTACATTCGCCGAATTCGACTAATCACATTAACCGAATTCGACTAATCACTATAACCGAATTCGGCGAAACCATTTCGACGAATTCGACTATATAAATTCGGATATATAAATTCGGCGAAACCCTTTCGTCAAATTTGCCATTAGCTGAATTCGTCTAAACCCTTTAGCCGAATTCGGTTAATGCCATTAGCCGAATTCGTCTAAACCCTTTAGTCGAATTCGGTTAATGCTTTTAGCCGAATTACCTAGTGTAAATCCGTTCGCTTAAACACTTTAAACGATTTCCCTTTTGAGACATTCTCAACTAGATCCCAAGTAGTCACAGGGTTAGTCCTCCACTCATATCCAATATGAGTAAGGCCAACACAATCCTTTCTCCAATTTCTCCAAACGCTTTTATGTGCGACCCTATAGGCTCATATTGCGTTGGCAGCAAGACTAACTATTGATTGCTTTGAGATCACCTCAGAAACTCCAACATTTCCTTGGGCAGTGATAGAGGGCCACTTACGTTGAGGAGTGTCGATCATGTGCCTGGAATGAAGAAAAACCTCTTCTCCGTGACCAACGCTATAGACGCTGGGTATCACGTTCTGTTTGGCCCAACAGAAGTGAGGTTTCTTCGGAATGTGGAGGCGGTGAAGGCTGAGGTAGTTCATGTGGGGAGGAGAGCTAAAGACTTGTTCGTGCTTTTGACAAGTTCTTATGTTGACAAGATGAGGACGAATGATAGTGATGTGATATGGCATGAGAGGTTGGGGCACGTAGGAATGGATAAGCTGAAAGCTATGACGGTGAAAGGTCTGGTCAAGGGTCTGCCTAGTCTATCTTCCTACGGAGACGGTCATGTGTGCGTAGGAGTTCAGTTCGACAAGTCTCATCGGATTCCATTTGATAAGTCGCAGACAAGGAGTTGTATGCCGTTGTAGTGCATCCACGGTGACCTGATGGGACCGACTGTTACCCCAAGCCTCGGAGGCAGCAGATATATGCTGGTGTTGATCGATGATTACACCAGATATGTCTGGGTATATTTCTTGAAGGAGAAGGCAGAGGCGTTTGCCAAGTTTTTGGAGTTCAAGGAGCTCGTGGAGGGTCGGCTTGGACTGCGGGTTAAGAAACTGAGGACTGACAACAGAGGGGAGTTCACCTCTGGTGAGTTCTCTACTTTTTGCAGGAAGGCGGGCATCCAGAGGGAGCTTACTTGTGCGCATACTCCACAGCAAAACGGAGTTGCAGAGCGGAAGATCCGTCATCTGACGGAGACCTGCAAGTGTTGGCTGCATGCCAAGAGTATCCGAAAGTCCTTCTGAGCGGAGGGAATGTCTTGTGCTGCCTACGTCATCAACAGGATGCCTCTCAGTCCCATCAATATGAAGACCCCGCATGAATTGATGTTCAAGGAAAATCCAAGCGTGGCGCACCTTCGGGTGTTTGGTTCCACCTGCTTTGTGCATGTTCCAGATGCGCTTCGGACGAAGCTAGATGCGAAAGCAAGGAAGTTAGTCTTTGTGGGTTATGATGATCGGAAGAAGAGCTGGAAGTGCATGGACCCCGAGACGCGGAGATTTGTTGTATCTCGCGACGTTGTGTTCGACGAGGTGACATCTTACAAGGGGAGTTCTGGTGTTGAGCTACCAGAAAGCAGGGTGGAGGAGCCAGAGAAAGCTGTGGAAAATCTTCAGGTGGAGCTACCTGTGTCACCAGGTGGTCCATCAATATATAGTTCTGAGACAGAGGCTTCTGGTTCAGGAAGCAGGGGGAGCGATGCTCCTAGTACGTCTGGGAGAGGAGCTAGGGAAGAAGCAGCTGAGGATACTGCAAGTCAGGGGAAGGCGTTGTGGAGATCGAAGCGAACTATCATTGCCCCTGATCGTTATACAGAGGAAACATGGTGAGCTTTGTCTCATGCTTCTTTGCTGGTCCCTTGGATGAGAGGGAGCCGTCGAGCTTTGAAAAGGCCAAAGGCGTGGAACAGTGGGATTCAGCTATGCAGGAAGAGATGAGTGCTCTTGAGAAGAATGAGACTTGGTCTCTGGTGCCCAAGCCCAAGGGCATCACCCCTGTGACATGCAAATGGGTCTACAAGCTTAAGAAGAAGGCTGACGGTAGTATCGAGCGGTACAAGGCTCACCTTGTGGCTCGGGGTTTCTCGCAGCAATACGGTGAAAACTATGAAGAGACATTCAGTCCGGTGGCAAAAATGACTTCAGTTCGGGTTGTGATTGCCTTGGAGGCGTGTTGGGGGTGGAAGATCTGGCAGCTCGACTTAAAGAATGCGTTCTTGTACGACGAGATTGACAAGGACATCTTCATGGTCCAGCCACCAGGCTTCGTATCTGAAGATTTTCCAGAGCATGTCTGCAAGTTGAAGAAGGCCCTGTATGGGTTGAAGCAAGCGTCGAGGGCGTGGTATGGAAAAATTGCAGTGTATCTATTATTCTGCGGGTTTGGGGCTTCAAACTCAGACTCAAGCTTGTTCGTCAAGAAGAGCGGGGAGCTTCAAGTCATCATGCTGCTATACGTCGACGATATGATCGTGACGGGTAATTCAAAGGAGGAGGTAGCGCAGCTTCGGGCTGAGCTATCCACCAGGTTCGAGATGAAGGATTTAGGTGAGCTGCACCACTTCCTTGGACTCGAGGTGCAGAGGAAGGAGAGTGGAGTGCTGGTGTCCCAGGCTTGATATGCGGAGCGGATCGTGGAGCGGTTCGGCATGAAGGAAGGGAAGTGCACTTCCACTCCTCTGGAGAAGGCCATGAAACTTCGCAAGGATGAGGGAAGGATTTTGGGAGACCCGTTGGTGTTTCGAGCTCTGGTTGGGAGCTTGATCTATCTGACGATCACTAAGCCAGATATTGCATATGCAGTTGGCAGGGTGAGCCGTTATATGGCGGAACCACAGATGCCTTATCTTCTAGCGGCCAAGAGTATATTGAAGTATGTCAAGGTGACCTCGGATATGGGTCTCCTTTACAGGAGGGATGCGGGCTTCGAGGTGCATGGGTACATGGACGCTAATTACGATGGAGATTCGGATGATCGGAAGTCGACATCTGGATAAGTCTTCATGGCGGTCCCCACGACTATATCATGGTGCAGTAAGAAGCAGGATTCCGTGTCGATCTCAACCACGAAAGTGGAATACAAGGCTTCGGCCTTGGCAGCTCAGGAAGCCATTTGGCTCAGGAGGTTGGTTGGAGACGTCCATAAGGAGGTTCGGGGTCCGACTCTGCTCCGCGGTTACTAATCCAGTTTGTCACGCAAGGACCAAGCATATCGAGATCGAGCATCATTTCATTCGTGAGAAGGTGCTGGAGGGGTCTCTTTCGGTCGAGCATGTTCAGAGTCAGGACAACATTGCTGACATCTTCACAAAGGCGCTGGCAAAGGGGTCGTTCACTCGGCTGAGGAGTTTACTTGGGCTATTTTCAACTTCCCACTTCAAGGGGGAGTGTTGAAAATGTTGAAGTGGAAGTTTTGGGAGTTTGGCGGTCTGGGAGGGTGATCGCGTGGTCTGGTGAGACCGCACGTCTGGCGATCTGCTATGTGGTTTGACTTGTCGTAGTCTAGCCGCGGTCTCCTAGCGTGACCGTCGTTCTGTGTTCAAGGTGCTGGGGTAAGGCCGCGCGGTCTGGTCTGTGACCACGTGGCGGGCTGTCTACCTCAGGGTTGTGCCGGTCTGGTGTGACCGCACAGGTTGCTTCAGGTTTCCAGAAGCCGGTCTTATGGCTATCCAGGTTCCTGGTAGTTTTCGCTGGCTAATGCATCTTATTCGAGCGGTCTCTGTTCGCGGTCTCAGGAGGAGGCTGGCAGGCGAACAGGTTGTGTTCGATGCGATGTTGGCGAACAAGTTGTGTTTGCAGTATCGTTAGCGAACATTGGTGGTGGGCGGCTTCATTGTGGGAGTGGCGATCTCTCGCGATCTGTTGTTGAAGCTCGCGATCTCACCTAAGCAGAATGATCTGTTGCTGATCACGCTGGCTGACCGGTTCTGGTCGCGCGATCTGGAGGGTGGTGATCCTATCTCATAGGGTGGTGACTGGATCAGGTCTCACACCTATAAATAGGAGCCACTGTATCAGCATTAGTATCGCACCAAGTGTAAGTTGAGCTCGCGTCTAATTCTTGCGGTCTCAATTCTTGTGACCGGTCGGTCTTGCTGATTGAATTTTCCTTGTGCAGCTTCTGCCGATTGTACGGGCAGCAGTGATCACCTCTTCTTCTGAAAGTGTTCGGGCGATCTCGCGGCTTGCAGTGTGGGTTGCTGGAGTTCGGGAGAATCAGTGGAGTTTGGAAGGAGGTCGCGGAAGCTCAGCGGTCAGGAGTGTTGATCGGTGACCGACAGAGTTTGCGGTCAGGCATTGCGGACAGGCAGCGATCAGAGATCGGCAACCAGACCACATTGTCTGCGGTCTCAGTTATCTTTCTTTTCAGCATTGTATTTTTCTCCTTGGTTTTGTGTACTGGCGAAATCATGTCTCGCCATGTATACCTCTCCCTGTAATGAAGATTGTTGTTATCAATAAAGACTTTATTTCCTTCATGTGCTTCTGGTTGTTTGGCTTGTGAACTCTAAGTTGTATGATTCCTGCTCACTCCATAAAGATTCAGAAAATTTCACAGAGCACGTCATCTCGGAGAATCCTGTCAGGCACATAGGTGGTTCGGGGGAACCTTGGAAAAGCATTAGGCAAATAAGAGGAGCAAATTCCATCATCAACATTCAACGTACCTCTAGCGGGGACTGAAGAAGAGAGCAAACCAGGCGCAAGCTCACCCCCAACCCAGTAGACAATGAAGTGGAAGCAAACGGGCAGGTAGATAATTCAAGCGGTGGAGAAATATAAGGCGTTAAATCCGAAACATTGAAAATTGGGGAGATTCCTTAATTAGTGGGTAACTCCAAAAGAAATACATTTTCTCCTAATTTTTTTAAAATCCGAAAGGGACCCGCTCACCGATTGGCCAACTTTTTTATGGTTCCCGAAGGTAACCGTTCAGGGATGAGACACACCATAACCAAATCGCCCATCTTTAGGGGGGATGCTCTCTTATGCACGTTAGCATGAGATTAATACGAAGCGTATTGAGTAGCTAACGTGTAACATGCCCCAAGCAACTAGACCCCTAAAGTTGTTTTGTCATGACTAGGTCATGACAAAACCCTAGGAAGCTTAAATAGATCAATTGGCCTTATGCTCGAAGGAGAAGAGCACCTTGGTCTGCAAATAGCAATTTCCAGTTACCAAGCTTAGGGTTGGAATTTAGGGCCTCACCTTGACCCTTTGACCCCGCCATGGCACACCTAACCCTTTGGAGGGTCCCTTAGAGCATTTAGGACCCATTGGGGTCAACCAAAGAGGCCAATTTGACCAAAGTCAACACTTGGTCAACCTTGCCCAAAAAGAGGGGGGAAAGGCAAACTCAAGCCCAATCCACTTGGGCTAGGCCTAATTGGAGTAGCCCATTACCTTAGGAGGCTGATAATCACCAGGAGTTACCACTCAATTTCTGTAAATGGTGATTAGGAGAGAGAAATCTCATTTTCTCCAAGAATGGAGGAGAGAGAAAGAGAGGGATTAATGGCATTCATAGCTTAGGGAGATCAATAGCCACCATTTCCTCCTCTAATGTCCCCATTCAGTTTCCCCGATCAATTTGGAGGAGTTTAATGGCCATTCCCGGCTATATAGAGGGGGGAATTTGAGGAGTTTTCACTTGGCCTAAAATGGCCATTAATGGTCATTGATGGCAATTATGAGTTACACTCTTCCCCCTCCCCAATTAACCCATATAACTCCTTCAGTGTATGGAGAGGAGGAGTTTCCCCACCTTACATGAAGAATTCGAGCCCCCAAGATAGGAGATTGCAAAGGTGCCAAAGCTTCAAGGTCGGCCATGGCCAACAGAAAATCGGTAAGGAGTCACCACTACATACAGGTCCGATCCGCCTCCTCTCCCTTGGTGCTAGATCTTTTCATAATTTAGGGCTTGATCCATGCTCAATTGGGCTCGGATCGTGCTTCCGAAAGGGCTTAGTTTGAGCTCTCTTTCCCCTCCTCAAAACTCTGATTTCGACCACCCCCTATCGCCGGCTACCACCTCAACGGAGGTGGTGGTGGCATTGACTGCCCGGGAAGCGGCACAGGTGGCCGGGAAATCAACCCGCAAGAAGCCCAGGATGGGCTGTCGTGCACGGTCCATCCAACGGGGATGATTGCCAAGAACCGTTGGATTTGCCGTGATCAGCAAGATTCACGTGATTATGTTATATGTTATAATGTTATTTCATTTTAAATCCGGAGTAAATGTTCATTCTTATTTAATTAATTCATCGATCTGGGTAGATGTAATTCACCGAACTGATAGTTGAGTTTTCAAACGGAACCCGGAGTTCGTCGAACGGAATTCATTCGTCGAACACACTCTGGTGTTCGTCGAACTGATTGTTGAGTTCGTCCAACCGACCCCGGAGTTCGTCGAACAGAAATTAATTCACCAAAAAAATAAAATAAAATAGTTGAGTTTGTCGAACTGAAACCATAGTTCGTCGAACGGAATGTCATTTGTCGAACACACTCTGGAGATCGTTGAACTGATAGTTGAGTTCGATGAACTGAGCATGGAGTTCGTCGAATGGAATTAATTCGCCGAACTGAATTAATTCGTCGAACTGGATATGGAGTTCGTTAAACAGAGAGAGATTAGTTGAACCGGCTGAAGATCAGATTTCTTCGAGCGCACTGAAGCACGACGTTCATTGAACACAGAGCATAGTTTGTCGAACGCAGGTCATAGTTCGTCGAACGCAGATCATACTTCATCGAACGCAGAGACAACACATTTTGTCACACTTCATGCAGTAATTCATTTTAATTATTAAAAATACTAGAATCCCTCAAATGAAAATGTGGTCAACAGCAAAGTTGTAGCCCTTGGAGTCTACTTTATTTTAAAATTAATTTCACCCCAAAAGGAGTTCTATAACTCCCTATAGGTCTATTTTGGTGGGACTGGTCCCTAGTGTAGGACAGCCGCCATATCTTGAATAACTTCTAATTGGTTTATGAGATTGACTTGAAAATTAAAACATAGGCTATTTACACCTACCCACACATCATACCCAAAGATGAGAATTTTAGGAGAACCTTTTTCTATGGTTTTTGTAATAATTTTATAAATTTAAATACCAATTAATTATTGGGTCAAATTACCTCCAATTCCCTCCAAATTTTTGTGGGTACTTCTTAGGGTTATCACATGACCCTGGTACAAATCTCAGCCCAATTGGGACTGATTTGGTTGGGTAATTTGTCACCCAAGTTAGGTCAAATAGGGTCAAAGTTAGGGCATGGTGTTTATCTTGGGATATTGTGGTCAAATCTCCTCACCATGAGGTGAAACCTTGGCCACTAGTTTAGGATCACCTAAAACACCTTCATGAGTAAGATGGGGTGGTGTAGAGGTGGATATGCCCTAGGACCCTAGTTTTACCCCTTGGGGGCATAAAAATCTTTGTGAAGGATATGCGGTCAAAATATATAGAATGGTCGTGGAACCTAGTGTTAAAACCGATTTCTCAGTCTCTGTGGAGTTTGGGGCCCTCACCGAGATGAGGGCGGCTAGCCCTTACTGATCGCTTAGAGAAGGTAGACCGGAAACTAGGAAGATGACTGAGACCTTATTCACAGCGAGGAGGTCCCTCCACTAACCCGGAAGATCGTTGAGCGCTTCCCCTCCCAAGCCAAAGCTGAGACTCGGGCACCTTGGAGAGCTCTGAAAATGCTAACCAAAGAAAACCTAAGAAGAGAGAAGCTGAATTGAACTTCCTGTGACTTACTTTCCGGCCCTTCCCCCTGGGGCGTTCTCGCCAACCGCTGCTGGGGGAAGGGTCGCATGAGGAGCTGGGGTCGCGAACTCGCTTCGCAGCACCGCGACCGCGAGCCCGAAGGTGTCAAGCACCTCCCTCCTGAAATCCGCGAACATCCTCGGCGTCACCACCTGTGGTGACTCGCTGAACCCCTCGCCTTGATCCTCGCCTCCCGTCATGCCTGCTCCTTGAAACTTTCTTGGACCAGCCACGCTCCACGCTCACCGCACCAAAATGTTGAAACTGATTTCTCAGTCTCTGTGGAGTTTGGGGCCCTCACCGAGATGAGGGGCGGCTAGCCCATACTGATCCCTTAGAGAAGGTTGACCGGAAACTAGGAAGATGACTGAGACCTTAGTCACAGCGAGGAGGTCCCTCCACTAACCCGGAAGATCGTTGAGCGCTTCCCCTCCCAAGCCATAGCTGAGACTCGGGCACCTTGGGGAGCTCTGAAAATGCTAACCAAAGAAAACCTAAGGAGAGAGAAGCTGAATTGAACTCCTCTCCAAATGTGCCCTTGAGGTCTTATTTATAGGTTTTCTGGTGTGGCCTGCAAATAGCAGGATTCCGCCTTCTGATTTTACTATCCGCACCCCAAATGGGTCTGCTAACAGCTGAACCCCGCTGTTCGGATAGGCTAATGGCAGACCAATGGGGATAGAGAGATGATTGCGTCGATCACAGGACGAGTAGCGGATTCGTCGAACGCGGCAGCTTGGAGAGTTCGTCGAACGCAGAGACTTTGGAAGAAATCTGGCTCGCCTGTCTTCTCGCGATCCTTCGGCGAGTTTCTGGCTAGCTCGCCTCCCTGCGAGCATTCGGCGAGCACCTGGCTCGCTCGCCTTCTTGCTGGTCGACCTTGAGGCTCTGGCTCGTGGGAACTTGACTCGTGCCTCTTCCCGCGGGTGACCTTTGATAGATCTGGTTCGCCTCCTTTGGGCGAATGGCCTGTGAAGACCTTGTTTGCACTCCTTCCCCACTCTCACTCTTGACTCGCTTGCCTTCTCGCGAGTAGCTGGCTAAGTGCTCATCCCAGCGGATCCGCTGAGATGGGATCGTCGAGCGCTGTTTGGACTTCGTCGAGCACTGTAAATTTTGCTCTTTCTCATATTTTCTGCCTATTAACATATATATATCCCGAGAACCTGACTCGCATCACTTTTATTTGATCATCCATTAGGCGAATATCGGGGTTGTACACAATCCCCGCTCTTCGCGAGGCTATTTAGGCTCGCGAAGAATCATCCAACCCTTGATATTCGCCGGCCCCTCGGTGACGTGGCGAGAATCTTTCGGTGGGCCCCATGCCCACCACTATAAATATCACTCTCCCTGGCCGTCATTCGAACTTTTCATTCTTCTCTATCTTTTCTTACTCGCTGCGGGCCCCAACGCGATGTCGAAAAAAGATGAGATGTTGGCTCGCCTAAAGGCCTCGCAAGCGGCCCAGAAGGGGAAGACCGCTGTCATCGCCTCCTGGAATTCTCCGCGACGCTCTCCGCCTTCGCCTTCCCTAAGAACAGCAAAGGCCGTTCGGTGCGCGGCTGGTGGGGGAGGGTCTTCTTCTTCGTCGCACTCTCCTGATGATGGGCTCGCCTCGCAGGTATTATCGCCTCGCTCTCCCATTTGATGTTCTTCCTTGTCGACCTTATTTATCCTATTCGCAGAAAGATCCTCCGGACGAGAGCGCGTCGGGAAGGCCAATCACGGAGATCCACCTCCCCTCTACGGGTGGGGCTGACGCTCTTCTTGTGGATGCGAGGGCCATCGGCCGACAGGACTCGCCTTCGCAACGAGGTGAGCGGCTTACCTCGTCTTCCTTCACATCTCTTGACTCGTTAAATCACACTTACTTTTTATGCAGTGTCCCCTCTCGCGGCCCCAGAGGAACAAGTTCCTCCTCCGGCGGACTCACCCACCATGCCGAATCAGACTATCCTCACTCCTGGATTCGGCTTACTGGGTCAGAGGAGCCCAGGAGGGACGTTGATTGTCGAGCCTGGACTTGGCTCCAGACCCGCGCTCGCCTCCGGTCTGGGTAAGGCCCTCACCCCTGCCTTTATTGAAGCATTCCGAGGCCAGCCGGGCACCTCCCGCCAGCGGCCCAGTACTCAAATTCCTCCACTAGGTTAGACTGTCGCCACTGAGTGTTGTTTTTCACCTTGTCGCTGATTCCTACTTCACAGGAAATCCTACGACCCCTCTCTCCGAGTCTGAATCTGGAGCGTTGGAGATATCTCCACCCCCCCTCACCGAGTCAGGTCGCCGACTTTCTGGGGGATCCCAGCAATCCAGGGCGAATGAAGAGGCGGGTAACTGAGATATTCCAGAAGCATACCACCCTGCTGAGGGATCTACATGAGCAGAATCGGCTGGATCGGCTCGCTAATGAAGAAAGGTTCGCCGTGATGGAGGACGCGAACGCGCGCGTTCTCGCCGAGATACGGCCGACCGATCATGGTGACGCGACCTCCCCCGGGGTGTACATTGCTCGTATCGATGATTACATGTGGCTGACGAGCCAGGTGACCCGGTCACTCCGCGAGTATCACTACCCGTGAGTCCCACCTCATTCTGGTGTCCGGGGTCGCGGTCCCTGGAAGTGGCTACGATATTGAGGATCCTAGTATTGCTTTTTATTGTTTTTCCTCCCCCCTCCTCTTCGATAGGAGGGGCCGCAAACAATTTTCATAAGTTTGTAATAATGATACATTGACTCGCTTGCGAGCCCTTTATTTTTCCTATTCTTCATCTCTTCTTTCATCCTACCTGGCTCGCTCTTGCGCGGATTATGCTTGTGTTTCTATTACTCGCACTTGCGTATTGCCCTTACTTTTTCGCGTTTTATTATTTAGCGCTAGCTCGCCGACGATTAGCGGGAGAAAGCTTTGACAGGGTGCCGACTCGACGGGAGCGAATAGGATCCCTAGAGACGGAAGAGTACCGCGTGAATCCGCTATCCGCAGACACCGACACTTCGGCTTCTTCCTGCCTTTTTCATTTCTATAAATAGCCGACCTTTTTGAAAGTGCACAGTTAACCTCACTAGAATTCTCTAGAGGGGGGTGAATAGAGATTAAAAATATTTTGTGCAAAGTTAATATATATATGTGTATGATCACATATTAGAGCTTCCCACACACACCAACAAGAATTAAACAAATAAAGAAAGTAAATGCAAGAAAAGAAATCACAGCACAACACAAAGAGATATAGTGGTTCCCCAAACTTTGGGTAGTCCACTCTTCTACCCCCTTGGTAGGAAATTCACTATCTTGTACTGAGTCTTTTGATAAGGAGACTCTTAGAACCACCCTGAGTCTTTTGACAAGGAGACTCTTAGAACCAACTGAGTCTTTTGAAAAGGAGACTCTTAGAACCAGTACACTGAATTTTTTGAAGAGAGATTCTAAAAACACTTTTACAATGTTTAAGTAAGAATAAGAAAGAAGAAAGAAATAAGAACAAGAATGAATCTTCTTCCTAGCAAGAAGATTGGAAGCACAATAAGTGAATTAAATCTTTCTTCTATAGAGAGAAGAAGATTTGTAGCTTTTCCCTCTTATGTGAGAGCTATCAGAATTTGCAGCAGAGTGACTTCAGAAGCAGGAGAAGAAGAATGCTTGAATATTGCTGCAGGGCTATTTCTTAATTCTCTCTTTATCACTTGGGAGCTTTTCCTCTTTTTCAATGAGTAAAAATGGTGGATCCCTCCTTCTCTTTTCTGTCGACCTCCTTCATATATATATATATATATATATATATATATATAGCTCTGTTCATTCAAATAATACTCATAGGAGGAAAATTAATTATCAGACAGAGAATTAGAAGGATAGAAACATTTCCATAGTTAGCATACCAATAGAAGGAAAGAATTCATTCCAATTTCAAATAATGTCCATAATGAATTTTATCAAATTAGCCAAGAATCTAATAGAGGAAAAGAAAGATTCAGAACGGCTATAAGACATAAATTGATTCCATATAAATCAGATCTATATGATAAGGAAAGAGATCTGGCAATTTTGAATTCTGTCATAAAGATCGACGTGCGTCGATTACTATTCGACGCAAGCGTCGAATACATCCTGTCTGGACGTCGAGAGGAGAATAAGGAAGGTGCGACGACAATGGTGCGTCGACTACATTAGATGCGTCGACTGGAAATCAGAGTAGCGTCGACAACACATACGTCGAAGTCTTCCTAAAGTTACTTCGACTCATTCTGAAGGAAACGTCGACTACATTTCGACGTTGCGTCGAATACCATTCGACGCATATTTACTTAGCCTTATTTTTCATTCTTAGAATTCATATTTAACTCTTTTTCAGGGGTTAAGAGAAATCATTTTCCCAACAATCTCCCCCTATTTGTCTTAACCCCATTTAGAGAGAAATTGTATTTAGCATATAATTAACATAGCAAAGCATTTGTACAGATAATGAAGATTTCACACAATCAGAAGCAAACTTCATGTTCAGACCAATCATAAAGTATATGAAACATTGTTTTCAAGTATTATTCAGGAGGGGTAGGAGGAGTCTTTCTTTTTCTCTTGAATACTATTGTGGATTGCTCTTTCCCAGTAGCAGGTGACTCCCTCAGCTCCCCCTGGGTCTCCGCCATTTGCTCCCCCTGAGTCTCAGCTCCCCCTGCCCTGACTCCTGAGCCCCTTCTTCAGCCATCACAGCATCTGGCTCTTTCTCTTTTCCAGCAGCAGCTTCATTTCCTTTTTCAGTTCCAGCAGCTGGTTCATTTTCTTCTTGATTTATAGCAGTATTCAGCTCTTTCTCACCTTCTTCCTTTTCAGCCTTATTTTTTGCTCTGCTTCCCTCCCCTTGTAGTAGTGCCACTTGATTTGCAGCATCTCTTGCTATGTTGAGTACCTCTATTGTTTGTTCATCATTGTGTAGCTCAGGTACTATCTCATTTCCAATTGTCTTGAGCAGTGCAAGACTGTCAGATTTTGAAGAAGGAGGGGATTTGTGTGAGGGAGGTTTAAGATTGGAGGGTTGCTCTTCATCTAGCTTCTCCCCCTTCTTGACCTTCTTGGCCAAGGAGGTTAAGAAAGATTTGGTAACTTTTGAGGAAGAGAGAGTTCTTCAGACTTTGCACAGAGGCACTGACCCCATCTATTTGGGTGTGCATGTGTAGGATTGAGGAATGAATCTGGGAGCAGTGCTCATCCAGCATTGCTTGGAATGTTTGAGCTACTGATGCAATGCACTGAGTGAGGAGAGCTTCAGTGGATGTAGATGGTTCATGTTGTGGTTGGGGATGAGGAGAGAGTGGTGAAGGTGGTGATGAGGCTGGAGAGAAGTTAGTTGATACATGAGGTATGGGTGATAAAGGAGGTGGAGAGGATGAGAAAGTAAGAGGAGGAGGAGGTGGAGAAACTGCTATTTGAGGAGCAGCTGTTTGAGAAGAGGTAGGTAGAGTAGGAGTTGTGAGGGTGGTAGAGACTATTTGAGTGGATGATGGTGGTAGAGAAGAATTGTCTCTTTGAGGAGAAGGAGGAGGAGATGGATGAGTAGGAGAGTTAGGAGGAGAGGGAGTCCTATCAGGAATGGAACCAGGCTTGGGGATTTGCCTAGTCCATTTGGAGAAGAGGGCAATGTACATCCTCTTTCCAGGAGGGATAGGAATTCCTTTTGACCTACAGAGGTCAGGGAAGGAGTGGAAGAGTACTTGACTCATAATACTCATGTAAGCATTCTTTGTGAGAATATCTAGAGCCTATCATCTTGAGCAGACAGCTGGCCCAGTCTATTTTCTTCTTCAATACAAGAGCCCCCATGATGTTCAGTTGCTTCTTAGGCACTGCATCATGGGCAGATATCTTACATAGTAGTATCTTTCCTACTATATCTACTAGTAGTCTATACTCCTCAGAAAAGTCTATTTTCTTTAGATGGGTTGGTTTATCCCTTGAAAACTTCATGATGGTTAGCAGATGCTTGATTTCATCAGGTGTGAGGTCTATAGATTCATCACCTAATAAAGGAATAATTCAGACTTGTTTAGTCATTCTTTTAGAAGCTCATTTTCTTTCCTTATTTCATTTGAACAAAGAGGATATTAGGATATACCTGATGTAAGATCAAAGGTGGCCCTAATATGTTCTGCTGAGATTAAGACTGGTGTCTCATATAGTGTTCCCTGGATTTCTCCTTGTTCAGATATCTGAACAGGAGTTATTAGCACTGTGAGCTCTGATTCCAGGAGCTTGCACCTAGTGGAGATGAGCTTGTCCAGTCCTGCTGCAGTAAAAAGAGCAATGATGCTCTTGTAGTTTTCTGGGGCAGCTTGGAAAGACTCAAGGTCAATGTCGAAGCCTGAGTTGATTTTGGGAGCCATTTTAGGTCAGTGAAAGAGAGAGGAAAAATCGGCTGGTCTGAGGAGCAAGAAGGATGAAAGATGCAGAGTCGTGAAGGCTTCTAACTGAAGAGACTATTTAAGTCAGGTGAAGCGTCGAAACTGGACTTAATTCGAGGCTTATTCGGTATTTCAGTGGATGTGACTGAAAGTATTGCCGCTCGTTTTTATGAAGTCGACGTTACATCGATAGGGGATCGGCGCTACTTTGACTGAAGGAGATCAGTGCCAGCGTCGAGGTCTTCTCGACGGTGCGTCGATTATAAGTCGATGTGACTTTTAATTTTCCTGAAAAGTTCTAGGTGTTTTATTTCTTTTCATCTCTTCCTAGCCCTAAAGATTTCTAAGTCAGTCTTGGACAACTTTCTACAAATAGTTTGATTGATTGTGCTAACATTGTTTGGCAAGGTGTCCAGTTTAATTACATATATAGCATTTGATTATCTTAGTATTGTGAGAATTTAAGTTTAGAGAGGGATGGAAGTGTTGATTAGAATAGAAGGTTTGATTAAGATGGGAATTTTGGTTAGGATAAACATTTTGGTTAGGATAGAGGTGTTGATTTGGATAAAAATCATGATTGGGATGAGTGGGTCCTGAATATGGGTTAGGATGAAAGGCTTTTGGAGAAAAGGTATTTAAGTTGCTCTGAACTTTTGTGCGTCGATATCTATTCGACGCATGTTGATAGTCGCGTCGATTTGTATTCGGCGCTTTCTCCAGATGGCGTCGATCTGATTTCAACGCATAGAGAAAATTGCGTCGATTGGAAGTCGACGTGCTTTTGTTCAAGCGTCTAGAAGAGGTCAAGGCATCTGAGAGGTTGCGTTGAGTATAAGTCGACGCACTATCATTTATGCGTCGATATGAAGTCGACGCAATTGTATCTTCAATTTTCATTTTACCTTTTTCTGTTTTTACTCCTTTATGTGTTGTTTTTCTTGGATTATTTATTTCTTCAGATGAAGTTTGTGAGTCATCAGCTGAATAATATGATGTCTCATCAAATTCCTTTATTTCTTTGAAGGAGTTTTCTTCCTTATCTTGTGGGTCTTTTTCTTGGTTTGTCCATTTGACAGGTTTAGTGAATTTTACAGGGCTCATCCAAGCAGGTTTGTTGGATGGAATTAGGCTGATTAATGGATCAGCCCCTAGCCCAAGATTCTTGTGTCTTATTTTTTGTTTTTCTGTGATTTCCTTAAGAGTTTGGCTTCTCATTTTTATTGATTCTTCAAAGGCCTTTGCCTGGGATAACTTATCCTTAAGGAACTGATTTTCTATTTTAGCCTTTTCTACCTCCTTTTCTATGATGTTAACCCTTAATTCATAATCTTTAGAGCATTTAACTTATCTATTTCTCTGGTTTTTAGCTACATTGATTTGTTCTTTTAGATCTTTAATTTCTTGTGTTGCTTTTAGTTGATCTAGACACATTCCCATAAAATCATTTCTGAAGTTATCACTTTGAAAATCTATTTTATCAAACATGCTTACCTCATCCTTATCCTCAGATTCCTCTATGAGAATAAGGCTATCTTCTTTTTCATCTTCAAAAGATATGCTTTCTTCTGATCCTGTCTCACTCCATGATTTAGCACTATCATTATTCTTTGATCCTTCAAGGGCCATCAAACATAGATCTTCTTGCTTAGATTCTTCATTGTCACTCTTGGAAGAGGAACTATCCTCAGAGTCTGTTTCACTCCAGGCTTCTGCAATAAAGCCTCTTTCTTTCTTCTTCTCCTTTTTCTTGGGATTCTTTCTTTTTCAAAACTTTCTTTGTCTCAGCATTCTCTGGACATTCTGGGGCAATATGTCCAGATTTCCTGCAAGAATAACACACAATTTCTTTAGTGGGAGTTTTGTCATACCTTGGTTTTGACTCCCTTCTTCTTGATCCCTCTGTCTTGACCCATTTCTTAAATCTTCTGGCCAGGAAACTGAATAGTTCTTCTTCAGTGACAGGAGTCCCTTCTTCTGTTGCCTTTAAAGCTATGTTCCTATCTTTTGAGGAGATTGGAGTGTTTTCTCTTCTCTTCTTCTCTTCTCTAGTTTTCAGCAGTTGCTCATAGGATTTGAGTTTTCCTAAGAGAGCATCTGTTGAGATTTCCTTTTGTCCTCTTGTGTCTCTTATTGCCCATGTTCTTGAGTCCCATGAACTAGGGAGACTCATTAGCAATTTGTCATTAATCTCAGTGAGAGAGATCTCTCTGTCCAAGTTTTTCAATTGATTAATGATTAGACTGAATCTGTCATACATCTCAGAGATACTCTCTTCATTTTTCTTTTGGAAGTTCTCATATTGGGAGATCAATAGAGCCTTCTTATCTTTCTTTTCATCAGCACTTCCTTCCACGATCTTTGTAAGAGCATCCCAAATTTCTTTGGCTGATTCACAGTCAACAACCCTTTGAAAGATGTCATCTGAGAGGGTTGAGACAAGTATGTTCATGGCCTTTAGATCACATGTTCTTGCCTTCTTCTCATCTTCTGTCCATTCAGATCTTGGAACAAGTGTTTGTGTGACATTGCCATTTGCATCCTTTCTATAAGGCTTTGGGGGACCTGTCACAGTAATATTAAACAAGTTATCATCAATAGAATTCATATAAATTCTAATTCTTGTTTTCCAAACTGCAAATTTTTCAAGATTGCACATTGGTGGTCTGGTGGAAGCATAATCTTTGATTTGTGCCATGTGAAAGATAGTTAAATATATATATATATATGAAAGGTAGGACCTTTTTGATCAAGGAGTTATCCTTTTTAGATCAACCTCCCTCTGATACCAATTGAAAGTGCACAGTTAACCTCACTAGAATTCTCTAGAGGGGGGGTGAATAGAGATTAAAAATATTTTGTTCAAAGTTAATATATATATATATATATATATATATATATATATATGTGTATGATCACAGATTAGAGCTTCCCACACACACCAACAAGAATTAAACAAATAAAGAAAGTAAATGCAAGAAAAGAAATCACAGCACAACACAAAGAGATATAGTGGTTCACCAAACTTTGGGTAGTCCACTCTTCTACCCCCTTGGTAGGAAATTCACTATCTTGTACTGAGTCTTTTGATAAGGAGACTCTTAGAACCACCCTGAGTCTTTTGACAAGGAGACTCTTAGAACCAACTGAGTCTTTTGAAAATGAAACTCTTAGAATCAGTACACTGAATTTTTTGAAGAGAGATTCTAAAAACTCTTTTACAATGTTTAAGTAAGAATAAGAAAGAAGAAAGAAATAAGAACAACAATGAATCTTCTTCCTAGCAAGAAGATTGGAAGCACAAGAAGTGAATTAAATCTTTCTTCTATAGAGAGAAGAAGATTTGTACCTTTTCCCTCTTATGTGAGAGCTATCAGAATTTGCAGCAGAGTGACTTCAGAAGCAGGAGAAGAAGAATGCTTGAATATTGCTGCAGGGCTATTTCTCAATTCTCTCTTTATCACTTGGGAGCTTTTCCTCTTTTTCAATGAGTAAAAATGGTGGATCCCTCCTTCTCTTTCTGTCGACCTCCTTCATTTATATATATATAGCTCTGTTCATTCAAATAATACTCATAGGAGGAAAATTAATTATCAGACAGAGAATTAGAAGGATAGAAACATTTCCATAGTTAGCATACCAATAGAAGGAAAGAATTCATTCCAATTTCAAATAATGTCCATAATGAATTTTATCAAATTAGCCAAGAATCTAATAGAGGAAAAGAAAGATTCAGAACGACTATAAGACATAAATTGATTCCATATAAATCAGATCTATAAGATAAGGAAAGAGATCTGGCGATTTTGAATTCTGTCATAAAGATCGACGTGCGTCGATTACTATTCGACGCAAGCGTCGAATACATCCTGTTTGGATGTCGAGAGGAGAATAAGGAAGGTGCGACGACAAAGGTGCGTCGACTACATTAGATGCGCCGACTGGAAATCAGAGTAGCGTCGACAACACATACGTCGAAGTCTTCCTAAAGTTACTTCGACTCATTCTGAAGGAAACGTCGACTACATTTCGACGTTGCGTCGAATACCATTCGACGTTGCGTCGAATACCATTCGACGCATATTTACTTAGCCTTATTTTTCATTCTTAGAATTCATATTTAACTCTTTTTCAGGGGTTAAGAGAAATCATTTTCCCAACATTTTTTTCTTTCCAACCACCGCATTTACTGTTGCTCCCTCGCGCTCTCTCTCTTTCTGATTCTCTCGCAGATCTAGCTCGCCCTCGCGGTTTTTGCGATTCTGCGGATCCCAGACATCATGGTCGGCGAGACGGAAACTGAGGGGCGATCTAAGTGCGCCAGGGCCTTCCTCGACGGCATTTTCTACTGCGCCAACCTTACGAAAGAGGAGTACCAGGCCGCCGCTGACCATTATATTCACTCTAGTTTTGTGGCTCGCTGCCCTACCGAGGGGGACACCATCAGCGACCCACATCCCGACGAACTCGCCATCCCCGTTGCCCACTTTGAGAACGGGTTGCGACTCCCACTCTGGCCAGAAGTGCGCCAGGTATATTTATTTCTCAACCCTTACATCCCTGACTTGCTTTGCGAATGGCGCTTAAACCTTGTTGACCCTTCCAGGTGCTCAAGTATTTCGGCATTCTGCCGAGCCAGCTAACGCCGAACGCGATCGCCGTGGTGGTCGCAGCCACCAGTTATCTCAGGGCTGAGAGGATCGAGTTCAGCCTGCTCGTCTTCCGCAAGGTCTTTTCGTTCCGCGCGTATAGGGATGGGATGGCTCACTTCGCGAGCCAGCACGCAACCATCTGCGAGACGGTGAACAAGTCTCACTATTGGATGCAGAAGTTCATCCTGGTGAAGGTTCCCTTCGACAACGTCTCCTATACTCCCACCCAGCGAGACGAGGCTGCCTACCTCCCTCCGACCTCGCTAGGGGGTTGTGATGCGACCCTGTACCATTACATTAAGGGAAAAAACTTCGAGGTCGCCTTCCTCCGAGAGCGAGTGGATCTCCTACCACCCGTCCTTCCAGGAGAAGGTTTGACTCGCACTCATCAACTTTCTTACTCCCTCCTCCTTAGATTGTCTAACGTTCCCCATTATCTCGCAGGAGAGCGTGAACTCCCTCTCAACCCACCTCACGCGCCTCCTTCTTCACTCACCTCCAGCACGCTCGTGCGCGCGGCCGCCGAGGCCTGCCGCGACGTCCTAAGTTCTTCGTCGGGAAAGAAACGCCCTCCTCCCCTACGCCGGTCCGCCTCGCAGGGGGCGGCGAAGAAGGACAAGAAGGCCCCTTCTGCTGCCAAGGCGAAAGAGGTCGTGGACCTGTCTGAACCCGATCTCCCCTCTCCTTCCTCTGCGGGTCAGGAGCTTACCAAAGAGGGAGGCGAGCCAGGGGAGGCAGCCGCCAAGCCCAAGCCGACGAGCCATACTAACTTCAGGCTCGGTATGAAGCTTGCGGATGCGGCTGGCAAACTGGTGCTCGCGTGGGACCCTGAGCAGAACAAGGTCGTCTGCTCCTCTCTGCTCCCTTCCTGGGTGGAGGACGACAAGGTCGGGGGTGAGGCGTTCGCCATCGCCTTCGGCCTCTATGGTCGGGAGGACGCCTCCCTCTTTCGGCCCTTCACGCCGAAGGGGGTCGTATATGAAGCTATGCGAGCCCAATTCCGGGCGATGGAGCATACCCACATGGTGGGCCGCCGATACTTTACGGGTGATAGGGAGATCAGGGAGCTTAATGTTGAGCTCCAGAAGTCTGCGGATGATGTCGCGGAGCTTAAGGGGAAGGAGGCCTTATCGGAGGGCCTCCTCGCCAGTCTTCAAGGCGGATTGGTAAGTGGTGCTTTGCGAAAATCCTTTCCGGTTCGCCTTTGCTTTTCTCTCGCTAACCAGTTTTTTGCAGGATGCCGAGTCCGTTAGCCAGCTTCACACGCGGATCGCTGACTTGGAGCTGGAGAACACCTGCCTCAAGGCCCAGGTCCACGACCTGACCTCGGCGATGCTTCCTCCCCCTCCTCCACGAGCTGGGACTCGTGGTCAGTTGTGGGAAGAGAAAGAGGTCGACCGCAAGAGGTCGATGGAGATCGCGGAGCTCGTCCTCGACATTCTCAAAGGAGCGGGCATGATCGTTCCCGACGCAATGGAGTTCACTGCGGAGGAAGTCGTCCCAGACTTGTTCGCGCCCATCTCCGAGGCGGAGGGTCGAGAGAGTGATTGAAATGCAATCTGGCGAATCACCTTAAGAATTTTTGTTGTTTATAATGTAAAAGGTTTTTCCTTTTTGCCGGCGAGCCCGCCGTTGGATTGTAATCTTATTGTGAGAAATGAAAAGAAATATTTTGTCCATATTTTCAGTGTGATTTCCTTATTCTTCATTCGCATGCACTCTTTCATTCGCGCTCGCACGATCTCAATTTTCCTGTGCTCGCGCTTTTAAGACTTTCGTTCTGATGCTCGCGTCTACGTCTCTTTGATTGACGATTCTCCTTTCGCCGTATTATACCTAAACCGCTCTCGTCCCCATTCCCTTCTGAGGCAATGGTAAGACTTAGGTCATCGAGCCTTATCCTTGTTTAGTAAGTACCTTGTTGAGGACCTTTGTGAGAGAGGCTGGTATTCGCCTATCTCGCTCGCACTCGCCTTTTGCGAGCTGTTTCGTTATCCGGGGACCACCGCGGAGGCGGGCCCTCTTTGGCCCGCCAACGTCACTCGCGCTACCGAAATTTACAAGCAACCCACAAGCCAGCGGACTCAGCCGTTCTTCCGCGGTCTATTCCCTCATGCGATCGGACCCTTGGTCTCGCCTCGCCCGGATCATGAGGTTGTCTGCGAGCCAAAACCTTTGCTACGAGTAACTCATTTTTCAGCCCAAACCACATGAAACTTTACCCGCCCTTCCGGAGGTTAGCTTGGTATCCCCCGTCTAGTGAGATCCCGAGAGCAGAATCGATCTGGGCATTCCAGCACTAATGCTTGTCACCTTGCCAGCCTCTCCAGAGATCAACCTGAAACCCCCCGTCTAGTGAGAGCCCGGGAGCGGAATCGATCTGGGGCATTCCAGCACTAATACTTGTCACCTTGCCAGCCTCTCCAGAGATCAACCTGAAACCCCCCGTCTAGTGAGAGCCCGGGAGCGGAATCGATCTGGGGCATTCCAGCACTAATACTTGTCACCTTGCCAGCCTCTCTAGAGATCAACCTGAAACCCCCCGTCTAGTGAGAGCCCGGGAGCGGAATCGATCTGGGGCATTCCAGCACTAATACTTGTCACCTTGCCAGCCTCTCCAGAGATCAACCTGAAACCCCCCCGTCTAGTGAGAGCCTGAGAGCGGAATCGATCTGGGGCATTCGAGCACTAATACTTGTCACCTTGCCAGCCTCTCCAGAGATCAACCTGAAACCCCCCGTCTAGTGAGAGCCCGGGAGCAAAATCGATCTGGGGCATTCTAGCACTAATACTTGTCACCTTGCCAGCCTCTCCAGAGATCAACCTGAAACCCCCCGTCTAGTGAGAGCCCGGGAGCGGAATCGATCTGGGGTATTCCAGCACTAATACTTGTCACCTTGCCAGCCTCTCCAGAGATCAACCTGAAACCCCCCATCTAGTGAGAGCCCGGGAGCGGAATCGATCTGGGGCATTCCAGCACTAATACTTGTCACCTTGCCAGCCTCTCCAGAGATCAACCTGAAACCCCTCGTCTAGTGAGAGCGCGGGAGAGGAATCGATCTGGGGCATTCCAGCACTAAAAACTATTTGAGACCTGCCAAAGGATTGCTCCAAAATGCATGTGTTGAGTAGGAAATATGAAAAGTCATCTGCAAAAAATGGATAAGGATAAAACCTTTTTAAATCATCTCCACTCCTCGCTCGGCCAAGAGGTACCCCTTCCACATCCGGAGGTGGTATCCACCTGACCTGAGCACTTCACTTACAATATAAGGTCCTTCCCAATTGGGCTCTAGCTTGCCAACCGCGGCTCCTCTCCCGGCCGCGTCAACTTTCTTTAGCACTAGGTCTCCTTTTTCGAAGTGTTTTACTCGGATGTGCTTGTCGAAATATCGGGCCATTCGTCGCTTGATTTCTTCCTGCCTGATGGTGGCCTGGTCCCGGAGTTCCTCCACCAGGTCCAAGGATAGCCTTTGTTCCTCTTCATTGGCCACTAGCCACTCTTCATCCCCTTCACCTGCGGCGATCACCCTGGGGGTTTTTACTTCAAATTCGATGGGTATGACCGCTTCGGACCCGTGAGAAAGTTTGAACGGGGTCTCTCCGGTGGTGGTGTTTAGGGTAGTCCTAAGTGCCCAGAGGACAGAGGGTAGCTGCTCCACCCAGTTCCCCCGGAGGTTCTCCACCTTCTTCTTTAGTAGGTTGACGATCACTTTGTTTGCCGCCTCCACCTGGCCATTGCTTCTCAGGTGGTGAACCGATGCAAACCTGAGGTCGATGCCAAGCTGGGTGCAGAAGCTAACAAATTCCTCGCTAGCAAACTGTGGCCCATTGTCTGTCACTATAGCCAGAGGGAGTCCGTGCCTGCAAATTATCTCTCACCACACAAAATTCCTTACAACTTGAGATGTTACCTTGGCGAGCGCTTTCACTTCTACCCATTTGGAAAAATAATCGATCATGACCAGCAAGAACTTTCTTTGGCCACTAGCTTGGGGGAAAGGGCCAACTAGGTCCAACCCCCATATGGCAAAAGGCCAGGGAGCCGTGATGGTCTGGAGTCTCTAGGCTGGGAGGAGTTGGAGTGGGGCATAGAGCTGGCACTGTGAACATCTCCTTGCGAACTCTGCCGCATTTTTGCTGAGGGTGGGCCAGAAGTAGCCTTGTCTCAACACCCTCCCTTCCAGAGTTTGGCTCCCGGAGTGACTCCCACACTCCCCGGAGTGAATTTCTTTTAGGACTCTCGGAACCTCCCCCTCTGAAACACAACGGGCCAGGAGTCCCGAGAGAGTCTTTCTGTACAGCCCTCCTGCATGCAAAGAGTAATAAGCCGACTTATACCTGAAGTGTCGCCTGTCTATGTCTCCTTCAGGGAATTTCCCTGATAATAGGAAAGTGACAAAAGGATCCATCCACGAGACCCGCCGATCCACCTCCATCAACTCTCCTTCCTCGATGGTGGGTCGGAAGAGTTCCGAAACCGTTCCTCCTGCTCGGGGACCGAATTTGGCTAGGAGGTCTGCTGGGGTGCTCTCTTCCCTTGGCACGTGCTTGATAGAGAAAGTGCGGAAATGTCTGATGACCCCCTTGACCTTTTCCAAGTACCGCAGGAGAGTCGAGTCCTTCGCCTCAAACTCCCCCTTGACTTGGCACGCGACCACTATGGAATCCGTCGAGACCTCCACATCTTATACCCCCAATTCCTGAGCCAACCGCAGGCCTGCTATCACTGCCTCGTACTCCGCTTGGTTGTTGGTAATCGGGAAGTGGATGTTCAAAGCTTGTTCAATCTTGGTCCCTTGGGGGCTTACCAAGATGATTCCCCCTCCATAAGAGTGTCTTCCTGACGCACCATCTACCAACATCTTCCACGCCACTGGGGGAGGCGATTCATGTTCCCCTATTTCGGATGTGTAGTCAGCCATTAAGTCTTCCACTGCTCTGGCCTTGACTGACGCCCTGGGGACAAACGTAATGTTGAATTCGCTCAACTCCACGGACCACTTTGCCAATCTTCCCGAGTGTTCCACCCCTTCCATCACCTTGCGAAGTGGGTGATCTGTTATTACTTTGATTGAATGTGCCTGGAAGTAGGGCCGGAGTCTCCGAGCCGCCACCACCAATGCAAAAGCCAACTTCTCCAAGATTGGGTACCGGAGCTCCGCCTTTTTCAGCACTCGGCTGACATTGTAGATAGGGAACTGCTTTTTTCCTTCCTCTCGGATCAATATTGAACTTATCACTTCAAGTCCCACTCCCAGGTATAGGGATAGGTCTTCTCCCGGTCTCGTCCCTTGAAGTAGGGGGGTTTAGGTGAGTTGTCCTTTCAAGGCTCAAAAAGCTTCTTCACACTCTGGGGTCCATTCGAATTTCTTATTGCCCCTCAGCGCCTTGAAGAAGGGTGCACACTTCTCTCCAGCCTTGGGGAGGAACCTGCTAAGTCCGGCCAGCTTCCCCGTGAGGCTTTGAACCTCCTTCGGGCTTCTCGGCGACAACTCCATTATCGCCTTGACCTTGTCTGGGTTAGGTTCCACTCCTGCCGGGGTGAGCAAGTGGCCTAGGAACTTCCCTCGGCTAGCCCCGAAGACACACTTCAAGGGGTTGAGTTTCATCTTATACTTTCGTAGGGAACCAAACGTCTCCTCAAGGTCTCGTAGGTGAGACCCAAGGTCCCGGCTCTTTACCATGAGGTCATCAACATAGACCTCCAAGTTTCTTCCCCTTTGTTCGCGAAAGACCCGATCCATCATCCTTTTATAGGTGGCACCTGCATTCTTGAGCCCAAAGGGCATCATCTTATAACAGTAGCATCAGTCCCCCGTGATGAAGGAGACATCTTTGATGTCTGGGGGGTGCATGCGGATTTGATGATAACCTGAAAAAGCATCTAAGAAAGACATTACAGAGAAACCAACGGCTGAGTCAACCAACGCGTCGATCCTAGGCAGGGGGTAGCAATCTTTCGGACATGATTTATTAAGAAGTCAAAAGTCGATACACATGCGCCACTTACCTCCCCCCTTTTTTACCATGACCACATTGGAGACCCAGCCTGGATACTGGATCTCCGACACAAAACCTACTTGTATGAGCTTTTTCACTTCCTCGCGGATTGGTCCCTCCAGCTTGTCCACCGTGGCCCTCTTCTTTTGGCGGATGGGGCGGGTGCCGGGGTCGAGGTTGAGGCGATGGCAAGCCACATCCGCATCGATCCCGGGCATCTCCGCAGCGCTCCAGGTGAAGACATCCATATTCTTCTATACGTAGGCCAGGATCTCTGTCCGCTCCTCCGAATTGAGCTCTCTGCTGACTCGGACCTTCTCCACCACCCCAAGCCGAGTGGTGACCTCAAGCTCCACGACCTCATCAACGACCTCTAGCCTGGATTTCTCTCCCCAAGCACTTTCCTTCTCTCCGCCTTCGGCGAGCTCTTGGGCTCCTTCCTCCGTCTCCGCCTCTCCTACCATCATTAGCTCCTCTACCCCTCCTTCCCAGGCGCCCTCTCCTTTCCCCTCTTCTTCTCCATTCTCCGCCCTGGGCCTCTCAGCGACCCCTTCCTGGGCATGAACTTCCTCTTCCTCTATCCTTCCCTTGACTCCATTCTCTTCTCCGGCTTCTGCCGCCTCCTCCATCACTTTATCGAACTCCTCCGCTTCTCCCATCCAGGTGATAGTGTTGACAGCCATCACATAGCACTGTCTCACCATCTTGGGATCTCCTCGGATCCGAACATGGAATCCACCCGCGTTGAACTTGAGACACTGGTGGAAAGTGGAAGGGACGCATCTGAACGCGCTGATGAGAGGCCGTCCAAAGATGGCGTTGTAGCTGTTTGGGGCGTCCACTATCACGAAGCGGCAGTTCCGGGACTGCCCTCCGAGGGTCACATGGAGCCCCACTCCACCTTCTACCTCCTTCCTTTCTCCCGAAAAGCCAAATAGGGGGCCATCCGAGGCCAATACCCTCTTGGACTCCACCTTCATCTCGTCAAACGCCTTCTTGAAGATGACGTTGACCGAGCTCCCATTATCGACTAGAATCCGCAAGACGGTGAAGTTCTCGATGGCGGTTTGGATGACCAGCACATCGCAGAACGGGTCTTCATAGCTTGGCATGTCCTTCTGGGAGAAAGTAATTCTCTCCGTCGGTGTAGGAGCAGTGGATGTTGAGGCCACGCTCCGACGATAGATGGTATGGACGCTAGCCTTGTGGGTTGCCTCCACCCCTACCCCCCATGGATCACCCCGATCCCTCCTCTACTCCCCACATCCACTCTGTCTTCACACCTTTCTTCCTCCTCCGCTCGAGGCTCGACCTCCTCAATTCTCACCTGTTGCATCGGCGCGGGCACTCGGCCCCTTTTTATTTCCAGGAACTCTGGGCAGGTGGCCGTCGCGTGACCTTCCTCGTCGTGGAAGTCACAATACAGCACCGTCACCTCCCCTGCTTCGCCTTCCGCCATCCTATTCCTCCTCCTTCTTGCCCGCGCTTCTTCTCTCGCCTCTTCTCTCCTTCCTCTTCCTCCTCTTCCCCTCCTGATCGCCATGGCTTGCTGAGGCGGGGGAGGCAGCTGCCTCGGACCCTGCCTCCACCCCAACTGGTGGGGTCTTCCTTGCCCTCCATAGAAGTTACCCCTTCCCGGGCCGTAACCCCTTCCCTGACCTTGCATTCCTTCGGCGCGCTGCCTCCACTCCCCCTCCGGGGCCCTGGGCTCTTCCCTTCTTCTTACCTCTTGCTGCCTGACCTCCGGCTCACTGAGCTTCGCTAGCCTCTTGGCGAGCTCCGGGTTGGCCTCTTCACTCTCAATCTCTTCCGCCACCCTCTCCATCAACTCCTCGTAGCAGACGGGAGCATTCCTCTTCAAATCCATCTTAAAGAAACTTTCCCTCAGCCTGACCGTGAAGGCAAGCTTGAGTGCAAACCCAGGCATCTCCTGAGTGAGTAGCACTTCTTCCTGGAACCGATCCGCGTAGCGAGCCAACGACTCCTTTGGCTCCTGCTTCACTTTGAAGAGAGACTCGGCGTCCTTCTTCCTTTTCTTTGAAGTTGAGAATCGTAACAAGAAACTCCGGCGCAAATCTTCGAAAGTATAGATCGACCCTGTAGGGAGTTGATGGAACCAGTCCCTGGCCTTTTTTTTAAGAGTGACGGCGAAGAGCCGACACTTAAAAGCATCCGACATCGGCCTGATGGAGACCGAGTCCTCAAAAGACTGGAGATGTTGGACAGGGTCATCCTTGCCATTATAGTACACCCTGTCCCACTCTCCGAACCCTGTCTGGATAGGTGCAGAAAGTACCAACTCGCAGAAGGGACTTCCCCCTTCTGCCACCCTTTCTCGCTCCACACGACCCCCAAGATCTCTCGCCAGACTTGGGCTCGCGGGGACCGTGCTCACGGGAACGGTATTCGCCTGGACCACTCCCGCAGTCGCTAAATCCTGCGGGCGCGCGCTCACCTGCGTCGCGCTCGCCGGCTCAGAGTTCGCCGGCACGGAACTCGCCGGGCTGGCGAACAGTACTCGCCCCTCCATGTCTTGAACTGAACTTCCTGCGACTTCCTTTCCGGCCCTTCCCCCTGGGGCGTTCTTGCCAACCGCTGCTGGGGGAAGGGTCGCCTGAGGAGCTGGGGTCGTGAACTCGCTTCGCAGCGCCGCGACCGCGAGCCCGAAGGTGTCAAGCACCTCCCTCCTGAAATCCACGTACATCCTCGGCGTCACCACCTGTGGTGACTCGCTGAACCCCTCGCCTTGATCCTTGCCTCCCGTCATGCCTGCTCCTTGGAACTTTCTTGGACCAGCCACGCTCCACGCTCACCGCACCAAAATGTTGAAACTGATTTCTCGGTCTTTGTGGAGTTCGGGGCCCTCACCGAGATGAGGGGCGGCTAGCCCTTACTGATCCCTTAGAGAAGGTAGACCGGAAACTAGGAAGATGACTGAGACCTTAGTCACAGCGAGGAGGTCCCTCCACTAACTCGGAAGATCGTTGAGCGCTTCCCCTCCCAAGCTAAAGCTGAGACTCGGGCACCTTGGAGAGCTCTGAAAATGCTAACCAAAGAAAACCTAAGGAGAGAGAAGCTGAATTGAACTCCTCTCCAAAGGTGCCCTTGAGGTCTTATTTATAGGTTTTCTGGTCTGGCCTGCAAATAGCAGGATTCCGCCTTCTGATTTTACTATCCGCACCCCAAATGGGTCTGCTAACAGCTGAACCCCGCTGTTCGGATAGGCTAATGGCATACCAACGGGGATAGAGAGATGATTTCATCGATCACAGGACGAGTAGCGGATTCGTCGAACGCGGCAGCTTGGAGAGTTCGTCGAACGCAGAGACTTTGGAAGAAATCTGGCTTGCCTGTCTTCTCGCGATCCTTCGGCGAGTTTCTGGCACGCTCGCCTCCTTGCGAGCATTCGGCGAGCACCTGGTTCGCTCGCCTTCTTGTTGGTCGACCTTGAGGCTCTAGCTCGTGGGAACTTGACTCGCGCCTCTTCCCGCGGGTGACCTTTGATAGATCTGGTTCGCCTCCTTTGGGCGAATGGCCTGTGAAGACCTTGTTTGCACTCCTGCCCCACTCGCACTCTTGACTCGCTCGCCATCTCGCGAGCAGCCGGCTAAGTGCTCGTCCCAGCGGATCCGCTGAGACGGGATCGTCGAGCGCTGTTTGGACTTCGTCGAGCACTGTCAATTTTGCTCTTTCTCTTATTTTCTGCCAATTAACATATATATATCCCGAGAACCTGACTCGCATCACTTTTATTTGATCATCCACTAGGCGAATATCGGGGTTGTACACCTAGGAGATGTGTTCATGGGATGTAATTATGCCCAAGGAAATTTTGAGAGAATTTTAGGAGAATTTATTCCCCCTAAATTAGGCCATAATCCCTTTAGGGAAATTTCTTATAAGAGATATTAACATGTTCAAATGGCCTTGGATGGTGATGAAACCTTGGTAGTGCCTTTATAATCATATGATGGACCTCTGGTAATTTTTGTGTAATTAATTAGGTGATTTAACCAGTACTTCATTCTCAAGGCACCTATTTTGTCTTAATCTTAAAAAAAATAATAAAGGGTCCAAAACTCTCTGGAAAAATGTGCAACTTGGTGATAGGACAGTTCAAAGCACTTGGAAGCTCTGTGAATTTTTATAGAATTTTTGGAGGTTATTATCAGTAGGCTACTTCTCAACATGTACAAATTAGGATTTACTTGGATTAATTATTTGAGTGCGAAAATGTTTTCAATAAATTGTGAAACTCTGTAATTAAGCTTTTCTGTACACAATAGAGGTCTGGTAAATTTTCCTTAATTTTGGCATAAGTATTCTTGGTAGATCCATCATAAATTTTCAAATTTGGATAGATGCTAAATATTATAATTAGAGGACAATTCTTGATTGTAAAATTGTGACACACTGTACTTACTGTTATTTTGGCATGATAGATTTATCTTAATTTTATGCGAGCTATATCATAAGAATACCCCACACAACATAATAATCTTTATCAGCTGAAGTGGTGGTATCTGTAAGAGTTGCAGGCTGGTCGGTATTCATCGTCATTTCAATATATGCCATCTGTAGTGTGAACTTAATGTTGGACTTCAATTTCTTGATGTTCGACCCAATAAGTTTTTGATGGTCGTCAAATTATTATAAATTGTATAGGTGACTTTAAAAAGAGAAAATTAATATGATTTAGATAATAGGGCAATAGTTATTACGAAACCCTAAATAAAACACTAGATAGAGGATCTAGGTGTGTTAACGTGCAACATCTTTGGGTAGACTACACGCCACGTAATTAGTAATCCTACACATAAGAAGGAGCAATAGTTATGATTGAGCTTTTCGTTGATCTACCACCATTGGGCGAATAGATTACTAGAGCCCCACACTACCGCTCAAATGCCCGTGTGTATCTCTCTGAACCTATTACAAAAGCACCACCTTTGGGGAAATGATTGTGCACTAGTCTTAGAGAACTCTCTAAAACATGTGAAATCATAATCTCACAGACCGACTCGAAAATGTCACTTTGGTGGCTACAAATCTTATCAACCTATGAGACTATTTCACACCGGGATATCTAAATATTGTCCTAAAATTGATATCCTGTCCTTTTCTTAATGACGTGTGGACACTTAATCATTCAAAGGAAAGATTGTCTGAGACTATTATAATTAATGCACTTTAAAAGCAACCTCGTAACATTGTAAATGTATGAGTTTTCTAATTTGGTGTTCCATATGAAGGTAATTAGAAATTAATTGTGCTCTAAATTTTAAATGAGATCAGTAGGATTGAAATAAATTCGCTCTGATACCAACTTTTATTAAAATTTAGGCGTGTCACTACGGATTATATTATCGAACGACAACAATCACTGAATATTGTGACTATGAAGAACACGATCGTCTTAAAAAACACTACCAATCTCTATTGGAGTCTAAATGTAGAATTAAAATTTTCAAAAAATTAATAAATCAAGGACACATAAATAATTAAGAGAAGCAAACAAGTACACTACTTAAATGTGGAAATTAATGCATACCATTTGTTTTATCTATTTCATGCTTCATGATGACAGAGATTCTAGAGTTGTGAGGTATTCCACCTTATGAAATCTGCGACTTTGGAAGACCCCGCTAACATGCAAGTGAGTCTAGTCAAAAGTTCGATATGGTTTGAATCTCTACAACACGAAGAGTTAGTACAAACCATATGTTTAGATATATATATAAACAAAAAACAAATGTGTACAGATTTCTGAATATGGAAAAAGAACCAAAATTAAAAATAATGTTATAATTTTTAACTAGATCCGAAGCATGGCAAAACTTTCTCCAAGAATAAAGGGATATAGATAATCATCTTATAGTGACTTGGATTTGACGATCATTCACATAGATCTAACCACTGAAGCTAATTAAACTGGAAAATAAACTAAAACTGAAAAATAAAATTAAACTGAAGTACCTAATGAGATTAAATAGAAAACCCAAAGCCAAAAAAAACACAGGTAATTGATCAGCCTCTTATTCCAGCAGCAAGAAAAAAATCTGGATGAATTCTCCTTAATTCATGTTCTTCTTCTCAAAAGCATAAGATGAAGAGGGCTTATATATTTTGCCTTCAGAAAATAAAACAAAACCAGGAAAAAGAGAACGGATTTCTCCTGGTGGCATCACTGGCTTGTGCCCTTCAGAGATCTGAGTCCCTTTCCTAGAATAGGGATGATCGTTGGTAACCTGCAGGTCGGGCTGCCTTTGTGCTGGCCGAAAATCACAGGGTTAGGCCGGTCGATGCAGATCGAAGCCGAAAGAGGATTATTGCCCATTCTCTTCCAAGCGGTCGGCAACAGATTTTGAGGGCTGAAAAACAACCTAACACAAGGGAGTTGTCGGTGATGAAGTTGGATCGTCAATCGTCTACTCCAAGAGCCAAAGGAGAGTAGGAACGAAGATTTCCCAATATGAAGAGAAGCGATCACTTTCACCCTTGTTCATCACACGCATGAAGATCGCTTTGGTTTGGGTTTTAATAGAAGAGCCTATTGGGATTTACCAAAACATAGGGTCCATTAATTCTCATGACTCCTTAATTAAATCCAAATAAATTGTATTGAATCCTACAAATTAATTAGGATTCAATTATCATGCTTATACACATGCCAATGGTGAGATCAGGTTTGCATTCTTAATTTATGAGATGATCTGGCCCACCTATCACAGACTTTGACCGTTCACGCGACTGAATTAACGCAGTCTTGTATGAGTTCAAAATAACTCAAATGATCACATACAATTTTATAGAGATGTCTCGGTGAATTGAGTCCACCAAATGAAAATTTTCTAACATGAAATGATTTCTATTTATAAGTCATATGAAATGGGAGTATTTGGATAGTCAAAGGTGATGAAGGGAATACATGAGGAATTAGAATGTTGTCAATTGAATGAATATGTTGTAGCAGGAAGCAAATATATTTTATACATATGAATTTGACACCGTTTATTTGGCAGGGAAAGAACTTATGCATAATCAAGAGATACTAATAATTTGTTAACAAAATACCCAAATTGGTCGCTTATCTTTGATCCTAGTTTTAAATAGGTCCTATAATTTTCATAGGATTCAAATAGGTCCTTTTACTTTTGGCCCCTTTACATTGGGCCTACTTTCAAATAGGTCTTTTAGTTTTCATTTGCTTCAAATTAGTCTTGTTGCGGGTCGCTCGGGTGCTTTGGTAGAACGATCGACTTGAACCACCTTAGCTCGGAAGCGAACCGAGTGCGCAAACAGTCAAAGAGTAAGCTAGTAAGTGACATGAGAACTTTTAACGTGGAAAACCCAGAAAGGGTGAAAAATCACGCGGCCGGAGCTGTGCCAACCAACTTTCACTATCTTCTGAGAGGTTACATTCAGATACTTAGAATTCGAGCACGACAGGGTGCCGCTCGTTACAATAATAGAGAGAGAGAGAGTTCTGAAGGTGACCGACCACCTCTCGGAAAACTAAGTCTTTTTTCTTTTGAGAACGGTGGAGAACAAAAGTGAGAATACTCGGGAGAACAAAAGTGAGAATGCTGAGTCGCCTTTTGGGAGAAAAGAAATCTTCAAGTCCACAAAGGAGATCTTCAAGCGCCGAAGGAGATTTCCGAGAAAATCTTCAAAGGAGCTCTCCGGGTGCAGAAGGCAAGGTGCCTTGAAATGAAGGCCTGGGGCTCCTTTTATAGCTTGTGCAGGGGGTAGCCCGGTAATTTCGTCGCTGTAACCACCATAACCAGCTGACGGGCGAATCACGCTGGTCGATTTGGAACACACGGATCGTCATTTTTCGAAAATGACCGTCTTGCCCCTCGGGCAGTTCGGGCATCTTCGTTGAGGTAAGAAAGGCGACAAGCGGGTCCTGCAATCTGAGAAATTATGGAAGACAAAAAGTGAGTGTGCCGGTAATGCAGAAATGCTCTGAGCGCGCTCAGAAGCGTTCTGAGCGCGCAACGAACACGAAAGTGTTCTGGGCGCATTATGAGCGCGGAGCGTTCTGAATGAATGGTGAATGCGGAGGCGTTCAACGTGCAACGTGCACTTGGGGGCACTTTGCGCGTGCCTGAATGTGGACTCGGGAGGTGTTGTGAGCGCGTTGCCAACATGAATGCTTTGGTGATGAAGGATGCGGTAGTCAGTATCGCAATGGTGATGATGATGGACCACGCTCATCACAATGCGACAAAGGAAGGCATATGAACGCATGATGATTAAATGTGACACGCCCACCCCCCCACCCCCCCCCCCCCCCCCCCACCCCCCCCGCGAAAGTCGTCGCGCGACCTCCCCGATTGGGGAGGGTGACGCACACCCCAAATGTGAGTTTTATCATGGCGCTAAGATTAATAACTCCTCATTTGGGGAGTTATCAATTTGATAAGCTTAATAAATCCCCATGGGGACTAATTACCATGACATGCATAATAACTCCCCACCGGGATTTATTAACTCTTAATTGGGGAGTGCTTTCCTAAAGCAATCCCTAATTAACCCAAAAATGGGCGCTGACCAAGTCAGCGCCCAAAATGGGTGCTGACTTGGTCAGCGCCCATTATTTGGGCGCTGGGGTGCGACAATGTCGCACCCCTCTAATAAGCTGGGGGTGCGGCAATATCGCACCCCCTAGGTAGCAGGGGGTGCGGCAATGCCGCACACCCCTTGGTGCGGCAGTTGCCGCACCAATTCGGCACGGCGAGTGCCGCTCCAGTTCAGCGCGGCGAGTGCCGCGACATTTCGGCGTGGCGAGTGCCGCGGCATTTCGGCGCGACGAGTGCCGCACCATTTCGGCGCGGCGAGTGCCGCGCCATTTCGGCGCGGCGAATGCCATCCCGTTTTGGTGTGGAGTAACTGTCGCGCACTATTAGCGCGGCGATTGCCGTGTGGCATTCAAATATATTTTGTGAGACTGCATTACGTATCATCTTTATGGGTGCACATCCTTCGAAGTCCGACTTACTGCGCGGTGAAGTTCGGAGGTTTTTATATTTCTGCGGCGGCTTCGATCATTGCTATCTTCCTGGCGCCTTGGGTAGGAATTGTTGTCGAAGGATGAGTGTGCGGTTGTCCTTGTTTCTTGTTCCATTTAAGCATTTCTCTCTATGCACAACGTTGTGATAGTACTCTCATGACTCTGTTGTTCTGGTTATTGTCGAAGTGTTGATCGGGGGGACATGCTTCAAGATGGTCGGTGAAAAGCATATGTATTCACACCATGGACGAACGTAAGAGGGGCAGACCCTTACGACGCCAGAACCTTACTGCGATGGAGAAGGACGAACCCTCAATCGACTACAGTGAGAGATTGATGTGAGCGCGCTGCTCGGAGGAAGTAGTTGTTTATATAGCGCGCTACTCGGAGGCAGTAGCTGTTAATATAGCGCGCTGCTCGGAGGTAGTAGCTGTTAATATAGCGCGCTGCTCGGAGGTAGTAGCTGTTAATATAGCGTGCAGCTCGGAGGCAGTACATGTTAATATAGCGCACTTCTCGGGGGCAGTAGTTGTTAATATAGCGCGCTGCTCGGCGACAGTAGATGTTAATATAGCGTGCTGCTCCGAGGCAGTACCTGTTAATATAGCGCGCTGCTCGGGGGCAGTACCTATTAATATAGCGCGCTGCTCGGAGACAGTAGCTGTTAATATAGTGCGCGGCTGGAAGACAGTAGCTGTTAATATAGCGCACTGCTCGGAAACAGCAGCTGTTAATATAGCTCGCTGCTCGGAGGCAGTAACTGTTAATATAGATAGACATCCTTTCATTTGGACGACGAGAGTATGTAGCTTTGGTAGCGCGAATAATGATTGTCTTACGCATGTCTGAAATAACCATCTTTAAAATGTTATTAGTCACAGTGGTAATTCACACAAAGTATTTATAGAAAGATAAAGAGTGGTAAAATATTTCAGTGGTGCGGGTATAGCCCCGCTGACAGGTACGAATCTTCTTCCAGGGATATCCATCTTAAGGTTTGCTCCCATTCCTTCCTGGTCGGCCGCTAGCTGATCTCTTACTAGCCGAATCATTGCCTAGTCTCGTAGGAATTTCCCCAGTAGGCCTTGTTTAACGAGACGCTCGATTTCATCCTTAAGCTTGGAGAAATTTTCCGTGTTATGGCCTTGTCCATGGTGGAACTCACGGTACTTTTTCTGATTCCCCGTGTTTTTAGCGAGGAGTCTGGGCTTGCGAAGTGTCTGGTTGTCTTTGATTGTGTAGAGTACGTTCGTCCTGGTAGTGTTCAGTGGGGTGTAGACCCTGGGTGGATGCAGACCTAGGTCTCTTCGGTGATTGCGACGTCGTTCATCATTGCGGTGCTCCTCGCCGCGCCATTCTTCTCGTTCACTAGGGGCTTGATCCGACCCCCTCTTCCTCCCTTGGTTACCTTCGAACTGCCGACGGTGCGCTTCGATGGCCTCGTCGACAGCTATCTGAGCTTCAACTCGGTAAAAACCATTGGGCAGAGGCCTCCAAGGAAAACTCCTCGCAAGAGCTCGGGGTTGACCCCTGGGATTTGTCGAGCCTCCAAGGTGAAACATCGAAAAAAGTCCTTCAGAGTTTCTCCGTCGTTCTGGCAGATTCCTGAGAGATGGGAGGGATCTCGGATAATCCTACGATTGGCGATGAACTGGTCCACGAACTGCTGCACCATTTCTGTGATGTTGCTTATGGACCCGTCTCACAGGGAGTGGAACCAAGTGCGCGCTTGTCCTTTCAAGGTTGCCGGGAACACTTGACAGAGGAGCTGATCGGGGGCGCTGTAAATCCTCATGATCGTGGTGAAGGGATTGACATGTTCCAATGGGTCGTCCGTCCCGTCGAATGTTTCGATGTTGGGAAGCTTGAAACCATTTGGAACCGGATGGGCCAAGACATGAGGCGATAATGGGGAGCCGTGGTGTGCGTGACAGCGGGCGAGAGCTGCGAGTCGCCCGGCCTAGTCGTACTCTTCCTCTATCATGTCACGTATCTCCTCTCGTGTGGTTTTTTCTACTACTCGGCAAGGAACAACTCTTTCTTGGCGATGGTGATGGTGGTCAACTTCTGATCCTCTAACTCGCGGAGCAGGATGGGTGGAGCTTGTGGCGTCAAAGAATTCTTCTGAGGCTTCTTCTTCTTGAATGGCCCCCTCATTCGGAACAAGATTCGGAACCGGGGGTGGCAGAACATTCAACGAAGGAGGCTGAACGGGAGCTCGTGGAGCCCCAAGATTTCTTACGAGAGCCAGCATCTCGGCTTGCTGCTCTTCCATCTGCCACATGCGCCCATCCAGTACTATCGCGAGCCCAAGCACTGCCTCTTCTATGAGAGGCGCATTGATAAGTGAGTGGGAGGGAGCTGGATCGACGCGCCCTCCGGGATTGATCCTTCAGTAGTGTGAGCACTTCTTCTTGCCATTGCAATTAGTAGTGAGCACTGCCTTGAAGCAAATACTTCCCTTTGGGAGTCTTTACGGAGTATCTGGGAATACTTATTCCCACGGACGGCGCCAAACTATTGCGGGTCGCTCGGGTGCTTTGGTAGATCGGTCGACTTGAACCACCTTAGCTCGGAAGCGAACCGAGCGTGCAAACAGTCAAAGAGTAAGCTAGTAAGTGACACGACAAATTTTTACGTGGAAAACTCAGAAAGGGTGAAAAACCACACAGTAGGAGCTGTGCCAGCCAACTTTCACTATCTTCTGAGGGGTTACAGTCAGGTACTTAGAATTCGAGCGCGACAGGCCGCCGCTCGTTATAATAATAGAGAGAGAGAGTTCCGAAGGTGACCAGCCACCTCTCGGAAAACTAAGTCTTTTTCCTTCTGAGAATGGTGGAGAACAAAAGTGAGAATGCTTGGGAGAACAAAAGTGAGAATGCTGAGTCGCCTTTCGGGAGAAAGGAAATCTTCAAGTCCACGAAGGAGATCTTCAAGCGCCGCAGGAGAATTTCGATGAAATCTTCAAAGGAGCTCTCTCGGGTGCAGAAGGCAAGGTGTTTGGAAATGAAGGCCTGAGGCTCCTTTTATAGCTTTGGCCGGGGGTAGCCCGTTAATTTTGCCGTTGTAACCACCATAACCACCTGACGAGCGAATCACGCTGGTCGATTTGGAACACACGAATCGTCATTTTTTGTAAATGACCATCTCGCCCCTCGGGCAGTTCGGGCAGCTTCGTCGAAGGTAAGAAATGCGACAAACGAGTCCTGCAATCTGAGAAATTAGGAAAGACAAAAAGTGAGTGTGCTCGTAATGCGAAAGTGCTCTGAGCACGATCAGAAGCGTTCTGAGTGAACACGGAAGTGTTCTGGGCGCGTTATGAGCGCGGAGCGTTCTGAATGAACAGTGAATAGGGAGGCGTTCAACGCGCAATGTGCACTTGGGGGCACTCTGTGCGCTCCTTAATGTGGACTCGGGAGGTGTTGTGAGCGCGTTGCCAACATGAATGCTTTGGTGATGATGGAAGCAGTAGTCAGTATCGCAATGGTCACGACGATGGACGACGATCATCACAATGACGACAAAGGAAGGCATATGAACGCATGATGATTAAATGTGACACGGCCCCCAGCAACAGTCGCCGCGCGACCTCCATGATTGGGGAGGGTGACGCACACCCCAAATGTGAGTTTTATCATGGCGCTAAGATTAATAACTCACCAATTGGGGAGTTATCAATTTGATAAGCTTAATAACTCCCCATGGGGAGTTATTACCATGACATGCATAATAACTCCCCACGGGGAGTTATTAATGCTTAATTGGGGAGTGCTTTCCCAAAGAACTCCCCACTTAACCCATAAATGGGCGCTGACCAACTCAGCGCCCAAAAAAGGTGCTGACTTGGTCAGCGCCCATTATTTTGGCGCTGGGGTGCGGCAATGTCGCACCCCTCTAATAAGCTGGGGGTGCGGCAATGCCGCACCCCCTAGGTAGCAGGGGGTGCAGCAATGCCGCACCCCCCTTGGTCCGGTAGTTGCCGCACCAATTCGGCGCAATGAGTGTCGCGCCAGTTCGGCACGGCGAGTGCCGCGCCAGTTCGGCGCGGCGAGTGTCGCGCCCTTTCAGCACGGCGAGTGTCGCGCCCTTTCGGCACGGCGAGTGTCACGCCATTTCGGCACGGCGAGTGCCGCGCCATTTCGGCGCAGCGAGTACCGAGCCCTTTCGGCGCTGTGAATGCCATGCCCTTTTGGTTATGGCAGAATATTGGGAATCTATCTTCATGAAAGACATCCAGACCTTTTGGTCTCTCCTAAAGTTTTTATCAATGTTAGTAAGAGGCTGACTTCAACTCTTTTTGGAAAGTGGGAAAGGGTTATCCCAAAGAGGACTCCAAGGGCAGAACCATCAAATACAACTTCTGAGGGCACCAGGACTAACACAGTCACTCCCTCAACCCTACTAGAAGTTCCCCTCTCTGAATCCTCAACTCCAATCCCTCCTCCACCTCTTCAGACAACCATCTCTGAAGAAGTTCATCTTTCCACCTCTCACACTGACACACCTACCTCCATGCCTTCTCCTCCACCTCCTCAAGTAAATGACTCATCAGAAATTCCATCTTCATTTACTCCAGATGACAATACTCTTCCCACCTACATTCCACTTCATTCATATGAACCTTTGTCAACCATCCAAGATTCTCCATCTTTAAACATCTCATCTCCACTTCAATCACCTACCCTTCCCCAATCTCCTATCCCTCAAGATCTCTCTCCACCTCAGTCACCCATTATCCCTCAATCACCTATTCATCCACACTCACCTATCCACCCTCATTGCCCTATCCATCCACCCATAGCACATGCTGCTAACATCTCTTTCCCATACTCCATCCCATCATCTTCTCACCTTATCCATCCACCCATAGCACGCAAGCACAGCATGTGATGTGAAAGTCAAAAAATGCCACACGGCAATCGCCGCGCCAATAGTGCGTGACAGCTACGCCACACCAAAAGGGCATGACATTTGCAGCGCCGAAAGGGCGCGGCACTCGCCGCGCTGAAATGGCGCGACACTCGCCGCGCCGAAAGGGCGCGGCACTTGATGTGTCGAACTGGCGCGGCACTCGCTGCGCTGAAATGGCGCGGCACTCGTTGCGCCAAATTGGTGCGGCAACTACTGGACCAAGGGGATGTGGCGAGTGCCGCACCCCCCTGCTACCTAGGGGGTGCGGCATTGCCGCACCCCCAGCTTATTAGAGGGGTGCGGCATTGCCGCACCCCCAGCTGATTAGGGGGTGCGGCATTACCGCACCCCAGCACCGAAATAATGGGCGCTGACCAAGTCAGCACCGTTTTTGAGCACTGACTTGGTCATCACCCATTTATGGGTTAATTGGGGAGTGCTTTGGGAAAGAACTCCCCAATTAAGCATTAATAACTCCCCGTGGGGAGTTATTATGCATGTCATGGTAATAACTCCCCATAGGGAGTTATTAAGCTTATCAAATTGATAACTCCCCAATTGGGGAGTTATTAATCTTAGCGCCATGATAAAACTCACATTTGGGGTGCGTCACACTCCCCAATCGAGGAGGTCGCGCGACGACTGTTGCGGGGGGCCGTGTCACATTTAATCATCATGTGTTCATACGCCTTCCTTTGTCATCATTGTGATGAGCGTCGTCCATCGTCATCACCATTGCGATACTGACTACCGCTTCCATCATGAACAAAGCATTCATGTTGGCAACGCACTCACAACACCTCCCGAGTCCACATTAAGGCGCGCACAGAGTGCCACCAAGTGCACGTTGCGCGTTGAACGCCTCCGCATTCACCGTTCGTTTAGAACGCTCCGCGCTCATAACGCGCCCAGAACACTTCCGTGTTCGCTCAGAACGCTTCTGATCGCGCTCAGAGCACTTCCGCATTACGGGCACACTCACTTTTTGTCTTTCCTAATTTCTCAGATTGCAGGACTCATTTGTCGCATTTCATACCTTCAACGAAGCTGCCCGAACTGCCCGAGGGGCGATACGGTCATTTACGAAAAATGACGATTCGTGTGTTCCAAATCGACCAGCGTGATTCGCCCGTCTGGTGGTTATGGTGGTTATTACGGCAAAATTACCGGGCTACCCCCGGCCAAAGCTATAAAAGGAGCCTCAGGCCTTCATTTCCAGACACCTTGCCTTCTGCACCCGAGAGAGCTCCTTTGAAGATTTCATCGAAATTCTCCTTCGGCGCTTGAAGATCTCCTTCGTGGACTTGAAGATTTCCTTTCTCCCGAAAGGCGACTCAGCATTCTCACTTTTGTTCTCTCGAGCATTCTCACTTTTGTTCTCCACCATTCTCAGAAGGAAAAAGACTTAGTTTTCCGAGAGGTGGTCGATCACCTTCGGAACTCTCTCTCTCTCTCTCTCTCTCTATTATTGTAATGAGCGGCGGCCTGTCGCGCTCGAATTCTAAGTACCTGACTGTAACCCCTCAGAAGATAGTGAAACTTGGCTGGCACAGCTCCTACTGTGTGATTTTTCACCCTTTCCGAGTTTTCCACGTAAAAATTTCTTGTGTCACTTACTATCTTACTCTTTGACTATTTGCGCGCTCGGTTTGCTTTCGAACTAAGGTGGTTCAAGTCGACCGGTCTACTAAAGCACTTGAGCGACCCGCAATAGTTTGGCGTCGTCTGTGGGAATAAGTATTCCCAGATACTCCGCAAAGACTCCCAAAGGGAAATATTTGCTTCAAGGCAGTGTTGGCTACCAATTGCAATGGCAAGAAGAAGTGCTCACACTACTGAAGGATCAATCCCGGAGGGGCGCGATGATCCAGCTCCATCCCACTCACTTATCAATGCACCTCTCATAGAAGAGGCAGTGCTTGCGCCCGCGGCAGTACTGGATGGGCGCATGCGGCAGGTGGAAGAGCAGCAAGCCGAGATGCTGTCTCTCGTAAGAAATCTTGGGGCTCCACGAGCTCCCATTCAGCCTCCTGCGTTGAACATTCCGCCACCCTCGGTTCCGAATCATGTTCCGAATGAGGGGGCCAATTAAGAAGAAGAAGCCTCGGAAGAATTCTTTGACGCCGCAAGCTATACCCATCCTGCTCCGCCAGCCAGAGGATCAGAAGTTGAACACCATCACCATCGCCAAGGAAGAGTTGTTCCTGGCCGAGCAGTAGAAAGAACCACATGAGAGGAGATACGCGACATGATAGCGGAAGAGTACGACTAGGCAGGGCGACTCGCAGCTCTCGCCCGCTGTCACGCACACCACGACTCCCCATTATTGCCTCAGGTCTTGGCCCATCCGGTTCCAAATGGTTTCAAGCTTCCCAACATCGAAACATTCGACGGGACGGATGACCCATTGGAACATGTCAATCCCTTCACCACCATCATGAGGATTTATAGTGCCCCCGATCAGCTCCTCTGTCAAGTGTTCCCGGCAACCTTGAAAGGACAAGCGCGCACTTGGTTCCACTCACTGCGAGACGGGTCCATAAGCAACTTCGCAAAAATGGCGCAGCAGTGTGTGGACCAGTTTATCGCCAATCGTAGGATTATCCGAGATCCCTCCCATCTCTCTGGAAACTGCCAGAACGACGGAGAAACTCTGAAGGACTTTTTTCGATGTTTCACCTTGGAGGCTCGACAAATCCCAGGGGTCGACCCCGCTCTTGCGAGGAGTTTTCCTTGGAGGCCTCCGCCCAAGTGGTTTTTACTCAGCTCTAATGAGAGAAACCGTGTCAAGTTATCCTGACCTCATTCACCGAGTTGAAGCTTAGATAGCTGTCGACGAGGCTATCGAAGCGCACCGTCGGCAGTTCGAAGGTAGCCAAGGGAGGAAGAGGGGGTCGGATCAAGCCCTTAGTGGACGAGAAGAATTGCGTGGCAAGGAGCGCCGCAATGATGAACGGCATCGCGATCACCGAAGAGACCTAGGTCTGCATCCACCCAGGGTCTACACCCCACTGAACACTACCAGGACTAACGTACTCTACACAATCAAAGACAAACTAGACGCTTCGCAAGCCCAGACCCCTCGCTAAAAACATGGGGAATAAGAAAAAGTACTGTGAGTTCCACCATGGACAAGGCCATGACACGGAAAATTGCTCTAAGCTTAAGGATGAAATCGAGCGTCTCGTCAAACAAGGCCTACTGGGGAAATTCCTACGAGACTAGGCAACGATTCGGCTAGCAAGTGATCAGCTAGCGGCCCGCCAGGAAGGAATGGGAGCAAACATTAAGATGGATATCCTCGGAAGAAGCTTCGTACCTGTCAGCGGGGCTATACCCGCACCACTGAAATATTTTACCACTTTTTATCTTTCTATAAATACTTTGTGTTAATTACCACTATGACTAATAACATTTTAAAGATGGTTATTTCAGACATGCATAAGACAATCATTATCTGCGCTACCAAAGCTACGTACTCTCGTCGTCCAAATAAAAGGATGTTTATCTATATTAACAGCTACTGCCTCCGAGCAACGAGCTATATTAACAGCTACTGTCTCCGAGCAGTGCGTTATATTAACAGCTACTGTCTTCAAGCCGCACGCTATATTAATAGCTACTGTCTCGGAGCAGCGCGCTATATTAACAGGTACTGCCCCGGAGCAGCGCGCTATATTAACAGGTACTGCCTCCGAGCAGCGCGCTATATTAACAGCTACTGTCTCCGAGCAGCGCGCTATAGTAACAGCTACTGCCCCCAAGCAGCGCGCTATATTAACAGGTACTGCCTCCGAGCTGCACGCTATATTAACAGCTATTACCTCTGAGCAGCGCTCTATATTAACAGCTACTGCCTCCGAGCAGCGCGCTATATTAACATCTACTGCCTCCGAGTAGAGCGCTATATAAACAGCTACTGCCTCCTAGCAGCGCACTCACAGCAATCTCTCACTACCGTCGATTGAGGGTTCGCCCTTCTCCATCGTAGTAAGGTTCTGGCGTCGTAAGGGTCTGCCCCTCTTACATTCGTCCATGGTGTGAATACATATGCTCTTCACCGACCATCTTGAAGCATGTCCCCCCGATCAACACTTCGACAATAACCAGAACAGCAGAGACACGAGGGTACTATCACAATGTTGTGCATAGCGAGAAACACTTAAATGGAACATGAAACAAGGACAACCGCACACTCATCCTTCGACAACAATTCCTACCCAAGGCGCCACGAAGATAGCAATGATCAAAGCCGCCGTAGAAATATAAAAAATACCGAACTTCACCGCGCAGTAATTCGGACTCCGAAGGTTTGGAGGGCTTATGATGTGCACCCATAAAGATGATACGTAATACAGTCTCACAAAATATATTCGTACGGGTACCGTCGAGCACGCAAGCACCGCGCATGGCGTGAAAGTCAAAAAATGCCACACGGTAATCGTCGCGCTAATAGTGCGCGACAGCTACTCCACACCAAAACGGCATGGCATTCACCGCGCCGAAATGGCGCGGCACTCGCCGCGCCGAAATGGGGCGGCACTCGCCGCGCGAAAATGTCGCAGCACTCGCCGGGCCGAAATGTCGCGGCACTCGGCGCGCCAAAAGGGCGCGGCACTCGCCACGCCGAAAGGGCACGACACTCACCGCGCCGAACAGGAGCGGCACTCGCCGCGACGAATTGGTGTGGCAACTGCCGCACTAAGGGGGTGCGGCATTGCCGCACCCCCTGCTACCTAGGGGGTGCGGCATTGCCGCACCCCCAGCTTATTAGAGGGGTGCGACATTGTCGCACCCCAGCGCCCAAATAATGGGCGTTGACCAAGTCAGCACCCATTTTGGGCGCTGACTTGGTCAGCGCCCATTTTTAGGTTAATTGGGGAGTGCTTTAGGAAAGCACTCCCCAATTAAGCGTTAATAACTCCCCGTGGGGAGTTATTATGCATGTCATGGTAATAACTCCCCATGGGGAGTTATTAAGCTTATCAAATTGATAACTCCCCAATTGAGGAGTTATTAATCTTAGCGCCATAATAAAACTCACATTTGGGGTGTGTGTCACCCTCCCCAATCGGGGAGGTCGTGCGGCGACTGTCGCGGGGGGCCGTGTCACATTTAATCATCATGCGTTCATATGCCTTCCTTTGTCGTCATTGTGATGAGCGTTGTCCATCATCGTCACCATTGCGATACTGACTACCACATCCTTCATCATCAAAGCATTCATGTTGGCAATGCGCCCACAACACCTCCCGAGTCCACATTCAGGCGCGCATAGAGTGCCCCCAAGTGCACATTGCACGTTGAACGCCTCCGCATTCACCGTTCATTCAGAACGCTCCGCGCTCATAACACGCCCAGAACTCTTCCGTGTTCGTTGCGCGCTCAGAACGCTTCTGAGCGCACTCAGCGCACTTCCGCATTACGGGCACGCTCACTTTTTGTCTTTCCTAATTTCTCAGATTGCAGGACTCGCTTGTCGCCTTTCTTACCTTCAACGAAGCTGCCCGAACTGCCCGAGGGGCGAGACGGTCGTTTATGAAAAATGATGATCCGTGTGTTCCAAATCGACCAGCGTGATTCGCCCGTCAGCTGGTTATGGTGGTTAAAGCGGCAAAATTACCGGGCTACCCCCGGCCAAAGCTATAAAAGGAGCCCCAGGCCTTCATTTCAAGGCACCTTGCCTTCTGCACCCGGGAGAGTTCCTTTGAAGATTTCCTCGGAATTCTCCTTCGGCGCAAGAAGATCTCCTTCGTGGACTTGAAGATTTATTTTCTCCCAAAAGGCGACTCAGCATTCTCACTTTTGTTCTCACGAGTATTCTCACTTTTGTTCTCCACCGTTCTCAGAAGGAAAAAGACTTAGTTTTCCGAGAGGTGGCCGGTCACCTTCGGAACTCTCTCTCTCTCTCTCTATTATTGTAACGAGCGGCAGCCTATCGTGCTCGAATTCTGAGTACCTGAATGTAACCCCTCAGAAGATAGTGAAAGTTGGCTGGCACAGCTCCGGCCACGTGATTTTTCACCCTTTCTGGGTTTTCCACGTTAAAAGTTCTCGTGTCACTTACTAGCTTACTCTTTGACTGTTTGCGCGCTTGGTTCGCTTCCGAGCTACGGTGGTTCAAGTCGAGCATTCTACCAAAGCACCCGAGTGACCCGCAACAAGACTAATTTGAAGCAAATGAAAACTAAAAGACCTATTTGAAAGTAGGCCCAATGTAAATGGGCCAAAAGTATAAGGACCTATTTGAATCAAATGAAAATTATAGGACCTATTTAAAACTAGGATCTAAGTTAAGCGACCAATTTGGGTATTTTGTTAACAAATTATTAGTATCTCTTGATTATGCATAATTTCTTAGAATCTATTCGCCCAATGGTGGTAGATCAACGAAAAGCTCAATCATAACTATTGCTCCTTCTTATGTGTAGGAATACTAATTACGTGGCGTGTAGTCTACCCAAAGATGTTGCACGTTAACACACCTGGATCCTCTATCTAGTGTTTTATTTAGGGTTTCGTAATAACTGTTGCCCTATTATCTAAATCATATTAATTTTCTCTTTTTAAAGTCACCTTTACAATTTATAATAATTTGACGACCATCAAAAGCTTATTGGGTCGAACATCAAGAAATTGAAGTCCAACATTAAGTTCACACTACAGATGGCATATATAGAAATGACCATGAATACCGACCAGCCTGCAACTCTTACAGATACCACCACTTCAGCTGATAAAGATCATTATGCTGTGTGGAATAAGTCCAACAAGATCTGTTTGTTGACTATGAAGCGTTCCATTCTTGAGCTCCAGGATGGGGTGTGGAAGATTGATTATCTTTGTTGGGAAAAACACTCTTTGATTTATCTCACAAATTATATACAAGTGATTTCATTATCTAGGATGTATTCCCCATGTTGTATAGAAAGGGTAATTTGGTCATTAGATGTCTTAGGATGTCACACTCTCTTTAGAGTGTCAAAAACCAGTCCAAAAGAATCCAAAATTCAGTTGAGTTAAACCTGCGTCGAATAGAAGTCGACGCAGCTTCGACAGCAAGCCAAAGTAACTTATAATAGAAGTAACATTAACTCAAACTGAAGTCGATGTATAAGTTGAAGTCGATGCAACGTCGAGATGTACTCGACGCAGAAGACAGGGTCAGTCAAAGCAGTATTTGAAGTCAACGTAACTTGGACTTATAATTGTCGCAGAAGGAAGAAAGTCTAAGTTCAGGATTTCATCTCGACGGACACTTCGATAACTATGCTTCGACTCAACGTCGACTGCAGAGATCATTTTTAATCTAAGGAGGATTTCGATGCAACATCCATTAGAAATTAGAGGTGCGCCGATAAGAAGGGAAATGTATTTGACGCTACGTCGAATACAGACAGAATTAGAATTTCTCCTTTATTCTTTTCTAAAGATGATTCAGAGGTTATACATGGAATAGTTTGGATCTCTAACGGGTCGATTATATCCAAGAATGGAAAGAAGGACTACAAAGAAACAAGTAAGATATTTCTGGAAGTTATTCTAAAAAGATTTGACGGGTCATCAAAAAGGAAAGAAAAATGTAATTAAATCTCTTAGAGAGATTTTGTGTAATGTTTTTGAGTTTTTGACTCCTCCAATTGAGTGAGTCCTCAAAGGCTTTTGCCTTTGTTAGCTCTTCTTTTAATTCTAAGTTTTCTTTTCTTACTTCAACTAATTCTGCTTTATTGTGAATCTCTTTTACTAAGTCTTGATTTCTTAAATATAGGTCATCTTCCTTAAACTGTTCTAATTCTTTCCTATTTGTTTCTAATTCTTTTTGTATATTAAGGAAATCATTGCAAAACTCTTTACAACAATTTTTAAATTCATCAGAATTGTAATCAAAATTTTCAAACAGGGATACATGTTCTTCTTCATCATCATTTGATGGCATCCCCAATGCCATCATGCAAGCTGCTTTTGCTTCTGCTTCATCATCACTTTCAAAAGAAGAGGAGCTTAACTCTGCTTCAGAGTCACTCCAAGTTTCAGCAATGAAACTCTTGGTCTCTTCTTGTCTTTCCCCTTGAAAGACTTCTCCTTTTCATCCTTGTTGTTGCTCCTATCCCTTTGCTCTTGTGGGCACTCAGGACCTATGTGCCCTGGCTTGTTGCATGAGTAGAATATTACCTCCTTCTTTGGAGTCTTATCATATCTGGGCTTTGAGCTCCTCTCTTTTCTCCTTGAGTCTTTTGTCTTGACCCATTTTCTGAATCTCCTTGCTAGGAGACTGAACATTTCATCTTTAGGAGTGGAGGGCTCTCCTTCAATAGCTTTCAGAGCAAGGCTCCTTTGGATAGGAGCTGGAGTTGTCTCCCTTTCCTCTGATTCAGCCCTGTTCTTCAGAAGCATCTCATATGACTTAAGCTTTCCTAGCAAAGCCTCAGTGGAGATTTCTCTATGGCATCTGGACTCTCTGATTGCCCAGATCCTTGAATCCCATGAGCTAGGGAAGCACATGAGGATCTTATCATTTATTTTTGTTAAGGATATATCCTTATCCAGACTCTTCAGCTCATTAACAAGATATTGAATCTGTCATACATCTCAGGAACAGATTCATCAGCTTTCTTTTGAAAGTTCTCATATTGGGATATGAGAAGGGACTTCATATCCTTTCTTTCATCAGAACTTCCTTCTACCATTCTGGAAAGAGATTCCCAGATCTCTTTGGCTGATTGGCAGTCAGCTACCTTCTGGAAAATGTCATCAGACATTGTTGAAACTAGAATGTTCATAGCTTTGGCATCACATGCCTTTTGCTTCTTCTCTGTCTCTGTCCACTCAGCCCTGGGTACAAGTTCCTATGTAGAAGCTCCACTGGCATCTTTCTTGTATGGGGTTGGAGGACCTGAAATGATAACATCAAAGATGTCCTCATCAATAGAGTTAATATACAATTTTATTCTGGCCTTCCAGAGTGTAAACTTATTCAGATTACACACTAGAGGTCTTGTTGATTCATAATCCTTAGAACTCATTTTATTTAAAAATAGTTTTAATTAATTTTAAAATAAATGAGAGTAGGAGATCTTTTTGATCAAGGTGTTAACCTTTTAATGATCAACCTCTCTCTGATACCAATTGAAAATGCACAGTGTGCCTCTGAGTATACTCTAGAGGGGGATGAATAGAGATTTAAAAATATTTTCTATCCTATTTGTGCACATATAATAAAAACACTAAGTGTTATGCTTCAACAATACCAAACATTGAATAAAATAAATGCTGTTAAAGTAAAGCAGAAAAGGTGTAAGCTATATGAGATAGCACAGAAAATTAACACACAGAAAATGCAAGATTGTATAGAGTTTTCTCAAAATGTGGGTAGTCCTCTCTTCTACCACCTGGTAGGAATGCACAACCTATGTCTGAGTCTTTTGATAAGGAGACTCTTAGAACCAAAGATCTTTTGATAAGGAGATCTTGAATCACTCAGATCTTTTGATAAGGAGATCTTGAACCACTCAGATCTTTTGATAAGGAGATCTTGAACCACTCAGATCTTTTGATAAGGAGATCTTTAACCACTTAATCCTTTGGAAGAGAGATTCTTAAAACTCTGTGCAGTTGAGGAAATTGAAAGAAGAAAAAAGATGGAGAAGAAGAATTTTGTTCTCAGAATTCTGAAGAAACTTTCAACTTCTATTTTTCCCTTCAATGGATCTGCTAATGATGAACCCTTGCTTATGATTGTGATGATTTGCAAGGGTTATATTCTTCAGATCCTTTTGTATATCTTCTGCTTGCTATCTGGCTGCTATATGATGTTGATGAAAGAGCAGTCATCTATTTTTCTGTTCTGAGAGAGAGCACTTCTTTTGTTTATGTCTTTTTAGGGTTCCAAGAGGAAGAAGAAGAAGTGGGAGCCCTAATCGACAAGTTGTAGCAGATAGTAATGAATGTTTGGTGTTTTTTTCTCTTCTTAACCTACTTATTGTCCATCATTTGATTTGAATTTGTTTCCTCTTTTGGGTTGTCCTATAAAGGCATAGTCTTGGACAATTAATCTTTCTTACTTCTTTTGTTCACACCCGTCTGCCAGCTGTTTGAATACATTCCAAGAAAGCTTTTCCTATCTTCTTGAATGCTCATTTCCATTCTAGGCAATAAACAAGCCATTGTAGAACGGTCTTTAGTGTTTTGGGCCTTCAGAGAGAGTTCTAAAAGGGCAGCTGAAAAGGTTTCCTTTTCAGACTGTATTCGACGGTGCGTCGACTTCATTTTCTCTCTTATCGACGCACCTTCAAGTTCTTGTAAGAGCATCTTCGAATTCCTTCTAGCTCTGGTTTAACTCTGTTGTCGACGTTACGTCGATTACTTATCGACGTAACCATCGAGTTGAAGACTTGTATTTCAACTTCATTGTCTGTGTTGAATTATAGTCGACGTTGCGTCGACTTCAGATGGATTCGACAAACGCTTCCTTTTGTGTTGAATTGAAGTCGAGTTGCGTCGACTTCTAAGATAACTTCGACATACTCCTTCATCTACGTCGACTCTCATTCGATGTAGCGTCGTCTTAATATACTTTGACAGAGAGATTGAGTTGTTTGGTCTTCTAGTCTGAGTTGCGTCGACATCAAGTCAAAGTTGCATCGACTTCTATTCGATGCAAATAATAATTCAACTCAGATTGTTCTTGTCCTGACCTGGTCTTGGCACTCTAAGGTGAGTGAGACATCCTAAGACATCTAATGACCAAATTACCCTTAATATACAATGGGTAATAAAACCTAGAAGGTAAAATCACTTATGGTTAATTTGTTAAGTTAAATAACAAGGGATTTTTCCCAACGAGGAGGGCAAGAAGCAACTCCCAATCTACTACATGAGTAGGGTGCTGAGAAAGGCAGAACACAGATACCCCATCTTGGAGAAGCTGTCCTTCACCCTGATGGTGTCGGCCCGAAATCTCTGACCTTATTTTCAATCACATTCTATCAACGTGGTGACCGACGACCCCCTTCGCAACATCATGGAAGGGGTTGAACACTCGGGAAGGTTGGCCAAGTGGTCAGTGGAGTTGAGCGAGTTTGACATCTCATTTGTCTCTGGGCTTTCTATAAAGGCTCAAGCGGTGACAGGCTTTTTGTCCGACTATGTGACCGAGGTGGAAGAGCTCGAGCCACCCCTCTCAGTGGCAAGGAAGATGTTGGTCGATGGGGCATCAGGGAAACATTCCTTCGGGGAGGATTAATCCTGGTAAGCCCCAAGGGGACAAGGATTGAGAAGGCAATTAACATCCATTTTCCACTCACTAACAACCAGGCCGAGTATGAGGTCATAATCGCAGGGTTCCGTCTAGCCAGGGAGCTATAGGTACAGGACATGGAGGTCTCAACGGACTCCATGGTGGTTGCATGCCAAATCAAAGGGGAGTTTGAGGCAAAGGATCCAACTCTCCAGCGATATCTGGAGAAGTTCAAGGGGATCATCGGAAAATTCCGTACTTTCTCAATCCGACATATACAAAGGGAGGAGAGCATACCGGCGGACCTCCTAGTCAAGTTCGGTCCCCGGGCGGGGGGAACGGTGTCAGAGCACTTCCCACCATCCATTGAGGAAGGAGAGTTGATGGAGGTGGATAAGCGAGCATCGTGGATGGACCCCTTCATCACCTTCCTAGCATCGGGGCAATTCCCAGAAGGAGACGTGCACAAGCGGCGGCTCAGGTACAAATCGGCATATTATTCTTTGCATGCAGGAGAATTGTACCAGAAGACCCTCTCTGGGCTCTTAACTCGTTGTGTGTCGGAGGAGGAAGCCCTGAGGGTCCTGGAGGAGATACACTCCAGAGAATGTGGCAGCCACTCAGGGAGCAGGACCCTGGAAGGGAGGGTGTTGAGGCAAGGCTACTTCTGGCCCACCCTCAGCAGAGATGCGGCAGAGTTCGCGAAGAAGTGTTCCAAGTGCCAACTATATGCCCCTCTCCAACTCTTTCCAGCCCAGAGGCTTCAGACTATCACGGCTCCATGGATGTTCGCAATATGGGGGCTGGACCTGGAGGGTCCTTTTCCCCAAGCTAGTGACCAAAGGAAGTTCTTGCTCGTAATGAGTGACTACTTTTCCAAGTGGCTGGAGGTGAAGAAGCTAGCCAAGGTAACCTCTCGGGTAGTAAGTAATTTCATATGAGGAGAACTAATCTGCCGACATGGGCTCCCACTAGCCATCGTCGTAGACAATGGACCGCAGTTTGCCAGCAATGAGTTTGTTAGCTTCTGCACCCAGCTGGGCATAGACCTTTATTTCGCATCGGTCCATCACCCGAGGAGCAATGGACACGTAGAGGCGGCAAACAAGATAATTGTGAACTTGTTAAAAAAGAAGGTCGAAAACCTAAGGGGTAACTAGGTAGAGCAGCTACCCTCGGTCCTCTGGGCCTTGAGAACCACACCAAACACGACCACAGGGGAGACCCCATTCAAGCTCTCCCACGAGTCTGAGGTCGTCCTCCCAATCGAATTTTAGGTAAAATCACCCAGGGTGGTCGCAGCAGGAGAAGGAGATAAGGAATCTCGAGTCAAAAATGAAGAAGAGCAGAGGTTATCCTTGGACCTGGTGGAAGAACTCCGGGACATGGCGAACATCCGACAGGAAGACGTCAAGCGACAAATGGCTCAGTACTTCGACAAGCACATCCGGGTGAAGCTGTTTGAGAAGGGGGATTGGTCCTGAAAAAGTTCGATGCGTTCGAAAGAGGAGCCGCGGTAGTAAAGCTCAATCCCAACTAGGAAGGTCCGTATATTGTGGAGCAAGCACTCAAGTCAGGGGGTATCACCTTCGAGATGTGGAAGAGGTACCCCTCAACCGAACTTGGAGCGGTGATGATTTAAAACGTTTATATCCTTAAATTCGTGTGTTGATTTATTATAAGTTAAAATTGTTGTCTTTTCTGATAATCAGCCCGAGCAAGGTAATGAGGCACTGGAGTAGCCCAGATCGATTCCGTTGTCGGGCTCTCACTAGCTGTTGGGTTTAGGTTAATCTCTGGAGAGGCTGTGAAGGTAATGAGGTGCTGGAGTGCCCCCATATCGATTCCGTTGTCGGGCTCTCACTAGCCGGTGGGTTCAGGTTGATCTCTGGAGAGGCTGGCAAGGTAATGAGGTGCTGGAGTGCCCCAAATCAATTCCGATGTTGGGCTCTCACTAGCCGGTGGGTTCAGGTTGATCTCTGGAGAGGCTGGCAAGGTAATGAGGTGCTGGAGTGCCCCAGATCGATTCCACTGTTGGGCTCTCACTAGCCAGTGGGTTCAGGTTGATCTCTGGAGAGGCTGGCAAGGTAATGAGGTGTTGGAGTGCCTCAGATTGATTCCGCTGTCGGGCTCTCACTAGCCGGTGGCTTAAGGTTGATCTCTGGAGAGGCTGGCTAGGTAATGAGGTACTTGAGTGCCCTAGATCAATTCCGCTGTCGGGCTCTCACTAGCCGGTGGGTTCAGGTTGATCTCTGGAGAGGTTGGCAAGGTAATGACGTGCTGGAGTGCCCCAGATTGATTCCGTTGTTGGGCTCTCACTAGCCGGTTGGTTCAGGTTGATCTCTGGAGAAATTGGCAAGGTAATGAGGTGATGGAGTGCCCTAGATCGATTCTGCTGTCGGGCTCTCACTAACCGGTGGGTTCAGGTTGATCTATGGAGAGGCTGGCAAGGTGATTTGGTGACACGACTCAGTAACTCCACTGCCAGGCTCCCACTAGCCAGCAAGACCATCATGTTATCCAGATGGCAAGAAAAAGTTGCACTCGCTAAACAAGAGGTCGGCAAAGCAAAACACTAGTAAGGCCTCCCTCAGGGGTGGGGGGCTCGCTCCCTGGTACCTAAGCAGAAGCGAGTCAAGGGGGCTCGCAGGTATCGGAGACGATCGAAATGGATCGGTCGAGGTAGGAGGTACACAAGAAGGTATGGATGGGGTTCCGCTCGCGACTCCCTATTGCGAGCGAGTGAGGTCCTATGCGAACACGGGGTTGTATGTATAGCATGGACTGTGGGACGCACGAAAAGATTCTTGCCAGGTTAGCAGCGGCTAGTGAACACCAGGGGTTGGATGTTTCTTTACGAGCTTAAAATAATCTCGTAAAGAGCGGGGATTGTGTACAACCCCGTATTCGTCGAAGGGTAAAAGGGCGAGTCGGGCATAGGTGAAGCAAGCAGGGGCTCGCCTCTCCGTGACGAGCGAGCCACGAAGGTGAGAGGAAGGAGAGTGAGTCGCATTCACTTACGAGGAAAGTGATGCGAGGGAGAGGCAAGCAAGACCATCATGTTATCCAGATGGCAAGAAAAAGTTGCACTCGCTAAACAAGAGGTCGGCAAAGCAAAACACTAGTAAGGCCTCCCTCAGGGGTGTGATGCGATATTTTCGGCAAGTGCACCGGTCGCGCAAGTAATAATAATGGGGAAAATCCCCGAGTGTCGGTCTCTTGAGGAACACAGTAAGGTGGAATTTAATATCGAGGAAGGACTTGAGATCGAAGTCCTTGGTCGGTGTTACAATGGATGGCTGGTTTGGTTTGCGAATAATAAAATAAAATACTACGCCTACTCCTATGCAATGCCGCTATGCAATGCTTCGATTGGCGAGATGGAGACTGAGCAGGCCTTGAGCGCGCTGCGTCGAAAGGGCGGATGGGCGAGAAGGCATGCGGAATGAGGGTCGCAAGCACCTCGTCACAATAAGCACGCCACAAGCAATTGCTAGTGCGGCACCGGTCACGGTGGTGGAGTGGGAGATGGAATAGGGCGCACCTCAATAACACAAATGAACTAGATAATTCCAAAATCATGAAATAAGCAATAATACACATGGTTCATAGCATTCATCATCTAAATAAAGAGATTACAACAAATATAACCACACAAGTAGAAGAAAAAGGCAAGAAATACGACCGAATCCGGAGTCTCGTTGTAGATTCACGGTAGGAAGCACCGGGTTGTCATTCCGCGTCCTAGCTCGGTCCCAACTGCGTCCGGGGTAGAGGAGGGCTGTCACACCTCCCAATGGACCCATCTTCTCCAGCGATTTACCATCCGGCCACGTCTAATGCGAAGAACTTCTTCCTTAGCGATCAAAATGAGTGTAGGATCCCTTCTTGCAAGCCCTTGGATGATGGAGGAGGCCTAGGGGATGAAAACCCTCTGAAAATGGCAAAAACGGCGGAAGGAACGGAGTCCAAATGCGTAATCCCGACCTAATTCGCGATCAGGTCATTATATAGGCGCTGAATTGAACAGCGTGCACGGTCATTGGCGCACGACCAGTGGTCATGCGCACTAGAATCCTGTGATCGTGCGCACTGCCTGGGTGGAACCTGCAAGATACGAAATTATAAAATAAAATGTTCGCACGACCAGTCACGCACGACCGGTGGTCGTGCGCGCTGGAGTCGATGGTCGTGCGCACTGCAGCAAACAGAACTCGGAAATTAAATGGTAAGTGCGCACGAGCAGTGGCGCACGACCGGTGGTCGTGCGCACTGTCGTTGATGGTCGTGCGCACTGCACCAAACAGAACTCGTGAAAAAGGGTTAAGTGCACACGATCAGTGGCGCACGACCAGTGGTCGTGCGCAATAGAACCGGTGATCGTGCGCAGTGTTCCTGTGCAGAATTGCACCGGGAGCACTTGCACGACTCCTATTCCTGCACAACCACAGATCTAGCCACTGAAAGTGGCACCTAACAGCACAAGAATACTACTAAAGACAAAAAGCATGAAAAACACACCAAAGTGGGCCAAGATGTGCACCTAGCATGGATTATCAAATATAAACTAAAACAAGGCTAAAGTGCGGAGAAATGACTAAATAACGGCCCGGATGAGTCCATAAATGTGTATATGATCAGGACTCATCACACCCCCAGACTTAACTGTTTGCGCGTCCCGAGCAAACGAATCCGGCGGAGCGTGAAAACGATAATTAACATAGAGAATTACACAAAGGAGTACGGTGCGAAGTAACATACGCATGCAAGTAGAGAATTTAGTAGAAGGAGATTCTAGATAGGCTAAATAATTTACAAGAGTATTAAAGCGTAATTACAGATTTAGATGTACTCAATTGGTGAATTATGAAGAATTTGACGATCATGCCCGGTATGAAAGTGACGAGACACTGAGGCGGGTGTTGCAAAAGATCGGGGCTTAGGAATAACTCCGCTGAAATCCATCACCGTCGTGAACCATACGCTTGTCCGGTCACACTCTCTCCACGATGCTAGCAAACTCGCAAATCAAATCAGTAGGACTTATAGGATTAGAACGGGGCTTAGGTTACGGTATGATATTCAAAGTTAAACGCGGTGGCTACGCAACCCAAGTGAGCTAACGGAACGCTGCACCACACAAGACCAACAAACTATGCTCGTGTGACACACCCCCAGACTTATCATGAAAACCAGGTGTGCGCACGGCCTACTTCACAAATACCAACAGATTTTCTGTTTTTAGCTCGGGAGGATTTTTTTTCAAAATACTTTTTTTCTTTCTTTTACATATTTTACTTCTTTATGTAACCCCCGGTTGGTTCAAAATCAGCAGACAGAATTTATTTTCCCTTCATAACACAAGGATTCCACACTCCACACAAGTTTAGAATTATGAGCGCAGTTAAAAACATTTTGGTTGCGGGAGTAGGATAGGCTTCAGGCTTTGGTGGATGAAGAGGAGCTGAACAAAGGATTGGTAGGCACAAAATTGGCTTGCAAAGGTGAATGAAATGGACATGGAATAACAAAGCTCAAACTAGCCAAAGGGTGGCCTACATCATGTTTGACTCAACGAGTAGCTCTCACCCATGCTTCGAGAGTCGCTTGGGGCAAGTTCTTAGCCCACGAGAAAGATAAACCTTCCTCCCGACTCGAGCAACACACGACTAGCAATCGCACACGCACAACACCGGGTTATCGTCAATTCCATACAAATTCACCACTTGAGTATATTAAATCTAAATTTACGCAGAAATACTAAACATAAATTAGATGCATAAGGAAAATCTAGTTCTACACAAATTCTACCATAGCATGCGAAGTGACTAGAACACTACATGAGTCAACATCGCACTCCAAATAATAATTCCTACGTTAACAACCTATTTCACAATCCAACCAAACTAGTTTAAACGGAACAACAACAAAAAGACAAGCACGCACTCAAGTGGGTGAAGTGGTGTGAGAAGAATGCAACGATGATAATGACAATGATAAATAAAAAGCAACCTTCTAGTATGCAATGCAGCATGTGCACATTGGATAACAACAACCGCTCCCCCAGACTTAAGCTAAGCGATATATCTAGAAATTGAAGCAAGAAGAGGGGAGGAAGTGTTACCCAATGCTCAGAAATGAGCATACCAGACGATTGGCGTAAATGATCAAGAATAGTCCGCAGCATCCGCTCTCATGAGAAACAAAGGCCACCTGAAAGTTATACACTAGAGCAACAAAAATAGTAAAAACTGGACTAAACATGTGAGAGCACAAAAAATCAAGAATTCTAAGTTATCACCCATGGGAGTGAACTTGTTCCTGCAATAAATATTGAGCACTCGCACACAAAATAAGGGAACAGAAACTGAATAAATAAAACTATGCCCAGAAGAGCATTCCACAAGCAAAATGCTATTATTACAAACATCAAAAGAGAAGGAGTTCAAACGACTCAACAAAAGAAACTAAACAGAAAGCACGGCTTAGAATATCTCGCATGCAGGGAGGAAGATCACTCGTCGTCGCTGTCGCTATCTAACACCACAACGGACGGCGACCGTCTGGAAGATGATGCGGCCCGACCCGGAGGTGGGGGGATGTTTAGCCCTCCCCGCAGTGCTTGCTGATAGACGAAATCCGTAAGCCAGTACTGGTTTGCCTCCAAATCGGAGAGGCGCCGATCGAAACTTGGCACCTCCGGCGCTCTTGACGAACTGCCCTCCTCCTTGGCTCTCCGCTCCTGCTGAAATGAATGCCTTCGCGGCTGCAGAAGGGCTACCTCGCGGTGAGTATTTGGCAGCTCAGCCGGCTCTCCGTGCTCCTCGTCGCCTTGCCTCTCCCTAGGCGCATCTCCCGGCATCACGACCACAAAGCGTCTACTACTCTTCTTCCCCACGACCTGTAATAGATGGAAACTCACCATGGTGGCCCGAGTGATGAAGGAGGGCGCAGTCACCTGCACCATCGGAGGCAGATGACTCCAGACCCCCAGGCTTTTGGCGATGCGGGTAATATAGTAGGCACCACCAATGGCACCTGTGAGACCGTAAGTGGCCTCGTGGTGGAAGAAGAAAGCGAGCATGTAGCCAAGATGCAAAGGCTGCCGAAATTCCATACTATAGAGGGAGATCAGATCTTGCCACCCCACTACATTCTGACTAAGGGCACGGGCGACAAGAGAGTGGCTAAGGACATGTTGCAGGTATCGGAGAGCAGGCGCGACGATCCATGTGGATTTGCTTTTTCTGGCCACATATTCTTCATCACGACCCGTGAGGGCACACCACGCGGCACGCGGGGTAACACCATCAGGGAAGGAGACATCCAAATCCAGAAAAGGGATCGTCGTGGCCTCGGCTTCGGTGTAAAATCCAGCGTGCACCGCCAACTCGGATAAGGAGAGAGTGAAAACCTTGCCCAAAATTTGGAAAGAGCACTTTCCCGGACGTTGACCGGAGGGCAACACTTCCCACTCAAACGTAGCAAGAAATTCCAAGGTGAGCTCCCGGTAGCCGAGGTCATTGCACTCGAACACCCCGCTCCAATGATCGAAATAATAGCGTTGGCGGACGGCCTCCCCCAACTCCCCATTGTCGCCGATAGAGTTCAACTCGTTCCAATCCACGAGACGCTGTGATAGGAATGGCTTCTCCTTAAGAGAATTGAATCGCCGCGTGTGCGAATCCTTGGAAAAAGTCGCCATCCTAGCGAGGATCTGAGCAGGAGAGGCGGAAGAGCGGCCGGAGCGTTGGTAGACCTTTTGGCGATCTCTGGAGCTCATGGTGGTAGGAGGGCAAAGGAAGGAGGAGAAATAGGGAATGGGCTCACCGGAAGGGAAGGAGGCGCACGATCGGCGGCAAGCAGGCAGAAACGGCGTACGGACGTCGGAGAACGAAAACCCTAGATCGTGCGCGAAAGGCTCGGGCGGACGGGCTTTTTATAAAAATCTGGGCCGATCGCACGACCAGTGGTCGTGCGCGATAAGTAGTGCGCACGACCAGTGATCGTGCGCCTTAGGAAATTTCCAAGCGGCCAAAATTTTAGTAAAAACTCCATCCACCGTGCAATTTACGCACAACCAGGAGTCAGCACACGCAGCGAGGCATTCATAGCCTTAACAAAAACTTAACTAAACCAGACAAAATAAAATTTCAGGGTACATAAAGATAACTACTGGGGTTACTGTCATCCCAGCACGACTTATTTGAAAACATAAAGGTCCTAGCTAATGGGTCAATGAAAAGAGAAGTGCACAGGTAACTGTTCTAATATGCGTGTCGGTAGCGGGTACCGATACGGCAACAGAACAGTCACGCCTCTACCCGAATATAAATAATACCTGCTCGTCACAGGTAGAGGGAATAAAAAATAAGAAGAAGAGGAATCCTCACTCAACTCACCAAAACTATCCTTGCCCAGCAAGGTATCATCTCCAGGGAGGCAGCAGGAGGAGAAGGAAATGAGTGGAGCTTCCTCTACGGAGGGGGGATCAACCTCCTCACATATGAGGATACACTCATCATTGACTTGAGCAACATGCTCCAAGTCCTCCTGGGGTACCTGTAAAGATTCAACCTGCACAGGCTCAGGTGAAGAAGGGGGGTCAAGAAATAAAAGAGAAGAAGGACAAAAATAATCAGAAATCGGGGGAGTGGTCCCGGTCTCACTCCCAACAGGATCCAAGGATAGATCGCTATCATCATCGTAAGTATCATGGCGAGGGGAACCCAAGAACTCAAGGGCCTCAGTGGTGGTTTGGACCTCCTCGTCCCATGAAGAAGTGCAAACCTCCTCATCAGAGAGAGTATCCTCCTCAACCCACTTTGGAGCATCCTCCGAGTCCGAAGCATCACCCCGCTCCTTTACTTTGATAGGATCATAAAGAATGTGTGTAGAAAAATCGTGCAAAGAAACTGGAAAAACACAAAGATTTGGTTCCTCCGTAAAAAGATCTGCTAAAGCCTCCCCGATGGAAAGAATACTTTCCTCATCATGCTCAGGTGCATCTAGGAGCTCCCATTCCTCTCCTTGTTGCCCAACAGATGAGTGATCATCATCACTGGGAGTGAAGCCATACACAGGGAGTGAGGAGTCCATGCACGAGACAAGCTCGGGGGTAGAGGGCACAATTGCCTCCATGGGTAAAGAATGAGTGATAGGGACAATGTTGTCATGAGTGGAGGAGCGGCAGTCAGGATTGAAAAGATTAGGACAGTCCTTCAATTCATGACCCTCTCCTCGACACAATAAGCAAACAACGTTCCTACACTGCCTAGCATTTAATTCATTCATTTGGTCTAAATAATAGTCCATCATGTCGTAAGTGCCAGGAGAAATATCCCATGAAGACATTTTCAATAATAAAAGCAGATATAAAGAGGCTGAAATTCTTTGCAAGGAAATCTACACAAACTAATAAAACTCCTTGGATTAAACTTGCTTAAAACTTTAAAATAGGAGAGAAGAAATAATAACAAACAATATAAATTTAAAAAGCAAACAAAAATAAAAAGGCGGCTATAAACACTGGAAGAAACTTCTCTCTCTCAGCTCTCCCTCTCAAGAAAACTCACACGTCTGTGCTCCCCGGCAACGGCGCCAAAAACTTGATGCGATATTTTCGGCAAGTGCACCGGTCGCGCAAGTAATAATAATGGGGAAAATCCCCGAGTGTCGGTCTCTTGAGGAACACAGTAAGGTGGAATTTAATATCGAGGAAGGACTTGAGATCGAAGTCCTTGGTCGGTGTTACAATGGATGGCTGGTTTGGTTTGCGAATAATAAAATAAAATACTATGCCTACTCCTATGCAATGCCGCTATGCAATGCTTCGATTGGCGAGATGGAGACTAAGCAGGCCTTGAGCGCGCTGCGTCGAAAGGGCGGATGGGCGAGAAGGCATGCGGAATGAGGGTCGCAAGCACCTCGTCACAATAAGCACGCCACAAGCAATTGCTAGTGCGGCACCGGTAACGGTGGTGGAGTGGGAGATGGAATAGGGCGCACCTCAATAACACAAATGAACTAGATAATTCCAAAATCATGAAATAAGCAATAATACACATGGTTCATAGCATTCATCATCTAAATAAAGAGATTACAACAAATATAACCACACAAGTAGAAGAAAAAGGCAAGAAATACGACCGAATCCGGAGTCTCGTTGTAGATTCACGGTAGGAAGCACCGGGTTGTCATTCCGCGTCCTAGCTCGGTCCCAACTGCGTCCGGGGTAGAGGAGGGCTGTCACACCTCCCAATGGACCCGTCTTCTCCAGCGATTTACCATTCGGCCACGTCTAATGCGAAGAACTTCTTCCTTAGCGATCAAAATGAGTGTAGGATCCCTTCTTGCAAGCCCTTGGATGATGGAGGAGGCCTAGGGGATGAAAACCCTCTGAAAATGGCAAAAACGGCGGAAGGAACGGAGTCCAAATGCGTAATCCCGACCTAATTCGCGATCAGGTCATTATATAGGCGCTGAATTGAACAGCGCGCACGGTCATTGGCGCACGACCAGTGGTCGTGCGCACTAGAATCCTGTGATCGTGCGCACTGCCTGGGTGGAACCTGCAAGATACGAAATTATAAAATAAAATGTTCGCACGACCAGTCGCGCACGACCGGTGGTCGTGCGCACTGGAGTCGATGGTCGTGCGCACTGCAGCAAACAGAACTCGGAAATTAAATGGTAAGTGCGCACGAGCAGTGGCGCACGACCGGTGGTCGTGCGCACTGTCGTTGATGGTCGTGCGCACTGCACCAAATAGAACTCGTGAAAAAGGGTTAAGTGCACACGATCAGTGGCGCACGACCAGTGGTCGTGCGCAATAGAACCGGTGATCGTGCGCAGTGTTCCTGTGCAGAATTGCACCGGGAGCACTTGCACGACTCCTATTCCCGCACAACCACAGATCTAGCCACTGAAAGTGGCACCTAACAGCACAAGAATACTACTAAAGACAAAAAGCATGAAAATCACACCAAAGTGGGCCAAGATGTGCACCTAGCATGGATTATCAAATATAAACTAAAACAAGGCTAAAGTGCGGAGAAATGACTAAATAACGGCCCGGATGAGTCCATAAATGTGTATATGATCAGGACTCATCAGGGTGGGGGGCTCGCTCCCTGGTACCTAAGCAGAAGCGAGTCAAGGGGGCTCGCAGGTATCGGAGATGATCGAAATGGATCGGTCGAGGTAGGAGGTACACAAGAAGGTATGGATGGGGTTCCGCTCGCGACTCCCTAGTGCGAGCGAGTGAGGTCCTATGCGAACACGGGGTTGTATGTATAGCATGGACTGTGGGACCCACCAAAAGATTCTTGCCAGGTCAGCAGCGGCTAGTGAACACCAGGGGTTGGATGTTTCTTTACGAGCTTAAAATAATCTCGTAAAGAGCGGGGATTGTGTACAACCCCGTGTTCGCTGAAGGGTAAAATGGCGAGTCGGGCATAGGTGAAGCAAGCGGTGGCTCGCCACTCCGTGGCGAGCGAGCCACGAAGGTGAGAGGAAGGAGAGTGAGTCTCATTCCCCCACAACGAAAGTGATGCGAGGGAGAGGCAAGCGTACGCTCGCCATTTTGGGGTGCATTCAGTAATGGCGAGGCGGGCGAGGGCTCGGCGCCTCGCATAAGTGGTCCTGGTTGGTATTTATAGCACCAGGGGGGAGCGAGCGGTGCCCTCATGGGCCACTCGCATGGGGAGATCTCGTGGGGCCCGCTGGTGAGAGGGCTGGCGAGTGGTGCCTTCATGGGCCACTCGCCCAGCAAAGTGTGAAATTTTCCGTAGATCTAGGAGTGAGCAGGAATCGTACAACTTAAAGTTATAGACAACAACCAGAAGCACATGAAGCAACACAATCTTTATTGATGATAGCAAAAATCTTCATTACAGAGCGAGGTATATATGGCGAGACATGATTTCGCCAGTACACAAAACCAAAAGAAAATTACAATGCTGAAGGAAAGATAACCAGCGGTCTGAAACTCTGAGACCGCCTGACCGCACGACCTGGGAGTTCGCGCGACTAGAAAACGAGACCGCCCGAACAGCCTGCCTGTGACTTGAACAACACCAACCGAGAACTCTGCAACCTCTTGAACTCCACTGATTCTCCCGAACTCCAGCAACTCACACTGCAAGCCGCGAGACCGCCTGAACACCTAGAAGAAGAGGTGGCCGCTGCTGCCCGCACAATCCGCAGAAGCTGCATAAGGAAAGTTCAATCAGCTAACCGGCCGGTCACAAAAATGAGACTGCAAGAAATAGGCGCGAGCTCAGCTTACACTTGGTGCGATTAATTATGCTGCAACACTGTGTTGAAATTGTTGAAGTGAAGTGGATAGGAGTCCGGCCGGTTTGAAGGCTGGAGACCGCAGAGACCGCGCGGTCTGCGCTGGTGCTCTGGCGGTTTGTTCCTGGCGATCTGGTGCGATCGGCCAGCTTGCTTCTTGGTTTAGGTCGCTGGTTCTGGCGACCTGTTGCGGGTTGTTTCCGGTCTTGTTCTAGTCGGTCTGTTCTTGGTTGACCGATGAGACCGGGCGGCTTGGTTTCTATTCTGGCGACTTGGTTCAAGTCGGCTAGTTGCTTCTCTGTGTTGGCGATCTCAGGAAGGGTGATCACTGTGTCCGTGCGGTTTGTGCGCGGCTTGCTGCTGACTTCGGTCTTGGACTGAATTTTGTCCAAGTGCTGTGTTCGCGCGGTCTAGTTTTGGAGACCGTTCGCGAGCTGATGGGTGGTGACTGTATCCCGGTTTGTGCGGTGTCGACATCCGTCCACCCGCCTATAAATAGGGGTGCATGGCCCATCATTCATAACGAGAACTGTAAGAACAAGAGCCCGGATAGATTCTTGCGGTCTCAAGTTTGAGTTCGCGCGGCTTGGTTGCGAGTTAACCGTTTGTTGTGTTCGCAGGTTTGCGGTCAGCAGGTTTCGGTCTCCTTCCTTGGTGATTTCCGGTGGCTCGAATAAACAGTTCGTCTGCGGCTTGTCAGCGAACTGGTTTATTGTTCTTGTGCTGTTCGCAGTAAACTCAGCGATCAGGCGACCTTCAGCGGTTAGGCGATTTGAGTTCGGTCTGGCGACAGCTTCAGTTCTTTGTTCATTTGAATAAGCTTCAGTTCGTGCGGGCTGAGATTGCGGTCTGGCAGTGCAGTTTGTCTGCTCCTGTTCGTGTGGTCTCAAGGTGTTTCTGCGGTCTGACTGTGCAAGCGGTCTGGGAAGTACAGCAGAACAATCCGGGCGGCCTGAACCTTTGTTGCAATCCGTGCGGTCTCTTTCTGGCAGACCGCCGGTTTCTGTTTTTTAGTGTGTTTGTTCTTCTCGTCTCCGTGATTCTTATGAATCATGTCTCGCCATGTATGCCTCGCATTGTAAAGCAGTATTATTTCAATAAAGATTTCTTGTGTTGATGGTTTGGCATTGTGGTTGTTTGGCTATAACTCTTATTGATACAACTCCTGCTTACTCCTAAACGGTCCAATCAAAAATTTTAACATGGTATCAGAGGGAGGTTCCTGGAGTGGATAAGCAGTGATCAACTAGAGTTGCCATCGTCTTTGTGAAGAAGGGACCACATTGATTGCTATGGAAGGCAGTTTCGCAAGAGGTCTTGGTATTGAACTCCTCACATCGACTAACTTCAAAAAGTGGAAGTCATGTATGGAGAGTTATTTGATTGGCGAGGATCTTTGGGAGATAGTCGGCGGAGAAGACACAAAGGAGGTGTTTCCAGCAGGTGATAATATGGCAGAGGTGAGGCTTTGGAGGAGGTTGAATGCTAAGGCAGAGTTCACTCTCAAGAGGGCTATCTCACCAGAGCTGTTTGATCATATTATCGGATGTAAATCTGCTGCGGAGATCTGGACATCCTTGGATGGATTGTTCAATAAGAAGAATGTAGCAAGGCTACAGTTTCTTGAAAATGAGTTGGCTAAAGCCTCTCAAGGTGATCTTTCTATTTCTACCTTCTTCCTCAAGATGAAGAATCTCACGGCAGAAATTTCTGCTTTGGACCCTGATGAGCCAATCTCTGAGGCAAAACTGAAGAGGCATATCATTCGCGGGTTGCGGAAGGAGTATCTTGCCTTTGTGACTTCAGTTCAGGGTTGGGCAAATCAACCGTCGTTGTTGGAGCTGGAGAACCTTCTTGCTTCGCAAGAAAGTTTAGCAAGACAGATGGCGGGGGTTTCTATCTCCGGGGGAGAAAGTGATGTGATGTTCTCTGGGAAGAGGAAGAAGAAATGGGAGAAGAAGAAGCCGGGTCATGATGGACCCTCCACTTCAGGTCAGCAAGATAGGGGCTATGCTCCTAAGTCTGATGGGAAGAAGAAAGGAGAGGGACCAAGGTGCTTTAGATGCAACAAGACCGGGCACTTCAAGAAAGATTGTCGGGTGAATCTTCAGCCGGGACATGCAGTGGAGAAGGAGATGCCAGAGTCTGGTGAAGTTGGATGGGGAGGAGCTTTTGTGTCTAATATAACGGCGATGCCTGTTAAGGCCTTGGCCTCCATCAACTATGAAGAGGACTGGATTGTTGATTCAGGGTGTGGACATCATCTCACCGGGGATGGATCAAAGTTCTCTTCTTTGGCACCTTACTCAGGTAACAATGCTATCATAACGGCTGATAATTCTATTCATCCTGTTGAGCACGAAGGAGTCGTCTCTCTAAGCAGTGATAAGGGTCCACTCACATTGAGGAGTGTTTATCACGTGCCTGGTATGAAGAAGAATCTCTTCTCTGTGACCAATGCGGTCGATGCCGGTTATCATGTTCTATTTGGCCCTACAGAAGTGAAGTTTCTCAAAACTCAACCGGAAATAAAGGGAGAAGTTATTCATGTCGGCAAGCGGGTGAAGGACTTGTTCGTTTTATCGACAAGTACCTATGTTGATAAGATGAGGACAAATGATGGTGCGGCCATTTGGCATGAAAGGTTGGGGCATGTAGGCATGGACAAATTAAAGGCTATGGCTGTAAAGGGCCTTGTCAATGGCTTGCCTAGCTTGTCTTCCTATGGAGACGGTCATGTCTGCGAAGGATGTCAGTTTGGTAAGTCTCATCGACTTCCATTTGACAAATCGCAAACAAGGTGCAAAGTGCCGTTGGAATGCATCCACGGTGATTTGATGGGACTGACTGCCACCCCAAGCCTTGGAGGCAACAGATACATGTTGGTGTTGATTGACGACTACACCAGATATGTCTGGGTGTATTTCATGAAAGAGAAGTCAGAAGCCTTTGCTAAATTTGTGGAGTTCAAGGAGCTGGTGGAAGGTCGTTTAGGCCTGCGGGTGAAGAAGTTGAGAACTGACAATGGTGAGGAGTTCACCTCTGGTGAGTTCTCAAGTTTTTGCAGGAAACACGGCGTTCGGAGAGAGCTCACTTGTGCCCATACTCCACAGCAGAATGGCGTTGCCGAAAGGAAGATCCGTCATCTGACGGAAACTTGCAAATGCTGGCTTCATGCCAAGAGTATTCCAAAGTCCTTCTGGGCGGAGGGAATGTCTTGCGCAGCTTATGTCATCAACAGATTGCCTCTAAGTCCTATCAACATGAAGATCCCTCACGAACTAATGTTCAAGGAGAAGCTGAGTGTTGCTCACCTTCGGGTGTTTGGATCAACCTGCTATGTGCATATTCCTGATGCTCTTCAAACAAAGCTTGATGCGAAAGCAAGGAAGCTAGTCTTTGTTGGGTATGATGAGCGGAAGAAGGGATGGAGATGCATGGATCCTGAGACACGAAGGTCAATTGTTTCTCGGGATGTGGTGTTCGATGAAGTAACTTCCTACAAGGGGAGTTCAGGAGTTGAACTACCAGAGGGCAGGGTTGATGAAGGAGGAAAAGCTGCAGGAAGTCTTCAAGTGGAGTTGCCTGTTTCACCAGGAGCTCCAGGTGTGTCAACCTCTGAGATGGAGGCTTCAGGTTCTGGAAGCAGGGGGAGCGATGCTCCATGTTTATCTGGGAAAGAAGCTTGCACAGAAGAAGCGGCTGAGGAGGTGGTTAGTCAGGAGCAACCTCTTAGGAGGTCGAAGAGGACTATTCAACCACCAGATCGATACACAGGAGGAAACATGGTGAACTTTGTTTCTTGTTTCTTTGCTGGTCCCTTAGATGAAAGGGAGCCGTCGAGCTTTGAGAAGGCCAGAGGTGTGAAGGAGTGGGACATTGCTATGCAGGAAGAGATGACAGCTCTCGAGAAGAATGAGACCTGGTCTCTTGTGCCCAAGCCCAAGGGCACTACTCCTGTCACTTGCAAGTGGGTCTTCAAGCTGAAGAAAAAAGCTGACGGTAGTATCGAGCGTTACAAGGCTCGCCTTGTAGCTCGTGGGTTCTCACAGCAGTACGGAGAAGATTATGATGAAACATTTAGTCCAGTGGCAAAGATGACTTCGGTTCGATTTGTTATTGCCTTGGCGGCTTCGAGTGGTTGGGAGATTTGGCAACTCGACGTGAAGAATGCTTTCTTATACGGCGAGATTGACAAAGATATCTTCATGATTCAACCGCAAGGCTTCATCTCGAAGGAGTATCCAGACTATGTTTGCAAATTGAAGAAGGCCCGGTACGGGTTGAAGCAAGCGCCTCGGGCGTGGTACGGGAAGATTGCAGAATATCTCTTATTCTGTGGATTCGTTGCTTCAGACTCTGATTCTAGCTTATTCATCAAGAAGGAAGGGGTGCTTCGGGTGATTGTGCTGCTGTATGTGGATGACATGATTGTCACCGGGAACTCAAAAGAAGCTGTTGCAAGACTCAGGGCTGAGCTTGCTATCAGGTTTGAGATGAAGGATCTAGGGGAGCTTCATCATTTCCTTGGACTCGAGGTCCAGAGACGGGAGAGCGGAGTGCTCATTTCTCAGGAAGGATATGCAGAGCGAATCGTGAAACGATTTGGCATGGAGGAAGGGAAGAGCAGCTCTATACCTTTGGAGCAACATCATAAGCTTCGGAAGGATGAGGGGAGAATCTTATCTGATCCGTTGGTGTTCCGAGCTCTGGTTGGGAGCTTGATCTATTTGACGATCACAAGGCCGGATATTGCTTATGCAGTTGACAAGGTGAGTCGGTACATGGCGGAACCACGGAAAACCCATCTTCTGGCGGCTAAAGGCATACTGAAGTATGTGAAGTCGACCTCTGATTTGGGTCTCCTATACAGGAGAGGGTCAAGCTTGGAGTTGCATGGTTTCATGGATGCTGATTATGGGGGAGACGTGGATGATCGGAGATCAACGTCGGGTTATGTCTTTATGACGGGCCCCACAGCTATCTCTTGGTGCAGCAAAAAGCAAGACTCGGTGTCTGTTTCTACCACGGAAGCAGAATACAAGGCTTCGGCCTTGGCAGCTCAGGAAGCTATTTGGCTCAGGAGGTTGGTAGAGGACGTTCATCAGGAGGTTCGAGGTCCCACTATGCTACGCGGGGACAATGAGAGTGGTCTCAAGCTGGTTAACAATCCAGTTTGTCACGCGAGGACCAAACATATAGAGATTGAGCACCATTTCATTCGTGAAAAGGTGTTGGGAGGATCTCTTAAGGTCGAGCATGTTCGGAGTGCGGACAATGTCGCAGACATCTTCACAAAGCCGCTGGCAAAGGGACCGTTTACTCGGTTAAGGGAGTTGCTCGGGCTAGTTTCCACTTCCCACTTCAAGGGGGAGTGTTGAAATTGTTGAAGTGAAGTGGATAGGAGTCCGGCCGGTTTGAAGGCTGGAGACCGCAGAGACCGCGCGGTCTGCGCTGGTGCTCTGGCGGTTTGTTCCTGGCGATCTGGTGCGATCGGCCAGCTTGCTTCTTGGTTTAGGTCGCTGGTTCTGGCGACCTATTGCGGGTTGTTTCCGGTCTTGTTCTAGTCGGTCTGTTCTTGGTTGACCGATGAGACCGGGCGGCTTGGTTTCTATTCTGGCGACTTGGTTCAAGTCGGCTAGTTGCTTCTCTGTGTTGGCGATCTCAGGAAGGGTGATCACTGTGTCCGTGCGGTTTGTGCGCGGCTTGCTGCTGACTTCGGTCTTGGACTGAATTTTGTCCAAGTGCTGTGTTCGCGCGGTCTAGTTTTGGAGACCGTTCGCGAGCTGATGGGTGGTGACTGTATCCCGGTTTGTGCGGTGTCGACATCCGTCCACCCGCCTATAAATAGGGGTGCATGGCCCGTCATTCATAACGAGAACTGTAAGAACAAGAGCCCGGATAGATTCTTGCGGTCTCAAGTTTGAGTTCGCGCGGCTTGGTTGCGAGTTAACCGTTTGTTGTGTTCGCAGGTTTGCGGTCAGCAGGTTTCGGTCTCCTTCCTTGGTGATTTCCGGTGGCTCGAATAAACAGTTCGTCTGCGGCTTGTCAGCGAACTGGTTTATTGTTCTTGTGCTGTTCGCAGTAAACTCAGCGATCAGGCGACCTTCAGCGGTTAGGCGATTTGAGTTCGGTCTGGCGACAGCTTCAGTTCTTTGTTCATTTGAATAAGCTTCAGTTCGTGCGGGCTGAGATTGCGGTCTGGCAGTGCAGTTTATCTGCTCCTGTTCGTGCGGTCTCAAGGTGTTTCTGCGGTCTGACTGTGCAAGCGGTCTGGGAAGTACAGCAGAACAATCCGGGCGGCCTGAACCTTTGTTGCAATCCGTGCGGTCTCTTTCTGGCAGACCGCCGGTTTCTGTTTTTTAGTGTGTTTGTTCTTCTCGTCTCCGTGATTCTTATGAATCATGTCTCGCCATGTATGCCTCGCATTGTAAAGCAGTATTATTTCAATAAAGATTTCTTGTGTTGATGGTTTGGCATTGTGGTTGTTTGGCTATAACTCTTATTGATACAACTCCTGCTTACTCCTAAACGGTCCAATCAAAAATTTTAACACACTGACTCCTATATATAGGCGTGGGACCAGATCCAGTCACCACCCTATGAGATAGAGTCACCGCCCTGACCGCGCGACCAAGACCGGTCAACCCGAGCGGTCAGACGATAGCTCTGCGCCTGTGAGCTCGCCGACTTCAATCCAGACCGGAGATCGCCACTCCTCCAAGAAGCCGCGCGATCATGACTACACGCCCGGTCAAGACGCCCACCACCTGTGTTCGCAACACGACCTCCTCCAGAGACCGCGAACACAGCCAAGTCGACCAAGGCAAGAACCCGCCAAGTCGACCAACACCAGTGTCCACATACACCAGAAGATCGCCAAGGGACCAGCTTATGCGAACACAAAAGAGGAGACCGCGCGACTAAGAGAGCCTTAGTCCGCGCACACCAACAAGAACCCGGACAGTCGCCAGACCGGACTGCCGGATACCAGAACACCAACCCTGTACAGTCAACAGCTTGACCCACACAGTATTAAAGATAGCTCGCCACGCGGTCACACCACCCAGACCGAGCGGCCTCACCTTCCTGAATAACAACTCGCCACGCGGTCACACAAACCAGACCGCGCGGCCTCATCTCAGCAGCCTTTGACAGAAGAACGGCGGTCAAATCGAATAGGTTGCGGCTAGACCAGACCACAGAAGGAGACCGCGAGATCGCGCGGTTAGACCAGACCGCGAGATCGCGCGGTTAGACCAGACCGCGCGGTCACCTCCCAGACCGCCAACTTCCACTTCAACGTTTTCAACACTCCCCCTTGAAGTGGGAAGTTGAAAACAGCCCAAGTAAACTCCTCAGCCGAGTGAACGGCCCCTTCGCCAGTGCCTTTGTGAATATGTCAGCAACGTTGTCCTGAATCCGAACATGCTCGACCGAAAGAAACCCCTCCAGCACCTTCTCACGAATGAAATGATGCTCGATCTCGATATGCATGGTCCTCGCGTGACAAACAAGATTAGTAACCAGTTTGAGTGCACTCTCATTGTCACCGCAGAGCAGAGTCGGACCCCGAACCTCCTTATGGACATCTCCCACCAACCTCCTAAGTCAGATGGCTTCTTGAGCTGCCAAGGCCGAAGCCTTGTATTCCGCTTTCGTCGTAGAGACATACACGGAATCCTGTTTCTTGCCGCGCCATGATATAGTCGTAGGGCCCGCCATGAAGACGAATCTAGATGTCGACTTCCGATCATCCGAATCTCCCCCATAATTAGCATTCATGTGCCCATGCACCTCGAAGCCCGCATCCCTCCTGTATAGGAGACCCATATCCGAAGTCGCCTTGACATACTTTAAAATATTCTTGGCCGCTAGTAGATGAGGCATCCGTGGTTCCGCCATATAACGACTCACCCTGCCAACTGCATACGCAATATCCGGCCTGGTGATAGTAAGATAAATCAAGCTCCCAACTAGAGCTCGGAACACAATCAGATCTTCCAGAATCCTCCTCTCATCCTTTTGAAGTTTCGTGGCCTTCTCCAGAGGTGTAGAAATGCACTTCCCTTCCTTCATGCTGAATCGCTCCACGATTCGCTCCGCATATCCAGCCTGGGACACCAGCACTCCACTCTCCTTGCTCTGCACTTCGAGTCCAAGGAAATGGTGAAGCTCACCCAAGTCCTTCATCTCAAATCTGATAGATAGCTCAGCCCGAAGCTTTGCTACCTCCTCCTTTGAATTCCCCATCACAATCATATCGTCGACGTAAAGCAGCACGATTACCTGAAGCTCCCCGCTCTTCTTGATAAACAAGCTTGAGTCAGAGTCTGAAGCACCAAAACCACAGAATAAGAGATATTATGCAATCTTCCCTTACCACGCCCTTGGCGCTTGCTTCAACCCATACAGGGCCTTCTTCAGCTTACAGACATATTCAGGAAAATCTTCAGATGTGAAACCTGGCGGCTGGATCATGAAGATATCATTGTCAATCTCGTCGTACAAGAAAGCATTCTTTACGTCGAGTTGCCAAATCTCCCACCCCCAAAACGCCGCCAAGGCAATCACAAACCGAACTAAAGTCATCTTTGCCACCGGACTGAATGTCTCCTCATAGTCTTCACCGTATTGCTGCGAGAATCCACGAGCCACAAGGCGAGCCTTGTATCGCTCGATACTGCCGTCTGCCTTATTTTTGATCTTGTAGACCCACTTGCATGTCACAGGGGTAATGCCCTTGGGCCTGGGCACCAGAGACCAAGTCTCATTCTTCTCAAGAGCTGCCATCTCTTCTTCCATAGCTGAATCCCACTGCTTCACACCTTTGGCCTTCTCAAAGCTCACTGGTTCCCGCTCATCCAGGGGACCAGCAAAGAAACATGAGACAAAGCTCACCATGTTTCCTCCTGTATAGCGATCAGGAGCAATGATCGTTCGCTTCGATCTCCGCAACACCTTCTCTTGACTCGCAACATCCTCAGCTGCTTCTTCCCTAGCTCCCCTTCCAGACGTACTAGGAGCATCGCTCCCCCTGCTTCCTGATCCAGAAGCCTCCGTCTCAGAACTAGAAAAGGATGGACCACCTGGTGACAAATGTAGCTCCACCTGAAGATTTTCGGCAGCTCTCTCCGGCTCCTCCACCCTGCTTTCTGGTAACTCAACACCAGAACTCCCCTTGTACGACGTCATCTGGTCGAACACGATGTCGCGAGATACAACAAATCTCCGCGTCTCCGGGTCCATGCACTTCCAGCCCTTCTTCCGATCATCATATCCCACGAAGACCAACTTCCTTGCTTTTGCATCTAGCTTCGTCCGAAGCGCATCTGGAACGTGCACATAGCAGGTGGAACCAAACACCCGAAGGTGCGCCACGCTTGGCTTTTCTTTGAACATCATCTCATGCGGGGTCAACATGTTGATGGACTGAGAGGCATCTTGTTGATGACGTAGGCAACACAAGACATTCCCTCCGCCCAGAAGGACCTTGGGATACTCTTGGCATGCAGCCAACACTTGCAGGTCTCCGTCAGATGATGGATCTTTTGCTCTGCAACTCCGTTTTGTTGTGGATTATGCGCACAAGTAAGCTCCCTCCGGATGCCCGCCTTCCTGCAAAAACTAGAGAACTGACCAGAGGTGAACTCCCCCCGTTGTCAGTTCTCAGCTTCTTTACCCGCAGGCCTAGCTGACCCTCCACTAGCTCCTTGAACTCCACAAACTTGGCAAACGCCTCCGCCTTCTCCTTCAGGAAATAAACCCAGACATATCTGGTGTAATCGTCGATCAACACCAGCATATACCTGCTTCCTCTGAGGCTTGGGGTAGCAGTCGGTCCCATCAAGTCACCGTGGATACACTCCAACGACACTCTACTCCTTTTCTGCGACTTATCAAATGGCAGTCGATGAGACTTGCCGAACTGACCTCCCGCGCAAACATGACTGTCACCGTAGGAAGATAGACTAGGTAGGCCCTTGACCAGACCTTTTATCGCCGTAGCCTTCAGCTTATCCATCCCTACATGCCCCAACCTCTCGTGCCATATAACGGCACTATCATTTGCCTTCATCTTGTCAACATAAGAACTTGTCGATAAAACAAACAAGTCTTTTGCCCTTCTCCCGACATGAACGACATCCGCCTTTACTGCCTCAACGTTTTGAAGAAACCTCACTTCTGTTGGACCGAACAGAACGTGATACCCAGCGTCTACAGCGTTGGTCACATAGAAGAGGTTTTTCCTCATTCCGGGCACATGATAGACACTCTTCAAAGTTAGAGGCTCCCTATCACTGCCCAAGGAAACAACCCCCACCTTCTCGACACCATGCACAGTATTATCAGCAGTTATGATGGCATCATTACCTGAGTAAGATTGCGCTGAAGAAAGATTCGACTCATCCTCGGTGAGGTGATGACCACACCCCGAGTCCACGATCTAGTCCTCCTGATAGTTGATAGGAGCTGCAACTCTGACAGAAGCCGAGAAGGCTCCTCCCCATCCTCCATCATTTTTCCTGGCCTCAACTTCCTCCTTCCCTGCAGCAGCATGCCCCGGCTGAAGATTTACCAGACAATCCTTCCTGATGTGACCAAGCTTTCTGCATCTGAAGCACTTGGGTCCTTCTCCCTTCTTCTTCCCTTCAGCCTTAGGAGCATAGCCCCTCTCCTGCTGTCCAGAATTTGAAGGCCCATTGCCTCCAGCAGTCTTCTTCTTCTTATCCCATTTCTTCTTCTTCCCTGTGAAGAGCACCTTGCCATCTCCCCCAAACACTGACACCCCCGCCATCTGCCTTGCCAGGCTCTACTGCGACGCAAGCAGATTCTCCAGCTCTAGTAGAGACGGCTGATTTGCCCAACCCTGCACCGACGTCACAAAGGAAACATACTCCTTCAGCAAGCCGCAGATGATGTGCCTCTTCAGCTTCACCTCAGAAATTGGCTCATCAGGATCCAGTGCTGAAATATCAGCGCACAGGTTCTTCATCTTCAGGAAGAACGTAGAGATAGAAAGTTCACCCTGAGCCGACCTAGCCATCTCATTTTCTAGAAACTGTAGCCTCGCTACATTCTTCTTATTAAATAGCCTATCCAGGTCCAGATCTCGGCAGCTGATCCACACCCCAAGATGTGATCGAATAAGTCAGGTGATATTGCCTTCTTCAGAGTGAACTTTGCTTTCGCATTGATCCTCCTCCAATTTCTCACCTCATGACCATTATCCCCAACTGGGATAACTTCCTCCGTACTATCTCCTCCAACAACCTCCCAAAGGTCCTCGCCCAAAAGATAGCTCTGCATACACGACTTCCACTTCTTAAAGTTTGTCGACGTGAGCATCTCAATTCCAAGACCTCTTGCAAAGCCTGCTTCCATGGCTCTACCACTGGTTCCTTCTTCACAAAGGCGATGGCAACTTTAAGTTGTTCACTGCTCTATCCACTCCAACCTGCCTCTGATACCATGTGAAATTTTCTGTAGATCTAGGAGTGAGCAGGAATCGTACAACTTAAAGTTATAGCCAACAACCACAATCACATGAAGCAACACAATCTTTATTGATGATAGCAAAAATCTTCATTACAGAGCGAGGTATACATGGCGAGACATGATTTCGCTAGTACACAAAACCAAAAGAAAATTACAATGCTGAAGGAAAGATAACCAGTGGTCTGAAACTCTGAGACCGCCTGACCGCACGACCTGGGAGTTCGCGCGACTAGAAAATGAGACCACCCGAACAGTCTGCCTGCGACTTGAACAACACCAACGGAGAACTCCGCAACCTCCTGAACTCCACTGATTCTCCCGAACTCCAGCAACCCGCACTGCAAGCTGCGAGACCACCCGAACACCTAGAAGAAGAGGTGACCACTGCTGCCCGCACGATCCGCAGAAGCTCCACAAGGAAAGTTCAATCAGCTAACCGGCCGGTCACAAAAACGAGACCGCAAGAAATAGGCGTGAGCTCAGCTTACACTTGGTGCGATTAATTATGTTGCAACAGTGACTCCTATTTATAGGCGTGGGACCAGATCCAGTCACCACCCTATGAGATAGAGTCAGCACCCTGACCGCGCGACCAAGACCGGTCAACCCGCGCAGTCAGAAGATCGCTCTGCGCCTATGAGCTCGCCGACTTCAATCCAGACCGGAGATCGCCACTCCTCCAAGAAGCCGCGCGATCATGACTACTCCCCGGTCAAGACGCCCACCACCTATGTTCGCAACACGAACTCCTCCAGAGACCGCGAACACAGCCAAGTCGACCAAGGCAAGAACCTGCCAAGTCGACCAACACCAGTGTCCACATACACCAGCAGATCGCCAAGGGACCAGCTTATGCGAACACAAAAGAGGAGACCACGCGACTAAGAGAGCCTTAGTCCGCGCGCACCAACAAGAACCTGGACAGTCGCTAGACTGGACTGCCGGATACCAGAACACCAACCCTGTGCGGTCAACAGCTTGACCCACACAGTACTAAAGACAGCTCGCCACGCGGTCACACCACCCAGACCGCGCGGCCTCACCTTCCTGAATAACAACTCACCACGCGGTCACACAAACCAGACCGTGCGGCCTCATCTCAGCAACCTTGGACAGAAGAATGGCGGTCAAACTGAATAGGCTGCATCTAGACCAGACCGCGAGATCGCGCGGTTAGACCAGACCGCGCGGTCACCTCCCAGACCGCCAACTTCCACTTCAACATTTTCAACACAAAGGTCCAGGGGTCAATTTACCCAAATACCCTTGGTGGGCTGCCAATAGCCCTTCAGAACAGTGGAGTTTGGTTATTAGCAGACCAGTTTGGGGTGCGGTAAGTAGAACTAAAAGGCGGAATTGCGCTATTTGCAGACCAGAAGAGAAAAGCTATATATAGATCCTGAAGGGCACCTTTGGAGAGGATCCACTTCTTTGGCTTCTTCCTCCTTACGACATTCTTGGTTAGCTCCCGAGGCTCTCCAAGGTGCCAGGCTTCAGTTTTGACTTAGGAGGGGAAGCGCTCTAAAGATCTTCTAGGTGTGTGGTGGGACCTCCACACTACATCCAAGGGTCGGTGTTTTAGCTCCAAGTCTTCGGTCAGGTTCTTCCGTGGGATCAGTAAGTGTCAGCTGCCCCCTTTCAGGGGTCCAAACTCCTCGTTGGGCCAATTCTCACAAAGAGTGGAGATTGTGTACAACCCCGTATTCGCTGAAGGGTAAAAGGGCGAGTCGGGCATAGGTGAAGCAAGTGGGGGCTCGCCACTCCGCGACGAGCGATCCGCGAAGGTGAGGGGAAGGCGAGCGAGTCTCATTCCCCCGCGAGGAAAGTGATGCGAGAGTGAGGCAAGCGTACGCTCGCCATTTTGGGGTGCATTCAGTAATGGCGAGGCGAGCGAGGGCTCGCCGCCTCGCATAAGTGGTCCTTCCACTCGCCCAGCAAAGGTCCAGGGGTCAATTTACCCAAATACCCTTGGTGGGCTGCCAATAGCCCTTCAGAACAGCGGAATTTGGCTGTTAGCAGACTAGTTTGGGGTGCGGTTAGTAGAACTAAAAGACGGAGTTGCGCTATTTGCAGACCAGAAGAGAAAAGTTATATATAGACCCTGAAAGGCACCTTTGGAGAGGATCCACTTCTTTGGCTTCTTCCTCCTTAGGATATTCTTGGTTAGCTGCTCAGGCTCTCCGAGGTGCCCGACTTCAGTTTTGGCTTAGGAGGGGAAGCGCTCTAAAGATCTTTCGGGTGTGTGGTGGGACCTCCATACTACAACCAAGGGTCGGTGTTTTAGCTCCAAGTCTTCGGCCAGGTTCTTCCATAGGATCAGTAAGTGTCAGCTGCCCCCTTTTAGGCGTCTGAACTCCTCGTTGGGCTGATTCTCGGTTCCAACAAATAGAGATTTATAGTGTTTGTTTAAGACAATTATGTACTTCATAGTCACTACATTCAATGATTGTCGTCGTTTGATAATATAATAAATTTTAATAACATTCCATAGATATAATATGTGTGCTAAGGGTGTCTACTACTATAAATAGTCTCCCTCTTCGAAAAGGAACCATGAACTAGTTAATAGGCGATGGGAAACTTCTTACATATCACATACTCGAGTATTTGACTTAGTGCATGACTAATACCAATAAGATAGTCAATTCTGGCTGATTTTAATTTTTAAGGTGCGCAGATGCGCATAAGTCAAGCCCAATGATGTTGATAGGTCAAAGCTGAGGCAAGCTCCTTATTCTAATTTTATGTAGAACTCCTTCAAAGGTTCATCAAGTTATACTCCCTATGTTATGCTCATGATTTATAAGCTCTTTACATCATGGTGTATATGTAGAACAAATTCTATTGTTTAGAAATGGTATGTGTCAAAGTTTGTGAACTTCTCTAACAAATTTTCCTTTTGATCCGTGTACCATGACATAGGGGTGAATAATTTTCCTTCTTTCAATGAGGCTTGAATTCTAGATTTAGGGTATGTTTGGTAGAGCGGTGGTGATTTGAGATGGAACGACATTCAGGAATGTCACCCCCTTTTGTAGTTGGAATTAGGTTTAAACGGTATTTGGGGGGATACGCAGTTCCAAACAGAGGTAACCTAAAGGAGGAAAATAAGCAGCGACGGAATTAGGAAGGTTTTTCAACCTGGGCACCAATTAAAAACTAAATGAGGAGATGTCCTAATTTAATGAAAAAACAATATTTAGTAAAAGATCATCTTCCTAATATTCTAAGAAGCACTGTTTTTACAAATTTAGATAATGCTTATAATGAACTTAAGTAACAAATTAATACTTGAAAAACAATAATCTTATTGCAAGCAAACGATAACATTGTCAACATAAAAAAACATGATACTTAAACATACAGAAAGGGCATCATATGAAATTGAGGAATTGTAGATTATGATGAAATTTCTATAGCAGGGGAGTTCGATGCAAACCTCATCTCTTTTTACATTAACATGGATGATAAATTAATTAAATTAATGAGTAAAAAGACTTTAAACTTACAGAAAACTGATTAGAACAAATTACTACCCCTATAAAGTTTAGTAAATTAGAGATATTATCGAACAGATAAAGTGTAAGCAAAAAATTGATGTCATACTCGAAGTAGAAGCCGACTGTTCTAATCTGGACGAAGATTGAGATTTGAGTGTGAGGAAAAGAAGAAGAGATGGAGGCTTCTAGCTTCCCAAGGGGCATAATTAATAAAGTTGATTGAGGCTTCCGACTTCTTGGCAACAACATCATGAGAGATGATCGTTGCTTTTGTCGTTGAATCCCCGTCCCACTGAAGTCCCCTCCATGCTGAAGGTTAAGTGGTTGCATCCTCGCTGAGTGCAAACGCTAATGGATCATGCCCATAGCACTGACGACCTACTGCCGACGGCTAGTTGGCAATTATCTACTAGTTGAGCTAATTCGTACGTGAACCTCATAAGATGGATTCTAAACACCAGGCTGGATTGGTTCTCCTTCAGGCATGTAGCCCTTGAGAGGTATAAATCTTTCTTGGCAGTTAGTGTTAATCTCTTTAGAAGGTATTTATAATTAATTTGTCTTACATTCTTGGAAATGTATACTCGTAATATGTGTTTACACAAAAATCCTTTTGTTTCAAAACCCTTGCAAGACACATCTCATCGTATGTTTTACAATCAACTTTAACTAACCATTGTTTGTCGTCGTCCACGGCTGCATCACAGTGTCTTGTGATGTATAACATATGGTCATCATATTTAACTTCTTCATTGATGCTCACACTAACTACCCCAATAATAAAAATTGTTCAAAAATGGAAAACATTTTTCTTGTGTACACCTTCGACGCTTGTTTAAGTATGGGACAATTTTGAAATTTTAAAGTGATAGAACTTTGCTTACACTTTAAATCCTCATCATGTTCGGATCTCCTCTAAGATGAAATCATCTTCTCCAACTCACTGAAACACTCAACAAGAGAACTTGTTGGTTTTGTACAACCATGTAACACATTGTTAGCCGATTCACTTCTTTGAGTAGATAGAATTCCTAAATCCAGAATGTCTTTATTAAATGTTGTGGACCATTTATTTCTAACTTTGTATAGATCAGACAATCATTTATTGTCCTCCAACTGGCCTCTTATAATCATTGCACTCCAATTTAAATCAAACTCATCCTCATTGTCGCATTTGCTCATGCATTGATAAAATAAAGCTCTAATATTTCTGTCGTTGTTGAAGGTTGGTGTTGAAACCAATTTCTTGGTCTCTTGTGAAGCTCGGGCCCTCAACAAGTTGAGGGGCAGCTAGCCCTTACTGATCCCTCAGAAAGAGCAGACTGGAGATTAGGAACTAGACCTAGACCTTAGTCGCAGCGAGGAGGTCCCACCATAAACCCGGAAGATGGTTGAGTGATGGCGTAGATCTCGCACAACGCTATAGGCGGTAGCTAGACTGCGGCACGAAACGGCAGTGTACCGATCGTTCAAGTAATATAAAATGGGAATGAATCCCCAAGTATCGATCTCGGAGGAACACAGTAAGGTGGAGTTAGCGTTCGAGGAAGGACTTGAGATAGAAGTCCTAAAGGTCGGATGGAATGTGGGAGAGTTGGTTTGGCTTTTGGAAACTAAAAAAAACAACTACAACTACTCCTATGCAGGCCTTGAGCGCACTGCTTTGCTAGGCGGGATGAAATCTACGTAGGCCTTGAGCGCGCTACTTCGTAAGGGCAGATGGACGAGTAGGCAAGCGGAATCGAACTGTGCAGGCCTTGAGCGCGCTGCTTCGTTAGGCGAATGGATTACACGGGCCGCTATGCCAAGCTTCGCTAGGCGGATGGAAGAGTAGGCATACGAATGAAATGGTTCGCACCGGCAGAGTCAGAATGGATTACACGGGCCGCTATGCCACGCTTCGCTAGGCGGATGGAAGAGTAGGCATACGGATGAGGGTCGCAAGCACCTCTTCGACAAGCACGCCACTAGCAATTGCTAGTGCGACATACGAACGTGACGGCGGGATGGAGGATGGAATGGGGCGCTCCTCAAATCACATAAACAACAAACATAACCACAAAACTATGGAAAATTACACTAATAATATTTAGGGTTTATGGACATCATTCATATAGAAACATACAACCACACATATCAAATAGAATCAGCAAAAATAATAAGGAGGAGGTAAGATTACAACCGAAGCACGAAGACTCGTTAGAGATTCACGGCCGAAATCTAGGGTTGTCAATCCTCGTCCGGGCTCGGACTTCAACTGTCATCCGGGGTAGAAGAGGGCTGTCACTACCTCCCAATGGACCCGTCTTCTTCGTCAATAGCCTTCAGCCACGATCTTATCGGAGAACTCCGAGGATATAGTGTAAAATCCGTTGAAATGGAGTTTGAAAGCTTCTGAATGATGGAGGAGGCCTAGAGGATGCTCCGGCTCGAGATTGGCGTGAAGAATATGCCCGGAGCTCCTCCCGAAGGTGGGCGGCGATGGAGGGCGAAAAGGGTGCGGAGCTGGAGCTCTGGGAGCGGGAAGAACGAACGATCCACAATAGGGCAAGACCTGCGGCTTAAATAGAAAAACTGTCAGAAAATGGTCACGCATGGTCGAACGCACGGTCGTGCGCAGACCGTGCGTTATTAAATGATAAAAGCTGGCTTAGGGAAGACGATGCGCCGCCCGTGCGTTTTACTCACGCACGGGCAAATCCGCCCGTGCGTAAAAACGCACGAGTAAACTCCGACGCTCCATTTTCAGCCCAGACACAAACGCACGACCGCAACCGACCGTGCGTCAAGGAAACGCACGACCGTGCGATATGCACAGACATTACTTCTGGGGAAAATGGGACGAACCGGCCACCTGCATACAAGATACAATGGCTGGGAATATACGTCCAGCATCAGAAAAACATAGAAGAAGAGAAGGGGAGCACCAAGTGCTTGCCCCCAACAGCAAGGAGCGCAATTGCACACCAGAATGGGCTAAAAGAGTGCACTTTGTGAAGAAATGTGTTCAAGTAAAGTTTAAGCGATAATGAACTAAAAGTGAAGTGCAAATGCATGAAAACTAGCCCAGATGAGTCCAAAAATGTGTATATAATTGGGACTCATCACACCCCCAGACTTACCTGTTTGCGCGTCCCGAGCAAACTACTTTCGGCGGACGAGAAAAACAAGGTTAGAGAGGTGATTGTGGCTAGGAGCAATATGTGAAATCAGATAATCATGTGCATAAAATTCTCGTAGAAGAAATTTCTATTATGCAATGTAATTTACAAATATCTAAAATAGTAAATAAGAGATTAGTTTACTCAAAAGCTGAACCAAGTGTAATCTGCCAGTCACGTGTAGGGAGAATGTAGAGACGCGCTCAGATGAGTATTTGGCAAAATATGGGATACGGAACTAACTCCACCGAAATCCATCGGTGTCGGGAGCCATAAGCTCGCACTTTCGCACTCTCTCCACAGCATTAGGTGAAACTACACACTAGTCAATAGGGCTTTCAGGTAAATATGTGGCTTAGGTTGCGGTGATATACAATGATAAATTCGGAGGCTAACGCACCTAACACATTTGAGCAATAGACTTTGTAAACCCCGGCAACAAATAAAGCTGAAGTTTTCATTGCCAACACCCAATATAAAGTAATGCCTCTCAAACAATTCAGAATTTCTGAATTAGAATATAAAGAATTCAGAATTTTTTTTCCTTTTGGAGCGCTGATCTTTTCAATTTTTCAGCTCACTAATACTTTTTTTTATTTTACTTTTTTTCTTCAACTTAGCCAAAAACAGCACATCACAATAATTAGTAATACTATAAAGCTCAAAACACGTGCGTATACAGGTTTGATGATCTTGGCTTAAGCGAGAGCGGTGGAGCTAAAGAGAAAAGGTGGGATAGGCTCAAAATTGGTTAGCAAGGGTAAATTTCTGGTTTTGGCTCAAAGCACAAACGGTCCAAAGAATGGCCTACATCATGCTAATGCATTAGAACTACCCGGTGCCTATGTTTCGAGAGTCGCTAGGGGCAAGTTCTTATCCACCGAGAAAGATAACTCTTTCTCCCGACTCGAGAAATACGAATCTAGCGTTCGCTACCAACTCACCTACACTACCGGTAGATCGGCACAGGTTCATGCTTTGAGTAAAATAAAACTCTAATTACTAGATTAGATAAGAATAAAGATACAAAGCATGAAAATAGAAATAGCTTCTACGCAAAATTCTATGCAAAACATGAGTATTCGATTAGAACACTACTGGAGTCGACATCGTACTCCAAACCACAATTCCTAGCTAACACAATTGACTTCCCGGCTCCATTCCAAAAGGAAATTTGGCACGGTAGCACTCGCAAGTAAGTGCGTGCATAATGGGTGCAGTGGTGTATGCTATAATATGACATAAATAAAAATATACTTTTGGTATGTAAAAATGTGTACACGTGTAGTGAACACTCGGTACACTCCCCCCCCAGACTTGAATTGGACAATCACATGAATTATGAAAATGAGAATAAAGAGATGCTAAGGAAGAGGGTACCTATGCTCAGATATGAGCATACCAGAAGATTGGCGTTAATACTGCGATGGAAGTCCAAGTCCGCCACTAAAAGAAATTGCCACGCACCTGCAGGCAAAAAGGCTCCACGCAAAAATATATAAAACTAAACTATGAGCATATTAGGGACAAAAAAGCAGCAGAACTTGGGTTGTCTCCCAGCAGCGCTTTTGTTTACCGTCCTTAAGCTGGACTTAATATCTGTATTAAGCAGTTTTAATAATACTCCAAGCATAGAGCAAAAGATAGTAAATCCTAAATATTACATGCCTCAAAATGATCAACTATATGTTGATTTAAAATAGTAACTAGAAATAAAAGAAATGGGTCCGGAGACCCAACAGCAGCAGTCAAGAGGATCAGGAGCTTTCCATCTCCATATTTCGTCTTTCTTCATCCTCTTCCTCTCCTCCAACCTGCGGTCATGGATGAAGTAACGCTTTCCGCCCTGCATCCAGTCTTTCAAGGAAAAAGTAGGCAATGATGATGAAGTGGAATAGACGATTGAATTCATCATTGCCAACTACTTTCCCTGCCAAGACTGCCTCTCAAAATTACCCAAGAATGGGTCTATAAATTCAAGCGCCTGCAGAGGGATAAATGAAATATCAGACATTAATGCAAGAGGGGAAGCAGGAAGGATGAACTTATCAGTATAATCACTAAAAGAAAGAGGATTAGGAAATAAACTAGATGAAGAACTAAAAGAATCAAACAAAGGAGGAGTGATCCCGGTTTCACTCCTGGCAGGATCCAAGCAAAGATCACTGTCGGTATCATTTGAGTATTAACGAGGGGAACCCAGGAGCTCGGGGACCTCGGTGGAGAGCTGGATGTCCCCATCCAAGAAGTAAGTAAATACCTCCTCCTCGGAAAGAGAATCCTCCTCATCCCACCGCGGTGCGTCATCGTGTTCAAAGGAATCACACTCCCCATCAGAGAGAATGAAATCCTCATCCCACTTTGGCGCAACCTCAGGCGCCGAATCAACCACCCGCACGACATCATCAGCCGACTCACTAAAGATAGGAGTAGATGAATTTTGAAAGGAATGCGGAGGAACCGGACTGCTCTCATGATCAGAAAATAAATGAGCAGTCGCCTCCGCGAAAATATCCACAGACGCCTCCCCGCAGGAAGAACCAGAATCTGCACACCATACTTGTGCATCCATGAGTTCCCAATCCTCTCCCTGTTGACCATCGAATGAGTGCACATCATCACTCAAGGGAAGCGCATAAAAGGGGATTGAGGGACCTATGAAAGAGTTGTACGCGGCGAGAGATTCCTCGGTAATCTCCAAGGGCAAAGATCGAGCAAGATGTGCGATGTCAGTGTAGGGGCCAGGCAACACTCTGGTGGGCCTGTCCGCAGTAGTCTCCCGTAAACGGGGGGATGCTGCGTACACGTCCTCAGAGGGGGAAGGATCGCACAAACGGGGGCAATCCTTCAACATATGGCCTAAACCTTGACATAGCAAGCACCTAATACAATGCTCAGCATTTAAAGCAGTCATGGCGTCGATGTATCGACGCAAAGTGTCATATAGGCGACACTCGGCTTCATAATACATCACAGAAATATGTGAATAAAATAAAAATCAACAATTCCTTGCAAAATAAAACTACACGCAACCAGAATTAAATGAACACCTGCTACAGAAAAGCCGAAACTAGATAAAGGAAGAAATGAAATAGAAATATCAAATTTTAACACTAAAATAAACAAAAGAAATGGTATAAACAAATGGAGAAGAGCTACAATCTCTCGACTCCCTCTCCAGCAACTCACACGTATGTGTTCCCCGGCAACGGCGCCAAAAACTTGATGGCGCAGATCTCGCACACCGCTATAGGCGGTAGCTAGACAGCGGCATAAAACGGCAGTGTACCGATCGTTCAAGTAATATAAAATGGGAATGAATCCCCAAGTCTCGATCTCGGAGGAACACAGTAAGGTGGAGTTAGCGTTCGAGGAAGGACTTGAGATAGAAGTCCTAAAGGTCGGATGGAATGCGGGAGAGTTGGTTTGGCTTTTGGAAAATAAAAGAAAACAACTACAACTACTCATATGCAGGCCTTGAGCGCACTGCTTCGCTAGGCGGGATGAAATCTACGTAGGCCTTGAGCGCGCTACTTTGTAAGGGCGGATGGACGAGTAGGCAAGCGGAATCGAACTGTGCAGGCCTTGAGCGCGCTGCTTCGTTAGGCGAATGGATTACACGGGCAGCTATGCCACGCTTCGCTAGGCGGATGGAAGAGTAGGCATACGAATGGAATGGTTCGCACCGGCGGAGTCGGAATGGATTACACGGGCCGCTATGCCACGCTTCACTAGGCGGATGGAAGAGTAGTCATACGGATGAGGGTCGCAAGCACCTCTTCGACAAGCACGCCACTAGCAATTGCTAGTGCGGCATACGAACGTGACGGCGGGATGGAGGATGGAATGGGGCGCTCCTCAAATCACATAAACCATAAACATAACCACAAAACTATGGAAAATTACACTAATAATATTTAGGGCTTATGGACATCATTCATATAGAAACATACAACCACACATATCAAATAGAATCAGCAAAAATAACAAGGAGGAGGTAAGATTACAACCGAAGCACGAAGACTCGTTGGAGATTCACGGCCGGAATCTAGGGTTGTCAATCCTCGTCCAGGCTCGGTCTTCAACTGTCATCCGGGGTAGAAGAGGGCTGTCAATACCTCCCAATGGACCCGTCTTCTTCGTCAATAGCCTTCAGGAACGATCTTACCGGAGAACTCCAAGGATATAGTGCAAAATCCGTTGAAATGGAGTTTGAAAGCTTCTGAATGATGGAGGAGGCCTAGAGGATGCTCCGGCTCGAGATTGGCGTGAAGAATATGCCCAGAGCTCCTCCCGAAGGTGGGCGGCGATGGAGGGCGAAAAGGGCGCGGAGCTGGAGCTCTGGGAGCAGGAAGAACGAGCGATCCACAATAGGGCAAGACCTGCGGCTTAAATAGAAAAACTGTCAGAAAATGGTCACGCACGGTCGAACGCACGATCGTGCGCAGACCGTGCGTTATTCAATGATAAAAGCTGGCTTGGGGAAGACGCTGCGCTGCCCGTGCATTTTACTCACGCACGGGCAAATCCGCCTGTGCGTAAAAACGCACGAGTAAACTCCGACGCTCCATTTTCAGCCCAGACACAAACGCACGACCGCAACCGACCGTGCGTCAAGGAAACGCACGACCATGCGATATGCACAGACATTACTTCTGGGGAAAACGGGACGAACCGGCCACCTGCATACAAGATACAATGGCTGGGAATATACGTCCAACATCAGAAAAACATAGAAGAAGAGAAGGGGAGCACCAAGTGCTTGCCCCCAACAGCAAGGAGCGCAATTGCACACCGGAATGGGCTAAAAGAGTGCACTTTGTGAAGAAATGTGTTCAAGTAAAGTTTAAGCGATAATGAACTAAAAGTGAAGTGCAAATGCATGAAAACTAGCCCAGATGAGTCCAAAAATGTGAATATAATTGGGACTCATCATTGAGCGCTTCCCCTCCCAAACCAAAACTGAGACTGGGCACCTTGGAGAGCTAGAGAGCTAAACCAAAGTAAACTAGGGAGGAAGAAGCTCAGAGTCTGAGATTGGAATCCTCTCCCAAGGTGCCCTTCAAGGTCTATTTTTAGTTTTTTGTTCGTGGCCAGCTAATAGCGGAATCCCGCCTTACATTCTTACTATACGCAGCCCAAAATGGTCTGCCAACAGCCAAACTCCGCTGTTTGGAGAGGCTAACTGTACACCACCAAGGGCTTTTGGGTAAGAACATCTCTGGACCCTTGCTGGGCGAGTCGCACCTGAGGCCTCCTCTCGCGAGCCTGACTCGCGTGTCTTCCTGCGGGCTACCGGCGAGAGTCCAGCTCGCCCGCTCCCTGCGAGCATCCACCGGGAAGTCGACTCGCTCTCCCTATGCGAGTAGATGCCAGGGGACTTGCTCGCCTGCCTCTTGCGAGCGAGCCCTTTGGTGGTCTCTGGCTCGCCCTCCTTATCACTTCCCTCGCCTGCTGACCTCCCAATCTATGCTCATCTCCTGGCGAATATTGGGGGTTGTACACAATCCCCGCTCTTCGCGAGGCGACTTAGGCTCGCGAAGAAACATCCAACCCCTAGTATTCGATGGCTTCTTGATGACGTGGTGTGAATCTTTTGGTGGGGCCCAGGCCTGTTGCTATAAATACTGTTCCTCCCAGCTGGTGCTCAAACATTTTTTCCTCTTTCTCTCTTCTCCCCCTCGCCGAGAGACTTAGTGCGATGTCCAAGAAGGAAGAGATGTTGGCCCGCCTTAAGGCCACGCAGGCAGCCCAGAAGGCCAAGGCAACCGCGCTCGCTTCCTGGGCCTCGTCGCAGCGTGCTTCGCCTCAGCCCTCACAAAAATGGCGAAGACCGTCCGGCGCTCGCCTGGCGAGGATGAGTCTTCTCCTCTGTCTCCCTCCTCCCACGACGATCTCGCCTCGCAGGTACTAACACCAAGTTCGCTAATTTAATGTGTTTCTTACCTGACATCATTTCTTCGCTCGCAGAACACTCCCCCGGGGGGGAATACCCTGGAGAAAACAACTTCGGAGACTCGCATTCCTACACCTGGGAGGATCGACCCTGCATCCCGGGTCATGAGGACCTCTGATATGCGGGCCTCGCCTTTGCGGCCAGGTGAGTAGTTCGCCTCGCCCCTCATTGTATATTTCATTGCTCGATAAGTCTCCCTTATTCCTTATGTAGTATCTCCCCTTGCGAACTTGGAGGAACGGATTCCTCCTTTGGTGAACCCACCCCCCGCGCTGAACCAGACCATCATTACCCCAGGGTTCAGCCTTCTGGGATAAAGGAGCCCCGTAGGGACGTTATTTGCGGATCTCAGGCTCGTTGCCGGAGCCACGTTCCATCCCGGTTTGGGGAAGGCTGTTACCCCCACCTTCGTAGAAGCTTTTAATGGCAAGCCGGGTACTTTTTGCCAGTGGCCCAGTGCCCTTGTTCCCCCGCCAGGTTAGACCATCCCTGTCGAGTGCCTTTTTCTCATCCTCCCCGCTGATCTCTACCTCGCAGGTGATCCTCCAACCCCACCTACTAAATCAGAGCATGGAGAGGTGGAGATGTCGCCACCCCCCCCCCCCCCCTCGCCGGGCCAGGTCGCAGATTTTCTGGGGGACCCCGACAATCCAGAGCAGATGAAGAGGCGTGTCACAGAGTTATTCCAGAAACACACGTCCATGCTGCGGGAGTTATACGAACAGAATCGGCTGGATCGGCTCGCGTATGAAGAGAAGTTTCTTGCGATGGAGGACGCGAACGCGCGCATCCTTGCCGAGGTGCGACCAGTCGACCGCAGCAAGGTCACCTCACCCGGGTGCACATCGCGCGGATTGAGGATTACGCATGGTTGCTAAGTCGCGAGGCCCAATCGGTTCGCGAATATCACTATTCGCGAATCCCACCGCGCTCGGGTGTGCGGGGCCACGAACGCTGGAAGTGGGTTCGCTACTGAAAGGCCTTCTGTAATTTACTGTTTGCTTTCCTTCCCCCCCCCCCCCCCCTTATGGGGGGTTTTAAACAATTTGGCGATCTGTAATATTAATAATTTTGACTCGCTTGCGAGCCCGCTTTTGTTTTCACTATTATCATCGTTATATCAACCTCGCCCGCCCCTCGCAGACTTTTCTCTTAATAAGTGTGAAACTCAATTGATATGCTATGATACCAATTGAAAGTGAGGTTAGATCATAGATTTACTCTAGCGGGGGGTGAATAGAGTATTAAAAACTTTTCACTTAATTTTATAGCGGAATTAAAATAGTGTTACTTATATGTGTATGCAGAGTTATTTATAAAAACTAAATAAAACAAATCAACACACAGCACAGCACACAGAAAATCACAACACAGAGGACACAAGGATTTTTGTAATAGTTCCCCAATAAACCTGTGTGCGTCTACTCTTCTACCACACTTGGTAGGATCCACTAGGTTTTTGATCAGGTGCCCTATCACCAAGGGGTTTTTGATCAGGTGTCCACACACCAAGGAGCTTTTGATCAGGTGCTCTAACCAAACCACAGGTTTTTGTTCAAGTGCCTTGCCACCAATGGGTTAACTTTTGAAGGGAGTTATAACCCTGTACAAGATGGGATAAGAAGGGTTAGATGTTCTTCTCTGCCAATATTCTGAGAGAAGACTTTAGTGGATTGATGGTGTAAAGCTCCTTTGTCTGATTGAAAATGTTTGACAGTAATGGCTGGAGCTTTCTCTTGAATAAATTGATCTTCCTGTAGCTGATGAATCTGGAAGAATAAGTTCTTCAGATTATTGTTGCTCTTTGAAGATCTGATCTAGTAGCAGAAATACTGAGAGAATAGAGTTGATGATCTCAGTGAATGAGTGCTGCTTGAGGAAGAAGATGAAGATGATCTGTAGAACTTTTTCTTTCTTCTTCCTGTATATTTTTGCCGACTGTTTCTTCTTCATCTTTCTTTTTCCTGTACAGCTATTTTGTGATATGTTCTGTCGTGAAAAACTATAAGTGATAATACTACTGTAAATCTTCTTTCCTTATTCCCTTTTGAAATCTCTGACAGATTTGAAATTCAAATCCCCTATTTTAAGGAATAAAATATTCTGAAGAGATATATCCTGTACTGCAAATCTGATACGTCGTTTACCTTTTTTCCTTTTACATGAACATGTCCTTTTCGGCTTAATGTCAACGGCTATAATCTCGAAATAATAAAAGGAAAGATATAATCCTTACTTATCTAAAAGAATAGAGCCGTTTCAGAAGAGATCTGAGTTCAGAGAATAGAATAATTTAATTTGTCTGAAATAATTCTACTGTAGAGAAATTTTCGTCGATCTGAGACACAAGTTTGTCGAACAGAATTGGATTCGTCGATCTCAGAGCTGTGTTCGTCGATCTGAAGATATTCGTCGAACGCAGACTGAATTCGTCGAACGAACGAATTCGTCGACCGCTGAACTGAGCAAATTCGTCGACTGCTGAGACTGAATAATTTCGTCGATCGATGAGCCTGGATAATTTCGTCGACCGCTGAGCCTGGATAATTTCATTGACCGCTGAGCCTGGATAATTTCATCAACCGCTGAGCTGCTGAGATGCTGAGATTGAAGCAAGCCATTCGTCGAACGCAGAATGTAACCCGTTCGCCGAACGCAGAGTGTAAGCCATTCGTCGAACGCAGAGAGCGATTCGTCGAACGCAGAAACTGAATACTTTCTTGAGTTCTAACAGCCTAAACCCTTGACCCATTGACTATACATTGGGTTTAACTTTAGTCCTAATCAGCAGATAGTGATCCTAGCCCAAATCAGTAATAGGGTTGTTCCAACAATCTCCCTCTATTTGGGTTAGGACACTATTTGACAAAATTTGAATAAAATAACATAAACAACAAAACAACAGAGCATATATATATCTGACAGATTTTAAATATTTCAGCAGATATAAAATTATGATACTCTGAGTTTTGAAACATTACAATTAAAAAAAATAAAGACCTTTTGTCTTTCTGAATTCTGCTTTCTGTATTCTGAATTCTGATATTGTCTTTCTCTGATTTTTCTGAATTCTGATTAGCTGAGCTGTAGCAATAACTGATACTGAATCTGCTTTGAATCTGTTGCTTCTTCTATATCAAAAACTGTATCTGAATCAGAGCTTGAACATGAAAAGTTTATCTGAATTTGCATTAAGCTGGAGCAAACATTGCATCTGAAATTTGCAACATATGTAGCTTCTTCATAAAGCATCTCTCCCTTTCTTAAAGCATCTCCCCCTGATACTGGAGCTTCTTCAGCTTCTCCCCCTGCCTAATTCATAGAACATCTCCCCTTGAGCAACTTCATCATATGGAGCTTCTTCATAGAACTTCTCCCCCTGCCTAGTTTCAGGAAGGCCTGAAGCTAGGCCCCTAGAAGAAGGGACATTTGATGGAGGTAGGGAAGGATGCAAGATTGTCATTGTACCTGCAAAGTCTCTGGTAGAGGTGGTGTTCCTCTCCTCATTTAATAGGTTAGTTCCAACAATGCATGGACTCTTCTATTTTAAGAGTAGATTTGTTATAAACCCTTTGTGCTTTATTAGAAGGAAAATATCCTAGATTTTGTTTCAATAGGATTCTATTAATATGATGAATTGCTACAGCTGTTAATGGATTCTAAGGAATTCTTAAGATAGAAAATTTTTATAGATTTGAATTGCTACAGTTGTTAATGGATTTTAAGGAATTTTTATCTTCTCAGAAAAACATTGTCTGATACCATCCTTCTTACAGAATTCTCTTATCAGAAGAGATTCAAAACTCAGTGCCATGATCATTTCTGATTAATGCAACTAGAGTAGAATACTCAAATCTTGATGATCCTAAGAAAGTCTGTAGGAACATGAAGTTATCTGACTTTGTTCTTAAGATAAGAAAATTTAAGTGAATCTTATAACTTTTTGTTTGATTGCAATTGGAGTTAATAGGTCAATCATTGCCTTATAGTTAATTATATTGGCCTTATGTGTTAAGGTATTACCAAATGAAAATTTCTTTTACCAATTGAAAATTATCTTTTATAATCATTAAAATATATGCTTGATACCAATTTAAATTTTTCTTGATAATCATTAAGAGGTATGTTTGATAAACTATTCTGATTTCGTCGATCTCGGGTTGACAAAGTGCAGTGATTTCGTTGATCTATGATTAAGGAATAGTTATATTTATTCTCTGTGTTTAGAGTTCGTTGAACTCTGATTAGTTGAGCTCTGATCAAAGGAAAAGTATGCTTAATTTTTGTGTTCGGCTTTCGTCGATCTACGTTCGACGAAGTCATTTGATTTCGTCGATCTCTGTTCGACGAATTTTGTTGAACACACAAAAGTTCAATGATTTTTACTAAGTCTTCTGCTACTTCTTTTTCCTTAGTATAGATAAATTTTATAGATGTAGTTGTACTATTTTTCTTTTGAATATGAGATATATTAGATGAAAATCTTAAGCTATGTTTGCTGCCATTTAATCTGGCATTGTTTGTGCTTGTGATATTTGTTGGAGCCTATGTTCTGCATCTCTTGGTTTGAGATTAACAAATACCGTGTTGTATTTGATCTAGTATTTTGTGTGTTTATAGTGTGCAGGTTGTACAGGAACTATAGCTACACATCCCTATGAATAGTTTGCTGATTGGAAATGACTGTCTGGAAAGATAGCTAATGCTCATGTTAGTAGATTACGCCCAGCGTTAGCAAACCACTGAGAAGAAACCGATGAGCTGCAAACTGCGTTCGACGAACTGGAAGCTGCGTTCGACGAACTCTGAAGGCGCTCGACGAAATCTGAAGGAACCTGCGGTCGACGAACTCCGAAGGCACTCGACGAAATCTGAAGGAAGCTGCGTTCGACGAACGAGGAGTTCCGTTCGACGAAATCTTCTGCGCTCGACGAACTTGAGCTCGACAAGCTGCGTTCGACGAACGAGGGGTTCCGTTCGACGAAATCTTCTGCTCTCGATGAATTTGCACTGGGCAAGCTGCGTTCGACGAACGAGGAGATCTGTTTGACGAACTAAGCATGCGCTCGACGACATTGCGCCCAACAACTGCATTCGACGAACGAGAAGCTCCATTCGACAAAAATGTTCCGTTCAATGAAAGTTGGTTCTGTCACGATCCCGGCCGTTTGCACGATCCAGACGGTTGCGGATTTTCCGTTCGACGAAGGGTGCGTTCGACGAAGGCGCGTTCAACGAAATTTGTTTTTGTTCGACAAAATTTTATTCAGCCACGCTCCCGAGTTTATGCACGATCTCAGCATCTGCCTCACTAACGCCGGGCATTAGCCTTAACGCACGCGTTAGCTTCCAAGGCTATTTAAAAGTACAGCTCCTCTCATTCAAATGATAAGATAGATGATTCCAGAATTCTGATACTTTGTAGAGAGGTTCGTGTACAACAAATTAAGAGATCTCCCTTGGGCTAACATGAAGATCTAAAGAAGATTTTGAAGGAGAAGGTCTACAACGCATATTCCATACGAAGGACGATCGTTTCAAGAATGTCAACATCTACATCGACTTCGTCTTCACCTTAAGAATTTCTTGGGGAGTTTCTCTTTACTTATATTGTAATCTTTTATTTTTCCTTTTTGTATTTTGTGTGGAGAAATCGTTCGGTGAGAACGTCGGATTCCGGGAAGGATTCCGTGGGTAAATTCGCCTTGTGTTGGCGACTAGGTCCTTGTGAGGCTTAGGGGGTAATTCTCCACCTTGTGCGTGGAGACTAGGTCGAGGGTAGATCTAGGGGTGGCTAGAGGCCTTATCTGGGGATAGATAGGCTATAGCCAACCGGTCCTTGGGAGAAGGACAGGTGAAACAACAAAAAGTGTTTTTACATATTTTCGCCTTGATTTCTAGCGTTATAGAAAATAAACATTTGTGTATTCAATTTATTATGAAATAAAATCATGTCTCTTAATGTTCTATTCAATTGATATTATTTCCACTTTGAGAATGTTTTAATTTCTATTTCCATCAAAGTATTAAATTTAACATTTGTATAATTATCTTTGAAATACAATAATAATTTTCATTATCTCTGATATTCTGGAATTGTATTTCATTTAAGATTTCATATGTAAAATCATTGTGGCAATCTTTTTGTTCTGAAGAATATTCTCTGGAAAGCTAACGCCCAGCGTTAAGAGGTAACGCCAGGCGTTAGCAATAGTAAACAAAAAGTTTGTTTCAATTATTTAAAAAGGAATCTTCAATATAATCTTATCTGGAATATTTAAATATAGTTTCTTATAAAATATTCTGAAACTTCAGTTGCAAACTCTAATATTTTAAATTAAGATTTAAATTCCATAAAACCCTTATTCACCCCCCCCCCCCCTCTAAGGGCGTCGTAAGATCCAACACGTGGTATCAGAGCAAGGTTATTCCAATACGGCTTCACAACCGGGAATAATGGCGCTTCATGATCTCGCATCTTCTAGAGGGGATAATTTTTATGAAAATGAAAAATCATTATGTCCACCATTATTTATGGGTGAAAATTATAATGGGTGGAGAATACTTATGGAAAAATTTCTTAAATCCTTGGATATTGAAGTTTGGAATATTACAATTAAAATGCCCCCAATTATTCTTAATAAAAATGAAATGTTTTTAAATGCCAAATCTATGAATAGTCTATATTGTACGCTTGATCAAAATATTTTCAAACTTATTTATACGCATCCTACTGCTTTTGAAGTTTGGAAATTTCTTGAGAATACTTATAGTCTTCCTTCCACAGATAATGAATATGAGTAATTCCTTATGGATCCAATTGAAGAAGACAACATCACAATATTGGACTCATTTGATGACAAAACATCAAGCAAAAGAGAAGACGAAAATTATTGCAAGGTAAGAAAATCTAAATCTTCTCTTTTTGTAACAAATTCTATTTCTACATTTCACGTGCTTAAATTTTTTAAACGTAAAATTTCAAAGTTGAAACATGCTAATTCCAAATTACGTTTAGAAAATAAAACTTTAAAAGCAAACGCTAAAGTAGAATCTTATATTGATGTTTCAAATTCTCATTCATGCTCTTTAATTAAAAAATGCTAAACCTTGTTTTGATTACAATACTTTTAAAGAAGAACTCAAGGTTTTGGAAAAAGGTCTTTTAACTTCAAAAGAGCATAATGAAAATTTGATAAAAGAAAATGATAATTTAAGAGATAAACTAGAATCATTAAAAATGTTTATTCAAAATTGTTCATTTAATAAAAAATCTTTTATTTCTAGTTTATCAAATTATCAAAAGTCTAAAAGCATAACTTCGTATTATAAGAGTATGTCTATAAGAAAGAGTGGAAATGAAAATCATCAAAATAAGAATCAATCATTTACAATTTATTGTAACCCACTCTTTCAACAATCACTTCTAAAGAAAGACAATCACTCTTATAAACTTTCAAAGAATCCATATAATAAAATTCATTATGATTATCAACATCAATGTATTTTGAAAAATAATTTGAATAAACATAAATCCCAAATGAATTATTTTTCAAACAACTATCATTCCAAAAAGATGTCAAATAATCATAATATGAATTTAAAAGATAAACAACCAAAGTATGAATGGAGGCCCAAAATTAAAAAAACACTAACTCCACTTGTAAAGGCCCATTCATCACTATCTCTCCAAAAGCCTACACGATGTATTTGGGTACCCAAAGGAACCATCACACTTGGTCCCCATTGGATACCTAAATCTCTCATTCACTAGGAATCATCGTATTGCATAAAGTAGAAATAAATTAAAAATGAAATATCATTACTCTACTTCATGATATGCTTAATTGTTTTTTTTCTTTTGTTTGTTTTCTTATTTTTGAGCCAACACGTTAAGGTCACTTAGATATATTATGAAATATGACTTTTACATTTTAAGCCTAATGTTTATCAAATCAAAATTGAATTAAATTGAATATAAAGTCATAAAATTTTCAAATGATCCATCTTTCCTTTTTTTTCCTATGTTTCATCCTTTTTAAATCCATTGCGTATAAATGTCTTATATTATCATTATAAATTGAATGCTAAATTTGCTAAATGATATTATCAAGACTAATACAATTACTTTCAAAATTGGATTTCAATGGACTTTTAGGGGTCTTAGACTAAAATATTAAATGCACAACTTATTGCATATTTGTCTATTTTTTGTTGCTGCATATAATAGCCCCTATATTGAAAATCAGAATCAAATAATATCAAAAACAATGTGTTTTAAAATCAAATATTGTAACTCTGTTGTTAACGCCAGGAGTTATCACTAACGCTGATGGTAGCATATTTTCCTAAAAATTCTGCTTTTCTCTGAAAATTTATTTTTACTATCATTATTGTCAAATACCTTGTATTTGTTTTGTCTAATTTCTAAAAATTAAAATCAAAAAGAAAATTTACAAAAATGATGAATATGATTTCACAATCACCACCTTGATCTATTAATATCCTATGCTAAAATTCATTATAATCATATATCATAATTCATGATCCATCAAGACATATCTTAAATCAACTATTTCTATCAACCTTAGGAATTATGAAATATATGGTTGCAATTGGTATTATAGTTTCATATCTTGTTTTGTGTGTGTGATGTGCATCTCTATTGTTTGCATGTATCACATTATCTTTAAACCTATGAATTAACTTGATATCAACAAGATGAAATCAAATAGAATTGTCACTTCTTTCTAGGTCTATGAAAATTCAAAACTCTATGTTTGAATACATGCAATTCAATTATATACTTGTCCATCTTTACATAGCTTTGCACCATGTTGTCCTAACTCATCATACTAGCATCACCGCGTACCATAGATAGAAATCAATGTCCATGCTAGTAATATCTTGCAATGCTAAAGTAAATTATATTACTAAAATCTGAAAATCATATTTTCCTTTGTAGTTATTTGCATGAATAAAACTTTTCTAAATGGATTTAAAAATCAACAATCTTCGATAAAATTGTAAATCCAAAACTAATCATGAAATTATAATACAGTTAATATATTTAAGGTTTACACGCTTAGTATGTCCATATTCATTAAACTTATGATATGTGTCTCACAATAGCGAGGGCGTAGGATTGTGTGCATTAGAGACCTAACCTCTAAGTCATGTCTTGTCCTTAACCGGGGAGGGTTCCAGTGGGGCCTTGCGAGGCACTGGGGGGGAAGAGTGCTAGGTTGAGCATCATCTTTTGTATGCATATGGGATTAACACCCCAACCTACGGCATGTGTGCAGCTCCTCATGCCCATCCGTCACTTAGTACGGGGCTAGAGTGTAGTTATGTTGTTGAGGTATCTTGATCTTAGATATACTTATATTATATTCATTGTATGAATATTATCTCACTCTTTATACATAAATCATGCATATTTATTTTTGTTCTAACATTACATCTTGTGTTTGCATATTTTATTATTTTGAGCTTTAATGATTTTACAAAACACAAGTACTTGAAAAATCACCAAAAACATGCTAAAAGAGCCTTCAAATCTAATCAATATACTCTAAAATTTCAACTGAAGGAAAGGCCTCTTTATAATACAAATGAATTTTGAAAAACATTTTTCAAAAATTCAAGAAATGCAGTTCTGTTTTGGCGTTAAGAAGTTAACGCCTGGCGTTTGCTCCTTTGCTCCAAAATATTTTTTTTTGTTTTGAATTATTTCTGGTATTATTTTAATATTTTGTGTGTGTTTTATTTATCTATTTGTAAAAAGTTTTCTATCTTTTTATTTCCTTTAAAACAGAATTTTATTTTATTTTTTTAAAATTATTATATGTATTTTCTTATGCATTATTTCTCTGGCATAGAATATCATTTACTGATTGGGCTATTAAAGACTTCTATATTTTCCAGAGAATATATATAAAAAAACAAATTCAAAATTACAAAACAATTTCAAAAAACAAAAATATGTTTTTCTTTATGTGTGCTTATTGTTTTGTGCATATATAAAAAAATTCTAAAAATTTATAAAAACTGATTGTTATTCATTGCCATTGTCAAGGATGATTAATTATATTAATTAAAGATTAAATACAATGTTTAATTTAACTTTCAAGTTTCTTAAAAGACATTGTTTTGTATTTATCATGCCTTAAATATTATCTTGTTATGTGCAATGAAATTGATTGTAGATAAACATGTGTAGAAACGCTTAGCATGCCTCTAAGTATGAGTAATGTATTATGTTTTGATAATGATTCATTCACTCACTTATTTTTGATAACCTACATGTGATTACAATCTCATTCTTACATGGTTGTGTAGTGTATAACATAAATGATTAAAATGCATAAATAGCTTAACTACACAACATTGAATTGGTTATTACAATTCTTTCTCTTTCATGCACTTATTCTTTAGAGAGATATGGTTTAAAATGCTATGTTTGCAAAACAAGTGAATTCAGAGTCCTTAGTCACTAAACTAAAAAACAAATAATAAATGACAAGGAAAACTCCACCAAACACTACTCACCCTCCTGATAAGTCTTAATGAGCATTGTGAGCTTGAGCACCTTGGCTTAGAATTGTAAAGTGTCTTGTAGCAAATAATTTATACACCACTTCTCTTAGTACACCGGATCATAAAAAAATTGAAAATAAAGCTAAAAAGTATAAAAGTGATCCCCCAAGCACTACTTTGCACCCTGATAAGTCTTAATAAGCATTGTGTGTGCAGAGCACCTTGGTAGTTGTACTATTTATTCATGTGCATTGAAATATTGTGGAAGTAATAGTATTTGTGTATTTTAATGTTGTGTTATTTCATTATATATGTCATGTGCTTTTGATTGATTCATATGTATGTTTTATCAAAACACTAAATGCAAATTTGTACACATCATTATCCTTCATAAAACTTATACTCATGAGAATTGGATCCTAATGCTCATCTATACTATTCTCTACAAACTTAAGTAAATGCACTAGATAGCAAAGCATGACCGCTACAATGTTTATGTTTACTTGAAATGCAAATTTCATTATATTGTAGTTTGTGTATCTTTTCTTGATATTATGAAATCATGCTTGCAATTTTTTATCTTAATGGAATAGCATCTCTTCAATCTTTAACTCAAACATCAACTTTTCAAATTTTAAACTCATTATCCTTTATATGGTTTTATCTTCTAAAATGATGTTTATGTTTAAGAGTGCTTATTATTCTTAACACCGTGTTTTCCTTTCAGCAAGTGGTATCTTAATATAGAATGCTTACTTTATCATGTCAGTTATGTTGCTTACTACTTTATGTTACATCATGCTTATATTTTTCTCAACAAGTAGTATTTAACAAACTTTTGATTGCATCCTATTTTTCTTCTCGACATAGAACATATTACTCCTTATTGCATACTCTCACTCCTAAACCCTCTTTTGATTCTACCAAAAGGGAAGATTAAATTGCATAAATCTAATATTTAGGGGGAGTGCATTATAATACTATTAAACAAAAAAGGGGTATATTTGTAGGGGGAGTAATCATATAGAAGGTGCATACACTATCATATGCTCGATCATGAAAATCCTTCAATAAGTGGTTCCTTACCTATCTTAAAAGATATACACTCATCCCTACCCACTTTTGTTAATAACAAAGGGGGAGAAGAAATTGAGAAATCTAGTAAAATAGATATTTAGGGGTAGTAAATTATAAGAGAACTATTATGTAGGGGGAGGACTTCATATAGAAAGAGTATGCATTATAGCTATCAAACCTATCATGCTTTTAACCTGTTATTCATGCATATCTTATTACTGCACTTATCTATAAACACAAATGGTTTTAAGTTCATTAATTTCTCATACAGGTATTTGTTATTATCAAAAGGGGGAGATTGTTGGAGCCTATGTTCCGCATCTCTTGGTTTGAGAATAACAAATACCGTGTTGTATTTGATCTAGTATTTTTGTGTTTATAGTGTGCAGGTTGTACAGGAACTATAGCTACACATCCCTATGAATAGTTTGTTGATTGGAAATGACTGTCTAGAAAGATAGCTAACGCTCGCATTAGTAGTTAACGCCCAGCGTTAGCAAACCGCTGAGAAGAAACCGCTGAGAAGGAAAATCGCTGAAATGCAAACTGCGTTCGACGAACTGGAAGCTGCTCTCGACGAACTCTGAAGGCACTCAACGAACTCTGAAGGAACCTGCGGTCGACGAACTCTGAAGGCGCTCGACGAAATCTGAAGGAAGCTGCGTTCGGCGAACGAGGAGTTCCGTTCGATGAAATCTTCTGCGCTCGACGAACTTGAGCTCGACAAGCTGTGTTTGACGAACGAGGGGTTCCGTTCGACGAAATCTTCTGCGCTCGATGAATTTGCACTGGGCAAGCTGCGTTCGACGAAGGAGGAGCTTCGTTCGAGGAACTAAGCCTACGCTCGACGACATTGCGCCCAACAACTTCGTTTGACGAACGAGAAGCTCCGTTCGACAAAATTGTTCCGTTTGACAAAGGTTGGTTCTGTCACGATCTCGGCGGTTTGCACGATCCAGACGATTGCGGTTTTTCTGTTCGACGAAGGGTGCGTTCGACGAAGGCGCGTTCGACGAAATTTGTTTTCGTTCGACGAAATTTTATTCAACCACGCTCCTGAGTTTATGTACGATCTCAGCAACTGCCTCACTAACGCCGGGCGTTAGCCTTAATGCACGTGTTAGCTTCCGAGGCTATTTAGAAGTGCAGCTCCTCTCATTCAAATGATAAGATAGATGATTCCAGAATTCTGATACTTTGTAGAGAGGTTCGTGTACAACAAATTAAGATAACTCCCTTGGGCTAACATGATGATCTAAAGAAGATTTTGAAGGTGAAGGTCTACAACGCATATTCCATACGAAGGACGATCGTTTCAAGAACGCCAACATCTACATTGACTTCGTCTTCAACTTAAGAATTTCTTGGGGAGTTTCTCTTTACTTATCTTGTAATCTTTTATTTTTTTCCTTTTTGTATTTTGTGTGGAGAAATCGTTCGGTGAGAACGTCGGATTCCGGGAAGGATTCCGTGGGTAAATTCGCCTTGTGTTGGAGACTAGGTCCCTGTGAGGCTTAGGGGGTAATTCGTTGCCTTGTGTGTGGCGACTAGGTCGAGGGTATATCTAGGGGGTCGTTAGAGGCCTTATCTGGGGATAGATAGGCTATAGCCTACCGGTCCTTGGGAGAAGGACCGGTAAAACATAAAAAAGTATTTTTACATATTTTTGCCTTGATTTCAAGCTTTATAGAAATTAAACATTTGTGTATTCAATTTATTATGAAATAAAATCATGTCTCTTAATGTTCTATTCAATTGATTTTATTTCCTCTTTGAGAATGTTTTAATTTCTATTTCCATCAAAGTATTAAATTTAACATTTGTATAATTATCTTTGAAATACAATAATAATTTTCATTATCTCTGATGTTCTGGAATTGTATTTCATTTAAGATTTCATAAGTAAAATCACTGTGGCAATCTTTTTGTTCTGAAGAATATTCTCTGGAGAGCTAACGCCCAGCATTAAGAGGTAATGACAGGCGTTAGCAACAGTAAACAAAAAGTTTGTTTCAATTATTTAAAAAAGAATCTTCAATATAATCTTATCTGGAATATTTAAATATAGTTTCTTATAAAATATTCTGAAACTTCAGCTGCAAACTCTAATATTTTTAATTAAGATTTAAATTCCATAAAACCCTTATTCACCACCCCCCCCCCCCCCCCCCCCCCGCTCTAAGGGCGCCGTAAGATCCAACAATATTCATTAATTTGATATTTCTTTCATTAAGAGTTTGTTCAAACAATTTTGTCTTAATTGAATTATTTTTTAAAGAAATAATTTGATCTTTTGATGTTTTTAAAGTATTTTCAAAATTTAAGTTGTTTATTTCTGTTAACTTTGTTCTGAAAGATGTGATTTCTTTCTCAGATTCAATTAAATCTAAGCAGAGAATTTTAAAGTCATCTTTGATATCAGTGGAATTAAAATCAAGTTTAGATACTACCTGATCTGCATCATTTTTAGATTCTGATTCTTCAGAATTGTTTCCTAAGGCATTGATAGTCATCATGCAGAAGGTTCTTTCATCTGCATCATCTTCATCATAACTGGAACTGGATGAAGATGCACATAGGAGGTCTTGAGCTGGAATATTCTTTGTTTTGTGCCATGAGTTTAAAAAAAACTCTAAAATAAATTTAAGATCTAATTGATCTTTATGATTCAGGTGTTAGCCTGTAAATAATCAACTACCCTCTGATACCAATTGAAAGTCAATTGATATGCTATGATACCAATTGAAAGTGAGGTTAGATCTTTGATTTACTCTAGAGGGGGGTGAATAGAGTATTAAAAACTTTTCACTTAATTTTATAGCGGAATTAAAATAGTGTTACTTATATGTGTATGCAGAGTGATTTATAAAAACTAAATAAAACAAATCAACACACAGCACAGCACACAGAAAATCACAAAACAGAGGACACAAGGATTTTTATAGTAGTTCCCCAATAAACCTGGGTACGTCTACTCTTCTACCACACTTGGTAGGATCCACTAGGTTTTTGATCAGGTGCCCTATCACCAAGGGGTTTTTGATCAGGTGACCACACACCAAGGAGCTTTTGATCAGGTGCTCTAACCAAACCACAGGTTTCTGTTTAGGTGCCCTGCCACCAATGGGTTAACTTTTGAAGGGAGTTATAACCCTGTACAAGATGGGATAAGAAGGGTTAGATGTTCTTCTCTGTCAATATTCTGAGAGAAGACTCTAGTAGATTGATGGTGTAAAGCTCCTCTATCTGATTGAAAATGTTTGACAGTAGATGGCTGGAGCTTTCTCTTGAATAAATTGATCTTCCTGTAGCTGATGAATCTGGAAGAATAAGTTCTTCATATTATTGTTGCTCTTTAAAGATCTGATCTAGCAGCAGAAATACTAAGAGAATAGAGTTGATGATCCCAGTGAATGAGTGCTGCTTGAGGAATAAGATGAAGATGATCTGTAGAACTTTTTCTTTCTTCTTCCTGTATATTTTTCCCGACTGTTTCTTCTTCCTCTTTCTTTTTCCTGTATAGCTATTTTGTGATAGGTTCTGTCGTAAAAAACTGTAAGTGATAATACTACTGTATATCTTCTATCCTTATTCCCTTTTGAAATATTTCACAGATTTGAAATTCAAATCCCTTATTTTAAGGAATAAAATATTCTGAAGAGATATAACCTGTACTGCAAATCTGATACGCCGTTTACCTTTTTCCTTTTCCATGAACATGTCCTTTTCCGCTAAATGTCAATGGCTATAATCTCAAAATAATAAAAGGAAAGATGTAATCCTTACTTATCTGAAAGAATAGAGCCATTTCAGAAGAGATCTGAGTTCAGAGGATAGAATAATATAATCTGTCTGAAATAAATCTGCTGTAGAGAAATTTTCGTCGATCTGAAACACAAGTTCATCGAACAGAATTGGATTCGTCGATCTCAGAGCTGTGTTCGTCGATCTGAAGATATTTGTCGAACGCAGACTGAGTTCGTCGAACGGACGAATTCGTCGACCGCTGAACTAAGCAAATTCGTCGACCGCTGAGACTGAAAAATTTCGTCGACCGCTGAGCCTGGATAATTTCTTCGACCGCTGAGACTAGATAATTTCGTCGACCGCTGAGCCTGGATAATTTCGTCGACCGCTGAGACTGCATAATTTCGTCCACTATCCGCAGGACTTGGCGCTTTAAATCCTTCCCGCCGTTCCCATTTCTATAAATAGTCTCCGTCTTTTTCTTTCTAACCACCGCATTTACTACTCTTCCTTCACTCTTCTCTTCTTCCAGCTCTCTCGTAGATCCTAGCTCGCGCTCGCTGCCTTTTGACTCGCATCCTTACGTCATCATGGTCGCAGATGTGGAATCGGAGGGGCGGGCCAAGTGCATTGGTGCCTTCCGCAAGGGCCTTTTCATCTGCGCCAACCTCACTTCGGAGGAGCACCTTGCCATGGTAGACAACTACATCCCTCCTAGATTTGTGGCTTGCCGCCCTACCAAGCGAGACACCATCAGCGATCCCTACTCCAACGAGCTCGCAATCCCCATCGCCCATTTTGAAAATGGGCTGCGACTCCCACTCTGGCCCGAAGTGCGCCAGGTATATATACATTTTTTCCTTTCATTGCCATAATATTCCTGGCTCGCCGAGCGAAGAGTGTTCTAACCCTTACCGATTCCTTTAGGTATTCAAGTACTTCGGCGTTCTGCTGAGCCAGCTGACGCCGAATGCGATTGCAGTGGTAGTCACTTTCGCCAGCTATTTGCGGGCGGAGAGGATCGAGTTCAATCTGCTCGTCTTCCGCAAGGTGTTCTCTTTTCGCGCCTACAAGGACGGGATGGCCCACTTCGCGAGCCAGCATGTCACCATCTATGAGACGGTGAATAAGACTCACTATTGGACGCAGAAATATGTCCTAGTGAAGGGTCCATTCGGCAACGTCTCCTACTCTCCCCTCCAGCGGGACGAGGCCACCTACCGCCCGCCCGCCTCACTGGGGGGCGATGACGCGAAGCTCTACCAATATCTGACCAGGAAGAACTTCGAAGTCTCCTTCCTCTGATAGAGAATGGACTCGCTGATGCCCTTCCCCCAGGGAGAAGGTTTGACTCGCACTCGCCGACTTCCCCTTACCCTTTCTTTCTTGTTTGCTAACGTTTCTAACTTCTTTTCAGGAGAGCACGATCTTCCGCTCAACCCCCCGCACGCGCAGTCCTCGACCCTCACCACTGGCTCGCTCACGAGTGCGGCCGCCGAGGCGTGCCGTGACCTCCCAAGCTCTTCGTCGAGAAAGAAGCGCCCCCTCCTCCAGGCCGACTCGCCTAACAAGGATTGGCAAAGAAGACCAAGAAATCCCCCCCCCCCCCCCCCCGCATCTAAGGTGAAGGAAATTGTGGATTTGTCCGAGCCAGAGACCCCCCTCTCCCCGTCGGCGAACCAAAAGCCAGCCGATGAGAGTGGCGAGCCAGGTGGCTCCACCGACAAGCCCAAGCCGACGAGCAACAAGATTTTCGGGCTCGGCGCAAAGATCCCGGATGCAGTCGGCGAGCCGATGCTCACATGGGACCCTGAGCAGAACAAGATCGTTTTCTCCTCTCTCCTCCCCTCCTGGGTGGAGAGTGACAAAGTTGGGAGCAAGGTGTTCGCCCTCGCCTTCGAGCTCTACGGTCGCGAGGACGCCTCCCTCTTTCGGGCCTTCACGCCAAAAGGACTCGTGTATGACGCCATGCGAGCCCAGTTCCGGGCGATGGAGCTTACCAATATGGTGGGCCGCCGGTACTTCACCGCGGATAAGGAAATCATAGAGCTCAATGGCGAGCTTCGAAAAGCCGCGGATGAGGTCGCGGAGCTTAAGGGAAAGGAGGCCTTGTCTGAGGGCCTCCTCGCCAGCCTCCAAGGCGGCCTGGTAAGTAATGCATGTAAGAAGTCTTTTCCTGTCTCGCTATGCTTTACCTTTTTCTAACTTCCCTTCTGCAGGATGCTGAGCCCGCGAGTAAGCAAGCCGCGAGGATCACCGACCTGGAGATGGAGAACAATTATCTCAAGGCACAGGTTCGCGAGCTAACTCTGGCAGTGTTTCCCTCGCCCCCTCCGCGAGCCGGGACTCGAGGCCAGTCGCAAGGTGAAAAGGAGGCAGCTCGCAAGAACTCGATGGGGATCGCTGAACTCGTCTTTGACACCCTTAAAGGGGTGGGCCTGATCGTCCCTGACCTAGAGCTCACCGCTAAGGACGTCGTTCCTGACCTGTTCGGGCCGATCTCTGAGGTGGGAGATCGTGGGAGCGATTGAAGAATTCTTGGGCAGCTTTGATGTTTTTATTTTTTCTTCAGTGTAAAACTTTTGTTTTGACCGGCGAGTTCGCCGTTAACTATAAACATCTTTTGATCAATGAAAAGAAATATTTTGTCTATTTTTAGGTGTAATTTCTTTTTTATTTCTTACTCGCACTCGCGCTTTCATTCATGCTCGCGTGACTCTATATCTTAGACATTCCCTTATTTCTGAACTTTCCTTCGCTAAGAGACTTCGTTAGATAGACCCGCCTAGTTTTTCTGGCCGAGGTGAAGTCGGGCCCGCTTTGCACCTCTGGCTCACTCCATAGGGAAACTTGTGAGCGGACTCAACGTTACCCTGCCTCGCTCGCGCTCGCTCTTTGTGAGCTCCCAAGGCTTCTTTTTGACTCACGTGCCGACGGACCCTTCTTGGTTTGCTATTTTTACATATGCCCTCGAAATTTACAAGCCTATTCGCGAGCCTGGGCCCGGCTCGGAGAATTTAGCGACCACCCTACTCAGTCGCCCCACTTTTACCCTTTGACCTAGGCATGTTTCATCCGTCGTGTCTTTTTATTCCACGCGAGTGAGCCCCCGGGCTCGCCTCCCCTAGGCCTTGAGATTTTTTGCGGACCAAGCTTCTTATCATGGAGAACCTACTTGTCAGCCTCTACAAAGATCAACCTGGGCCACCGACTACAAGAGCCCGGCAGCAGAATTGATCTGGGGCACTCCAGCACCAAAGAAATTGCCACTTGCCAGCCTCTCCAGAGATCAACCTGGCCTATCGTCTATGAGATCCCTGCAGCGGAATCGATCTGGGGCACTCCAGCACCAACACTTGTTACCTTGCCAGCCTCTCCAGAGATCAACTTGACCCACCGTCTATGAGAGCCCGGCAGTGGAATCGATCTGGGGCACACCAGCACCAACTCTTATTACCTTGCCAGCCTCTCCAGAGATCAACCTGACCAACCGTCTATGAGAGCCCGGGAGCGGCATCGATCTGGTGCATTCCGACACCAAAACTTGTTACCTTGCCAGCCTCTCTAGAGATCAACCTGACCCACCATCTATGAGAACCCGGCAGCGGAATCGATTTGGGGCACTCCAGCACCAACGCTTGTTACCTTACCAGCCTCTCCAGAGATCAACCTGACCCACCGTCTATGAGAGCCCGGCAGCGGAATCGACTGGGGCATTCCGGCACCAAAGAACTTGTCACTTGTTAGCCTCTCCAGAGGTCAACCTGACCCATTGTCTATGAGAGCCCGGCAGCGGAATCAATCTGGGGCACTCCAGCACCAATGTTTGTTACCTTGCCAGCCTCTCCAGAGATCAACCTGACCCACCCTTCTATGAGAGCTCGGCAGCGAAATCGATCTGGTGCATTCCGGCGCCAACACTTGTTACCTTGTCAGCCTCTCTAGAGATCAACCTGACTCACCGTCTATGAGAGCCCGGCAGCGGAATCGATCTGGCGCATTCCGGCATAGAACACTTGAGGATTCCTGTTTAGAAACTGCTTTAAAACCAATATACAGAGAGTAAAACATATAACAAGTTAATTACAAAAACTTTAAGGATAGAATCGCTTCAAGTCATCCCCACTCCTGGCTCGGCCGATAGGTATCCCTTCCACATCTAGGAGGTGGTACCCTCCTGACTTGAGCACTTCGTTTACAATGTAAGGCCCCTCCCAGTTGGCCTCAAGCTTACCTATAACGGCCCCTCTTCCTGCCGCATCTACCTTCTTCAGGAACATGTCCCCCCTTTCGAACTGTTTTATTCTGATGTGTTGATCAAATTACCTGCCCATCCTCCTCTTGACTTCCTCCTGCCGAATAGTAGCGAGGTCTCGGAGCTCTTCTACTAGGTCCAAAGACAGCCTTTGTTCTGTGTTATTTTCCACTAGCCATTCTTCATCCCCTTCGCCCGCGGCGACCACCCTGGGGGTTTTCACCTCGAACTCTATCGGGAGGACAGCCTCGGACACGTGAGAGAGTTTGAACGGAGTCTCCCTGGTGGCGGTATTTGGAGTAGTCCTCATGGCCCAAAGGACCGAGGGCAGCTGCTCTACCCAGTTGCCCCTGAGGTTCTCCACATTCTTCTTGAGTAGGTTGACAATTACCTTGTTCGCTGCATCCACCTGGTCATTACTCCTTGGGTGGTGGAACGACGCGAACCTGAGGTCTATGCCGAGTTAGGTGCAGAAACTGACAAACTCTTCGCTGGCGAATTGTGTCTCATTGTCCGTCACTATGGCCAGTGGGAGCCCGTGCCTGCAAATTATCTCACCCCACACAAAATTTCTTACCACTTGGGACGTTACCTTAGCCAGCGCCTTTACTTCTATCCACTTGGAGAAGTAATCGATCATCACCAATAGAAACTTCCTTTGGCCACTAGCTTGCGGGAATGGGCCTACCAGGTCCAAACCCCATATAGCAAAGGGCCAGGGAGCTGTGATGGTTCGGAGTCTCTGAGATTGCAAGAGCTGGAGAGGAGCGAACAACTGACACTTTGAACATTTTCTTGTGAACTCCACTGCATCCTTGCTAAGGGTAGGCCAAAAGTAGCCTTGCCTCAACACTCTACCTTCCAAGGTTTGGCTCCCGGAGTGACTGCCACATTCCCCCAAGTAGATTTCTTCGAGGACTCTCGGGACCTCCTCCTCTGATACACAACAGGCCAGGATCCCCGAGAGCATTTTCCTGTATAGTCCTCCTACATGCAAGGAATAATAAGCCAACTTATACCTGAAGCATCGTTAATCCACGTCCCCTTCGGCGAACTTCCTCGATGACAGGAAGGCGATGAAGGGATCCATCCATGATGCTCGCTGATCTACCTTCATCAGCTCCCCTTCCTCGATGGAAGGTCGGAAGAGTTCTAATACGGTCCCCCCAGCTCGAGGGCCAAACTTGGCTAGAAGGTCTGTCGTGGTGCTCTCCTCCCTGGGCACATGCTTGATGGAGAAAGTGCGAAATTGCCCGATGACCCTCTTGACCTTCTCCAGGTAGCGCTGGAGGGTCGGCTCCTTTGCCTCGAATTCCCCCTGACTTGGCATGCCATCACCATGGAGTCCATTGTGTAACACCCCAGTTTTGCGGAGCGGAGAGTTAACGTTGAGAATGGCAAATTTTCTTAACGCACGATCGTGCATTTTCTTGATGAACGATCGATACGACCGTGCGTGCTCTCCTACCGGCAAAATGGTGGTTCTGTATTTAATCGTGCGTTCTAACGCACGGTCGTGCGTTCGACCGTGCGTTCGGTAACAGATCCGTAAAACAGCTATTTTTGGGCGTTCGATTGGATTAGATCTTGATCGGATGACCCAAATGATTCGCTGGGGGGACTTAGGGCGTGGATGAGGGGTTATTCCCTCATTCTTTCAAGTCCTTTCTCTCTCTTAGGTTGGATAAAGGAGAAGGGTGCAAGGAGGAAGAAGAAGTAGAATCCGCCATTGTTGGAGCTTCGGAGCTCCGTTCGCCGATCCGAGACCGGCAGCGCGTAGAGAACGTCGAGACGCTTCTTCTTCTCAGTTTCTTTTCAAGTTTCCATGGGTAGGAGGAGATCTCAAAAGGTAACGACATTTCTCCTCCCGGTCTTTAGGATGCGTGCATGGCATCCCTTATTTTCTGCATTTTTTGGCACCGGATCCGTCAAGTGAGAGGGATCCGGGTCGCCTTGGTTCAAAAGGAACCATCGGGTTGATTGAGTCCGTCCCCGACATGATTTGCACTAGAGATCTGCTCCGTTAGCGGATTAAGCATTGTGGGTGAAGCCGGATTTGCGACCGTTGGTCCGATTCGGTGATGTTGATTGATGCGCATTTTAGGGGTTTTGCTAGAAATCTGATTGCAGAGAAAACATCGTTGTGATGCCCTTGTAATTTCGTATGAGAACGAATGTTGGTTTGTGGGCGGGGAAATATTGTGCGTGATTAATGGCTTGTGATGGTGGCATGAACAGGTGGGGTTCTTGGGCATGGGCTACGATGCCCCTTTGGGAAATTGATGGTGGCAAGAACAGGTGGGGTTCTTGGCCATGGGCTACGATGCCCTTTGGGGGAACTGATGAGTACCCTATGATGGTGGCAAGAACAGGTGGGGTTCTTGGCCATGGGCTACGATGCCCTTGGGGGTAGTGATGAATACCCTGTGGTTGTGATTGATTGTGGCAAGAACAGGTGGGGTTCTTGGCCATGGGCTACGATGCCCCTTGGGGAAAAACTGATGAGTACCTTTGTGTTTGTGATGTGATGATGATGTATAATGATGTGCTAGATTCATACGCTTTAGGGTGCCTTGGGTGAAACCCGGGTTTGCATTTATTTTGCATTGGTAGGCCCCTTTTATTATCTGCTCAACATAGAAACGTGGATGATGTTTGTGACACTCATGCCTGTATTTATGCTGTTTTTCTTTATGTACATTTGCATACGAAGTGCTGACTTGCAGGGTGAAGTAGTTCCCCGGGGTCCGCTAGGACGGGCGGGAGGAGGGATGTTGTTACACTGTTTGTGGTCATCCATAGCTGACCCTCGTTTACCGCTCTTTGTGATTTGGTTGCAGGGCAAGAATCGCAGGCTGGACCCAGCGCGCCGGCCAAAAAGGCCTAAAGCCTCATGAAGTGCTTAGTTTGTTTTTCGACATTACTTTCTTTATATTATGTTGTAACCGGCTTGCATGCCGAGGTAGTTTAGGGAAAAACTATCTTTCCCCTTTTGTTGGGATGTCTTTTTAGTATTGAATGTTTGGTGATTTGGACTTTGGTTTTGTAAGGCCTTAAGGCCGGTTGGACTCCTATGTATTGTGGACAATCTCTGTGGTTTTAGTTTGTTTCCGCTGTGTTGTCTGAGTTTTGAGATTGAGTAGTTAATATTATCTTTTAATACTAAAGCTGTGGCGGTTATATTATGTGGGGTCCCGGCCGGACCCATATTATATGGTCATTATAGAGGAGGTGTTACAATTTGGTATCAAAGCGAGGTTGAGTATTTTTGCGAGGTCTAGTGTATTTGGATCGCGTAAGAGATTGTCCACATAGGAGTATTGTGCGGGATCATGAGTATCCCTGTGTTCGAGTTTTGCGAATAGAACTTGATTAGTGTGTTTCCTTGCTTATGCTAGGATGTTGGCGACAAAGCGGGGACATCGAGGAGGCAGGAGGAGCCTTCGGGGAGCAGTGCTACTGCTCCGGGCATCATGATTATGGGCATATCCTCGGCTGATTTCTGTCGCATGCTAGCAGAAGCTTTGGTGTCAGCTCTAGCGGTGAGAGTGTCGTCGGTTACGACGCCTGTCACCCCAGAGGGATCTTGAGAGTTGACAGTTCCTAGAGCGTTGGAGAGATATCCTGACCAAACCCAGAGTCAAAAGGACGTTGGAGAAGGGCAAGGTGAAGGGAAACCTCCCATTTCACAGTGGAAATCGGAGGGAAGCCGAGGAAGGAAAAGATCTCGTTCCTGTAAGCCTAGTGAGAGAATCGGTGCAGCTTCAGGGGAGATCCGCTCCAAGAGACTCATGTCGTGCTTTAAGTGAGGAAAGGTGGGCCACATCGCTCGTTTCTGTTCCAAGGGTAGAGCTGAGTCGGAGCAGGGGCTGGAACAGTCGGTGCGTTCCAGTCTTAGTCATGCGGAAAAGGGAAAATCAGTGGAGTCGTGCGCTTCACTCTTTCCTCTGGTGCAGTCTAGTGATTCTGCCCTTGGGCAGCAAGAGACGTTTTGTCAACCCGATGTGACGACAGGTACGAAAAGTTTAGATTTTCGTTTGTTATCTTAAATCCGTTTGCGACCTTTCGGATTCGTCATGCGCTTATCTAGGTTTCGTGCTAGTTTTGGTTACCCCTCTAGAGTGATGTTCGACACGGGAGCGTCACACTCTTTTCTTGCGGAAAGTTTTATCCGGAAGATTGATGCTGAGTCCGTAGAGGCAGAGGTGGAGCTGAGTGTGCGCATGCCGAATGGGTCTTTCATGACTACCATGAGGAAAGGACGCATCGTGATGCAAATTGGCAATAGTGATTTCGTGTTGGTAGCAGCGATTCTGCCACTAGCCGAATTCGACGTTATCTTGGGTATGGACTGGCTTGCAGCGCAGCGATCTAGTATCGACTGCCAGTTGAAGGTGGTAACCCTGAGAGGTGAAGGTAGAGCAGAGGTCAAGTTTGAGGGCCTAAGCGGAGTGGCTTGCTCCCTGATTTCCGCTATGCAAATGAGGCGTGCGGTAAACCAAGGAGGCGATGCGTTTTTAGCTTTGTTGGAGAATCACTCCACAAAGTTAGCTATTGGAGAAGTTCCGGTGGTGGAAGAATTTGAGGATGTATTCCCCGAGGAGCTTCCGGGAGCACCTCCTCAGCGTGAAATTGATTTCTCGATAGAGTTGGTACCGGGTGCGAGGCCGGTGTCGCATCCTCCGTTTAGGATGGCACCGAAGGAACTGGCCGAGCTAAAGGTTCAGTTGCAAGATTTGTTAGAGCAAGGGTACATTAGGCCCAGCTCTTCGACGTGGAGCGCGCCGGTATTGTTTGTGAAGAAAAAGGACGGAAGTATGCGGTTGTGCATTGACTACCGTGAGTTAAATAAGTTGACCGTCAAGAATAAATATCTGATTCCTCGAATCGATGATTTGTTCGACCAGTTAGTGGGGTCGGTGGTGTACTCCAAGTTGGATTTGAAATCGGGGTACTACCAGTTGAAGATTCAAGAAGAGGACGTTGCCAAGACAGCGTTTGGGACTCGGTATGGACACTACGAGTTTTCGGTGATGCCGTTCGGACTGACGAACGCGCCATCTGTGTTCATGGATTTGATGAACAGGGTTTTTCGCCCGTTCTTAGATTCGTTCGTGGTGGTGTTTATTGATGATATTTTGGTGTATTCAAAATCGGAGGCAGAGCATGAGTCTCACTTGAGGCAAGTATTGCAGACTCTAAGGGAGAATCAGCTTTATGCTAAGTTCTCAAAATGCGAGTTTTGGATCGAGAAGGTGTCTTTCTTGGGTCACGTAATTAGTGGAGATGGGGTGGCGGTAGATCCAGCGAAGATTGAAGCCATTAGGGATTGGCCTGTATTGAGAACCGTGGCGGAAGTCCGGAGCTTCCTTGGACTAGCCGGTTATTACAGAAGGTTCGTGGAGAACTTTTTGCGGATGGCGTTGCCCCTCACCACTCTCACTCGCAAGGACCAAAGGTTCGTATGGACACCGGAGTGTGCCCGTGCATTTGAGAATTTGAAGGAAAGGTTGATGTCTGCTCCAATCCTTAGTCTTCCTAGTGGGACAGAAGGATTTCAGATTTTCAGCGACGCGTCAGGTTGCGGGTTGGGTTGCGTGCTGGTGCAGCACGGCAAGTTGATCGCTTATGGGTCAAGGCAGTTAAAGACTCATGAGAGGAATTATCCCGTCCATGATCTGGAGTTGGCGGCGGTAATCTTTGCGCTAAAATTATGGCGGCACTACGTTTATGGTGAGAAGGTGGACATCTTCACGGATCACAAAAGCCTGAGGTATCTCCTAGACCAAAAGGATCTGAATATGCGACAGCGTAGGTGGGTCGAGTTCCTTGGGAACTACGACGTGGAGATTCAGTATACGCCGGGTAAAGCCAACGTGGTGGCGGATGCCCTGAGTAGGAAGTACTCCGGGCAAGGTAATTGGATGGAGGTGCATGGCGAGCGTTTGATTCGAGACTTGGAGTCTCTTGACATTTCTTGTGTGGCTAGAGGTGAGTCTGGCGTGGCTCGTTTGAACTGGGTTGAAATTCAGTGTGATATAACGGATCGAATCCGAGAGGCGACCAGTGCGGACGAAGAGTGCCAATAGTTGGTGTTGGAGGCTCAGCAAAGCGAAGGCACTGCTTTGGAGATGGTTGGTGGGATTTTGAAAAGAGACGGAAGGATTTGTGTTCCGCGCTTTGGCAAGCTTCGCGGGGAGTTAATGTTTGAGTCTCACTTTACGAAGTACTCCGTTCATCCAGGAAGTACAAAGATGTACGCGGATATGAAGAAATCTTTTTGGTGGCCTGGGATGAAGCGGGATGTAGCTGAGTACGTAAGCAGATGTCAGACATGTGCCTTGGTGAAGGCTGAGTGCCAAAGGCCCGGTGGGTTCTTGAAGCCTCTTCCCATCCCCGAATGGAAGTTCGATGACATCTCTATGGATTTTGTGCATGGTTTGCCTCGATCGCAGCAGGGTAACGATGCGATTTGGGTGATAGTGGATCGTCTGACGAAGGTAGCCCACTTCATTCCGAATTAGAAGGGCGATGGCGTGGAGAAGCTCGTGGAGCTTTATGTTCGAAACATTGTGCAGTTGCACGGGATTCCGAAGAGCATCGTTAGTGATCGCGATGGGCGGTTCACCTCGAAGGACTGGAGATTAGTGCAGAAAAGTCTAGGCACAAAGCTCAAGTTTAGTACCGTGTTCCATCCGCAGACCGATGGTAAGACGGAGCGAACGAACCGTACGTTGGAGGACATGTTGAGGATGTGTGCTCTCGACTTTGGCAAAGGTTGGGAAGACCATCTTTTCATGGTGGAGTTCGCCTATAATAATAGCTTCCAGGCGAGTATCAAGATGGCGCCATACGAAGCGTGGTATGGAAGGAAGTGTCGAACGCTGATGTCTTGGGCAGAGGTGGGAGACACTAAGCTTTTGGGAAAACAAGTGGTGGAAGATGCTTGCGAGATTGTGCAGACGATTCAGGAGCGCATGAAGGTTTCTCAGGATCGGCAAGCGAAGTATTTTAATGCGCGCCACAGAAATGTGGAGTTTGCAGTGGGCGACATGGTCTACTTGAAGATCAAGCCGTTCAAGGGTGTTTTGCGGGTGCGGCGACTCAAGAAGTTGAGTCCGAGATTTTTGGGTCCGTTCGAGGTTACGGAACGTATAGGCGAAGCAGCCTGTCGTTTGGCGTTGTCCGCAGAGCTGAGTGTATTACATGATGTTTTTCATGTCTCTGTGCTGAGGAAATCTTTGGTGGAGCCGAGCGTCGTGTTCGAAGCGGCGGCGGTGCCGGTGATGGAGGATTTGGGGGCGAGGGTTCGCCCGATTTGCGTGGAGGATTCGGAAGTCCGGCAGTTGCGTAACAAGGAAGTCAAGCTTGTAAAGGTGCGATGGGACAACTGCGGGCGAGACAAATTCTCTTGGGAGCGTGAGCAAGCGATGCGGGAGGACTTCCCGGAACTTTTTTCATCAGGTATGCATCGCAGTTTTCTGTTTCAGCTTTGAAATTTCGGGGACGAAATTCTTTTAAGGGGGGTGGAGTTGTAACACCCCAGTTTTGCGGAGCGGAGAGTTAACGTTGAGAATGGCAAATTTTCTTAACGCACGATCGTGCGTTTTCTTGACGCACGATCGATACGACCATGCGTGCTCTCCTACCGGCAAAATGGTGGTTCTGTCTTTAATCGTGCGTTCTAACGCACGGTCGTGCGTTCGACCGTGCGTTCGGTAACAGATCCGTATAACAGCGATTTTTGGGCGTCCGATTGGATTAGATCTTGATCGGATGACCCAAATGATTCGCTGGGGGGACTTAGGGCGTGGATGAGGGGTTATTCCCTCATTCTTTCAAGTCCTTTCTCTCTCTCTTAGGTTGGAGAAAGGAGAAGGGGGCAAGGCGGAAGAAGAAGTAAAATCCGCCATTGTTAGAGCTTCGGAGCTCCGTTCGCCGATCTGAGACCGGCAGCGCGTAGAGAACGTCGAGACGCTTCTTCTTCTCCATTTCTTTTCAAGTTTCCATGGCTAGGAGGAGATCTCAAAAGGTAACGACATTTCTCCTCCCGGTCTTTAGGATGCGTGCATGGCATCCCTTATTTTCTGCATTTTTTGGCACCGGATCCGTCGAGTGAGAGGGATCCGGGTCGCCTTGGTTCAAAAGGAACCATCGGGTTGATTGAGTCCGTCCCCGACATGATTTGCACTAGAGATCCGCTTCGTTAGCGGATTAGGCATTGTGGGTGAAGCCGGATCTGCGACCGTTGGTCCGATTCGGTGATGTTGATTGACGCGCATTTTAGGGGTTTTGCTAGAAATCCGATTGCGGCAAAAACATCGTTGTGATGCCCTTGTAATTTCGTATGAGAATGAATGTTGGTTTGTGGGCGAGGAAATATTGTGCGTGAGTAATGGCTTGTGATGGTGGCATGAACAGGTGGGGTTCTTGGCCATGGGCTACGATGCCCCTTTGGGAAATTGATGGTGGCAAGAACAGGTGGGGTTCTTGGCCATGGGCTACGATGCCCTTTGGGAGAACTGATGAGTACCCTATGATGGTGGCAAGAATAGGTGGGGTTCTTGGCCATGGGCTACGATGCCCTTGGGGGTAGTGATGAATACCATGTGGTTGTGATTGATTGTGGCAAGAACAGGTGGGGTTCTTGGCCATTGTCTACGATGCCCCTTGGGGAAAACTGATGAGTACCTTTGTGTTTGTGATGCGATGATGATGTATGATGATGTGCTAGATTCATACGCTTTAGGGTGCCTTGGGTGAAACCCGGGTTTGCATTCATTTTGCATTGGTATGCCCCTTTTATTATCTGCTCAACATAGAAACGTGGATGATGTTTGTGACACTCATGCATGTATTTATGTTGTTTTTCTTTATGTACATTTGCATACGAAGTGCTGACTTGCAGGGTGAAGTAGTTCCCCGGGGTCCGCTAGGACGGCCGGGAGGAGGAATGTTGTTACACCGATTGTGGTCAGCCATAGCTAACCCTCGTTTACCGCTCTTTGTGATTTGGTTGCAGGGCAAGAATCGCAGGCTGGACCCAGCGCGCCGGCCAAAAAGGCCTAAAGCCTCATGAAGTGCTTAGTTTGTTTTCCTGCATTACTTTCTTTATATTATGTTGTAACCGTCTTGCATGCCGAGGTAGTTTAGGGAAAAACTATCTTTCCCCTTTTGTTGGGATGTCTTTTTAGTATTGAATGTTTGGTGATTTGGACTTTGGTTTTGTAAGGCCTTAAGGCCAGTTGGACTCCTATGTATTGTGGACAATCTCTGTGGTTTTAGTTTGTTTCCACTGTGTTGTCTGAGTTTTGACATTGGGTAGTTAATATCATCTTTTAATACTAAAGCTGTGGCGGTTATATGCTGTGGGGTCCCGGCCGGACCCATATTATATGGTCATTACAGGGGAGGTGTTACACGTTGAGACCTCCACGTCCTGTACTCCCAGCTCCCGGGCCAGCCGCAGGCCCGCTATCACGGCCTCGTACTCAGCCTGGTTGTTGGTAATTGGAAAATGGATGCTTAAGGCTTGCTCGATCTTAGTCCCTTGGGGGCTTATCAGGATGATTCCTCCTCCATAGGAGTGTTTTCCTGACGCACCATCCACTGGTATCTTCCATGCCACCGGGGGAGGTGATTCATGCTCCCCCATTTCGGTTGTGTAGTACGCCATGAAGTCTACCACTGCTTGTGCCTTGATCGACATCCTAGGCACGGACGCGATGTCGAACTCACTCAGCTCCACGGACCATTTTGCTAGCCTCCCCGAGTGCTCCACCCCTTCCATGACTTTTCGAAGCGGGTGGTCGGTCACCACATTGATTGAATGCACTTGGAAATAAGGTCAGAGCTTCCGGGCCGGTACCACCAATGCGAAGGCCAACTGTTCTAAAATGGGGTATCGGAGCTTCGCCTTCCTCAGCACTCGGCTGATGTAGTAGATTGGAAACTGCCTTCTCCCTTCTTCCGGACCAATACCGAACTTACTGCTGCTGATCCTACCCCTAAGTATAGGGATAGATCCTCTCCTTGCCTTGGCCTCTGGAGTAGAGGAGTCTGAGTGAGCTGCTCTTTCAAAGCATGAAAAGCTTCCTCACACTATGAGGTCCATTCAAATTTTTTGTTTCCCCTTAGCACCTTGAAGAAAGGTGCATACTTCTCCCCGCCTTAGAGAGGAACCTACTGAGGCCGGCCAATTTTCCCGTAAGGCTCTGAACCTCCTTCGAATTTCTTGGCGACCCCAACTCCATGATTGCTTCAACTTTATCTGGGTTAGGCTCAACCCCTGCTGGGGTGAGCAAGTGACCTAGGAACTTTCCCCGACTAGCCCCAAAGACATACTTCAGGGGGTTGAGCTTCATTTTATACTTCTGCAAGGTCCCAAAGGTCTCTTCGAGGTCTTGGAGGTGGGACTCGAGATCTCATCTCTTTATCATGAGAGATCGTCAACATAGACCTCCAGATTTCTCCCATTCAGCTCTCGGAAGACCCTGTCCATCATTCGTTGGTATGTGGCCCCTACATTCTTGAGCCCAAATGGCATCATCTTATAACAATAGCACCCATCCTCCATGATGAAGGAGACGTCCTTGACGTCGGGGGGGGGGGGGTACATGCGGATTTGATGATAACCTGAAAATGCATCTAAAAAAGACATTATAGAGAAACCGACGACTGAATCAACCAGCGCGTCGATTCTAGGCAAGGGGTAGCAATCCTTGGGGCATGATTTATTAAGTAGTGAGAAATCAACACACATGCGCCACTTACCTCCTCGTATTTTCACCATAACTACATTGGAGACCCAGCTTGGGTACTGGATCTCCGATACAAAACCTGCTCGGAGGAGCTTGCCCACCTCCTCCCTGATGGGGCCTTCCAGCTTGTTGGCGATGGCTCTTTTCTTTTGGAGGATAGGTCAAGAGCTGGGATCGAGGTTGAGACGGTGGCATGCCACGTTCGCATCAATCTCGGGCATCTCCGCCGCGCTCCAAGCGAAGACGTCCACGTTCTTTTGCACGCAGGCCAGGATTTTCTTCTGCTCCTCCAGGCCGAGCTCTCCGCTGATTCGAACCTTCTCCACCACTCCAGCCCTGGTGACCTCGATCTCCACAACCTCCTCCACGGCCTCTAGCCGAGAGTGCTCTCCCCAATCGCCTTCCTTCTCCTCACTGTTAGCGAACACTTTGGCCTCCTCCTTCCTTCCTTCTTCTCTGATCGCCATCAATTTTCTGCCCTTCTTTCTTGGGCCTGACCTTCTCCCCTTCTTTCCTCCTTTACTTCCTCTCTGAGACCCGCTGGCTCCCCCATCTCCCGAACCCATTCCTTTGCTTCGGCCATCCAGGAGATGGTGTTCACGGCCGTCACGTAGCACTGCCTTGCTTCCTTTGGGTCCCCTCTTACCCGAACCTGAACTCCACACGAGTTGAACTTGAGACATTGGTGGGGGGTGGAGGGGACGCAGTGGAAAGCACTGATAAGAGGCTGTCCGAAGACGGCACTATAGCTGCTGGGGGCGTCTACTATGACAAAGCGGCAATTCCGAGACTACCCCCTAGGACCACGTGGAGCCCCACTCCCCATTCTACCTCCTTCCTCTCCCCGGAGAACCCGAACAACGGGCCATCCGAGGCCAGCACCCTCCTGGTCTCTACCTTCATCTCATCGAACGCCTTCTTGAAGATGACGTTGACTGAGCTTCCGTTGTCCATGAGAATTCAGGACACCATGAAGTTTTCAATGGCGGTCTGGATGACCAGCGCATCGCAGAAAGGGTCTTCGTGACCCGGCATGTCCATCTGGGAGAAAGTAATTTTTTTCTGCTGGGGGTGGGGCCATGGATGTCGAAGCCACGCTCTGGCGATAGATGGTATGGAGGCTCGCCTTGCGGGTTTCCTCAAACACTATACCACCATGGATCACTCTGATCCCTTCTCGGGTCCCCAAATCGACCCTATCCTCGCACCGTTCCTCCTCATCCTCCCGAGGCAGGACCTCCTCAATCCTCACCTACTACTGCTGCCGCTGCGTTGGTGCTCTGGCCCTCTTCGTCTCCAAGAACTCTGGGCAAGTGACTATCGCGTGACCTTCCTCGTTATGGAAGTCACAATATGGCAACGTCACTTCCCCCCTCTCAGCCTCTACCACCCTATTCCCCCTCCTTCGGGCTGCTGCCCCTACTCCACCCCTTGCCCTTCCTCCTCTTCCTCTCCCTATTGCCATCGCGTGCTGAGGCGGGGGAGGCACCTGCCTCAGACCCTGCCTCCATCCCAACTGATGGAGTCTTCCCTGACCCCCATGGAAATTACCCCCACCCGGGGAATAACCTGTCCCTTGACCTTGCATTCCTCCGCCCTGCTGCCTCCATCCCCCCTCCGGGGCCGTGGGCTCTTCTCTTCTCCAGACCTCCTGTTGCCTGACCTCCGGCTCACTAAGCTTTGCTAGCCTCCTGGTGAACTCCGGATTGGCTTCCTCCCCTTCGATTTCCTCTGCCACCCTCTCCATCAACTCCTCGTAGGAGACAGGGGCCTTCCTCTTCAATCCCATCTTGAAGAAACTTTCCCTCAGCCCAACCGTGAAGGCGAGCTGGAGGGCAAACCCCGGCATCTCCTGGGTGAGCATACCTCCTCCTGAAATCGATCCGCATAGTGAGCCAACGACTCCATGGGCTCCTGCTTTACCTTGAAAAGGGATTCAACGTCCTTCTTCCTCTTCTTCGAAGTCGAGAATCGCAACAAGAAGATCCGACACAAGTCTTCAAATGCGTAGATCGACCCCGTAGGGAGTTGATGGAACCAATCCCTGGACTTCTCATTAAGGGTGACGGCGAAGAGACGACACTTAAAGGCATCCGACATCGGCCTGATAGAAACCGAGTCCTCGAATGACTGCAGGTGCTGGATAGGGTCGTCCCTGCCGTGATAATAGACCCTGTCCCATTCCCTGAACCCTTCCGTGACGGGTGCGGAAAGCACCAACTCGCAAAAGGGGCTCCCCCCACCTGCCACCTTTTCCTACTCCACTCGCCCCCTGAGCTCCCTCGCCGGACTTGAGCTCGTAGGAAACACGCTCGCGAGAGCCACACTCGTCGGAACCACTCTTACGGGCGCCGCGGCCGCCGGAGCCGCGCTCGCCTGTGTCGTACTTGCCTGCTCCGTGCTCGCCTGCACCATGCTCGCCGGTACTGCGGTCGCCAGAACCTCGTTTGACGGGCTGGCAAACAGCACTCGCCCCTCCAGGTCTTGCACTGACCCCCCGACCACTTCCTTTCCAGTCCTTCCTCTCAGGGCATTCTCGCCAGTAGCTGCTGGAGGAGAGAACGCCTGAGATGCCGGGGTCGCGAACTCGCTTCGCAATGCTGCGAAGGCGAACCCGAGCGTGTCGAGGACTTCCCTCCTGAAGTCTGAGAACATCCTCGACGTCACCACCGGGGGTGACCCGCAAAACTCCTCGCCCTGCTCTTCATCTCCTGTCATGTCCCTTCCTTGGAACTTTCTTGCACCAGCCACACTCCACGCTCATCGCACCAAAATGTTGAAACCAATTTCTTAGGCTCTTGTGAAGCTCGGGCCCTCAACAAATTGAGGGGCAGCTAGCCCTTACTGATCCCTCGGAAAGAGCAGACTGGAGATTAGGAACTAGACCTAGACCTTATGTAACGCCCCTGAATTTTCGGATATTAATCTTAATTTATTGTTAACGTCATTATGACGTAGGGCGTTACGTTAGTGCGGAGTTAGCGGTGCGCCGACATTGCACGTTTTAGCGTCCGTTCGGTCAAGACGACCAAATTTTGGAGCGACCCGGAATTGAAAAATTTTACGTTAGGAAATTAGATTATTTAATTTTAGAAATAAATGGTTAAAGTTTCGTGCCGTTCCGAGCAAATTCGAAGCCTCGGTGATTTTTCAAAGGTTCGTATATTTATCCATCGCCGTAAAACTTCGGAAATTTATATCTCGAAAATGGTACGTCAGATTTTGATTCCAACTTCGCCGTTGGGTTCGTAGCGCCGCCGTTCACCTACGGTGCGAATTTCGTCGGTATCAACTTTCGTTTATTTTTTGATGACTAATATGATATTATTATTATTAATATATTTATTTACTTAAACATGTACACACATATTCGGCTATTCAAATTAATAAATTCGGCTATGAATAAGTTCGGCTATATAAAGGAACATATTCGGCTATAGGCAAAATCATATTCGGCTATATGATAATATGAATAAATTCGGCTATTCAAATGAATACTTTCGGCTAATGCAAATAGGCGAATAATATTAGGACAATAAGATTCGGCTATTGTTAATAAGTTTCGGCTATATGAATGGCAGATTCGTTTATATATATTGTAATTCGATTGGGTCATATATCATAATTAATATAATTCGATTCGTTTATATGTGTTTAATTCATATAGCTATTCTGTTATATATTATATAACTATTCTTTTATATATATATCCTAAAGTTTAGGTATGTTATATGATTTCAAACTTAATTGATTATTATTATTATTTGTATTATTATTATTCTTATTAGTATGAATATAAATAGTCTTCTTCCTCTCCGTAAGAAATCGAAACCCTATTCACCTTCTTCTTTCCCGGTCTTTTGCGAGCCAGCGAGAGTCGTTCTTTCGTGAGACTTCAGATCGCCGCCACCGGAGCTCCGGAGCACGAAATCTTCGTCGGAACATAGATCTGGAAAGCTCTCGCTGAGCTCTTCGCGTGTGCGGTAAGTATTTCTAGTTTCGTAGATTTCTGAGGTTGGAGCCGGTAGCCCTAACCCTCTTTTTCGCCCCAAAAGTTTCAGAAATCGTTACTCGAGGATTTCTAGCGATCGATCTGCGACGAGGAGCGAGTCGGAGACCGTCTTCTTCGAATAATTTGAGGCAAGTGGTGGACTCTTCCCCCTTGCCACGTTATTGTTCTTTATTTCATCTACCGTTATTACCGTCATCTAATTTTGACAGAATATGCTACGTATATATCATTTTCTGCTAAAGAAACGTGTATCCAACCGAGTAGTCGCGTACTTTGTCAAAATCGTGAAAATACCCTTAAGGTAGATTCGCCGATTTCGTATAGTTAAATTCGTCGTTATCATTTCGACTGATTCGCCGATAGTTTTAGGATTTCGCTGACGTCGTCTTAGGGCTTAGATATTGATTTTTTGCCGATAGTCTTGGTAATTCGTCGACGGTATTTTGTCGAACTCGCCGTAAGGTTCAATTTCCTCTTGGAATTGTTTCCGGGTTTTTCTGTAGTGTCTGTTTTGGTCAGGGTTTTGTGAATCGTTATTTTCCCAGTTCGTTGTTTTGGACTGTGGATGGTCGGAATGGCCACCACCAGTGTCGGGTTGTTTCTCCGCGGACGTGTAGACTGTTGGTTGGTGGACTGTAAACCACCGCCGCAGTGCTTTTGTTCCTCGAGTGTTTTTGGGCCTAACGGTGGGTTGGAAAGAATGCCTCCGCCTCAGTGCTATTTGTGGCTGGGATGGTGATTCACTTCTTGGGCAACTCGACACTTTTTTCTTTTAGGATATTGTTGTAGTACAACTTTGACCGCACTTTGTGCAAGTTCTTCCCCTACTTGTGGATATTTATTTGATTTGCTGACTTTCACAGCTGTTCCCGGTGGGTTGGTAAACCTCCTTTGTTGAGTTTCTCTTACTCTTTGACTTTTATGTCTTTGTGCTGAGGCATTCTTTTCTTTTGAATGCCTCAGGTTCGGACCAGTAGCAGGTGGAGCTGACCGAGTTCTGTTCCTTCAGACTTGTAGCAGTTTTTTTCTTACTCTCGCTTGGAGAGGTAGATTGTTGTTTTTCTTTTCAAGACTTGTTAGGGTTATGGGTTCGTGTCAGTTTGTTGACGCCCATAGCCTGAGTTCTTTTATGTTAGACTTTGTCTTGCTATTTTTATGCTACTACCGTTATTTGCTATTTATGCAATTGCTCTCTGGGAAGGTTTTATGTTAGGGTGCATAGTAGTTATTTTATATACAAAACTGCATAATTCTTTCTACATGACATCTCTTTTAAAACCATTATCACTCTACTTTTGAAGTCCGTAAAAGAAATCTTTTTTACTTATATTAAAGATAGAAGTTGCATATCATTAGAATGCTGGTTAGTTCATCATGCTCATATAGGTTAAATTAAAGTAAATTATGTATTTTCCGCTGCGTAAACCTATACTTTCTCATTTAAAGACTAGTTGATCCATTAAACTGAGGGACACGGTAATTGAAAACCTTAAACTTAAGTTATGTTTTAATCCTGACTTTCTAAATAAAAGTGTGAAGTTAGAGCCGCCTGAGCGTCTGCAGTTGTCCCATGCATGACGGGCATCATGACGCGTATTTTCTCTTACTCTGACGTATTATTTAATACGGAGAAAATGCGGGTTGTGACAGTTGGTATCAGAGGCAGGTTTGTTCGACAAGTTGGTCGAGCGACTAATTCTGATATAGTTTATTTGGTTTCATTGCATACACACACCGATATGTCATCAGTACGTCTTGGCTGAAGCATGAACACTACACTCATAGCATGATAAGAAGTATACGGGGCATATTATGTAGTATGGGATACATAATATGTGTTTGTATATGGATCCACCATAGGTGGCAACATGTGACGGTTATGTGGTATGGGATGCATAACCATCATCACATGAATGCCCATTAGCACATTTTCTTTTTCGTTACATGCGATATTATGTAGTATGGGATGCATAATATTTCATGTGTACGTCGCTCATAACATGCATTAAGGCTTTTCTTAGAATGCATAGCACAACATACATATCATTACATCGGATAAAGCACTCGTGTCAAGCTAAAGATTTACATGATGACATTCGTACACACATGATTTGAAAAGAAGATTTAAAAATTCATACATCCATGTGTCTTGCACAAGAGTCAAAGGATGATAGTATATCATCCTAAGTTAAAGCATAACATCATTTGTATAAAATCCCAGAGCAAGGTAGTAGCTAGAGCAAGTGTCTTTTCCTGTTTGGTTTGAGCTGAGTTGTGTAGTCCTAGTTCCAAACTAGGGTTTTGATGAGCCGTTTATTCGTATTTATAGATATGTCACGGAGACGTGTTGCGACGAGGTCGACTCCCCAATCGGAGGGTGAGTCTTCGGGTGCGCAGAGTGAGGCCATGATTGAGAGTCTGCGACAGAGTAATGAGCCTCTGTCCAGGCAGTTAGTTGCGATGCAATCGCAGATTCAGACATTGATGGCTGCAGCCTCCGTGCAACAGCCTGTGGTGCAGGACCCTGTGGTGGGCCAGACTGTGCTTGTTCCTCCCGCTCCTTTGGTGCCTCCAGTTCTGCTGCCACCAGAGATGAACTTTATATCGCATTTGCAGAGATTAGGACCTCCTACTTTTGACGGAAGAGCGGATTTTATGGCATTGGATGACTGGTTCGTTGCCATTGAGGAGATGTTTTCGTACTCGGGAATCTCTGCGGATCAAAAGGTGATGGTCGTCGCTTACCAGTTGAAGGGACTTGCAAAGAGCTGGTGGATCAGGGAGAGAGAAAGCCTTGTAGATGGATGTTCGTGGGAGTCATTTAGGGCAATGGTGTTAGAGAAGTTTCTACCGTCAGTCGAGCAAGACCGTCTGATGAATGACTTTCTGCACCTGAAGCAGAGGCAACTCACGGTTAGTGAGTATGAGATTGAATTTAGTAAGCTGAGCAAATTTGCTCCAGATTTAATAGCTTCAGAGGCAGGAAGAGTGAAACGTTTTCTTGGAGGACTTCGTAGTGACGTTCAGCAGTTGGCTAGCGCATACAGATCTGAAAGCTATGCTGAAGTGGTAGAAGCCGCGCTAAAAGTTGAGGCCATCGACAACGCCAAGAATAGAGGCGCGTTGATGAGGAAGGATAAGAGAAAGGTCGAAGAGGGGGAAAGCCCCAAGGTATCTGACCCTGCCCCAAAGAAGAGAAGTGGTGAAGTTTGTAGTTTCTGTGGTCGCCCTGGCCATCTGTTTGAGAAATGCTTCAAGAGATTGGGAGCCAAGAAGCAGCAGCAAGTGTCGGCAATACAGAGCGCTCCCAGAGGAGATCTGACATGTACCTTCTGTAAGCGAGAGGGGCACGATGTTGTCCATTGTTGGTCGAAGGATAAGGTGTGTTTTCAGTGCGGGCAGAAGGAGCACGTTAAGTCTAAATGCCCGTGTTTCCAGCCTACTCTACAGCCAGTGCCACTTCAGGCTTTGCCGCCGCCGCAGCATCAGGATAGAGGAAACGGCAAGTTGAACGTGATGACTAGGGAAGAAGCTCAAAATTACACCCAAGTTATTTCAGGTTAGACTTTAATCTAACTCTTAGCCTTTATCCTTAGTCTCGTTTTCCGAGCGGTTAGTTACGTATTCGATTTTATAGGAGAATTTAAGGTAAAGAACCGTTGGGTGCGCGTTCTGTTCGATTCTGGTGCTACCCACTCATTCGTGGCTAGGATTTTTGTAGAGCGTCATCGATTGATCCTCGATCAGATTGGCGATGCGTTTCGTGTTAAGTTTCCTTCTGGCGACTCCGTGGTGTCGGACCAGGGTATCCAGAATTGCCCTATCCTCCTAGGTGACTTCTTAGCTTTTGCTGATTTAAAGGTGCTAGACCTGGAAGATTTCGATGTGATTTTGGGCATGGACTGGTTGTCCAGTTATGATGCGGTTATCCAATGCAAGGTTAAGTGTTTGAACTTCAAGATGGACAATGGTCAACCCATGAGTGTGTATGGTTTTCCATGCCAGGATTCCCCGATTACTTCTGCGGTATGTGCTCGGAAACTTTTAGATTTCGGTTGTTTTGCTTACTTTGTTTCTATGTTAGAAACTGTTAGCGGTTTGCCGTGTATCGAGGATGTTCCTGTGATGCGAGAGTTTCCCGATGTTTCCCTGGTCAGTCTTCCCGGTCTTTCGCCTGAGAGAGATGTGGAGTTTGTTATCGATTTTAAGCCTGGTACTTGTCTTATTGCTAAGGCACCGTACCGTTTGGCCCCGCGTAAGCTGGAAGAGTTGCGTACCCAGTTAGATGAATTGTTGCAGTGTGGATTCATTAGGTCGAGTTCTTCGCCCTAGGGTGCTTCAGTGTTGTTTGTGAAAAAGAAAGATGGTTTTTTGAGGTTGTGCATAGATTATAGGGAATTAAATAAGTTGACCATCAAGAATAGCTATCTGTTGCCGCAAATAGATGATTTATTTGGTCGATTGCGTGGTAGTTTGGTGTTTTCAAAGATTGACCTTCGTTCAGGTTACCATCAGTTGAGGATCCGTGAGTCGGACATCCCTCGGACTGCCTTTCGTTCCCGATATGGTCATTTTGAGTTTCTGGTGATGTCATTTGGTTTGACAAATGCACCCTCTGCGTTTATGGATATGATGAATCGGGCGTTCAAGGGCTTTTTAGACAATTTCGTAGTAGTTTATATCGATGATGTGTTGGTGTATTCAAGAAGTGCTGAGGAGCATGCTACGCATTTACGCTTAGTATTGTCTACTCTAAGAGAGCACAAGTTGTATATGAAATTGAGTAAGTGCGAATTTCAGCTTTCGCAAGTGTTTTTCCTGGGTCATGTAGTGGGAAAGGATAGAATTTCTGTAGACCCAGCAAAAATTTCTGCTATTTTGGATTGGAAGACGCCTACAACGCCTAAGGAGGTTAGGTGTTTCTTAGGGTTGACAGGTTATTATAGAAGATTTGTGCAAGGATTTTCGGTGCTTTCGGCACCTCTGACTAAGCTTATCCAGAAAAATGCAGCTTTTGTTTGGAGCGCTTCCTGTGAAGGAGCTTTTCAAGAATTAAGGAAGCATTTGTGTAGTGCTCCTGTTTTGACTTTACCGACCGAGGGAGTAGAGTGTGCTGTTTATGTGGACGCATCTCATGTTGGTCTTGGTTGTGTTTTGATGCAAGAAGGAAAAGTGATCGCGTATGGATCAAGACAACTGAAACTTTATGAAAGGAATTACCCTACGCATGACTTAGATTTTGCGGCAGTGATTTATGCCTTAAAGCTTTATAGATATCTTCTTTATGGAGTGTCGTGCAAGATTTTCACGGATCATAGGAGTTTGAAGAATGTCTTTACCCAGGAAGTATCAGATTTTGGAAGATATGATCAGATGTTACATTTTTGATCATGGTGGAGCTTGGGATAAGCGTCTTGGACTGATTGAATTTACATATAACAACAGTTATCAGGAGAGCCCGTTCGTATTCTAGAGACTCAGGACCGAGTGTTGCGGAAGAAGACAATTCCTATGGTCAAAGTTCTTTGGCGAAACCAAGACGTTGAGAGCGCGACTTGGGAATTGGAATCTGTTATGAGGACATCACATCCTCATCTTTTCTCCTAGATCTCTTTGGTGAGTGTTTTCATCCGTGGTTTTCTCGTTCTCGCTTCTGCTAGTTGTATTCGATTTAATTGTTAAAGTTTCGGGACGAAACTTCTTTTTAGAGGGAGTGGCTGCAACGCCCCTGAATTTTTGGATATTAATTTTAATTTATTGTTGACGTCATTATGACGTAGGGCGTTACGTTAGTGCGGAGTTAGCGGTGCGCCGACATTGCACGTTTTAGCGTCCGTTCGGTCAAGATGACCAAATTTTGGGGCGACCCGGAATTGAAAAATTTTACGTTAGGAAATTAGATTATTTAATTTTAGAAATAAATGGTTAAAGTTTCGTGGCGTTCCGAGCAAATTCGAAGCCTCAGTGATTTTTCAAAGGTTCGTATATTTATCCATCGCCGTAAAACTTCAGAAATTTATATCTCGAAAATGGTACGTCGGATTTTGATTCCAACTTCGCCGTTGGATTCGTAGTGCCGCCGTTCACCTACGGTGCGAATTTTGTCGGTATCAACTTTCGTTTATTTTTTGATGACTAATATGATATTATTATTAATATATTTATTTACGTAAACATATACACACATATTCGGCTATTCAAATGAATAAATTCGGCTATGAATAAGTTCGGCTATATAAAGGAACATATTCGGCTATAGGCAAAATCATATTCGGCTATATGATAATATGAATAAATTCGGCTATTAGGGTTTAATGAATACTTTCGGCTAATGCAAATAGGCGAATAATATTAGGATAATAAGATTCTGCTATTGTTAATAAGTTTCGGCTATATGAATGGTAGATTCGTTTATATATATTGTAATTCGATTCGGTCATATATCATAATTAATATAATTCGATTCGTTTATATCTGTTTAATTCATATAGCTATTCTGGTATATATTATATAACTATTCTTTTATATATATATATATCCTAAAGTTTACGTATGTTATATGATTTCAAACTTAATTGATTATTATTATTATTTGTATTATTATTATTCTTATTAATATGAATATAAATAGCTTTCTTCCCCTCCGTAAGAAATCGAAACCCTATTCACCTTCTTCTTTCCTGGTCTTTTGCGAGCCAGCGAGAGTCGTTCTTCCGTGAGACTTCAGATCGCCGCCACCGGAGCTCCGGAGCACGAAATCTTCGCCGGAACATAGATCTGGAAAGCTCTCGCCGAGCTCTTCGCGTGTGCGGTAAGTATTTCGAGTTTCGTAGATTTCTGAGGTTGGACCCGGTAGCCCTAACCCTCTTTTTCGCCCCAAATGTTTCAGAAATCGTTCCTCGAGGATTTCTAGCGATCGATCTGCAACGAGGAGCGAGTCGGAGACCGTCTTCTTCGAATAATTTGAGGCAAGTGGTGGACTCTTCCCCCTTGCCACGTTATTGTTCTTTATTTCATCTACCGTTATTACCGTCATCTAATTTTGACAGAATATGCTACGTATATATCATTTTCTGCTAAAGAAACGTGTATCCAACCGAGTAGTCGCGTACTTTGTCAAAATCGTGAAAATACCCTTAAGGTAGATTCGCCGATTTCGTATAGTTAAATTCGTCGTTATCATTTCGACTGATTCGCCGATAGTTTTAGGATTTCGCTGACGTCGTCTTAGGCCTTAGATATTGATTTTTTGCCGTATCGTCTTGGTAATTCGTCGACGGTATTTTGTCGAACTCGCCGTAAGGTTGAGTTTCCTCTTGGAATTGTTTCCGGGTTTTTCTGTAGTTTCTGTTTTGGTCAAGATTTTGTGAATCTCTATTTTCCCAGTTCGTTGTTTTGGACTGGGGATGGTCGGAATGGCCACCACCAGTGCCGGGTTGTTTGTCCGTGGACGTGTAGACTGTTGGTTGGTGGACTGTAAACCACCGCCGCAGTGCTTTTGTTCCTCGGGTGTTTTTGGGCCTGACGGTGGGTTGGAAAGAATCCCTCCGCCTCAGTGCTATTTGTGGCTGGGATGGTGATTAAATTCTTGGGCAACTCGACACTTTTTCCTTTTAGGATATTGTTGTAGTACAACTTTGACCGCACTTTGTGCAAGTTCTTCCCCTACTTGTGGATATTTATTTGATTTGCTGACTTTCACAGCTGTTCCCGGTGGGTTGGTAAACCTCCTTTGTTGAGTTTCTCTTACTCTTTGACTTTTATGCCTTTGTGCTGAGGCATTCTTTTCTTTTGAATGCCTCAGGTTCGGACCAGTAGCAGGTGGAGCTGACCGAATTCTGTTCCTTCAGACTTGTAGCAGTTGTTTTCTTACTCTCGCTTGGAGAGGTAGATTGTTGTTTTTCTTTTCAAGACTTGTTAGGGTTATGGGTTCGTGTCAGTTTGTTGACGCCCATAGCCTGAGTTCTTTTATGTTAGGCTTTGTCTTGCTATTTTTATGCTACTGTCGTTATTTGCTATTTATGCAATTGCTCTCTGGGAAGGTTTTATGTTAGGGTGCATAGTAATTATTTTATATACAAAACTGCATAATTCTTTCTACATGACATCTCTTTTAAAACCATTATCACTCTACTTTTGAAGTCCGTAAAAGAAATCATTTTTACTTATACTAAAGATAGAAGCTGCATATCATTAGAATGCTGGTTAGTTCATCATGCTCATATAGGTTAAATTAGAGTAAATTATGTATTTTTCCGCTGCGTAAACCTATACTTTCTCATTTTTAGACTAGTTGATCCATTAAACCGAGGGACACGGTAATTGAAAACCTTAAACTTAAGTTATGTTTTAAAACATAAAGTTCCTGATTTTCTAAAGAAAAGTGTGAAGTTAGAGCCGCCTGAGCGTCTGCAGTTGTCCCATGCATGACGTGGCATCCTGATGCGTATTTTCTCTTACTCTGACGTATTATTTAATACGGAGAAAATGCGGGTTGTGACACCTTAGTCGCAGCGAGGAGGTTCCACCACAAACCCAGAAGATCGTTGAGCGCTTCCCCTCCCAAGCCAAAGCTGAGACTGGGCACCTTGGAGAGCTAGAGAGCTAAACCAAAGTAACCTAGGGAGGAAGAAGCTCAGAGTCTGAGATTGGAATTCTCTCCCAAGGTGCCCTTCAAGGTCTATTTATAGTTTTTTGTTTATGGTCTGCTAATAGCGGAATCCCACCTTACATTCTTACTATACTCAGCCCAAAGTGGTCTGCCAACAGCCAAACTCCGTTGTTTGGAGAGGCTAACTGCAGACCACCAAGGGCTTTTGGGTAAAAACATCTCTGGACCCTTATTGGGCGAGTCGCCCTTGAGGCCTCCTCTCGTGAGCCTGACTCGCGTGTCTTCCTGCGGGCTACCGGCGAGAGTCCAGCTCGCCCGCTCCCTGCGAGCATCCACCGGGAAGTCGACTCGCTCGCCCTATACGAGTGGCTGCTAGGAGACTTGCTCGCCTCCCTCCTGCGAGCGAGCCCTTTGGTGGTCTCTGGCTCGCCCTCCTTATCACTTCCCTCGCCTGCTGACCTCCCGATCTATGTTCATCTCCTGGCGAATATTGGGGGTTGTACAGTTGGCACCTTTGAAGGTGCTTTCTTGGAAATGTGCCACTGACATAGGAGGTGCCGAGTACTACTGAAAACTCTCGCAATCGCAACGGCCATTTCCTGATCTTGATCTGTAAACATAGTGCTTGGCTGTTTCCCGCCAGTAAATCTCAAAAAAGTTTCAAACACCCAGCAAAAGGATTCGATGGTCTCTTCTGCAACAAACGCTCCGCCTACAGATACATTTTGTCAATTATGGTTTATGGCTATGAATGGATCACAAGCCAAGTTATATTTGTTCATCCGGTACGTGGTATCAAACGTAATAACATCGTTAAATGAATCGTAGTCAATCTTATTCTGTCCGTCCATCCAACAAAAATTTTTAAGGTGGCCAAACTCGTCTGTCTGGACATCGTACGAGAACATGCTATCTGTCATTTGCCTTTCCTGAAATTTTTTCAACAAACTCGTGGCGTCACCGCTTTCTAGCAATTCCTTTCTTTCACGGTGAACATAATTATAAGCATCTGTTTACAAAACCCGACGTTCTCAAATCCGCCAACTTCATCAGTTATAAAATTATAAGCGTCAACTGTTCTGATCCCAGCACTAGACATATTCTTCAATAGGCTACCTTGAACGTCAGATATGTTACTATGAGATCTCAACAAATGACTATCATTCTCTGGAGCAAGCGGATGATTGTGTTCCTCTACGAACCTTGTCACCTCCCAATTTTTTTCATCTTTATCAGCCCTAAAATGCAGGCAAGCTAAGCAACCAGTACGAGTATCAAGTTTGCGGAATTTCTTCTCTGGATCTTTCACTGGATTTGATCGCTTGAACCCAGCTTTTGCACATGAAAATTCTCTCGCCTTCACAATTCGAGTATGTGTCCAATATACGGTATGTTCTTTGCGCACACTGAATCCGAGTTTGTGTGCATATTCTTTGTACATCCGATATGCTTCCTCATCTGAGTGCACAGTAGGAAATACAACACCATCACTAGCTTGTGGATAATTACATTATATGATTAGTAAGAGGTAAACATCGTGCTGTTTCGGATACTATTTGCCAAACATCCGACCATAGAATAGCCATGTTGTTCTAAATACTATACAAACTCCGGTCAGTTTTTAGTTGAACAAAACTAAAACAGATAATTCAAAGAAGAGCTAATCATAAAGCACAGAAGTTTCGAGAGATGCTTAGGAAATTTCACAGTATACCCTAACTCTACAAATCAGCCGAAATGTAGTTAGTTTTAGCAGAAACAAACAGGAAAAAACAACATCGAGACATAAAAAAGGAAAGTTTACTTTAACAGTGGGAGTGTCGTCGGAAGCTTTAACAGTGGGAGTGTCGTCGGAAGAAGCTTCAGATTTGAACATTGTGGAGACTTCGAAAATCTAGGCTTCGAGGAGGTCGGGATTCCAGGAGGGCTGCTTCGAGGAGATCTACGCTTCGAGTAGCGCGCTTCGAGGAGGTTTGCTTCGAGAAAAATTGCGAGGAGGCCGATATTGATGTATAGATTATGCAGCAGGTTTAACGTCGGCGAAGCAACCTGGGCGATAAGGAGGGAGAACGAAGAAAGAAATGGAGGGAAAGGAAAATCGAAATGAAAAATGCAGTGAGGCCCATCGCTATTTATTCCCGGACGGTTTTTACCGTCCGAATCACAGACCAAAAAATTTGCCGAAAGGCATAAAGGCTGGACAAAAAACATACATTTCTCTGGAAATTTGACCCGCACGTGCTCGGGTGTGCCGTCACTTAGTTCTGCCCCTGAAAATAGGCATTTTATTTTGTTTAAAATGCAACAAACCTAGACAGACAGAGCCTTATAATGTTGAGGGATAGAAATTTATTATTCAAAATGCATCAAAAATATGTATACAAATTGTTGAGTTTCATCGTTGAATATTCATGCATACTATTTTTTCAAGCTATCATATTTATATCAGTATGCAAGCAGTCGTGCACTGTGTTCTCTTGTGCTCCAACGTGACATTACATTCTTTGTTCGTCATTTCTATAAACATTGTTGTCATGCGAATAAAAATTTCAGCACAAATTATGGGAATGATACATTTTTTAAAAATTAATTAAAAATGTACAAAGTAACCAACATAAGTTGGTGTGAGTGGTTCAACACTCTCGCCCCTTAACCAGCGGGTCTTGGGTTCAAATCCTTGGAATGTACATGATTTGTGCTGAGAGTGATTTTACCCCATGCGGATACTTGTGGCTAGATAAAAAAATGTACAAGTTTGATGGGTTCCCCCTCTATTTATGGGAAAAACCGTAACTCTCACGCACCGGATCTCATTACCGCACGCCGGATCCCATTACCGCGCAGCGGATCCAAACCACCGCACGCCGGATCCCATTACCGCGCGGCGGATCCAAACCACCGCACGCCGATCCAAAACCACCTCGCGCGGGATCCCAACCGCCCCGCGCAGGATCGCAACCGCCGCCAACCGCCGCCGCCGCCGGCTGCCACCACTGGCCGGCCGGCCGCCGCCGCCGCCGGCTGCCTCCACTGGCCGGCCGGCCGCCGCCGCCACCGGCCGGCCGGCCGCCGCCGCCACCGGCCGGCCGGCCGCCGCCGCCACCGGCCGGGCGGCCACCGCCACCGCCAGCCGCCACCGGCCGCCGCCTCCACCGGCCGGCCGGCGGCCGCCTCCGCCGCCGGCCGCCGCCGCCGCCGGCCGCCGCCGCCGCCGGCCACCGCCTACCGCCACCAATGGCCGGCCGGCCGCAACTACTGGCCGGCCGGCCGCCGGCCGCCGCCCCCTTTGTGGCCGGCGGCCATGGCCGGCCCCCTTTGTGGCCGGCGGCCATGGCCGGCCCCCTTTGGCCGGTCCCCCTTTTGGCCGGCCACCTCCATGGCCGGCCACCCCTTGGCGGCCGGCCACCCATGGCCAGCCACCGCCGTCGCCGCCCATTGTTCTCCACCGTCCGATCTCTCCAGGCCTCGGCAGCCCTCCGAGCGTCTCACGCAATCACGGCCCTCCAATCGTCATAAATGATCTCGGCCCTCCGTTCGGTGGTTATCCACAATAACCACCGTAACCACCGTAACTTCCACTCCAAAGCCCTATAAATACCCCCCTATGCCTCCTTTCAAAGGGGGCTCTCATTCTCTCCTCCACTCTCTCTCTCTTCATTTCCTCCTCTCCTCAGAGCTTCTCTCTCTACACTCCGCCACTTCTTTTCTACTACTTGACAGGTTCCTCCTACGAACGCCTCTCACCAGGGAAGAAGTGCTGCGCCGTTCAAGGCGAGCGCCCCGAACCTGAGCAGAAAAGTCACGGCGCTCCGCGAAGTGCTCGCCCAGGAAGTGCGCAACCACACAAGATACGCAGCAAGGCGCTCAACTCCTAAGCGGTGGCCTGTCACCCACGGAGTCTTCTCTCTCTCTCTCCCATAATTGTAACGAGGCGCGGCCTGTCGCCCTCGCATTCTCCAAGAAAGCACTGTAACAGCCTAATATAGTGGATTTCGGCCAGCGCCGCCCTGGCCACGTGGTTTTAAACCCTTTGGAGGGTTTTCCACGCTAAAGATCTGTGTGTACAATTTTCAACATTTACTCTCTGCAATATTCTGACTGTGTGCGCGCTCGACCGCCCGGGCTAAGACGGACCGAATCTAAACCGGTCTACCGAGGGCGTTGAGAAGCCGCAACAGTTTGGCGCCGTCTGTGGGAATGGATTCCCAAATACCAAGCAAAGGATTCCCGAGCATAGCACTCACTTCTCCGGAGTTCACGGAACCAGCGAAAGTGGACACCTCCCCCGAATTATCAGACGCATGCAGTTCATCAATCCCGGAGAACCCGGTGAAAAGTGCGCTCATCGCTGCATCCATCTTACCATCGTGGCTTTGGTCAACTAGCAAGCCGGCCCCTCCCGTGGCCAGACAGGATCTGAACGATGTCACGCGCCAGCAAAGGCGATCCCCCCTCTCAAAGACAATTTTGGAGTACCCGGTTCCGTCATGGCTAAAGCTCCCGCTCAACAAAGAGTTCCACGGAGCATAGGACCCGTACGGGCACGTTAATCACTTCCTGATAACGATGCGGACGCTCGGACTTCCCGACCAAATCAGCTGCAAGATCTTCACCAAGACACTACGCGGAGACGCCCTCCGCTGGTATCAATCCCTGCCAAACGGGGCGATTCACAACTTCACCGAGTTGTCCCAACTGTTCGTTGAATGGAACGAGACACGCTCGCCAAGGATTCAAGAAGAGGGAGAAAAGCCTGGCACGGGCGAGCCGCCCCGCCTAAGGGGGCGGAATGGAACAAGCAGCAAGAAAAGATCCACGCAAATTTTCACCTGGAACGTCCCTGCGCATGGATGGACTTCGCCTTAGACGCGAGCATAGGCAGTCCACCCTGCGAGCTAAGGAGAGCGTTGATAACACATCGCATCTCCTTCAACCTCTTGTTCCTAGCTGCCGTGGTACGGCTCAAACCCCTAAGCGGGAACCTCAAGCTCAGGGCCAGCGACGCGGAGCTCCCCGACGGAACTATGGTACCCACCATAGGAATCATCACCCTTCCGGTCCAAGTAGGGATGCACTCAGAACCGGTCCAGTATGACGTTCAGTTCGTCGTCGCAAACGCAGACTCCCCCTACGATGCAATATTCGGGAGTCTCCTACTAGACGCCCTGGACCACGACGTTTCCATGTCTGGGCGCATGGCCAACAAAGGGAGCATCCTTTGGAACGCGATGCACGGTTTCGACACACCCGCCTCCAAGCTCCCTTGGATCAACGACGACCCATCACCGAAACCAGAATTTGAGAGGCTAGGCACGCGGAAGGACCGCGCAACTCCCGCATTGGCAGAAAAAGCCAAACTTCAGGCACCGACAAATCTGCAGCAAATTAATACGAGTCGCAAGAGAAAGGGCCAGCAGCAACAGTTCGAACTGCTCACTCAGAGCCGAACAGACCGCTCCCAAGGGCCATCAAGTCAAAGCCCCAAGAGTTACACTCCGCTAAACACCTCCCGCGAGCACATTTTGTCCATCATCTGCAACAGCAAGGTCATCAACTGGCCCAGGCCGCTCTCCCTGCACAGGGGAGATCAATCCCAGTTTTGCCACTTCCACAAAGGCCGAGGACACCGAACAGAGCACTGTGCAAAACTAAAGGAAGAAATTGAACGTCTCGTCCAGTTGGGACACCTGGAGGCTTTCCGTAAAGAGGCACAGCAGGATGCCACCAAGAATCAACCGCCGGGGCACCGCAGCCCACCATGCTGAGCGACCGGAAAAGCTCGAACAAGTGCAGCACAACGGGAACGCAACGTTCCCTTTTCTCTTGTAAAATCTGTATCAAAAACCTACTGGCTCAAAAGCCGCAGGATTACACTTACGTATGTATCGATATTCATTTCCTAGTTATCTTCCATCTGTTCTAAACTGTTCTAATGCAGGAACCGCTTCGGGGCCCTGCCCCAGGGACTTTGCACCGCCGTCGATTGAAGGTCCGCTCTTCTCCTCCGCCGCCGAGTCCCGGTGTCGTAGGGGCTTGCCCCCCTTACGTTCACCCTCGGTTTGAATACACCCGCTATTCACCGGCCAAGCCGCGAGCCAGACTCGTGCAAAAAGCCGCGAGCTAGACTCGTGCACAAAGCCGCGAGCCAGACTCGTGCAAAAAGCCGCGAGCCAGACTCGTGCATCGTAGGGGCCTGCCCCCCTTACGTTTACCCTCGGTTTGAATACAAACGCTATTCACCGGCCAAGCCGCGAGCCAGACTCGTGCAAAAAGTCGCGGGCCAGACCCGTGCACCTATTTTATATAAAAGCCGCGGGCCAGACTCGTGCACCTATTTTATACAAAAGCCGCGAGCCAGACTCGTGCACCTCTTTTATAAAAGCCGCGGGCCAGACTCGTGCACCTATTTTATAAAAGCCGCGAGCCAGACTCGTGCACCTATTTTATTATGTAGAAGCCGCGGGCCAGACTCGTGCACCTATTTTATAAAAGCCGCAAGCCAGACTCATGCACCTATTTTATTATGTAAAAGCCGCGGGCCAGACTCGTGCACCTATTTTATAAAAGCCACGAGCCAGACTCGTGCACCTATTTTACAAAAGCCGCGAGCCAGACTCGTGCACCTATTTTATAAATGTCGCGGGCCAGACTCGTGCACCTATTTTATTATGTAAAAGCCGCGGGCCAGACTCGTGCACCTATTTTATTATCTAAAAGCCGCGAGCCAGACTCGTGCAAACTACTTTTTTGACTAACATAAAAGCCGCGAGATCAAGTCTGCGCAAACTCATCTGTAACTTTGAAAATAATCAAACTACGCAGGTGCTAACAACCAGACTAACAAGATCGTGCAGATGAACAAGTACGATGAATACAATAAAAGAGATACATCCATATCTGGCAAACACGGCTACAAGCAGCTAAAGAAATCACTCTTCATCAGGACTTATTACTTGCTTATATCCTTAACTCATGTTCTTTTACCGAGTTGAATAATTGTAGTAGGAAACAATAGTAATATAGACTAACCAACTGAAATTAGAGAAATAAGAACTCGCCGCGGCCTTTCCTTTGTCTTTCTTCGACTCATCTTTGTGTCTTCCGCCTCCTTGGGATGCCATATGGCCCTCCTCCTCCGACAGGTCATCAAATCCGAGGCCACTAACATCATAGCCCCGTTTCCGGGATACCATCCGAAGAGCCTTCGACGCTCCCTGTCGAAGGGCAAGCTCTCGCGAGTCCTCCAGATGAGGCTCAACCTCCTGAGTCCAGATCATGTCTCGGACCTCCTCGGAAATCAAGCAGCGGTCCCGCAGGTAATCAACCGACTCCAGGTACTCGGCCAAGCCAGCCGCCTTCAGCTCGGTCTCCCACTCCACGGAAGAAAGACGCGCTATCTCAGCTCGGCACTGCTCCAGCTCTGCATCCCGACACACCAAGTCACCACGAACTACCTCCAAGGAGTGTAAGGCCTCCTCCAATGCCGCCTTCTCCGCGCTAAGCCCGGCCCTGGTCCTCCCCAGCTCATCCTGCATCTCGGAGCCAATCCGTCTGAAGCGCGAGACGTCGCGATCCCGCTGTCTCTCCGACTCTACAAGGGCGCTCCTCGCCTCCCGGAGCTCACCCTGGATAGCCATAAACCCGTCCTTCAAGCTCACGTAATGATCGTTCCACGTGAGTGCAATCGACGCCTGAGTCTCCATCTGCAAAAGGAAGTAGATAGGCCAGAGCCGCAACCTCAGAATGACGCCATGCAAAAGGAAGAAGAAATCCTACTTACCGCCTGGTTCATGGCCTCCAGAGAGGAAGAGACCCTCTTCCCTTCCGACACCTTTTGAGCTGTGCCTCGCTCCGGGGAAGCCTGGGGGGCAGAAGACCCCAGGACCTCGAGCTCCTCATCAGCCGGCTCGCCATCAGCTCCAGATGCACAAGGAGCCGCCTCCTCCTGAGGAGCATCCTGTACCAGTGGAGGAGCAGGACTTGGCTCCCCAAGACCTCTGAGCACCAGCTTCCTCTTTCTGTCTCGAACAAGAGTTGTGGCAGCAGCACGACCAGCATCAACGGACAACCCACATAGAAGCAGGCGCTTCTCGTCCACGAACAGGGAAATACTATGCAGAATGTTCCCCAACTCTCGAGCATCTGAAAATCCAAGAACGGGAGAAAACTCCCGATCACGTCCTCTAAGGCGCCGGCAGCGATCTGGTAAAGAGTTCCACACCTCCGGTAGTCCCTCCGGGTTCCTGACATAGCCAAATAAAGTATTCCCGTGGCGGCGGTCCACCCGGGTCTCGAACTCCAGCCATCTCTTATTGCTGAAGACTTCAATACGACCTCCGACATCAACCCGCACTTCATACCATTCCTTGAAAAGGCCCAAGGAGAACTTCGCACCGTGCTCTCGGAAGAAGGCAATCAGCCCCATGATCCGCACCATCCCCTGAGGCGTAAACTGTGACACTGGGACGCCGCAAAATTTCAGGATCTCGATCACCTCCTCGCAGGCCGGGAGGCGAAAGCCGCTCCGAAGCAATGACTCGCAAACGGTCATCCAACCCCGAGGCGGATTCTGTACTCGCTCCTCAGGATCCGGGATCCGAACCTCTAATCCGGGGGGCAGGTTGAAGCGCCTGCTCCATATGGCAACATGATCAAGAGAAAGACTCGAGGCCAGTCGCATTGGGCGACTTTGCCCGCCATGCCGAGAAGCCTGAAAGACAGAGAAAAGCGTCAGCACGAACCTCAGATAAGAATAAGGGGAGTCTATCCGCGAGGCTAACCACCACGCAAACTTCGCAGGTAAGCCCCGAGAACACGCGCGCCAACACGCGGCAGACCCCGCGAGAGCAGCTCGCGCGACTACCCGCGCGGCAGCCCGCGCGAGCGCACGCGCTACCGCCGCGCGGTAGCCCGCGCGGTCGTCCGCGCGGCAGCCAGCGCGCGCGAGCTACCGCCGTGCGGTAGCCCGCGCGGTAGTCTGCGCGGCAGCCAGCGCGCGCGCGCTATCCCCGCGCGGTAGCCCGCGCGGTAGTCCGCGCGGCAACTCGCGCGGTAGTCCGCGCGGCAACTCGCGCGCGCGCCCTGCCGCGCGAGCACGCGCGGGCGCAGCCCGCACGCGCTTCCCACCGCGCGAGCGTGCTCAGGCGCGGCCCCCGCGCGCGCCTAGCCGTGCAAGCAAGCGCGGGTGCGGCCCGCGCGCGCGCGCGCCCCGCCGCGCAAGCAAGCGCGGGTGCGGCCCGCGCGCGCGCGCGCCCCGCCGCGCAAGCAAGCGCGGGAGCGGCCCACGCGCGCGCGCCTCCGCGCGAGCCCGCGGCCGCCCTTTCCCTCCACGCGACTCTCCGCGCCTCTTGTGCGCCCGTTCGCCCGCCTCTGTGGAAGTTGGACCTTTCACCCTCACGCTCACCTTGGCACCGCCATCGTCGCCGCCAACCTCCGCACCTGAATTCACTCCGGCCATCGCTCACGAATGCAAGTCGTAAAGGTAAAATCCTATCGCTCTCCGTGCGCTCCAAACGTAGGATTTGGGGGGAAATGATGGGTTCCCCCTCTATTTATGGGAAAAACCGTAACTCTCTCGCACCGGATCCCATTACCGCACGCCCGATCCCATTACCGCGCGGCGGATCCAAACCACCGCACGCCGATCCAAAACCACCTCGCGCGGGATCCCAACCGCCCCGCGCAGGATCGCAACCGCCGCCAACCGCCGCCGCCGCCGGCCGCCACCACTGGCCGGCCGGCCGCCGCCACCGGCCGGCCGGCCGCCGCCGCCGCCTCCACCGGTCGGCCGGCCGCCGCCGCCGCCTCCGCCGTCGCCGCCTCCACCGGTCGGCCGGCCGCCGCCGCCGCCGGCCGCCGCCGCCGCCGTCGGCCGCCGGCCGCCGCCGCCGCCGTCGGCCGCCGGCCGCCGCCGCCGCCGTCGGCCGCCGGCCGCCGCCGCCGCCGGCCGCCGGCCGGCCGGCCGCCACCTCCGCCGGCCGCCGGCCGCCGCCCCCTTTGTGGCCGGCGGCCATGGCCGGCCCCCTTTGGCCGGTCCCCCTTTTGGTCGGCCACCTCCATGGCCGGCCACCCCTTGGCGGCTGGCCACCCATGGCCGGCCACCGCCGTCGCCGCCCTTTGTTCTCCACCGTCCGATCTCTCCAGGCCTCGGCAGCCCTCTGATCGTCTCACGCAATCACGACCCTCCAATCGTCATAAACGATCTCGGCCCTCCGTTCGGTGGTTATCCACAATAACCACCGTAACCACCGTAACTTCCACTCCAAAGCCCTATAAATACCCCCCTATGCCTCCTTTCAAAGGGGGCTCTCATTCTCTCCTCCACTCTCTCTCTCTTCATTTCCTCCTCTCCTCAGAGCTTCTCTCTCTACACTCCGCCACTTCTTTTCTACTACTTGACAGGTTCCTCCTACGAACGCCTCTCACCAGGGAAGAAGTGCTGCGCCGTTCAAGGCGAGCGCCCCGAACCCGAGCAGAAAAGTCACGGCGCTCCGCGAAGTGCTCGCCCAGGAAGTGCGCAACCACACAAGATACGCAGCAAGGCGCTCAACTCCTAAGCGGTGGCCTGTCACCCACGGTGTCTTCTCTCTCTCTCTCCCACAATTGTAACGAGGCGCGGCCTGTCGCCCTCGCATTCTCGAAGAAAGCACTGTAACAGCCTAATATAGTGGATTTCGGCCAGCGCCGCCCTGGCCACGTGTTTTTCACCCTTTGGAGGGTTTTCCACGCTAAAGACCTGTGTGTACAATTTTCAACATTTACTCTCTGCAATATTCTGACTGTGTGCGCGCTCGACCGCCCGGGTTAAGACAGACCGAATCTAAACCAGTCTACCGAGGGCGTTGAGAAGCCGCAACAAAGTTAAAAGTTAAAAAATTGTAATAAAGAAAAATAAAATTGTAAAGATTTGTTTTTCACCAAATATTTTTTTAGGTTATATATAGCGGGATTTTTTGTAAAAACGGACCGGGCCAGCTGGTCGGACAACGAACTGGTCCACTAGACGGTTCTGTGATGCTCTGAAAAGCGGGCTAGCAAAGAACCGGTTGTGAACTGGAAAAACGGTCGGTTAACTGCCAGACCGGCGAACGGGGACGGTTTATTAGCAACGTGTGATTTTCAAATAATTATATTTTAACCTTTCTATTTTATTCAAAAGAACTATGTTTATTTTTGGAAAGATGTGGGGAAAGTACCAAGTCAATCCCTTAAACATCAAAAATTTCACAAATAAAGATATAATTTTTTGGAATCTCATTGGCCCGTCAAATATTTCATGTTAGTTGACAACTATCACAACTTTAAATAAAACGATGGCATCTCTAAATATATAAGGCCAATGAAATCATGCTTCAAGTACCTTCTGAGTTATTTGATTTGCACAATAGTCCCACTTGCTGGTCGGACCTCATGGCAGTGATGGAGAATATTTTAACAATTTTATTTTATTCCAAAAAAAGAACAGGCTTAATGCTTGAGGCAAGACTTGAACCTACTATATATATATATATATATATATATATATATATATATATATATATATATATATATATATATATATATTAGTGGAACTAGAAATTTGTGAAGCCCGAGCACAATAAATATAATCTTAGAATTCATTAGCAAAAATATTGAAAAATTAGACATCAACAATAATTATGCAAGTGTGGTCATAAATAATCAAATTCTTCACCATTAAAATATATTGTAGGGCAAAAAATAACATAAAGGAACTTATAGTTGAGCAAGTCATTTTTCTGAAAGGGAAGATAATTTGATCATTTATAATTAGTTAGGCTTGGTCCTGCTTTTAACAAAAAATATGTCCATCGAAATAACAACTGACAGTCACAAACACCTAATTTGCATAGAAATTGAAATCATAATAGTGTTTTAAAAGCATAAAAATTGAAATCATAATCACATTTCAATTTCAATAACATAACTAGAGTCTAGAACTAAATTTTAATAGCTGACATTTTAATAGGATTATTAAAACTAAACAAGAATAACTGCCATTAAATTTAAATGGAAGAAAACCTTCTGCTAACAAGAATAACCTGCAGTAGTTCAGTTGTTCTTGAAGAGTCAAAGGGAACGGGTCACGACAATTGTTCAGAAATTCAACAACTCATGACAACTGCAACTGAAAATCAAGAACAATAATTAAGACATTAAACACTTACAGCAAATGTTAAATGATATCTTTATGGAAACAATTAAGGCTTCGTTTGGGGCGGCGTTTCGCCGCCCCGTTTGGGGCAAACGCCGCCGGAAGGCGGCAAAACAAATGCCCATCCGGCGGCGTTTGCTCTGTTTCCACCCGCCCGCAAGGAGAAACGCCCCAAAAAGGAGCTTTTGGAGCAGCCACCTCTCCCCTCCAGTTCGGAAGCCCCGTTTCCATCCGCCGGATCGATCCGCCGCCGCCGAACAAACGAACCCTAAGAAATAACTGCCTTTGTGTTAGATAAATACAGAAAACCCAAATACAGAATACCTAAAAAACTAAAATAGATCGCGGGCAAATACAAACTACCTAAAATTGAGCACTGCTTACGAAGTTGCGGGAGAAATAATTATCTTTCGATGTTTGATAAATCTGTCAAAGCTCAAGCAAGCGATCACCCAAATACTCTCCAGTCTAGAATGAATCTTTTTGCTTTGGCAAGGAATTTTGGACACCGACGGCTTTAAGGGACAAAGCAGCTGCGATCAATCGATGGAGATGATGCTTCTGAGCTTCTCGTGGACAACGGACCATCAATAACTTCTTGCAATCACGGACAGATGGGCAATCAATGGCTTCTCAACTTCTTGCGGACGACGAGAGGAGTGGACTGCCGGGAGCAGGTTACGACTTCAGAAAAGAGCGGACGGTGTTGCTTTTAGCGGCAGACAAAAATTTCACGAAATCACACCCGGGCACATGCCCGGGTGTGTCCCTACCTAGGTCCGCCGATGTATAAATATATATACTATATTAAAAAGAAATATACTTTAGGGTTCAATGGCAAGCTAAATGAGACACAATAAAATCATCACCGTTCATTTAACGATCAAAATGTCTTCCCTCTATTAACGCCTCACTCCCCTCGACATTCCATCCTCGCTCCCGCTCGGCATCCGCAAAAAAAAAACCTAATCTCCTCCACGCCGTTCTCTCCCGCACTAAACTCCTCCACGCATCCACGCCTTCTCGCGTCGTTCTCTCCCGCACTACTCTCCTCCCACTCCCGTTATACGTCGTCCCACTGTCATGCCCTAAAAACGGCATCGCACTGCAGGTCGCATCTCTTGCAGTTGAAGAACGATCGATCTTCTTTGCCCCGCAAGGAATTTCCCACCCTCTTCCACTTCAAGAATGAAAGCCCCTCCATCGGCATCTGCCTCGCAAGTCATTTCGCACCCTCTGCCACTTCAAGAAAGAAAGCCACTCCATCCTCGCAAGTTTCGCATCTCTCGCACGGCTCGCAAGTCTCGCAAGGATCGCACGTCTCGCAAGGCTCTTCGATCCTATCTCTCGCAGAGGTCTTACCCTCTAAAAGGTTTAATCATTAACAACTGCTTTGCTTCCTTACTCTATCAAACTCTACTCTTCATTCTATATTTGTTCAGAAATGCACGATCTCTGTCTTCAGATCTGTCACTATCCTTTCTTTGCTCCTTGCTCATCAACCTCTAATTTAGTAAGCCTACATTTGTTCAAATCTGCATTTTTTTATGCAGCTCCTATCTTCCTCGCCTCAAGGTTCTGCGATCTCCAACGAAGAACCGTCGATTCCTGGCAAATGTTCGGCCATCTCTGCTGAAATTTCTGCCACATCTCTCACCGAGGTAAACTATGTAATGTTTGAGTCTTGCATTTTTCAAATCAAACTCTAATATTCAGCCTATATTTTTCTAGATCTTCATGTTATTTAACTTCAGATTTGAAAATTTGGTTACTATGCTCATTGGTCATCAAACTCTAATCATCATCCTACATTTGTTCAGATATGCATTTCTTCTTCTTTTTTAAATGTAGCTCCTCTCTTCCTCGCCTCAAGGTTCTGCAATCTCTGACGACGAACCAGTGATTCCCGGCATAGGTTCAGCCATCTCTGATGAAATTTTTTAAGTCCATCTCCTCTCTTCATCGCCTCAAGGTAAATATCTATTTCTAGAATTTTTCAAATCAACTCTATCTCTGCTGAAATAGTTTTATGCCTAAATATATTATAAATATCTATTTCTTTTTTACACCTTCTCTATGATTTTATTAGGATGCAACTCCAACCATCTTACTGTATAAAATTGTCGTTTTGCACTTCATATGACTGTCGTATAACTGTCGGCATGATGTTCGTATAACTGTAGGCCAGTTGTTTTATGTGAACTGCGGTCAGCATTCGTGTTCTTCCTGCCCTATCCAGTATATAAACCACAACCCTTGAGATTCTAAGATAACTGCCGGCCTGATTTTACGATATTAGCCTTAATGTTCTAAGCACTACATTGAGAGTCAGAAGTATTTTTATTACTAATCTACATAATGTATATCTAGATAATAATAAGCTTTAAAGCTTTATAAAACATTGAGATACTTAACACCTGCAGATTAAAACATTGAGATACTTAACATCATGCATTGCGTACTGATTTATAGCATTGCCTACTAATTTAATTTATGCATTGCGTACTGATTTAACATCTCTAATTTTTTATTAATTTCTTATTTGTTTGACTTAGTGATCAGAAGATGAAGATGGGCAAGACTAATTTCTATTCATTGCAGTGTTGCTCACAGGATCAAGCCTAGCTCGGCATTGTCATTTTATGGTATTATGATATCAAGTAAGTACATTAAATTTTTTCTATTTCTCTGCCATCTTTGTTCTTTGATGATGGTAACCCACAAGAATATGTAATTTTTCCTTCCAATACAAAGGGAAGTGATTTAAGTACGAAGTGAGAATTTAGAATTCCATCCAACAAGGAGGTTTAGTCCATCAGATGTAATTTGGAAGTTAATATCAACAGATGAGTGCATTTACATATCAAATGACATCTTTGGTTTGTTGCAATGTTAATGCCCCTTAAAATTTTGTGGAAAGCCAATTCCATTTGCTTGAGGTTCTCATCATATTCTCATTAGGTCTGACACTCCCCTTGGTTTGTTAGAATTTCATGGTTTACTTCAAAATTTAATGATTATAGAGTAGCAAGTGCATTCTATTTTTTTTCATTCCATTCAAGACCATTGCTAATGATTAATTTTGAAAGTGCAATTGATATCAGTTGAAAGTGATTGATATAATCAACCACGCTTTGATACCAATTGAAAGTGAGGTTAGATCTTAGATTTACTCTAGAGGGGGGTGAATAGAGTATTAAAAACTTTTCACTTAATTTTATAGCGGAATTAAAATAAGGATATATATGTGTATATCAGAGTGATTTATAAAAATTAAATAAAACAAAGCACACAGCACACAACACAACACACAGAAAATCACAACATAGAGGACACAAGGATTTTTAAAGTAGTTCCCCAATAAACCTGGGCACGTCTACTCTTCTACCACACTTCGTGGGATCCACTAGGTTTTTGATCAGGTTCCCTAAAACCAAGGGGTTTTTGTTCGGGTGTCCACACACCAAGTGAGCTTTTGATCAGGTGCTCTAACCCAACCACAGGTTTTTGTTCAGGTGCCCTGCCCCCAATGGGTTAACTTTTGAAGGGTGTTAGAACCCTGTACAAGATGAGGTAAAGAAGGGTTATGAAGTTCTTCTCTGTCAACAATCTGAAAGAAGACTCTAGTGGATTGATGGTGTAAAGCTCCTCTGTCTGATTGAAAATGTTTGACAGTAGATGGTTGGAGCTTTCTCTTGAATAAATTGATCTTCCTGTAGCTGATGAATCTGGAAGAATAAGTTCTTCAGATTATTGTTGCTCTTTGAAGATCTGATCTAGCAGCTGATAACTGAGAGAGTAGAGTTGATGTTCTCAGTGAATGAGTGCTGCTTGAGGAAGAAGATGAAGATGATCTGTAAAACTTTTTTTGTTCTTCTTTTTCTTCCTGTAACTTTTTGAAGAATTGTATTCTTCTCTGTCGGTTGTTCTACTCTATACTGTATTGTTGTGCTGTAATAATTAGTAATATGTTGTATATTCTATTCTGTAATAATGCTTTATATCTTCTTTCCTTATTCCCTTTTGAAATCTCTGACAGATTTGAAATTCAAATTCCTTATTTTAAGGAATAGAATATTCAGAAGATATATATCCTGTACTGCAAATCTGATACGCCATTTACCTTTTTCCTTTTTCATGAACATGTCCTTTTCCGCTAAATGTCAACGGCTATAATCTCGAAATAAGAGAATAAAATAAAAGGAAATATATTATCATTACTTATCTGGAAGAATAGAGCCGTTGCAGAAGAGATCCGAGTTCAGTTAAATAGAATAACTGATCTTTTGAAATTAAATTTGTTGTAGAGAAATTTTCGTCGATCTGAGACACAAGTTCGTCAAACAGAATTGGATTCGTCAATCTCAGAGCTGTGTTCGTCGATCTGAAGATGTTCGTCGAACACAGACTGAGTTTGTCGAACTGAAGAATTCGTCGACCGCTGAGCTGAGCAAAATCATCGACCGCTGAGACTGAATAAAATCATCGACCGCTGAGACTGGATAAAATCATCGACTGCTGAGACGGGATAAAATCATCGACCGCTGAGCCTGGATAATTTTGTCGACCGATGAGACGAGATAAAATCGTCGACCGCTGAGCCTGGATAATTTCGTCGACCGCTGAGATGGGATAAAATCGTCGGCCGCTGAGACTAGCTTGAGAATTGAGAGCGTCGAGCTGGAGAGCGAGTTCGTCGAACGCAGGAGCATGTCGTTCGTTGAACGCAGAATGTAAGTCATTCGTCGAACGCAGAGAGCAAGCCGTTCATCGAATGCGGTATGGAGTTCGTCGAACGCAGAATATGAATACTTTCTTGAGTTCTAACAGCCTAAACTCTTGACCCATTGACTATACATTGGGGTCAACTTTATCTTAGTCAACAGATAGTGATCCTAGCCCAAATCAGTAATAGGGTTGTTCCAACAATCTCCCCCTATTTGGGTTAGGACACTATTTGACAAAATTTGAATAAAACAACAATAACAACAGAACAACGGAGCATATATATCTGATATATTTTAAATATTTCATCAGATATAAAAATATGATACTCTGAGTTCTGAAACATTTCAATAAAAACAGAAATAATAATAACAAACAATCAGAACCTTTTGTCTTTCTGAATTCTTGCTTTCTGACTTTCTGAATTCTGATATTGTCTAAACTGTATCTGTTATATTTCAGCTTTCTGATTTTCTTGATCTGAACTGTAGCTTTATAATCTGAATATGTTGTGCTACCAATCAGAATTTGAATCTGTCATAATATCTTCCCCTAAATCTATCATAATATGAATCTGCATCTGTTGCTTCTTCTATATCAAAAGCTATATCTGAATTTGCATTAAGCTAGAGCAAACACTGCATCTGAAATTGTAACATATGTAGCTTCTTCATAAAGCATCTCCCCCTGAGACTGGAGCTTCTTCAGCATCTCCTCCTGCCTAGTTCATAGAACATCTCCCCTTGAGCAACTTCATCATATGGAGCTTCTTCATAGAACTTCTCCCCCTGCCTAGTTTCAGGAAGGCCTGAAGCTAGGCTCCTAGAAGAAGGGACATTTGATGGAGGTAGGGAAGGATGCAAGATTGTCATTGTACCTGCAAAGTCTCTGGTAGAGGTGGTGTTCCTCTCCTCATTTAATAGGTTAGTTCCAACAATGCATGGACTCTTCTATTTTAAGAGTAGATTTGTTATAAACCCTTTGTGCTTTATTAGAAGGAAAATATCCTAGATTTTGTTTCAATAGGATTCTATTAATATGATGAATTGCTACAGCTGTTAATGGATTCTAAGAAATTTTTATCTTCTCAGAAAAACATTGCCTGATACCTTCCTTCTTACAGAATTCTCTCATCAGAAGAGATTCACACTCAGTGCCATGATCATTTCTGATCAATGCAACTAGAATAGAATACTCAAATCTTAATGGACCTGAGAAAGTCTGTTAGAACATGAAGTTATCTGACTTTGTTTGTAAGATAGAAATTGTAAGTGAATCTTATAACTTTTTATTTGATTACAATTGGAGTTAAAAGATTTAGAATAGGTTTATGTATTGCCTTATAATTAATTATATTGGCCTTATCTGTTAAGGTATTACCAAATTAAAAGTGAATTGATATTGGCCTTTGTATCTGATAAGTGTATTACCAATTGAAATTTTCTTTTACCAATTGAAAGTTTTCTTTTATGATATTTAAAATATATGTTTGATACCAATTTAAATTTTTCTTGATAATCATTAAGATATATGTTTGATAAACTATTCTGATTTTGTTGCTCTCGGGTCAACAAAGTGCAGTGATTTCGTTGATCTCTGATTAAGAAATAGTTATATTTATTCTCTATGTCCATAGTTCGTTGAACTCTGATTCGTTGAGCTCTGATCTCATGAAAATTATGCTTAATTTTTGTGTTCGACTTTCGTCGATCTACGTTCGATGAAGTCATTTGATTTCGTCGATCTCTGTTCGACGAATTTTGTTGAACACACAAAATTTCAGTGATTTTTACTAGGTCTTCTGCTACTTTTTTTCCTTAGTATAGACAAATTTTATAGATGTAGTTGGACTATTTTTCTTTTGAATATGAGATATATTAGATGAAAATCTTAAGCTATGTTTACTGCCATTTAATCTGGCATTGTTAGTGCTTGTGATATTCATTAATTTGATATTTATTTCATTAAGAGTTTGTTCAAATAATTTAGCCTTAATTGAATTATTTTTTTAAAGGAATAATTTGATCTTCTGATGTTTTTAAAGTATTTTCAGAAGTTAAGTTGTTTATTTCTGTTAACTTTGTTCTGAAAGATGTGATTTCTTTCTCAGATTCAATTAAATCTAAGCAGAGAATTTCAAAATCATCTTTGAAATCAGTGGAATTAAAATCAAGGTTAGATACTACCTGATCTGCATCATTTTCAGATTCTGATTCTTCAGAATTGTTTCCTAAGGCATTGATAGCCATCATATAGAAGGTTCTTTCATCTGCATCATCTTCATCATCACTGGAACTGGATGAAGATACATCATCTAAATCATTGTATGAGTCATATATAGCCATCAAGCACTGATCTTTGTCATTTGCATCATTTTCATCTTCAGAAGAACTGGATGATGACTTTGTATCTGCATCACTTGAGGTGGAAGAAGATTCAACTATCATCCTTGTGAGGGAGTTCCAGATGTCTCTTGCTGAAGTGCAATCAACAACTCTTTGATAAATGCCATTGGACATTGCTTGAGCTAATATGTCCATAGCCTTGGCATTAGTACTTTTCAGCATCTTTTGAGCATCTTTTGATGTTGATGAAGTTGAAGGTCCTGTCAAAATGACATTGAAAATATCTTCATCAATTGCATTCATATATAATCTAATCCTTGCTTTCCATAGTGCAAACTTATTGAGATTGCACATAGGAGGTCTTATGCTGGAATATTCTTTGTTTTGTGCCATGAGTTTTTAGAAAAAATAAAACTCTAGAATAAAATAAGATCTAATTGATCTTTATGATTCAGGTGTTAGCCTGTATACAATCAACCTCCCTCTGATACCAATTGAAAGTGCAATTGATATCAGTTGAAAGTGATTGATATAATCAACCACGCTTTGATACCAATTTTAAGTGAGGTTAGATGATACATGTGTATAGCAGAGTGATTTATAAAAACTAAATAAAACAAAACACACACCACACATCACAGCACACAGAAAATCACAACACAGAGGACACAAGGATTTTTTATAGTAGTTCCCCAATAAACCTGGGTACGTCTACTCTTCTACCATACTTGGTAGGATCCACTAGGTTTTTGATCAGGTGCCCTATCACCAAGGGGTTTTTGTTCAGGTGTCCACACACCAAGTGAGCTTTTGATCAGGGGCTCTAACCCAACCACAGGTTTTTGTTCAGGTGCCCTGCCACCAATGAGTTAACTTTTGAAGGGAGTTAGAACCCTGTACAAGATGAGGTAAAGAAGGGTTATGAAGTTCTTCTCTGTCAACAATCTGAGAGAAGACTCTAGTGGATTGATGGTGTAAAGCTCCTCTGTCTGATTGAAAATGTTTGACAGTAGATGACTGGAGCTTTCTCTTGAATAAATTGATCTTCCTGTAGCTGATGAATCTGGAAGAATAAGTTCTTCAGATTATTGTTGCTCTTTGAAGATCTGATCTAGCAGCTGATGACTGAGAGAGTAGAGTTGATGTTCTCAGTGAATGAGTGATGCTTGAGGAAGAAGATAAAGATGATCTGTAAAACTTTTGTTGTTCTTCTTTTTCTTCCTGTAACTTTTTGAAGAATGGTATTCTTCTCTGTCGGATGTTCTACTCTATACTGTATTGTTGTGCTGTAATAATCAGTAATATGTTGTATATTCTATTCTGTAATAATCCTGTATATCTTCTTTCCTTATTCCCTTTTGAAATCTCTGACAGATTTGAAATTCAAATCCCTTATTTTAAGGAATAGAATATTCAGAAGATATATATATCATGTACTACAAATCTGATACGTCGTTTATCTTTTTCCTTTTCCATGAACATGTCCCTTTCCGCTAAATGTCAACGGCTATAATCTCGAAATAAGAGAATAAAATAAAAGGAAATATATTATCCTTACTTATCTGGAAGAATAGAGCCGTTGCAGAAGAGATCTGAGTTCAAAGAAATAGAGTAACTGATCTTCTGAAATTAAATCTGCTGTAGAGAAATTTTTGTCGATCTGAGACACAAGTTCGTCGAATAGAATTGGATTCGTCGATCTCAGAGCTGTGTTTGTCAATCTGAAGATATTCGTCGAACGCAGACTGAGTTCGTCGAACTGAAGAATTCGTCGACCGCTGAGCTGAGCAAAATCATCGACCGCTGAGACTGAATAAAATCGTCGACCGCTGAGACTGGATAAAATCGTCGACCGCTGAGACGGGATAAAATCGTCGACCGCTGAGCCTGGATAATTTCATCGACCGCTGAGACGGGATAAAATCGTCGACCGCCGAGCCTGGATAATTTCGTCGACCGCTGAGATGGGATAAAATCGTCGACCGCTGAGACTGGCTTGAGAATTGAGAGCGTCGAGCAGGAGAGCGAGTTTATCGAACGTAGGAGCATGCCATTCGTTGAACGCAGAATGTAAGTCGTTCGTTGAACGCAGAGAGCAAGTCGTTCGTCGAACGCAGTATGGAGTTCATCGAACACAGAACTGGAATACTTTCTTGAGTTCTAACAACCTAAACTCTTGACCCATTGACTATACATTGGGGTCAACTTTATCCTAGTCAACAGATACTGATCCTAGCCCAAATCAGTAATAGGGTTGTTCCAACAAATTTCTTTTTGTTTTGTTTTTTTCAAGGATTTACTACGAAAAGGCCAAAGTATTTAGGTTGGTGTACTTTCCCTGCTTTGCATATTTAGGTTCGCCAACGAAACTTTCAATCGTTTCAGTAGATAACATCAAATAATGGGATATGATATTCTTTCTCCTCGAGGTAGCTATAATCCTAACTTCTCATGATTCTTTTTCATTGCTCATGACCTTGGTGCCAACTGATATGAGCAGAAGTTAGAGATTATGTTTCTAATGTACATTTAAACTTCTAAAGCTCAACGTACGTTCTCCGGAATTACGACTTTTTATTGAGTCTACAAATTATTCTAGGACCTTTTAATGAGTATAAGTTTATTCTGCTTGGAAGGAATACTCCAACAGTTTCTTTACGGCTGTCTCACAAATTTTACTCACAACTCATGTAATTTTTCATTCTTATAGGTATAGATATTGTACAAACACATCACAACAACTTCAAAACTATTTAAAGGCAACAACAACTGAATCCAGGTAATATATTACAAATCACATATTCAGTCATGGCCAATTATACGTTGCTTTAACATGAGGGGTTTCAGCACAGACCATAAGAGTTTTAGTAAAAAATCATGCAATCGAGGGTCTTGAGGGTGCGCACACAAAGAACGTGGTTTTCAAAGAGATATTTGCATGAGTAGATTCGAATCACACAACTTGAACGGTATGACAGCAGATTCAACCTAACAATATTTGGGTTCATGCATTCTTTTACTAATTCTATCTTTACACATCTAATTATTTATATTCTATGTTGTCAGCGGTGCAAAAAGAAAAGAATGATGGCAAAATCCACATGTGTCATGATTTATTGAAGACTGAACGATGGTTGTACGTCTTCCGTGACTATCTGATTTTAAAAGGAAGATTCATACCAAAGTCATACACCGTGATAACTTCATATGAAGAACTCCATAAGTATGGACTCAACGTTATGTACTTAGTTTCCTAAATTTATTTTCACCCTATTTTTAAATATTCAAAAGTTTTTTAAATATAGCAGACTAATATTACTATATATTATGTATATTTTTTTAATTATTTAAATTCATTTGTTTCAGGTGTTGCATCGCAATTTATAAAGCCTTCAGTCAATTTTATTAAAGGTTCACTGCACATGTTAGGAGAGATTGAAAATGTCAACGGTAAAACTAATGAACAATTAGCTAACCTCATCGCTCAGACCTACTGGTCAATAATTACGCATGTTACCAGAGATTGAAGATGTATATGGTTACATGACTACAAATCAGGCAGACCTCAGATTTTATATTGATATTTTATTACATGGTTAACTTAAGATATTTAATTTTATTCTGTTATATAATGTTGCTCTCATTACATACTTTGCGCCCACGATGAATTTTTGTCCCACGATGAATGATGCTATTACGACAAATGATGCTCTGCCGACGAATGTTGTAACCACGATGAATGTCGCCACCACGACGAATGTCTCCACCACGACAAAGGTCGCCCCAAGACAAATGTCTCCCCCAGGATGAATGTCGCCCCCAGAACGAATGTCTCCCCCACGACGAATGTCGCCCCCGCGATGAATGTCGCCTTGCATAGGACCGGAGGCCCGTGCCTGTCACTCGTATATATATATATAAATATATATATATATATATATATATAAATATATATATATATAAGGGAAGAGCAAAGGTGTTATGGTGTAACATTTTCGGAACAAGAATGCCCTCAACAAATGCCCCCTGAATTCAAAATACTAGGTTATTCCCTCCTCTTCTCATCGAATGCCGCACGCCATCGCCTTATCATGACCTGCCCCACGCCGAAAGCCTGCCACTATTCATTCTTCCTCCCGCCAGCGCCAGCCCTCTTCTCTCACGCCAGCCCCCTCCTCTACCACTGCCACCCGCCGATTTGTCTGCACCCCGCTGAAAGCAGTCGTCCGCCTCTCAATTGTTGCACCGCCGGAAGCCCATCTCCATCCAAAAGAAGTCTATATACATGCACCTCCTTTCTACGATATTTTGATGCATCCTTTCTTCCACGCTCCTTGATAGAGCCGTCGTCGAAGCCCTCCAGCAATCTGCACTGTCGAAGCCCTCCAACATCCCGACGAAGCCCTCTGTTAACTCCTCCGTCTGCTGCACTGCCGAAGACCTCCGTCTACTTACAGGTAATCTTCTTACACTAGCTGATACTATTTCAATTGCGAGGGATTTCAATTGCAATTTTGAAATGATCATTTTCTGTATGATTTTGTGAGTGATTGTGAGATATTTTGGCCTAGAGGAGAGGCAAGAATAATCTTAGGGGTGTTCACGAACCAAATCGAATAACTATTCAATCGAATCCAATCAATTCGAATTCGAACCAAAATCGAATCGAATCGAATAACTAATCGAATAACTATTCAATCGAATCGATTCGGATTTGAACATAGATTTGAATTCGAATTCTAATTTTATAATGTTTAATTATAATTATACTTAAAATTTATAATGCTTAAATATAATTTTATAATGTTTAAATATAATTTTAAATTCAAATTATAATGCTTAAATATAATTTTATAATGTTTTATATAATTTTATATCTATTCGAATCTGAATTCAGATTCGAATCTGAATTCGAATTCGAAAAATACGAATTTTAATCGAATCTTCATGAATCGAATCTCGAACTATTCACGAACTATACTATTTGTGAACAACCCTAGGCAAGATGCATGGCATTTCAATTGCGAAATGTTCATAAGGGATTTTAATTTACCTTCTTTCTTACTCTACCAACATATTAAGAACTCAAGCCAAGTGCCCCGCCAACTACTACCCAGCACATCATGTATGATTTCTATACCATTACTTTCATTTTCTGGATTTAAAATTTAGCTACAGTTTTTCACCCGTTTTTCAGCTCGAGTTCAGATGGGATTTTAATTTTTTGCTTATCCATTTTTTGCTTATCCATCCTCTTTTTAAATTTTAATTTCGGTTGCTATGTTTAGATGGGATTTTAATTGCTCAAGTTTATTTAATCTTCTCCATGTATTTCTGTTAGTATGGTTCTTATAATTGTTGTTAAAGTTGACAATCCAAGCTGAAAATGATTAAGCTTGGACTGTCATTTAATCTTCTCCATATATTTCTGTTAATATGTGCTAATCTTGTATGGATTAAGCTGAAGTTTTTCTCTGGGAAGAAGTTTAAGCCGTAGAGAAGATCACTGGGTTCCCTAAACGTATCACTCATTTTTCTGGGTTCCCTAAATGTATATATACAGGGGCATTTTTTATCATCTGCTGCATAAGTGATCATATTTGCTTAATCATTTTTCATCATTCCATTTGTTCATGCATCGTTCAATTGAACACTCTGGAGGGGACCCCTCTATCTTTTGAAATTATGAAAACCTCCGCTATAAGTTTATATTTCTTATTACATGCATGCACAATTAGAACACTCTAGAGGGGAGTCTCAGGGTGGTATTTTTGTGTTGTGCGCTCAAAATTTAAACTCAAATGAGAGATTTTTGTATTTTCAAAAGATAAAAGGGTGCCACATGTAATTATGTTAACTCTCAGAGGAGGTTTGGGTAATTTTATTTCCAAAGATATCCTCGCGCATTCATTTATCTACAGGTGATCCTTTTATTCAAAATTTATTAACTTTCAAAATTATATGTTATTAACTTTACTTTAGGATGTGTTATTTATTTTATGTTTGGCTAGAATCAAGGGGATTCTTGATCAATTACTTTTGAAGGTTTAGGTCAAGGATATGTTTGTTGACAATCCTCAAAATTATACACATTTAAATTTCATCTTTGTCTTTTGCCCATTTAATATTTGAGGTGTTATAGATTGCATTTCGTCTTGGAGGAGAAAATGTTGGAGGTTGATTGCCCCAATGTTATTTTCCAAAATATTGTCCAAATTCTTCTAGGAAAAACATAATTACTGGGCAATCTTCTGCTAGATTGGTACCATTACTTATGTGCCTGATATCATAATCATATCTTTCAGTAATTGTGTCAATCCCCTTCATGAGAATGCGGGTGAATAGCAAGAGATTGCATATCTCCTACTAATCACTTGCAAGTGATTAAATTTGCACATCTGATACCCAGAAAGACTTTAAAAACATAAACCACAGTGCAAGCAAAAGCAGAAGAAAATAAAAAAGAGTATAATTAAAACAAACGCTTCCACTATGGAGAGAAACCATTAATAGAGATGTGTACAGCCAATCAATAATGAGTGAAAGGCCAAAATCATAGTTTCTGAATAAAAAATCCACCAAAAGCAAGGCGATCGTATTGAGTGATTCGGGCGACAATGAGATGGATTAGAATGGTAATCCCTATATTAAGTTTCAATTTTTTTTCTCCTTTTTTAATGTATGCGGTGAACTGTAAATAAATACTATCTGAAATGTATGTTATGAATTTCTTAAGTTTTTTTTTCTCCTTTTTAATTGTTAGTTTTAAAAACTTAAGAATAGGTTGGGTTAAGTCTATCTTAAGTTTCTATTATGTTTTAAAAGCTTAAGAATAGGTTCATGTATCAGGTACAGTCTGAAAGTGCACAGTTAACCTCACTAGAATTCTCTAGAGGGGGGTGAATAGAGATTTAAAAATACTTTGTGCTATTATATATATATATGTGTGTAACAATCACAGATTTAGGCTTCCCACACACCAACAAGAATTAAGCAAGTAAAGAAAAAATAGCAAGAAGAAAATCACAGCACAACACAAAGAAATATAGTGGTTCCCCAAAATTTGGGTAGTCCACTCTTCTACCCCCTTGGTAGGAATTCACTAACTTGCACTTAGTCTTTTGATAAGGAGACTCTTAGAACCAGACTGAGTCTTTTGATAAGGAGACTCTTAGAACCAAACTGAGTCTTTTGGTAAGGAGACTCTTAGAACCACTACAACTGAATTTTTTGAAGAGAGATTCTAAAAACTCTTTTACATAATTTGAAAATAGAATGAGAAGAAGAAGTAGAATAAGTAGAAGAACAGAAAATGATATATGTAAGAAAGAATCTTCTTCCTAGCAAGAAGATTAGAAGCACAAGTATAGTGAATATGATCTCTCTTCTATAGTGAGAAGGAGATTGTAAGCTTTTTCTCTCTTTTGTGAGAGCTTTCAGAATTTGCAGCAGAATGGCTTGAGAAGATGAAGGCTTTTTCTTTGCTGCAGCACACTATCTCTTTTCTCAATTTTCTCACTCTTCACTTGGGAGCTCTTCCTCTTTTTCAAATGTATATGGTGGATCACTTCTTGTCATTCTCTGCCGACCTCCTCCTTATTTATAGCTCTGTTTAAAATATATTACTAAAGGAGAATAATCAATTTAGCAGACAGAGAAATAGAAAGAGATAAGAGTTTCCATAATCAATATTTCTGTAGAAGGAAAAGAATTCATTCTGATTTCAAATAATATCCATAATAATCTTAATCAAATTAGCCAAGAATCAAATAGAAGGAAAGGCTGATTCAGAACGGCTATAAAAGAATAATATCATTCCATAAAAATCAGATCTACAGAAAGAAGGAAAGAGATCTGGCGTGTTTTTGAATTTCTTATAGATATCGACCTGCGACGATTACTATTCGACGTAAACGTCAATTTCATCCTGGCTGGACGTCGAGAGGAGAATAAGGAAGGTGCGTCGACTTTATCAAATGCGTCGACTAGAAGTCAGAGGTACGTTGACTATGATTACGTCGAATTCTTCTAAGAGTTACTTCGACTCATTCTGAGAGAAACGTCGACTATATTTCGACGTTGCGTCGAATACTATTCGACGCATATTTACTTAGCCTAATAATTCATACTTAGAATTTATATTCGTCTTAATTCTAGGGGTTAAGATAAATCATTTCCCCAACAATCTCCCCCTATTTGTCTTAACCCTATATAGAGAGAAATTATATCAGCTTTTAATCAACAAAGCAAAGCATTTATATAGAGAAGAAATATGCTAAGCAATCAGAAGAAATCATATAACAAGTAATTGTCTTTCACAAGATTTAAACTAGAAACTTCTTATTATACATGAAATTAACAAAGGCAGAATAGAGTTTTCTAGATAAATTTTTAATATCATCAAAAATATAGCCCCTGGCTCTATCAGGATGCTCTTGGACATTTCTGATGATTGTGTGCAGTTTCTCCAGGACTTTGTCAGCATCAGGGAGAGTATCATTTATAGAATAGCTCTTGCTGATGATAATTGCTGCCTTTTCATCAATCATCTCAATTGTAATGTTTTGGGGTTTCTTTTGAGTAGGCTTGGGCTCAGGTGGTCCTTTGTTGTCAACCTTTGGCCTATATTTTATCTTCTCTGATTGCTATTTCTCAGGGATCTCAGTCATTTTTCCTTTCCCTTTCCAGGGTGAGTCATGCCATTTATCTAATCTTGCAGGTCTTTTGGGCTTCTTATAGGGAATGAAAATATCTTCTGCACACCCTACACCCCTCTTGTGTTTTTGTCCTTTTTCTAGGATGAGCCATGCCTGAGGATTTTTCTTTTGATAAGCTTCAACATCAAACAATTTCTTTGGAAGTTTGATGGAAGATTCTGCAAGAATCTGTTCTTTAGTCATCCCCTTCTTGATCTTTTCCAACCAGACATTCCTCTTATCTTCTACTTCTTTCATAGCTGCTTCATATTCATACAGCTCTCTTTCTCTTATTTCTTCATGCAACTTTTCCATGTCAGGATCATGGTACTCCTTTACAGGACTGTTAGGAGTGATATTAGGCATTTTTTCAAACCTCTTTATCTCATCAACTGCCTTTCTATATTTCTTTTCCTTTGCATATTCATTTCTTTCTTCTTTGGAAAATTTTTGCCAATGAGAGATGGCTTCACTTCTTCTTTTCATTTGTTCTCTTGGATTTTCCTTAGATAGCTTTTGTGGAGGTAAAGGTAGTAGAGGAGGTAGAAATGGAGGTTGAAGTGGTGGAAGAGGCAGAGGTGGAGATGTAGTTTTCTCTTTAGGAGGTGAAGGTGGAGAAGGGACTTTTGTAGGAGAGGGAACAACAGGCAAAATGTCCTCTGGAGGAATATCCTCAAGTAAGGGTGTCTTGAGTTTGATATAGCTGGCAGAGAAGCCAGGAGAATGATGTTGATATTCTTCCACACACAAGGGTGCCTCAATCCAGACTTGCCCTTTTAGGTCATCAGAAAAAGTTGTTCCTTCCTCCCCCTGGACTTCTATATTCTGTACTGCAACAATCTCCCCCTGAACATATGGGGCATCTATTCTGAATGCTGAATCCACAGCATGATCTCCTTCTGTATGATTGGAGGAGGATTCACCAAGGTGTTTGTTGAAGGTGTAATCAGAATGATTGGAGAAGATTTGAGCCTATGGTAAGAAAAATGAAGTTGATTTAATACTTAAAGATATTATTTAGAGATTGGAGAAGAGTTAGCCCTGAGCTTTAAGAAAAACCTGGATAGGGGGTTTCTAGAGCAACTCTCCCCCTAGTTTATATCCTTCAGAAAGGATGTAAACCCTTTTGGCGACAGAGGATGTTCTTGAAGAAGAACATGAAGCTCAGGAAGAGAGGCAGAGAGGTTGGCCAATTTGGCTTCACAGGTGGTGAGCAAGTAGGCGCACTCATTGGAGAAGGTGGTCAGACGTGTCTGGAAGTCATTCAGAAGTTGTTCCAGAGCATCGTTTATTGTTTTGAGGAGAGCAGATTGAGCAGGGGTTGGCGCCATTGATGCAGAAAGAGAGAGGTAGAAGACAAAGATTTTGGCGGTTTGGGAGAGTATGAGTTATGAAATAAGAAGTGTTATTTAAAGGAGGTGAAACGTCGAAAAGAAAACAGAAATCAAGGTATATTAGTTAACCAATCGTCAAAAGAAGAAGGGAATATTTGTTTCCTGTTTTATTATGAAGTCAACGTTACGTCGAATTGGAGTCGACGTATGGTCAATGTGTCGGAGCATCTGTGACGTTGGTCATTGATGTCGATGTATGCGTCAATATGGAGTCGACGCTTCGTCGAAACATTGTCAGCCTAATGTTCTGTCGACGTGGTCGCAGACTTACGTCGATATTAGATCGACGGTGCGTCGATAAGGGATCGACGTATCTTTGTCTTTAAGAAATCAATGCTAGCGTCAAGTTCCTCTCGACGGTGCGTCGATAGGTAATCGACGTATCTGTAAGTACTTGCTTAATTGTTCTGATCTCTTTTAGATTTCCCCAACAATGATGTTTACAAGCTTCCATCAAGCATTCCCAAGGAGTTGATAAAGTAAGTATGCTTAGTTTCATCTAAGGGTTTGGTAAAAATGTCTGCTCTTTCACTATCTGTAGGAATATATTCTAAGGTTATCTTACCTTTTTCTACATTGTCTCTAAGAAAGTGATGTCTGATCTCTATATGTTTGGTTCTACTATGAAGAACTGGGTTGGATGCTATGGATATGGCACTATAGCTATCACAATAAATTTTAGAGTTATTGACTTCCAATTTATAGTCAAGAAGCTGATTTTGCATCCAGAGGATTTGTGAACAACAACTCCCAGCAGCTATATATTCAGCTTCAGCTGTTGAGGTTGAGACTGAAGTTTGTTTCTTACTGAACCATGATATTAATCTGTCACCTAGGAATTGGCAAGTACCAGATGTGATTTTTCTATCAACCCTACATCCAACATAGTCTACATCTGAGAATCCTATTATTTAAAATTTGTTTTTGCTGGGTACCACAGACCTAGTTCAGGTGTTCTCTTTAGGTATCTAAGAATCCTTTTTACAGAGGTGAGATGGGATTCTTTTGGATCAACCTGAAATCTAGCACATATGCAGGTTGCAAACATAATGTCAGGTCTGGTAGCTGTTAGATAGAGAAGGGATCCTATGATTGCCCTATATGTATTTTGATCTACTGATTTTCCCTTATCATCCTTTTCTATAATGGCATTAGTTGTCATAGGTGTTTTCATGGTAGATGCTGATTCCATACCAAACTTTTTAATTAACTCTTTAGTGTATTTAGATTGTGATATAAAGATTCCCTCACTGCTTTGTTTCACCTTTAGCCCTAGGAAATAAGAGAGTTCTCCCATACTACTCATTTCAAATTTTGATTGCATTAAATCAGCAAATCTTTTACAAATTTTGGGATGAGTTGAGCTAAAGATGATGTCATCTACATAGATTTGAACAAGAAGGAGTTGATTTTTATGGGTTCTAGTAAAAAGTGTTTTATCTACTTTTCCTCTTTCAAAAGAATTTTCTAAAAGGAAGTTGGAGAGAGTTTCATACCAGGCTCTTGGTGCTTGTTTAAGACCATAAAGTGCTTTGTTAAGTCTATAAACAAAGTTAGGTGAGGAGGGATTGACAAAACCTGGTGGTTGCTCTACATACACCTCTTCTTGAAGGTCACCATTCAGAAAAGCACTCTTGGCATCCATCTGGTAGACTTTCATCTTCATGAAGGCTGCATAGGCAAGAAAGAGTCTGATTGCTTCCAATCTTGCTACTGGAGCAAAGGTTTGATTGTAATCTATTCCTTCTTCTTGTCTGTATCCTTGTGCTACAAGTCTTGCCTTGTTTCTGACAATTACTCAAGTGGAATCTAGCTTGTTTCTTTATACCCACTTTGTACAAATAACTGGGTAGTTTCTTGGTCTCTCAACTAGGTTCCACACTTTGTTTCTCTCAAATTGGCTTAGTTCTTCTTGCATGGTTATAATCCAGTGAGGATCACAATTTGCTTCCTCAAACTTCTTTGGTACAACTTGAGATAAGAAGCATTGGAGCATCATCCCATTGGAGACTTGGTGTCTTGTTCTTACTCCAGTATTGGGGTCTCCAATTACTTGGGATTGTGGATGATTTTTCATGTTGATCCCTGTCCTGCTTGGATTTGTCAGATGCTCTTCTCCCTCATTAACAATAGGATCATTGCCCAACTGTTCTTCCTGAATCATGTTCTCTTGTGGGAGTTGGTTTTGATTGCTCTTTTCTGAACCTTCTTCATGCTCTTGTTCAGACTCCTCACTTGGTTCCTGTAGCTGGTTTTCTTTCCCAGTGTCTCTGTTCTCTAGAGTCAGTTGTTCAAGCTGAGTCTCTATGCTGCTATCTTCCTGTGGAAAAGGATTGGTGGAAGTTTCCTCCCCCTTAAACAGCATGTTAGTGTCATCAAATATGATGTGCATAGATTCTTCAATTCTGAGAGTTCTTCTGTTATAACATCTGTATGCTTTACTAGATGATGAGTACCCCAGAAATATTCCATCATCAGACTTCTTGTCAAACTTGGCAAGATGATCTTTCCCATTATTTAGAATAAAGCAAGCACATCCAAATATTTTAAAGTATTTAACAATGGGTGTTTTTCCCTTCAGGAGCTCATATGGAGTTTTTGCGTTAGTTTTGTGAATGAGGCTTCTATTTAGAACATAGTTTGCAGTGTTGACTGCTTCAACCCAGAAGGTTTTGGTAATCCTGATTCTGCAAGTAAGGTCCTTCCTGATTCAATTAATGTTCTATTCTTTCTTTCAGCAACTCCATTTTGTTGAGGAGTTTTAGGGGCTGAAAAACTTTGTTTGATACCTATATCCTCACAGAAACTACAAATTGACTGATTTTCAAATTCAGTCCCATGATCACTCCTGATAATTGAAACATGAGCATTGAACTCAGATTGAATTTGTCTTATGAATCTTGAGAGAATCTTATGGGTTTCAGACTTGGCCCTTAGAAAGAATACCCAGCTAAACCTAGAATAATCATCTACAATAACTAAGGTATAAGACTTTCCTCCTAAGCTCTGAGTGGATATGGGACCAAAGAGATCCATGTGCAGTAAGTAGAGAATCCTAGGGGAGTCATCCTTACCAATTGGTTTGAAGGATGACTTGGTCTATTTTCCTAGTTGGCAAGGTCTACAAGGGGAGTCCTTAGAGAATCTACACTTTGGTAAGCCTCTTACTAGGTTATTCTTTGATAGTTTACTAATGGTTTTGTAGTTTAGATGACCCAGACTCCTATGCCATAATTCACTTTTGTTAATAATATTGTTGAACAAACAAACTTTTGTGGGTGAGGAGCTAAAATCCACTATATATACCTTCCCTTTTCTAATTCCATTAAGTATTATGGCGCCAGTATTGATATCAATAATATGGCAAAATAGTGTGGTGAATTTTACCTCATACTTACCACTGTCACACATCTGACTTATACTTATCAGATTGTGCTTTAGTCCTTTGACTACTGCCACATTCTTGAAGGTAACATTCCCTTCCTTGAAATCTCCAAAGCCCCTGGTTTGGCCACAGCTAGAGTCTCCAAATGTCACTGGTGGTCCAAGTCTATCCTCAAAATTGATTAATAGGTTTTTGTACCCGGTCATGTGCATGGAGCATCCACTGTCCAAGTACCACACCAGCCTGGAGATGTGATACATCTGCACATAAAATTTTAAACATTAGTTTGGACCCTCCTAAGCTGGGGTCCATTCCTCCCAACAGTGAAATATTTAATGAAAGAATAAGTGGGTTTTTCAAAATATCCTTCCTCTTTTAGGGGTATTGGCTTATCATACCAATTTTCTTTAGTGATGTTGCAGAAATAGTGTTCATAATAAAAGGAAATGGATTGAGAAGACCTTTTTGAAAAGGAGACATTTCTGTTAGATTGGTTGCGTCTATACGAATTAGACGTATGTTTAAAGTTGCGTCGAGTGGAAGTCAACGCTTCCTTCATTCTGTGGTTACTTTTAATCGAAGCATAGGAGAGATTGCGTCGATTGGAAGTCGACGTATTTTGGTGTCTGCGTTGATTAGAAATCGATGCATTATTTGAGTTGCGTTGAGTAGTGTTTGACGTACGTCGATAATAATTCGACGCAAGTTTGTTTCTTTTCTGAGGATATTTACCTAGGATTCCTTCATGCACAGTGAGATTATTTTTGTTAAAAATAGTGGTTGTTTCTGGATTTTCTTGTGATCTTTCTCCTATCAAATGATTCTCCCTAGTGAAGTGAATTGGATGTCTCCAGACAGATTTGCTGGGTGATTGAGGTTTGGGTTCTAAGTCAGTGTTATATTCTAGTTTTCTAAATCTATCAGTGAGATTGTTAGAGATATTCTTGAGCTTCTGACTTCTGCCATTTAGAGAGTCTTCAAAGGCTTTTGCCTTTGCTAGCTCATTTCTTAGTGCTTGATTTTCAGTAATGATTTTATCTAGTTGCTCTTCTGAGAGTCCTAAATTGAGCTTATAGTTTTTATGTTGTGTATTTATTTGTTTGAGATTGTTTAGTTCATTTCTTAGTTCCTTTACTTCTTTCTCAGATTTGACTAGATCTAAACAGAGTTCTTTGAAACTATTTTTGAAATGAGTGGAAGAGAAATCTATATCATCAAATAAATTTACCAGAGATGTATCTTCAGGCCTTTTAGTGGTCATCAAACAGGTTTCCTCTTGCTTAGTCTTTTCCTGATCATCTTCAGATGAGGTACTTCCTTCAGATTCTGAATCACTCCATGATTGAGCAATGAACCCTTTCTCTTTCTTCTTCTTCTTCTTTAGATCTGTTCTTTTCAGATCTTTCTTATTGCTGATCTCTTTAGGACATTCAGGTGCAATGTGTCCAGGTTTCCTGCAAGAATAACAGATAATCTCTTTATTAGGAGTTTTGACATACCTATTTTTCGAGTCTCTCCTTCTGGATCCTTCTGTTTTGATCCACTTCTTGAACCTTCTGGCCAGTAGACTGATCAGCTCTTCATCATTTGTAGAGGGTTCACCTTCAGTAGCCTTCAAAGCAATGCTCTTTTCTTTTGAGAGTGGAGGAGTCTTTTCTTTCTCTTCTTTCTCAGCTCTTGTTTTCAACAGCTGTTCATAAGATCTTAATTTACCCAACAGGACATCTGTTGAGATTTCTTTTTGACTTCTGGAGTCTTTAATTGGCCAGATTCTTGAATCCCAAGAGCTAGGGAAGCAAGTTAGCAATTTGTCATTTATCTCAGTGAGAGATATGTCCATCTCAAGTGTTTTTAGCTCATTTATTATGAGGCTGAATCTGGCATACATGTCAGCAACACTTTCATTTTCTTTCTTCTAGAAGTTTTCATATTGAGAGATGAGTAATGCCTTTTTATCCTTCCTCTCATCAGCACTCCCTTCTACCATTTTATTGAGAGCTTCCCATATTTCCTTAGCTGACTCATATTCAGCAATCTTTTGGAAGATTTCATCTGAGAGGGTTGAGACTAAGATATTCATAGCCTTGGCATCACATGCTTGAGCTTTCTTTTCTTCATCTGTCCATTCATCCTTTGGAGCAAGTGTTTGTGTGACCTTTCCACTTGAGTCCTTCTTGAATGGCTTGGGAGGACCTGTTATAATAACATCAAATAATTCTCCATCAATAGAGTTTAGATAAATTTTAATTCTTGTTTTTCAAACTGCAAACTTTTCAAGATTGCACATTGGTGGTCTGGTGGAAGCATAATCTTTGATTTGTGCCATGTAAAAAGATATAGTTTTCAAATATATATATATGAGGTAGGATCTTTTTGATCAAGGAGTTACCCTTTTTAGATCAACCTAGCTTTGATACCAATTGAAAGTGCACAGTTAACCTCACTAGAATTCTCTAGAGGGGGGGGGGGGGGGGGGTGAATAGAGATTTAAAAATACTTTGTCCTATTATATATATATATATATGTGTGTGTGTAACAATCACAGATTTAGGCTTCCCACACACCAACAAGAATTAAGCAAGTAAAGAAAAAATAGCAAGAAGAAAATCACAGCACAACACAAAGAAATATAGTGGTTCCCCAAACTTTGGGTAGTCCACTCTTCTACCCCCTTGGTAGAAATTCACTAACTTGCACTAAGTCTTTTGATAAGGAGACTCTTAGAACCAGACTGAGTCTTTTGATAAGGAGACTCTTAGAACCAAACTGAGTCTTTTGGTAAGGAGACTCTTAGAACCACTACAACTGAATTTTTTGAAGAGAGATTCTAAAAACTCTTTTACACAATTTGAAAATAGAATGAGAAGAAGAAGTAGAACAAGTAGAAGAACAGAAAATGATATATGTAAGAAAGAATCTTCTTCCTAGCAAGAAGATTAGAAGCACAAGTATAGTGAATATGATCTCTCTTCTATAGTGAGAAGGAGATTGTAAGCTTTTCTCTCTTTTGTGAGAGCTTTCAGAATTTGCAGCAGAATGGCTTGAGAAGATGAAGGCTTTTTCTTTGCTGCAGCACACTATCTCTTTTCTCAATTTTCTCACTCTTCACTTGGGAGCTCTTCCTCTTTTTCAAATGTATATGGTGGATCACTTCTTGTCATTCTCTGCCGACCTCCTCCTTATTTATAGCTCTGTTTAAAATATATTGCTAAAGGAGAATAATCAATTTAGCAGACAGAGAAATAGAAAGAGATAAGAGTTTCCATAATCAATATTTCTGTAGAAGGAAAAGAAATCATTCTGATTTCAAATAATATCCATAATAATCTTAATCAAATTAGCCAAGAATCAAATAGAAGGAAAGGCTGATTCAGAACGGCTATAAAAGAATAATATCATTCCATAAAAATCAGATCTACAGAAAGAAGGAAAGAGATCTGGCGTGTTTTTGAATTTCTTATAGATATCGATGTGCGTCGATTACTATTCGACGTAAACGTCGATTTCATCCTGGCTGGACGTCGAGAGGAGAATAAGGAAGGTGCGTCGACAAAGGTGTGTCGACTTTATCAAATGCGCCAAATAGAAGTCAGAGGTACGTCGACTATGATTACGTCGAATTCTTCTAAGAGTTACTTCGACTCATTCTGAGAGAAACGCCGACTATATTTCGACGTTGCGTCGAATACTATTCGACGCATATTTACTTAGCCTAATAATTCATACTTAGAATTTATATTCTTCTTAATTCTAGGGGTTAAGATAAATCATTTCCCCAACACAGTCTATCTTAACGATTGGATCCATATACATCTTTCATAGTTTTGGGGTTTGAGGCGCATAATTTCAAATGAGATGACAATCACATACATATACTTCATTTTTCCTTATGTGCAATAATTATGGTGGTGTAGTCTAATTTTATTTTTATGCATCATCTCGTCATTGTATATACCAATTTATGTTCAGATTAGCACAATATATACAATAGTTGTGGCATGGGAGTGGTTCAATGAACATAAGAGCTCATTTCTAATTGATTAGACAAATATTTCAATTTAACACATTCTATCTTATATCACTGAACTTAAGATCTCTTATTTTGCGTTTATTGTTAGATCTCCGATTTTTAACATCTAAATATTTCGAGATTTAGGGTTCAAAACTTTTTTTCAACATTTCTGATTCAAGTGAAGTGTTGCACTGCATTGTTGTGCAATGCATTGCATATTTCTATTGTGAGCCACTTGGCAACTTGCTATCATGCGCAGTTTTCTGCTTTAGGCTTTGAGGCAAGGAGGAAACTTTAATATTTTGTTGTTTAAATCCGAGGTTCTGTTATATCTTTTTTTTTACAAATTTCCTAGCATAGGTTGGCTACTCCCAGACCACTTAATTTTGGTGAGAGTTTCTAAGAAATGGATGTTATATATTTTGTTAGAATGCGTGCCTCACAAAGTTGTTAATGTGGAACAAAGACACCATGTTTTTTTAACATGTATGTCTTTTAACACTAATGTAGTTCTTCAATTTTTATGCTTTACTATTTTATAATAAAGGTTGGTTTTATTACATTAATTGAGTGTGAAATATGCCACTAAATATTCTCATCTTTCTCGACGCATCAAAGCAAAGTAAGTATTTCAAGCTGGCTTAGAATTTGTCACACATTTTCATGCGTTTTTATACGTCGATGATTGTTTTTATACGCTCTCACATGCATGTCTACCTTGATTTTTTAGCACCTTTCACATCCTGTATAGGATGGAATGCATTCCATTCCAGATTCATGGAAAGCATTCCATATTTAGATAGTTGCAGATTTTCCATGTAATGGAGTGGAATGCATTTATAAATCGAATATGAAATGCATTCATATTTGGAACATAGAATCCAATAGGGAATGCATTCATATTTGGAACATTCCCTAATTGGAGCATTCATATTGGAATGCAATTCCAATCCATTCATATTGGAATGCATTCCATGAATCCCATATTGACTACAATGCAGAATCCCATTTGTTACTATCCACTCATAAGTAAATAGTTGTCTTTCATTGATATTCATGAACAATATGGATAATAATTTCATAAGAGTTCACCAAACTGTTGTTGTAACCAACTAGAAAAGGATGTAAGTTTGTTGTTTTGGTCCATTACTTTATATTTATTTGTTTTCTTAGATAATGAAATCTATTTAAATTTTAAATATTTATGTGCAAACATGCTATGTTAATTTATGAATTTGTGTTATTTTCATCATTATTTTTTGCATGAATTGTGGTGATTTCCTTCACCTATGCAATCCTTCTCCTGTTGAACTTATAGCGAGAAATTATCAAGATGAAGAATCGTTGAAAACTGAAATCATAGAACTTCAATTATTGGAGACCATGTTCTAATTTCGTTTTAAAATGTTCACAACATCTGTAAATCTCAAATTAAAATGAACTCAAATCAGAGCCAGAGTACAACTCCTACTCAATTATCTCAAGCACATGTAGATGGCAGGCCAAAACCAAGGTGAGCCATCATCATCGAGGCCAAATGGGGGTGGAAAGGTCCAACGTAAACGGGGGAGGCCTTCGACTTCGACGACAACGACTGAGCAAGATCGGGAGTCAACCAGGATACGTGTTATTAATTGGAGACAGTCATTGACTACGGAACAACGGAGTGCAGTAAATGCGAGGAGAAGACAGTCGCGCTCAGCAGTGACTATGCCAACAATCGCGGCAGTTCAAACAAGTGATGCAGAACCTCCAAATCAACTGATTGAAAGTGGACATAATCGTTTGACGCCCAATTCGAGAGTAGGCCATCGAAATATAGTGATAAATTATCATTCCTCCGACAACGTAAGCGTCTATCGGATCCCGCAACCGACAACTTACCCTCACTGTGCAGCTCGATTATTCCACAAAGAATCAAAAAATTTGTGTTGTATTCTTGGCAAGGTAGTCTTACTAGGCATTCCTGTCCCCCCATAATTACTAGCTCTTTACACCGATCAGTCCGCAAAATGGCGACATTTTAGGCAAAATATACGTGCGTACAACCACTTATTCTCTTTCATATTCATGGGCGTTACATTTGACGAAACACTTCCTGCTTTCAACCAGGGTTTGTATACATTCAAAGCACATGGAGCTATATGTCACAGGATTGGATCTCTTATTCCTACTCCGGGGAGCAAACCATGATTTCTACAAATGTTCATCTACGACACCGAAAATGAGACCTCACACTGACAACACCGACAATGATTATGACTACTACGATGAAGTTTGCACGGGACGTACAGATAGGTGGTCTGATGGTCCGCGTACTAGAGTTGAAGGATTTAGGCTAATTGTCCCGGCAGTGCCAAGAGGTCTGAGTGCGAGAGAAGAGTGGAATTTTGTTTTCACAATGATTAAATTAAAGGTAACACCTAACAAAAAATATATACTATTATTTGAATATTAATGTTTTAACACATAACAAAAATGTTATTTATTGATTTTTATCTTTTCATTTTGTATGAAACAGAATCTCCCAAGGACACTGAATGAAATCTATGACTGCATCAAAAGGGGACCCCGATATTTTGATATGGATTAAACTTCCGGATTTTGTTTGCGTGTTTGCAGATTTTAATTTTTGGGGGTAAATGTGGGCATGTTTTAATTTTTGGAATAATTGTTTGTAATTTATGCTACTGTTATATACATCTCTATGTGAATGGATTTTTTCAATGCGAAATGCTCTTCTTATATATTTTGATATGTATTGTTTTCTGAGATTTATTCATTATAAGTATGAACTTTATTCTGATTTTTCATTGCAAGTATGAACTTCGCATGTATGCATGTTACATGCAGATATCGTCGCCCCGACCATTGTCGCCGCCCCAACCGTTGTAGCCGCCCCGACCAATGTCGACGCCTGGACCATTGTCGCCCCCCCCCCCCCCCCCCCCCCCCGACGACCATTGTCGCCCCCACAACCAATGTCTCCTGGATGACCAATGTCGCCCCGACGACCAATGTCGCCCCAGCGACCAATGTAGCACCGACGATCAATGTCGCCCCCGATCAATGTCACCCTCACGACCAATGTCGCCCTCACGACCAATTTCGCCTCGACGACCAATGTCGCCCCGACGACCAATGTCTCCCCGATGACCAATGTCGCCCCCACGACCAATGTCACCCCGACGACCAATGTCGTCCCCACGACCAATGTCTGTGAAATTTTTCGAATCTTTATGAAGCGAGCAGGAGTTAGTCAACTTAAAGTTCACAAGCCAAACAATCAGAAGCAAATGGAGACAAACAAGAAATCTTTATTGATAGCAGTACTTCAATTACAAGGCAAGGCATGCTTGGCGAGACATGATTTCGCCAGCACAAACACCAAAGAGAAAATTACAAAGTTGAAGATAACTTGAGACCGCTCAGACCGCGCGACTTTCCTGTGACTTGAGCAAGCTGCCAGACCGCAGCGACCTGCCGATCACAGAAAACCACCAAACCGCACTCCTTCTTCCGAACTCCTGATTCTCCCGAACTCCAGCACCACAACTCCAAGCCGCAGACCGCCCGAATACTTTCAGAGGAAGAGGTGATCGCTGCTGCCCACACTATTCGCAGAAGCTGCACAAGAAGAGTTCAATCAGCAGACCGCCTGGTCAGACAAATAGAGACAGCAGGAAAGAAGAAAACTCGGCTTACACTTGGTGTGTATATTTTTTATTACTGCCGATGGGTCCTATTTATAGGCGTGAGACCTGATCCAGTCACCACCCTATGAGATAGGATCACCACCCTCCAGACCGCGCGACCTGACCGGTCACACCGCGCGATCAGCAACAGTACTCCTGCTTCATTTTGGTGAACTCGCCAACTTCAACATCAACTATGAGAGACCGCCACTCTCACAGCAGATAGCGACTCCAAGAGAGATCGCCAGACCGCCCGAAGCTGTTCACCCCCTGTATTCGTCCGAGACCGTGAACACAGCCAGTTCGCTAACAGACCGTGAACTTCTGTTCGCATGCCGGTCTCCACCTGAGACCGCGAACAACGTCCAGCTCGCATACCAGTCTCCTCCTGAGACCGCGAACTGAGACCGCGCGACTAAGATCCTTAGTCCGCGAATACCACCAGAAAGCCCGGTCAGCCACTAGACCGCATTCTGAAGAAAACCTGGAACAAGCTGTGCGGTCACACCAGACCGCCACAGCCTTGAAGAAGACAGCCCGCCACGCGGTCACGCACAGACTGCGCACACCTGAAGACGAACAACCCGCCACGCGGTCAGAGACAGACCGCGCGGCCTCCACTTTCAGCCGCCTTGGACCAGATACCAGCGATCAAGCCAGGAGACCGCAGCTAGGCTAAGACAAACAAGACCGCAGAGGCAGACCGCCAAGTCGTGCGGTCACGCCAGACCGCCCGACCTCCTCCCAGACCGCCCAGGTCCAAAAGTCTCCAAACTTCCACTTCAACAAATTCAACAATGTCTCCCCCAAGACCAATGTCGCCCCCACGACGAATGTAACCCCCCGATCAATGTCGCCCCCGATCAATGTCTCCCCAACGACCAATGTCGCCCCCCCCCCCCCCCCCCCCCCCGATCAATGTCTCCCCCACGACCAATGTCGCCCCGATGACCAATGTCTCCCTGATGACCAATGTCGCCCCCACGACCAATGTCGCACCGACGACCAATGTCGCCCCCACGACGAATGTCTTCCCCACGACAAATGTCGCCCCAACGACCCATGTCGCCCCCCCCCCCCCACGCACGGGGTCCCCGTGCATGACTGCTCGTATATATATATATGATGCAGGATACCGAGCCCTAAGAAAACATAGTGACCGGACCCTTGTACTACGATGACCCTACACGTCTAACTATAGTGCGCACAATGTACCTTTCAATTACAAAGAGGTGGCAAGAGACGAATACTTGCCAAAACGAAGGTTCGCTATGCCTCTAGAGATCTTACGAAGGCTATATTCCGACGCCCGATCAAGCAAAATGGACCCACCCGATCCGTTTGATTTACACTTACAAATTTTAAGCAAAGTAAAGCAAGTCAAGAACCTGCCTCACACCTTCATGCAACAACAAATTTATTCTCCAAATTAAAATTTAGCAATCTAAACTTTAGTTCAAATTAAGCCTAGCAAAATGGATCTAAGCGATCCGATCCCACAAAATATAAATGGACTAAAAAAACAAGCGATGGATTCGAACGTGACAGCGATATTCAAATGTGATCCAAGATTACGCCACGGTTTCTCCACCAAGAGTTTGAACGGGAAAGACGAAATCTCACAAGAGAGGTGGAAGAAGTTAGTTACCCAAAAGGAGATGTCGGGGTGATAATGCTAAATCTAGTTAGTTTAATTAGGTTATTTTTAGGATATTTACTCTTACTTTTTGCTTATTGTTGTTTACCTAAATGTAATTTTGGTTCATTTTCCTATTTTTAGTGCTAACTTAAGTTTTCTGAATTTTCAGGTCAAAAATGCAAAATTTCCTAAGTCACGCCCTAGGTCACGCCCGTGACCTAGGGCGTGTAAGTTGCTGTTTCCAGTTAAGCTACTGCCAACATAATTCAGAAGATCTGGTCAGACATGCCCAAAGTACACGGCCGTGACACACAAGTCACACCCGTGACACGCAAGCCACGCCCGTGACCAGCCCGTGAACAGCTCAGATTCGACCAGCTGACCACCGAATTGGTCACGCCACTGTTACACGGGCGTGCTTCCAGTCACTCCCGTGACTGCCACATCAGCCAGCCGCCAGCGCCCATGATCGCCGCCAGCGCCCATGACCCGACTAACCACTGAAATGGTCACGCCCTCAGTCACGGGCGTGACCTAGGGCGTGACCCATCAAATCGCGTCAGAATCGTGCGCCGAACCTGATCCAAGCCGCAGAATTGATTAAACAATGTCACGCCCCTAGTCACGGGCGTGACTGAGGGCGTGACCGAGGCAGAAAAAATTCTATAAATTGAAATGACCTCCAAGCTTTCCCCATTCAGTTTTTGGAGAGAGAACTAGTGCTACTACTCTATTTTCAGTGTTTTTCATGTCATTTTATTCTCTTTCTCTCTCTCTCTCTCTCTCTCTCTTATTTCAATGCATTTCCTTTTCTAGTTTTCATATGAATGTTGTAATGCCTTTGTAATTTCCTTTTATAGTGTATTACTAATGCTTAGTAGGCTTTCCATGCAATTGTAATCTCAGTTGAACTTTTGTTTAATAAAAATGGTATGTTTTTGTTCTCTTAAAATCTTCATCATTTCTCTCTCCTACCCCTCCACCATGAGTAACTAAATCCTCATAGTACTCGATCTTGATGATCTGAGGATGAGTTGATCAAGTTATGATCCTTTAGTCTTCTTTCACTTTCTAAAGTGTTGGGCCTTAGATTTACTCTTAATTAAAATTTAGTGGAGCTATATTATCGATATATAATCCCCACCTTTGCTTTCATTCTTGGCTAGCCGAGAGGCCGATAGTCTGAAGTGAGCACTTAAGAGTAAAGAGAGTTACACACATTTCTCGAGAGAGAATGACGTAAATCTCCTGGATTGGAGTCAAACCCAATAGCGGGGTTCACCACTTAAAGCGAGTTTTAGGTATTCGAATACGGGACGAGAGTTCGGTCGGATTTTCCTAAACTCAGTTGGGCATATCTTCGAGAGAAGCATGTTCAAACTATAGGAACCCCCACGGTCAAGCTGCCCTTACTTTATTAAGTTTTAAGTTTGCTTTTGAATTTTGATCAACTTAGGCCGAAGTAAGTCAAGATCGAGTGCTATTTCTTAATCATCGTTTAGCCGTACTTTTATCCAGCTTTTATTTCAACTTAGCAGACAAAACCATCCAAAAAATTATTAAGATAAAATAATAGTAATTCGTTTGAGTATAAGTAATCAACGGTTCTCGGATTTTAATACGACACTTGTGTTCCTATACTACAGTTCGATAGGTATACTTGCCTTCTCAGATTGCTAGTTCGGATTTTATTTCGTGCAAGCGGAATTTTAATCATCAAATTTTTGGCGCCATTGCCGGGGACTCGCATTTTGTTGATATTTTGAAAGAACGAATCTATTACTTTTATCACCTCTTTTTTCTCTCCTCTTTCTTGAAAAACAAAATTAATTCAAAAAAAAAGAGAGACCTTTTTCGAATTTCTCAATCTTATTTTCCCTTCTCTCTTTCTAGTTTATGACCCGAGCGAATCCGTCAGAACTTGTAGACTTGGACCAAGAACTTGAGCGTACTCTTCGGAGAAAATCGCAAGTTCAAGATCCTACATTCCAAGAACTGGCTGAGGATTCGGAGTCGGTTGTTAATATGGGCGAACCTAACCAAAATGAAGTCCCCAACATGGTTGCGGCCCCTGAATGGACTATGTCCCATTATGCAAGGCCTAACCTGGAAGGGACGGAAACTAGTATAGTCCTCTCTGCCATAAATAATAATAATTTCGAACTAAAGCCAAGCATAATTCACATGGTGCAGCAATATGTGCAGTTCGACGGATTACAAGATGAAGATCCAAATGCACATATTGCTAGCTTCCTTGAAATCTGTGACACCTTCAAAATAAATGGTGTTACGGATGATGCAATTAGGCTAAGACTCTTCCCATTTTCTTTAAGAACAAAGGCTAAGCAGTGGTTGTCAACTCTACCTAGAGGTTCTATCACCACTTGGGCCCAGTTAACTGAAAAATTTCTAACTAAGTATTTTCCACCTGCGAAAACTGCTAAGCTTAGAAATGATATTTCTTCTTTTTGCCAAATAGATTCTGAAACGTTATATGATACCTGGGAAAGGTATAAAGAATTCTTAAGACGTTGCCCTCATCACGCTCTGCCTGTATGGTTACAAGTGCAGACGTTTTATAACGGGCTAAATCAACATACTAAGCAAATGATAGACGCCGCTTCCGGTGGTACCTTAAATAACAAAACCCCGGAAGCCGCTCTTGAACTATTTGAGGATATGGCCATGAACACCTATCAGTGGAATGTGCCAAGATCCCGCCCAAACAAACCTGCAGGTATGTACGAAGTGGATAACGTCTCCCAGCTGGCACTACAAGTGGAAATGCTTAGCAAAAAGATATCTGAAATGAATGCTCCTTCCGCACCTCAGGTTTGGGAATTCGCAAAAGCCACCTCCGAACAAGCTGATTTCGTAGGCAATAGAAATGCTTATAATAATTATTCTGCTTCTAATTTTCATGCACCTGGTTTTCAGTTACCGAATAATTATAATCCTGCGCTGCGTAATCACCCGAACTTTTCTTGGAGTAATCCTGCAAACACAACTCGCCCGCCTCTACAAAATGAATTTACACCACCTCCACCCCCTGTTAACTTTCAAAAACCTCCATCTTTGGAGGAGATGTTTTCAAAATATATAAGTACGAACGAAGCAACCGTCCGGAACTTAGCCGGATCCATTAAAAATCTAGAAAACCAAATCGGGTAGCTCGCCAAAATAATATCCGAGCGACCGCCCGGGACTCTTCCCGCTAACACCGAGCCCAACCCGAAAGAGCAAGCGAAAGCTGTAACTCTTCGGAGTGGAAAGCAAGTATTCGGTCTGGTTAGCGAAGAGCCCGAGGCAAGATCCGCCCCTATTTTAAAAACACCACTCACTCAAACAGATTTTATCACTCCACCTCATATTTTCAAAAACAACCCCGCCCCGCCTTATCCATCTCAACTCAACAAGGAAAAATTAGATGATCAATATCATCGCTTCCTGGAAATGTTTAAGCAAATACACATCAATTTGCCCTTCCATGAAGCGATATCACAAATGCCCAAGTACGCTAAGTACCTGAAGGATCTTCTAACTAATAAGAAAAAGCTAGAAAATCTATCGCACGTAACTTTAAATGCTGAGTGTTCCTCCGTCCTAACAAATAAATTACCGAAAAAGGCTAACGATCCGGGTAGTTTTTCTATCTCGTGCCTCTTTGGTGATCTATTTGTAAAGAACGCGTTGGCCGACTTAGGAGCAAGCATCAATTTAATGCCATTCTCCTTGTTTAAAAAGTTAGGAGTGGGCACCCTTAGCCCCACACGTATGAGTATACAACTAGCAGATAGGACGATAAAATATCCGCTGGGAATTGTGGAGGACGTGCTCGTAAAAGTAGACAAATTCATCTTCCCGGTGGATTTTGTCATTTTGGACATTGAAGAGGATGTCAAGGTTCCCCTAATCCTTGGCCGCCCCTTCCTTGCCACCTCCCGTGCTATCATTGATGTGAGTAATGGTAAGCTATTCCTCCGAGTTGGAGATGATGAAGTAACCTTCTCCATAACACCCTCTATGAAAAATACCCTAGAAAATGACGATTCGTGTTTTTTCTTAGATGTGTTAAGTGAAGACCCTTCTTTTTGTATTTCTGAAAATGGTTCTTCTTCTTTTTGTTCATCTTCAAACACCTCCACTGAAATATTACAAGAAATGAAAATGGCCATTGCTCCCGCCCCCTCAAATTTTCAAATTAAATCAAAAATTTTTGAAGAAATTACATTTGAAAAAGAAAAGTCTTTCAAATCTTCATACGAGGAACCTCCCACTTTAGAACTTAAAGAACTACCCAATCATTTAAAATATGAATTTTTAGAAAAAGACTCTAAGTTACCAGTAATAGTGTCGGCCCATTTAAGTGGATCTGAAAATGCCAAATTGCTAAAAGTTTTACATAAACACCGACAAGCAATTGCTTGGCAGATTTCTGATATTAAGGGCATAAGTCCATCTTTCTGCATGCACAAAATTCTAATGGAAGATAATTCACAAAATTCTATTCAACCTCAACGCCGATTAAACCCAAACATGAAAGAAGTAGTAAAGGGTGAGGTCGTGAAATTATTAGACGCAGGAATTATCTATCCAATTTCAGATAGCAAATGGGTAAGCCCCGTTCAAGTAGTTCCTAAAAAGGGAGGTATCACGGTAGTGTTAAATGATAATAATGACTTAATCCCAACACGGACGGTGACTGGGTGGCGTATGTGTATTGATTATCGCAAATTGAACGACGCCACCCGCAAGGACCATTTCCCCTTGCCATTCATCGATCAAATCTTAGAACGATTATCCGGCCATAGCTTTTATTGTTTTCTCGATGGTCTCTCGGGCTACTTCCAAATTCCCATCTCGCCCGAGGACCAGGAGAAAACGACGTTTACTTGTCCTTTCGGCACCTTCGCCTATCGAAGAATGCCGTTTGGCTTATGTAATGCGCCGGCAACATTTCAACGGTGTATGTTGGCCATTTTCGACAAGTACGTAGAAAGTATTATGAAGGTATTTATGGACGACTTTTCCGCGTTTGGTGATTCCTTCGATTTTTGTTTAGAAAATTTAGAAAAAGTGTTAGAACGGTGTGAGGAGACCAATCTCGCCCTGAACTGGGAAAAATGTCATTTCATGGTACGGGAGGGATTGGTTTTAGGTCATAAGATATCAGCAAGAGGAATTGAGGTCGATGAAGCAAAAATAGAAGTGATCGAAAAACTGCCACCGCCAACCAACGTTAAGGCCATAAGAAGCTTTCTAGGACATGCCGGTTTTTACCGGCGGTTTATAAAAGATTTTTCAAAAATTACCAAACCACTCACTCATCTTTTAGAAAAAGACACTCCATTTATTTTTGATGATACATGCTTATCTGCTTTTCAATTAATCAAAAATAAGCTAATAAATGCGCCAATTATGATAGCTCCAATCTGGGACCTTCCATTCGAAATCATGTGCGATGCAAGTAGCTTTGCGGTGGGAGCCGTGTTAGGACAACGTATATCTAAAAACTTCCACCCTATTTTCTACGCAAGTAAAACACTTACATCCGCGCAAGCGAACTATACCACAACGGAGAAAGAATTATTAGCAGTTATTTTTGCATTCGACAAATTTCGACCTTATATTACGCTTTCAAAAATTATTGTTTTTACGGACCACTCGGCCCTCAAATATTTACTTTCTAAACTGGATGCCAAACCACGCTTACTTCGCTGGGTCTTACTCCTCCAGGAGTTCGACTTGGAAATCCGAGATAAAAAGGGGGCTGAGAATTTGGCCGCGGACCATCTTTCACGATTAGATAACCCATTTATTGAAGATTTAAATGAACAAACTTTTAATGATTATTTTCCCGACGAGAAGTTATTATCAATCAACACTACTCCTTCTCCTTGGTTTGCAAACTTCGCCAACTACTTAGTAGCTCGAGTCCTCCCAAAAGAATTTTCCTATCAGCAAAAGAAGAAATTCTTCTCTGACCTGAAGAATTATTTTTGGGAGGACCCGTATCTGTTTCGAGTTTGTGCAGACCAAGTAGTAAGGAGATGTGTTTCTTTCGAAGAAGGACAAAATATTTTCAAACACTTACACGAAGGACCGACTGGTGGGCACTATCAAGCCAATCGGACCGCTCACAAAGTACTTAGTGCAGGCTTTTATTGGCCTAACCTTTTTAAAGATGCCCAATCGTTTGTGAGACGGTGCGATAGCTGCCAACAGACCGGAAATATCTCAAATAAAAATGAAATGTTGCAAAATTATTTCCTCGAGTGCGAAGTTTTCGACCTTTGGGGAATTGATTTTGTAGGTCCTCTTCCTTCTAGCCATGGTAATAAATACATTTTAGTTGCGGTAGACTACGTGTCTCGATGGGCAGAGGCCCAAGCTCTTCCTACTAATGACTCCCGAGTCGTTATTATTTTCTTAAAAAAATTATTTTCTCGATTCGGTACTCCTAGGGCCATCGTTAGCGACAGGGGTTCGCACTTTTGTAACGCACAATTTGCAAAAACACTTTTAAAATATGGCGTTACACATAAGCTTTCAACTGCTTACCACCCCCAAACTAACGGCCAGGTCGAGGTAGTGAATAGAGAAATCAAACGTATTTTAGAAAAAACTGTTTCCACCTCACGTAAGGACTGGTCACATAAATTAGACGATGCTCTATGGGCTTACCGAACAGCGTACAAGACCGCCATCGGTTGTACACCGTATCGGTTAGTATATGGGAAATCGTGCCATTTACCGGTCGAATTAGAACATCGTGCTTTCTGGGCCCTTAAATTTTTAAATTTTGATCCCCACTCCACCGCCGATCTTCGAAAATTCCAACTCAACGAACTCGATGAGTGGCGCTCCAATGCGTATGAAAATAATAAATTATATAAGGAACGAACGAAATGCTTTCACGATAAAAATTTAAGGCACCCGAAAACATTTAAACCAGGCGACCAAGTATTACTTTATAATTCTCGTCTACGTTTATTTCCTGGAAAATTAAAATCTAGATGGTCAGGTCCTTTTAATGTAAAGGAAGCTTATCCGTATGGAACTGTTTTGATATCACACCCAGATAAGGGTGATTTCAAGGTTAATGGGCATCGTCTAAAACTTTATTTTTCTGGTGACAATGTTGACATGGACAGTGAAAAACTTCTTTTGTCTTGACTGTAATAATTTGGATTAACTTTTGAACTATATTCTTTTAGTCGAGCTCAAACGACATTAAACAGAGGGCGCTCTTGGGAGGCAACCCAAGGTTTTTAAAATTTGTTGTTTTAATTTTTCTTTGGCCCTGGATGGCTCTGATACTCTCAACTTCGGCGATCGCCTGCTTCAACATTGCTGGTTTCAAGAAAAATTCAAGATGATATTTCATGAAGATTCAAAGCGCCAGCAAGGGGGAGCGGCATCACACATCCTTTCAAGCCCATAAATCCAGGGAAGTGCCTGTTTCAGTTTTTCAGTTTTAATTTCTTTTCTTAGTTACCCCTTCCTTCACTCTACTTTTCCATTGAGGACAATGTCTATCGTAAGCTTGGGGGAGAATGTCTTCTTTTCTTTTAGTAGTCTAAATTAGATTTTGGTAAAATCAATAGTACCCCTTGCTTTATGTTTTGTTTTTCCCAAAATATTTTATATAGCCTTAGTTAATTTCAAAATTTCTAATCCTACTTTTAATTATGTTTCACAAGTAAATTGTTGACTCATGTAGTGTTCTAATTCTAGGTAGCATGTTAATCTGAAAAGTTTTTTCTAAAATCTTGTACTTTCCTTATCGTTTTCTCTTTTATCTTCTTTACTTTCGTAAAAAATTCTTCATCCACTATTTTCCTCTTCATTTTTAGATATATTTTGCAGGGTTAACTTTTGATTTGTGTAGTAAATGTGAATAATCCTAGACGCTTATTATTCTTATTTTCAGGATAAGTTCATTAGTCTTTATTTAATATCTAGGGCTTACTTTTTGAAATCCTTCAAAACTCATGTTTTAACTAAATTTAGAGAGCAATGAAAATGATTTAGGCCATTTTTGTTTTAAGTTTGAGCCTTCATGCCAACCCTTAAAAAGAAACCCTTTGTTAGCCTCTTTTGAGCCTTTTCCCATGTTTTATTGTCACCTCCACTTATCAAATTTTTCACCAAAGCCAAAATTTCCAAACCTATTTGAATCACACTAACACTTTGAGTTTTATTTAAATTTCTAAAAGAGTGTGATTGGTTTATTGCATGGAGAGCTTCAAAGAAAAGAATTTGCTCAAAAAGGAGATATTTTAAGCATATTTGTATTAGTTATCTTTGCCAAAATTTCAAAAGAAAAAAGAATAAAAAATGGCTATGAAAGAGAAAGAAAGAAAATATGCTATATGCTTATAATGAAGGATTGCCTCTTATCATTCATATCGGAAATTTTATAAAACTCATGTTTATGGTTTAGTGTGATTATAGCAATCACTTTTATCTTCGATTCCCATTCCAAATCATATGCCTAAACCAAACATTTCGGTCCTAATAAAGTCCTCTTGATTCATGCTCCTAAATTTGCTTTAGCTAAGTAAAGAAGAAAAGTAGAATAGTTAAGTCTTGGGTATGAATTTAGATCCTTGTTCTTAGAATGATATAATTATAATTTGTCTCTTAGGGTTTAGTAACAATTCAATGCACTATCTCACTTGTTACTTTGCTCAATTTTATTTTAAAAACTTTTTAGTTAAAATTTTGGATGATTAATTTTTGTTAGTAAAGGGTATAAAAATTAAGCTTAAATAAAGTACTTATTTTAGGTTTCCTTTTCACTATTCTCCCTACTTGGAATTTTGCAAGGTACTCGTGTTTAGCATAATTAAATCTTTTTGATTAGTCATTTTATTTTATTAGCTAAAGCATATTTCTTTGCTTGGGGACAAGCAAAATGTAAGCTTGGGGGAATTTGATAATGCTAAATCTAGTTAGTTTAATTAGGTTATTTTTAGGATATTTACTCTTACTTTTTGCTTATTGTTGTTTACCTAAATGCAATTTTGGTTCATTGTCCTATTTTTAGTGCTAACTTAAGTTTTCTGAATTTTCAGGTCAAAAATGCAAAATTTCCTAAGTCACGCCCTAGGTCACGCCCGTGACCTAGGGCGTGTAAGTTGCTGTTTCCAGTTAAGCTGCTGCCAACATAATTCAGAAGATCTGGTCAGACAGGCCCAAAGTACACGGCCGTGACACACAAGTCACGCCCGTGACACGCAAGCCACGCCCGTGACCAGCCCGTGAACAGCTCAGATTCGACCAGCTGACCACCGAATTGGTCACGCCACTGTTACACGGGCGTGCTTCCAGTCACGCCCGTGACTGCCACGTCAGCCAGCCGCCATCGCCCATGATCGCCGCCAGCGCCCATGACCCGACTAACCACCGAAATGGTCACGCCCTCAGTCACGGGCGTGACCTAGGGCGTGACCCATCAAATCGCATCAGAATCGTGCGCCGAACCTGATCCAAGCCGCAGAATTGATTAAACAATGTCACGCCCCTAGTCACGGGCGTGACTGAGGGCGTGACCGAGGCAGAAAAAATTCTATAAATTGAAATGACCTCCAAGCTTTCCCCATTCAGTTTTTGGAGAGAGAACTAGTGCTACTACTCTATTTTCAGTGTTTTTCATGTCATTTTATTCTCTTTCTCTCTCTCTCTCTCTCTCTCTCTCTCTCTCTTATTTCAATGCATTTCCTTTTCTAGTTTTCATATGAATGTTGTAATGCCTTTGTAATTTCCTTTTATAGTGTATTACTAATGCTTAGTAGGCTTTCCATGCAATTGTAATCTCAGTTGAACTTTTGTTTAATAAAAATGGTATGTTTTTATTCTCTTAAAATCTTCATCATTTCTCTCTCCTACCCCTCCACCATGAGTAACTAAATCCTCATAGTACTCGATCTTGATGATCTGAGGATGAGTTGATCAAGTTATGATCCTTTAGTCTTCTTTCACTTTCTAAAGTGTTGAGCCTTAGATTTACTCTTAATTAAAATTTAGTGGAGCTATATTATCGATATATAATCCCCACCTTTGCTTTCATTCTTGGCTAGCCGAGAGGCCGATAGTCTGAAGTGAGCACTTAAGAGTAAAGAGAGTTACACACATTTCTCGAGAGAGAATGACGTAAATCTCCTGGATTGGAGTCAAACCCAATAGCGGGGTTCACCACTTAAAGCGAGTTTTAGGTATTCGAATACGGGACGAGAGTTCGGTCGGATTTTCCTAAACTCAGTTGGGCATATCTTCGAGAGAAGCATGTTCAAACTATAGGAACCCCCACGGTCAAGCTGCCCTTACTTTATTAAGTTTTAAGTTTGCTTTTGAATTTTGATCAACTTAGGCCGAAGTAAGTCAAGATCGAGTGCTATTTCTTAATCATCGTTTAGCCGTACTTTTATCCAGCTTTTATTTCAACTTAGCAGACAAAACCATCCAAAAAATTATTAAGATAAAATAATATTAATTCGTTTGAGTATAAGTAATCAACGGTTCTCGGATTTTAATACGACACTTGTGTTCCTATGCTACAGTTCGATAGGTATACTTGCCTTCTCGGATTGCTAGTTCGGATTTTATTTCGTGCAAGCGGAATTTTAATCATCACGGGGCGTAGGGGAACACCACCACGGAGTCGACCGTATCTTGTTGTCGGAAGGAAAACACGTTCCACCAGAGTCACATCGGGGAAGGGAACCCGGGGAGGTGCGGCCGGGAAGGTGGCGATCTGGAGCAGGGGGTCGGTTAGGGGCCGAGATCGACCTTTGCACGGGGAAGTAAGTGGAGTCGCACCACCAGAAGTGGGAGGGGAGGCCCCCGGAGTCGCACCGAGCGGTCGGCGATCTGCACGCCGAGCGAATGGCGAAGGCGAATCGCACGCGAAGGGGGGGATCGGGCAAGCCGAAGGAGGAAATAGGATTTCCTGTTTTAATTTCTCAAATCAAGTTAAAAACTTCTTAGCAATAACCCAAATTGGGTATATATAGTTCACATACATGCATCAAGACCACTCATTATGGCGGGCTCATCCGGGCCGTAAAATTAGACCAAAATTAAACAGGAAATTACGCAAGCAAAAGCACAGTATTTTAAAACAAAACTACAATAATTAATTAGGATAAAAGGCCCGCCATGCCGTACGTCAAATCACGACGACGAAGAGTGCGGCCGCGAAAGAAGATTGTAACGGCGGAGATGACGACGATTGTCGTCGTTCCACCGCAATGCTTTGGCATTGCGGCGCGTATCTTTAATTAACGGCGGTTCGGGATCATCGTCAGCGACGGCTCCGTCAGTTGCTCCATCAATTATCCCCCGCTCGAAAGCACTCCTCACCGTTGAGTGGTTTGCCAGGTAGCGGTGGAGGAGATCAGCATCCAAGCGAAGTAGCCCAGTCTCCGTCACCCACGAATCATTAGAAGTGGGACGGTCTAGTCAATGGACTAGGAAGCGGCGCGTATCGCCCCCGTTGGAGGGGAGGGCCTCCTCATCAACAATCATGTCAGGTAGCATAAAAGACTGGGGAAAACTAGAAAATGGATTAGTATGATCATCAGATAAAACAGTGGCATCATCTCCCGACGCAAGTATAGTAGAATCCGTGGTTGAGTGCCCCCACTCCCTCCCAACCCCATGAGACGAAAAAGGAATAGAAGGTGTAGATGAAGGGAGGGTTACTGGAAGTGGAGAAACATATGACGTTAAATTGGACACATTAAAAGTAGGGGAAATTCCCCAATCAGCCGGCAAATCCAAAACCACCGCATTGTTACCCAAGCATTTAATAATTTTGAAGGGGCCGGCTCGCCTAGGGGCCAACTTTTAAACGGTGCCCGAAGGTAGCCGTTCCGGAATTAATCGAACCAAAACAAAATCGCCAACATTAAAATTTGAAGGACGCCGATGTACGTTAGCATGCGACTGGTAAGACTCATATTGACTGGTTAACTTCTCTTGAATTTGGTTGTGCAAATCATGAACGTGTTGGGCGAATGTCTGTGCGAAATGGCTAGATTTATAAGTCAGGGGAAGTGGGACCAAATCGAGCGGTACCGAAGCCTTGTATCCGTGCACTATTTCATTAGGAGATAACCTAGTGGATCGATTTTTAGAGTTGTTATACGCAAGTTGAGCATGTGGGAGGATCAAATCCCAAGTGCCTTTGTGATCGCCCACTAAGCAATAGAGTAACGAACCCAAACTCCTATTGACTACCTCCGTTTGGCCATCTGTCTGGGGATGATACGCCGTAGAAAATAGTAATTTGGTACCCATGAGTTTCCATAACATTTTCCAAAAATAACTCGTAAAACGAACGTCACGATCGGACACAATAGTCTTCGGAACTCCCCTATGGCTAACGACCACTTTGAAAAATAACTTGGCGATGTGGGATGCGTCACTAGGTTTGTTACATGGAATAAAGTAGGCCATCTTGGAAAACCGGTCTACCACAACAAGGACGGAGTCATGTCTCCGTATCGTGGGCGGCAGACCCAACACGAAGTCCATGCTAACATCCTCCTAGGGGATGGAGGGGATCGGGAGGGGTGTATATAACCCAACATTAGTCTTGTTTCCCTTTGCTAGTTGACACGTGCGACAACTATTAATAACCTTAGTAACTAGTGACTTAAGGTGCGGCCAATAAAATTTGTCCTCAACTAGCGAGATAGTTTTATCACGCCCAAAGTGACCTCCAAGGCCACCTCCATGTAACTCCCACACTATGAAGTCACGAAGAGAAGAGCGTGGAATACACAGCCTAGAATGCCGAAATAAATATCTGTCCCTAAGAAAATAAGCCGAAATGGTGGTGAGGGATTCTTCTTGGGCGGCTAAGTAGATATCCTTAAAGTCTGGGCAAGTTGCGTACTCATCTTTAATGCGCTCAAACCCAATGACCTTGACCGCCATCGCCATCAGTAATAAGGAAACACGGCTAAGGGCGCCGGCCACGCGGTTTTGGGTGCCTTTAAGGTGCTTAAGGACAAACGTATATTCTTGTAAAAATGAAACTCATTTCGCATGCCGGGGGCTAATTTTGGTTTGGGAATTTATGAATCATAAGGCTTCGTGATCTGATAACAACACAAACTCCTTGGGGAGGAGGTAGTGGCGCCAATGGTGAAGGCATCGAATCACGGCGTAGAATTCCCTATCATAATTTGAGTAATTTAATTTCGGACCGGACAGTTTCTCGCTAAAATAACCTAACGGATGGCCCCCTTGGCTCATGACTCCTCCAATGCCCGCTCTGGACGCATCACACGCAAGCTCAAAAACCAAACTAAAATTGGGTAGGCGAAGAACGGGTGCTTCCATCATTTTATCTTTCACGAGCTGGAAGGCACGTGTCGCTGACTTCGTCCAAGCAAACTCTCCCTTCTTTAAGAACTCGGTAATGTGAGCCATAATGCTACTGAAGTCTCTAATAAAGCGGCGGTAGAAGGTAGCTAGACCATGAAAACTACACACATCCCGGATGGTGGATGGCTTGGGCCAATCCCGAATGGCTTGGACCTTTTTAGGGTCGACGTGGATGCCCTCGGAACTCACAATATACCCAAAAAATTCGACCGATCGCACGCTAAAGTTACATTTCTTGAGATTCAGATACAAGGTATCCTTTCGAAGGGTCGTGAATACGAGGCGTAAGTGAGACGCATGATCAGCCGGAGACGTACTATAGACTAATATATCATCGAAGTACACAACAACAAATTGGCCCATGTAGGGTCTGAAGATATGGGTCATTATGCGAGAAAATGTGATGGACGCGTTGGATAGCCCAAATGGCATGACCAACCATTCATACAACCCATCTTTTGATTTGAACGTCGTCTTCCATTCGTCTCTTTCCCGAATCCGAATCTGGTGGTAGCCACTCCTAAGATCCAGCTTCGAAAAAATCGTGGCTCCCGCTAACATGTCCAACAAATCATCTAACCGGGGAATAAGGAAATGGTACTTTACTGTGATCTTGTAGATAGCACGGCTATCAACACACATCCTCAACGTCCCATCCTTCTTGGGGGCAAGCAAAGCTAGGACCGCGCACGGTCTCACTCTATGTCTAATGAATCCCTTCTGCAGTAGGTCCAAAATTTGGGTTTGTAATTCTTGGTGGGCGGCGGGGTTCAGACGGTAATGAGGGAGGTTCAGTAGTGATGAACCCGGAACCAAATCTATGGCGTGTTGAATATCACGCACCGGTGGCAATTTTGAAGGTAATTCTTCCGGGTAGGCGTCCTTATACTCTTCCAACAACTCCCTCAGCTCAACGGGTATATCTCCCAAGTCGACAGCATCTCCTGTGGCTAACAAGCAGACTAAAACATACATAACTCTGCCAACAAACGACTCTCGCGTGAACTCCTGCCTGCCTAACAAACTCACCGCCTTCTGCTCAACCGGAAGGGTAGTGTCTTTCGAGGAACTAGACGGTTCCTTGGGTGGAGTAGGCTTTAGAGTAACCTTCTTCCCCTTATGCTGGAACTCGTACGTGTTGGCTCGCCCATGATGAGTAACGTTCTGATCATATAGCCATGGGCGTCCCAAAAGGACGTGACACACATCCATAGGTATGACATCGCACCAAATCTGATCTGAATAAGACTTGAATGGCATGGGAACCAAACACCTTTTGGTGACAGGTAGGGACATTTTATTTATCCAAGCTACTTGATATGGCATAGGGTGGGGCTCCGTAACCAACGACATACATGAGACCGCATTCTCAGATACGACATTCATGCATCTACCACTGTCGATAATCAATTTACAGAGTTTCTCGCCGCTCTTAAATATTAACGAAAATATATTGGTTCTATTCCAGTCATCCAAAGAGCGAGGGGTAGTCAGAATACACCGCATAACCAACAAGTGAGAGTCATCCTCCAAATCATTGGGTACGCTATCTAAATCAGACTCATTTGTAGCCTCATAGACGTAATCGGGCCCGTCATCCGTAGGCTCAACTAAAGCTAATGTCCGAGTTTTGGTTGGGCAATCGATGGCGTAGTGGCCGGTTACTTCACACTGATAACACGTGGCCCTATCCCTGCTAATTTTTCCTATAGGAATGCGCTCCCCGGACGGGTTTCTAGTGTCTCTAGCGGTGATGACAATGTTGGACGAGTCTTTGGTCTTGAATTTACCCTTATCCTTGTAGGTGGAAGTGGAGACGTTGGCCGCGGTCCTGCCCTTATAGGATCTGTGCTTGGCCTTGGACTTGGAGGCGAGGTGCTTCTCGATATCAAGGGCGGCGTTGAATGTAGTGTTTAGGTCTGTGTGACCGTAACACAAAAGTTTCTTTTGGATATCGTAGCTAAGACCCTTGGGAACCTAATGTGACCTCGGGAATCTCCTGGACCTCACAACGGACCATCTTGTCCTTCAGGTTGCCCATGTAATCGGCGACAGACCGCTCGCCTTGGCGAAGGGAGGCTAGATCATCAAACATCTGGGTGTGATGATAAGCGGGGACATATTGGTCCTTCAAGAGATTTTTCATGACAACCCAACCGATCGGAGGGACACCGTCTACGGCTCCCAAGCGACGCTCCTAATATGGCCCGGGTGAGATCGACTTCTCGTTCTTGGCGACGAGGTGGTGGTCGGTCACGCTGAGGTAGCTCCTCGTGTACGTCTTCCTCGTGGTTTGGTGCCCTATGACCTCTAGGTGGAGTGGGCGCAAGGTTCGGCTGACGATTACCCCTAGGAGGTGAAGGGGTTCGATGGGCCAAAAGTTGGGTCAACATGTCCCGCAGCTCTCCCAATTGTTGATTCATGTCATCCTGAAGGACATCAACAACAGTGGGATTTGGAGGTGTTTGCTGCACGTCGGCCATACTTGAAGACGACGACGTGTGATATGGGTGACCGGATCTAGTGGGCATACGACGTACACTTAGAAAAATAAAAATTAAAGTTTTGTAGAAAAATAAGTTTTGGTGTACACGTGAGACTTAGAGACACAAGCGGATCGTGGCCAAGTTAGGAAATTGGCCAACCTAGCTCTGATACGAAATGATGCAGGATACCGAGCCCTAAGAGAACATAGTGACCGGACCCTTGTACTACGACGACCATACACGTCCAACTATAGTGCGCGCAACGTACTGTTCAAATACAAAGAAGTGGCAAGAGAGGAACACTTGCCAAAACGAAGGTTCGCTACGCGTCTAGAGATCTTACGAAGGCTATATGCCGACGCCCGATCAAGTAAAATGGACCCACCCGATCTTTTCGATTTACACTTACAAATTTTAAGCAAAATAAAGCAAGTCAAGAACACGCCTCACACCTTCATGCAACAACAAATTTATTCTCCAAATTAAAATTCAGCAATCTAAATTTTAGTTCAAATTAAGCTCAGCAAAATGGATCTAAGCGATCCGATCCCACAAAATATAAACGGACTAAAATAACAAGCGATGGATTCGAACGTGACAGCGATATTCAAATGTGATCCAAGATTACGCCACAGTTTCTCCACCAAGAGTTTGAACGGGAAAGACGAAATCTCACAAGAGAGGTGGAAAAAGTTCGTTACCCAAAAGGAGATGTCGGGGCGTAGGGTAACACCACCACGGAGTCGACCGTATCTTGTCGTCGGAAGGAGAACACGATCCACCGGAGTCACACCGGAGAAGGGAACCCGGGGAGGTGAGGTCGGGAAGGTGGCGATCTGGAGCAGGGGGTCGGTTAGGGGCCGAGATTGACCTTTGCACGGGGAAGTAAGTGGAGTCGCACCACCGGAAGGGGGAGGGGAGGCCGCCGGAGTCGCACCGAGCGGTCGGCGAGCTGCACGCCGAGCGGATGGCGAAGGCGAATCGCACGCCAAGGGGGGGATCGGGCAAGCCGCGGGAGGAAATAGGGTTTCCTGTTTTAATTTCTCAAATCAAGTTAAAAACTTCTTAACAATAACCCAAATTGGGTATATATAGTTCACATACATGCATCAAGACCACTCATTACGGCGGGCTCATCCGGGCCGTAAAATTAGACCAAAATTAAACAGGAAATTACGCAAGCAAAAACACAGTATTTTAAAACAAAACTATAATAATTAATTAGGATAAAAGGCCCGCTGTGCTGCGCGTCAAATCATGACGCCGAAGAGTGCGACCGCGAACGAAGATTGTAGCGGCGGAGATGACGGCGATTATCGTCGTTCCACCGCGATGCTTTGGCACTACGGCGCGAATCTTTAATTAACGGCGGTTCGGGATCATCGTCAGCGACGGCTACATCAGTTGCTCCATCAATATATATATATATATATATATATATATATATATATATATATACACACACGAGTTTCCGACACGGGGCTCCGCCACTACAGCCAAGCGCGGCAGTACCCGGCCGGCAACAGCGGGCTTCACTCACCCCCGGCTCGATGCTGTCGGGCGGCTTTCGGCCGCATCCAGGCGGGCTTCGCCCGCCTCAGCACGAGCTTCGCCCGTGCTCGATGCGTCTGCGGGCTAAATTCTTCTGCATCAAGTACTCACGCTCTGCTTTTCCCTTTTTAAAACAATGCCATCAAACCAATTTCAGTGTACCCACTGAAGGGTGATGTCGCATTTGGGAAAAAACAATACGATCTATGGCAAGTGAGGGTATATCATATTAGTCTAGGCAAGGGCACCATTTCTTTCTTTATTTTAGATCAATTCGTACATAATATAATTGTTAGGGAAATTTCAGGTTTTCAAGATTTTTTTTTTCTTACTTCTCAATCAATTGGCCACAGTTCGCCTCCTTTTGATCATTATCGATCTCCAAAATGAAATATTTATGATTCAAAATCCAATTTGGTGCACATGAAGTCTATCATACACTTAAGAAACTTAGGCTTCATTCCATCTATGGTTTGGGTTACATGTGTATTAAATTACTGGTTTTAGGATGTGGTACAGTTTGGATCGTTGGTGAAGATTTTGGGATTGATTATGACACAACATCCTAGATCTTGCCATGCATATTTAAACTGGTTAGTTCCTCATTTATTAAAAGAGAGATCATGATGATTTTTGACCATATCTGATGTTATACTTTTGATGCTACTCTTATTTTTCATCGATATGATCCTCTAATCTATCTAAACATGATCATTGTCTTACCATATTTAGATGAATATGTGCTAATATGATCAGAATTTCTTTCTTTATTTTCCCATAGAATCATGTAAAATATTATTATAAAGATTTTGGTTCAAATTTTTTTCAAAATTGGGGTCACTTTTGGTATACTCTCAATATGCATTGCCTTCCATTACTTTCTTTTTTAGAATGGTACTTCAAACACCCCATATGAATTAGGATTTAGGGATAGGGGCAGGGATTTCATGTTAGGCATAGCGGCATACTTAAAACAATATCTGGAGGTTTCTTTTTTAACATTGCACCATGTTGAGAAATCTTTTAGGGCTCGTTCGTTTGGACGGAATTGGAATTCGATATTGGAATTGAATATTGATGAATATTGTGGAATTAAATATTGGTAACTAATTCCAATTCCAACGTTCGCCTAATAAACAATATTGTTGAATATTGTGGAATTAATCAATACTTTTGTTAGTTTGTTAAATAAAATTCAATTTAAGAATTGAAAAATATTACGAAAAAGATAATATTTATCACATATATCATAAACAAATGTATATCATGACGACGATTTTTTTGCCCGGGGGCGATTTTTCGCCCGAGGCGATTTTTTCCGCCCGGACGCAATTTTTTCGCCCAACCGCGATTTTTTCGCCTGGGCGCGCATTTTTCGCTCGGGCTCATTTTTTCGCCCGGGCGCGATTTTGTGTCCCGTGCACGATTTTTTTGCTCGGGCTCAATTTTTTTCCCGGGTGCGATTTTTTCAACGGCTTGGCCTAAAAAAGCTCGCACAGGCGATAAAAGTGCGTCCCGGCAAAAAATTGCTCCCCGATGAAAAAATTGCGCTCGAAAAAATTGCCCCCGAGCAACAAAATCTCGCCGGGCGAAAAAAGCTCACCCGGGCAAAAAAATCACTCCCGACCAAAAAAATCTTGCCCGGGCGAAAAAATCGCGCTGGGGCGAAAAACTCTCCCCTGGGAGAAAAAAAATCGCGCCCGGGCGAAAAAATCGCGTCTGGGCGAAAAAGCGCTCTCGAGGGAAAAAACGCGCCCGGGTGAAAAAATCGCGTTCGGGTGAAAAAATCGCGCCCGGGTGAAAAAATCTCGCCCGGGCGAAAAAATGTCGCCCTGGCGAAAAACTCGGCCCGTGCGAAAAAATTGCCCCTAGGAAAAATTTTCGCTGTCGGGCGAAAAAATCTCGCTTTGGCGAAAAAATTGTGTCCGGCGACAAACGCGCGTCCGGACAACAAACATGCGTCGGATTATAAAAACACGTGCACGACGACAAATACGCGCGCCCGGACAAAAAACGCACACATGGGCGAAAAATGCTCGCCCAGACAAAAAATTCACGCCTCGGCGAAAAACGCACTCACACGCGAAAACACGCGCTCGGGCGAAAATCGTGTGCTCAGACGAAAAAAAGTCTCGGCCGGAATTATCGAATTCTTATATAGATTGGAAAGAATTGTGTTTAGTTCAAAATGAATTCCACCGAATTCATTAAAATTTCAATTCCAATGTCAAGCGCGTAAACGAACGACAAAATTGAAATTATACCTTCAATTCCAATTCCAAGAGCTCAATTCCGTCCAAACGAACGGACCCTTACTCTTTTTTGGATCGACAAAATACAACATTGGATCCTCTTTGGTCTTCGTAACGGAATTGGAGATCAATGAACATGTTGTTTATGCTATTTTGTTCTTAAGAAATAATGATGAAACCCCCTAAACAATGAACATTGCACCATGTTGAGAAACCCTAAATTTTATGAGTGTAATCATTTGCTACAAAACCCTAAACAACTTGCCCACCAGAACATTTCGATATATTGGCTTCAAACTCACGTATGGCCGAAAGCCCGTGTCGTTGCACGCACGTAGGATCGGAGGGATTTGCAGATATAGGCAAAGAGGAGCAGAGGTGGTCCATGCAGCAAATCCTAACGTCTTGGTAATACATAAAATGATTTTCCTGTACCTACATTTAAGGGTGCTTTGAGGTATTAGTCAATTAGTAGCGAAGCGAAGCATGTTAGTCTTTGTGATGAATGCTTATAGGAATGCTCCGTAGTATTGGTCGGTAGAGGGTCAAGCAGAGCAGATAGATTTACTTTATATACTTCACATGCTCATAAATGATGTTGTTTATTCTATTGGAGTTTGAGATGGCTCGGGATCTGTTTCATCAAATGCTAATTAGAGGGCATATCAAAAATGTGCATACATATAATGCACAATATTTTAATGATTGAAATCTCACGATACCATGTTTATTTATTTATTGTCAAATAAATGAATTATTCTATGATTGATGTCAATTTGAAATTTTTAGACCCTCGCTATAAATGTCGCACCCAACGACAAATATCGTATCCCATAATAATTATCGTCTTCCACGACAAATGTCCCCCCCCCCCCCCCACGATAGTAGTCGCTCCCCATGACAAATGTCGCGTCGCAGGACAAATGTCGCCCCCTACGATAAATGTCTCCCCCCACGATAAATATCGCCCTCGATCGGGCCGGAGTCCCTATATATACATACATATATATACATATATATATAGATATACATATACGTATATATATACACGTATACGTACATATATACGTATACGTACATATATACGTTTACGTACATATGTACGTTTACGTACATATATACGTATACGTACATATATACGTATACATACATATATACGTACACGTATGTATGTATGTATGTATATATATATTTATAGGGCCAAGTTCATATGAGAATACATCTTCCGTGCGAACTGTGTGAACTCCCTCATTTGGGCACCCAAAAGGACATGTAAGATATGAATTTTGACTGGCTCGACGTGACCTACAACTTTCATGTTGAACACTTTTTCTAATTTTGCATGGATAAGCAGGGTTTTGGACCCGAATATATCTGGGCGGAAGTAGTTTCGTTTTTTAGATAAATTCAGGTCCAAAATCCAGCTTATTAATGCAAAATTAGAAAAAAGGTTCAACATGAAAGTTGTAGGTCTCGTCGAGCCAGTCAAAATTCATATATTAGATGTCCATTTTGGTGCACAAATAAGGAAGTTCGCACGGAAGATGTATTCTAATATGAATATATATATATACACATTGCAGATAGAGATATTCATGCAAGCTATTCTATTCTTTTCTATTCTATTCTATTTATTATTACTATTATTATCATTATTGGGCTCAAAGCTTCGAGCTTAGTTCGGTCATGCGTTTTCTGCTCCTTTCTTCGAACAAAATACCAATCCATCCCTGCACGTGCCCATTAATTCTTCTCAATAATTTCTGCAACTCCAATTTCGCCATGGCTCTTCCCCATCCACTGCCATTGCCCTCCCGCACGTCCATCGATTTGCCTCCATCTACCCTGCAAACCCTGCCATTAGTCTCCATGCTTGATCACTGCATGACGATGAAGGATTTCAAGCAAATCCACTCTCAAATCGTCCGCTCCGGCCTCGCCAGTTTCCTCACCGAGCAGCGCCGCATGGTCTCCTTCTGCTGTAGACCTGGCCAAGGCGACATGGCTTACGCTCGCCTCCTGTTCGATGCTATGCCTGTTCCGGACCACTTCATATGGAACACCATGATAAAAGGTTACTCCGCCAATATCTCGCCGGAATCCGCCGCTTCGTTCTACATCGAAATGCTGACCCGAGGCATAAGACCAGATGACTATACCTATCCTTTCTTGCTCAAATCTTTCAATCGAGAGATGGCGATTGAGTTCAGGGATGAGATCCATGCGCATGTGATAAAGTTTGGTTTTCGCAGCAATCCATACGTACTGGATGCTCTGGTCCATGTATACTCTTTCAGCGGTGCCGTGGATGCCGCCCGCGAGCTATTCAATACAAGTTCTAAGAGAAATGCTATAGCATGGAATGCCATGATTTCTGCTTATAATAAGAGCAGAAAGTACGACGAATCATGCAAACTTTTTGCAGAGATGAAGGAGCTTCATATCGAGCCCACGCCGGTGACCCTTATCTTGGCGATTTCCGCTTGCGCCAAGTTGAAAGATCTCGAATTCGGAGCTTGGATTCATGAAAGCATGGAGAATTGCGGGATAACGCCCAATTTATCTCTACAGAATGCGTTGATCGACATGTATGCTTCAAGTGGCGACATTAGTACGGCCTGGAATTTGTTCGAGAGAATGGAAACTAAAGATGTGATATCTTGGACTGCCATGGTCTCGGGATTTGCCAAAATCGGGCAGGTTGACGAGGCTCGAGAGCTATTCGATCGAATGCCTGAACGAGATATCATATCTTGGACGGCGATGATCGATGGATACATCAAAGCGAGCCGTTTCAAGGAGGTTCTGGGGATCTTTCGAGAATTGCAGGCTGCGGGGGAGACGCCGGATGAGTTCACCATGGTTAGCGTGCTCACTGCCTGTGCTAATTTGGGCGCACTTGATCTTGGGGAATGGATAAGAACTTACATGGAGCGGAAAAAAGTTCATGTAGATATCTACGTGAGCAATGCCCTGATAGATCTGTACTCGAAGTGCGGATGCGTGGAAAATGCTATGGACATCTTCGAGAAGATGCGGAGGAGGGATAAATTTACATGGACTGCGATGATTACTGGACTTGCTGTCAACGGGAATGGCGAAAAAGCTCTTGATCTGTTCACGAGGATGCTGGCAATGTCGGTGAGACCCGATGAGGTGACCTACATCGGCGTGCTTTCAGCGTGTGCCCATGCCGGATTCATCCACGAGGGGAGAGAGATCTTCAGGAGCATGATAAACACTCACGGGATTCAACCCAATGTGACTCACTATGGTTGTCTGGTAGATCTTCTAGGCCGGGCTGGGCAGATAAACGAAGCACTGGAAACCATTCTAAATATGCCGATGAAGCCTAATTCCCGGGTATGGGGAGCCCTGATCGGCGCCTGCAGAGTCCATAGAAATCTGGAAATGGCTGAGTTCTGCGCCAACAAGATTCTGGAGCTTGAACCTGAAAACGGAGCAGTTTACGTGCTTCTATCAAACATATATGCGAAGTGCAGCAGATGGGAAGAGGTGGGAAGAGTGAAGGAGTTGGTGATGCGGAGAGGCGTAAAGAAGGTTCCCGGGTGCAGTTTGATAGAGATGAACGGAGAAATGCACGAGTTTGTGGCTGGCGATCGGTCTCATGAGAGTTCCGATGAAATTTATGCGAAGATGGACGAGATGGGACGCGCGCTGAAGCTCGCCGGATATGCTCCGGACACGACGGAGGTGATCTTCGACATCTGCGAGGAAGAGAAGGAGGATACGGTTTACAGGCACAGCGAGAAGCTGGCGATTGCTTTTGGGCTGCTTAGTTCGCCGGCCGGCGCCGCCATTAGGGTGGTTAAGAATCTGAGGATGTGTTCTGATTGCCACAACGCAGTTAAATTGATTTCAGCGGTTTATGGGAGGAAGATTGTGGTGCGGGATAAAACGCGCTTCCACCACTTCAGCGCATCTGGATGCTCCTGTAATGATTATTGGTGAATCATTTTTATTTATATTTTATTCATATTGAGTTTTTTTTGCGTGATGTTATTTGTACATCATAAATGACTTTGTATCCCATGAATACTCGTACCCCTCAAAATTATATTTGTACCTTGATAGGCTATTTATACCTCAATGCTTAAAATTTTAAAACAAACATAGAATCATCCCTACAAAATATATTGGGACATAAGTACATAATTTTCAGAATATATTGTGACATAGCACTAATTTCTTCAAAATGTAGTTACCATCCGTAAGCTTCCGCTCAAATTATATTATCCCTGCAAAATAGTGGCTACAAATTTAAAAACTAATATAAAACAAACATAGAAGGATCCCTGCAAAATATATTGCGACTTAAGTACATCATTTTCAGAATATTTTGTGACATAACGCTAATTTCTTCAAAATGTAGTCACCATCCGTAAGCTTCCGCTCCCCATATATTATCCCTGCAAAATAGTGACTACAAATTAAAAAAATAATATAGAAATATAAAAACTATGGATAGAAATGTGTTACATTTGTCTTACTTAATAAGTTTAATGTGTTACATTTGTCTTACTTAATAAGTTGTGGTATATATGAAGAACCCAAATGATAAAATAGCGTCAATATATAGAATAAGAACTCTGCAAAATAACAATAATATTAGATTAAGACATTGCCAATATTTAATATTTTAATGATAATATACAACATTTAGAAGAAGAATAGGAGGAGGAGGAGATTCTGGGCTGGAGGGCGTCCGGCGAGCGGCGGACGGAGCAGGCAGTGGAGCGGCGGCCGGCGCGCCAGGTGAGGGGATATCGCGAGTCGAGGGTTTCATCGCTGCTGGGCGGAAGGAGGAGGGGGTACAATTATCTTTTGGGGGTTATAAAAAAAGATGTTTTAAATGGAGTAAGGGTGTGTGAATAGCCAAACATAGTGTACAAATAACACCACCCTTTTTTTGGGCGCTGATTTGCACTACAGTTTTGGCTATCCGCACTAATGACTAACCGCAAGCATCATTTTACGGATTGGCTATCCGCAAGCATTTTTTTTATTTACACACCAATATTTATTTGATTTTTTTGGTATTTTTAGAGATATAAAACTTACGATTCTTACATTTTGCTCATCAATATTTTATGATATATTGAAGTAGTCCATCAAACTGAAAAAAAGAGATTATGAGTAGAACTTCATTAAAATGAAACAAAACAACATAAAACAGTATCAAAATATATAAAATTTATCAAATCAAGCTTGCAAAAGCAACATTGAACTTGTGATTCCTTTCATGTCTCCTTCCTTTCAAATTTTTCACCTACATAAATGAAAACAAATTTATTAAATAAACATAGAAGTGCCATTAAAATTAGTAGTATGAATTTTTGAAAGTAAAGTTGAGTACCTCCTTTCATTCCACATCATAAAATTGCACCATCCCGGTTGCAGTTTGTGCGTTTGTAATTCTTTCGTTGTAATATATTTCCCAACCTTCTGCTATTTGTTCATGACATCGCATCCAAGTTGAAATAATTTGTGGTATTGGAGAGCAATCTTTAAACATCAACTGAATGAAGTGATTATTATTTAAGAAGCCAATGCAAACAAGAGATGGTATCTCCGACATCCATGGTTTGGGCCCGATGACTTTATCCGATGTCTTTATTGTGATGACATAGCCAAGGTTTTTACTAACGCATCTACACCAGTCAATCAACTCTTCCTTTGAACAGAAAATTTTATCAGTTTGGAAATGATTGCTCAAATCAACTTGAAATTGATCTTTTTCACTCGTTGCATTTTTGGAATCTTCAAAAAGCACAAATAAATAGCAAAAAACTTTTAATTAATTATATTACAAGGGTTTTAAAAAATAATAATAATTAAGAGCAATATCATACCAAATAGAACTACAGAAGAATTTAGCAATGCTTCAGAACTCATCCCCTCCTAACGGTATACCCTGAAATCTAAAAAAACATTATAAGAACACATGAAATTGGTAAAAGAAAATTGAAATATGAGGTGAAAGATTGTTACCAAAGAGGTATTACCTCGTATGGAGATGAAATCACAAACTCTAGATTGCAATGCTTCGGAAATCAGCAGAACCTGCAACTACAGAAATCAAAATCATATATATTTTTTCAAAATGATATTTCAGAATGATCAAACTGCTAATGATCAAAAAATTTTCTCATTTCAGAATTTCTGAATGATCAAAATGCAATTAGTCATCCAAGTGCTAATGATCAAAATTTTTTTTTTATAATTTTTTAATATTAGCACTGCTCAAACACAGAAATGACGAGCGTGAACGTGAACAGGGCCGGAGATCGTCATGGACAATGGTGAGAACGAGAAAAGCTCCGGAGAACTCACAGAAATGGCCGCGTGGATGTCGGAGATCGTTGTGGTCTCGTGGATGCCGGAGATCGTCGTGGATGCCGGAGATCGTCGTGGATGCCGGAGATCGTCGTGGATGCCGGAGATCGCCGTGAATAAATCTGCAACTTGTTGCCGGTGTAGACGCCAGAGGAGAAGGTGGAAGGAAGGAGGCGGGATCGCGAGAACAAGCGGGATGCGAGAACAGGCGGAGGCGGGATCGCGACGGCTGCGGTGCGAGAAATGAAAAGTGCGGTTAGTAGTAAAAAAAACCCTAAAAACTAATAGCTTTGCAGTGCGAATAGCAGAATTTGTAGTGCTAATATCAGCGGCCTTTTTTTGTATAGAAAGAGAGCAAAATATTAATTAGTAAACTCTATCTACAAGGTTTCTAATCTCATCATGTAAATTCTCTTCGGAACAAGAGAAATCCCTCGTGAAAATGATAAGTAGACCTGTCAGCCTGTCATTTAAAACTGAAAATCGCAAACAAATTGGAACTAAATCGGAACTGCAAAGAACCAGACCGAATCGTTCGCGAATTATTCAGGTTCAGATTTGAATTTTGGAATCGTAAATAACAATGGTTCGGGTATGGCTCCTTCATTTTATTATTCGGACTGGAACCGGAACCGGAATCGGAATCGCAACATAAATGTCTCGAGCGGCTTCAAAGTTTTTAAACCCGATCCGGACCGAACCGAACCAGAACCGAACCACAATCCGTTTATTATTATTATTCTTTATAAAATATATATTTATTATTAATATTATTATTTTTATAATATTAATAATATATAATTATTATTTATACGACTATACTTATATCAGCCGTCCAATTGCAGCATTGTCTGATTGCAGCCGTACTCAGTGATGGATCATGCCAACAAACAAATATGTTATTTGATGGTTATTATTTAATTTTGTTGATGATTATATTCTCTGCTTTGTGTATGTTTATGTTTGTCATTCCTCAACTACTTTGATAAATCGATTGTTTTTGTTGAACATCGAGTGTTACCGTGTTACTTTGTTGGTACAAAAATTGTACCTCCACAACTTCACGTTAAGAGACACTGAGAGGGACTGCTGAGTTGTTGGTTACTTGATGGTTAAAGAACGACAAGAAGAGAGGCCGCAAAGCGGCAAGACCAGACTTACCCACCGCGGCAAATACCACTTGCGACGAGCAATTTATAGATTGGAGATTAGCGGCTACAAAAGAGAAGAGACTGTACAGTTAACTAGTAACGCAAAAGGGACTAGATTCGAGATCGCTTCTAGATGTGGCGAGCTTGGGGATTTGAATCAGCGTGCCTTCTGGGTACTGCTAATGTTGAAACCGGAAAACTCGGCTCAATAGAGTTCGAACCTGGGGGCAGCTTTTTTTACTTCTCCTGAGCGGAGTCCCAAGATTGGGCACTCAGAAACAAGAAACTCACTCACTTTTGGCTAACCTAAAACAGACCTCTTAAGCTGCAGCGAGTAGGTCTCACCACAAATCCGGAAGATTCAAAGATCTTTCCCTCCCAAACCAAGACTGAGCTCGGCACCCTAAAAGAAACCATAAGAGAATGCTAGAAAAGCGAAAATGCTCTCTAGTTTCCTTTTTTCCTCTCCCTTTAAGGTGCCCCCGCCTTTTAGTTTTTACCACCCACAGCCCCATTTGGTCTGCGCACAACATAATCTTGTTGTTTGGAGACGCTAAGGGCAAACTAGAACATCCTTGGGAATTGGTCACCTTCTAGAGGCGAGTGCTCCCCTTTATGAGAGCACCCACCCTTATCATCGAGGGTCATGCGAGTGTCCCATGGGACATGGCACTCGACTTCTTCCCCCTAACTTCCTGGCGAGTCCTTCTATCGTAGGGTGCTCGCCTCCGAACCTGTCTCCCCTGGGCGAGCACCCCCTCATGGGCGAGAACTTCTTTCGCTGGGTACCCATCCCTTTGAACTCTGACCATCGTCTACTCCCGTTAGCCGCGTTGATCGTGTCCACTCATCAAATATGTGGTAGTACACAATCCCCGCTCTTTGCGAGCTCACCATGAGCTCGTTAAGATGATACAACCCCCTTATTTGGCGGTGGCGGATAATGAGGAATCTTTTTGGTGGCCCACCACCAGGCTGCTATAAATTCCCCAACGGGCGCGGGAGGGGACTCCAAAGCTTTCTGCCCCCCTCTTTTTTTCTCCTTCCTCTCCCCCTCTCGCCGGCCAGCCTCGCGACAGCCAGACTTCCCGTCAAGATGCTTTGCTGACCTTATGACTCGTATAGCTGCTTAGAGGGAAAGTCCAAAGGCAACGTGATTGGCCTGGAGGCCTTCATTACGGAGCACTCAGCTCGCTCTCCTAGGAAGTGTGTAAAACAGGAGGTTGCCAAAAAAACCCTGCCGCGAGCCGAGTGATGCGATGAGTATTCCCCTTGGGCAACAACAGTTGTCAGCGCCCGGCGCAGGCCTAGGGGTCTCTGATCAGGTTCAGATTTTGTCTTTAACTCTTGCTTATTGAATCGTCTTGCTTCTCCTTCTCTTGGTTGGATGGGTCTCATACTTCTACAGCTCGCCACCGAGGCCGACGAGCGGATTGGAGCGGAAGCTGAGCAACGAGATGCGAGAGTCCCAGTGGACACAGGTTCTTGCCCTCAGGTACCCGGTAAGTGTCCAGGTGATACTCCCCCTTTTAGTTCATTTTCATTGACCGCTGCCACCCTTTGAATTTTTTCAGTGCCCTCATATATAGTTATCTCGGAGGTTCGTTCGGCGAATGAGGCACAACTTCCTGATTCTCTTCAGGTGCCCTCCACCGCCACTCTCTTCCTAACGAGCTCACCTTCTACTCCTACCCTCCGGTGCCCAACCCCAAGAAGTTCCCCTTTCAGGCGGGTGCGGGCAAGACCTTCGTATACATCCCCCTTACTTCCCCTCCCTCCGGTGGGGGGGGGGGGGGGGGGCACCTCTGCCCTTCTCAGGACGGCATCCCGAGCGTCCTCTCGCTCGCCTGAAGCAGAACGTTGGGACCTCGCATGGTACGTTGATTGGAAAATTTTCCCACCTTTCCAGAGCTCAATGGACGTTGACCTGCCCCTCTCCTTTTGCAGGTCTAGAGCTCTCGCTGTCTGGAGAGTCGAACCACTCAGATAACTACTCGGACTCTCCACTCGCTAACCAGATCAATAAGCTTCTCGGTGAGCCCTCTAGCGTCTTTGAGCTAAAGGAGTGGGTGGCCGGGATTTTGTGGAGGCATGAGCACCTTCTCGCCTCCCTCCATGACGGGAGGCTCTCAGATGAAGCCGACCCCTTTCCTCGAATCTTGGCCCTGGAGGAGCAGATGCAGGCGCTCGAGGGGAGTGTCACTCGGCTTTCTCAGGAAGTCATCGTAAACTATGGGTGCGATACGATGACCCTGGAAGAGCACGTGGCACAGGTGGAGGAGATGGTCTGAACCGCTCACCAGGAGCTCGATCAGTTTCACGAACACGCCCGCGCCATGTGAGTCCCAAGGACTCGCACATGAGGTCGCAGGATGAGGAAATGTCTTCCTCTCTGAGCATGTTTTTCTTTTTTAATAAGCTCTCATTTTTTTCTTCTTTTTTTCCTTTCAAGAACCGTTGCTTGAACTATTTTTTCCTCGCAGTGTAATAACTTAATCATGGCTCGCTAGGATCTACCCACTTAGCCCCCTTTACTCGTAGTTGCTTGTTTTTACCCCGTGAGGCCAGCGTTCGCCTTTATTTACTTGTCCCTTAGCTGCTAGCGAGTGCCTAAGGTTTGAACTATGCGAGTGGTGGGCTATGGGCGAGTGGGGATAATGCGGGGTTCACAGATGGGCACGAGCTCATTCCCGCTGTTGGGAATACTGCCCACAATGCTCCAGATTTGGATAAGTCCCTAAGTCAAAGATAAGTATAATTTGTATTTGATATATATTTGATGTGACATAAACAGGTTAGGACATCATACATCCTAAGTATAATGTTTTAAGATCAAGCAAAACTGTCTAAGACATATATTGTCATGCCAACAAGGTACACACGATGATATCGTTATGATTACTCGCAGAAGGCAGCAAAAGAAGTCAAGTCAAATATCGACGTGACAATAAGAAGAACACGACGATATCGTCGTGACAACAAGGTACACGCGACGATATCGTTAAGAGAACTCAAAGAAAGCAGCTAAGACATATATCGTCGTGTCAACAAGGTACACACAACGATACCGTTGTGAGGACTCAAGAAGAATCAGCCAAGGCATATATCGTCGTGACAATAAGCATCACACGACGATATTGTTGAGAGAACTCAAAAGAAAGTCTGTTAGGGCATAAATTGTCATGTCAACAAGGTACACACGACGATATCGTTGTGAGAACTCAAGAACAGTCAGCTAAGGCAAATGTCGTTGCGAGGACTCAAGAAAAGACAGCTAAGGCATATATCGTCGTGCCAACAAGGTGCACACGACGATATCGCTATATGAACTAAAGAAAGATTGCTAAGTCATTTATCGTTGTGTCAGCTATCTTCACACGACGATATCGTCTTGTCAAGCTCAGAAGACGGGATTTCAAATCAACGGAAGCGACAAAAGCAAATGTCAAATCAATCATGTCTGAAAAGTGCTCTGAGAAAAAACCTTCTTAGACCTCGACCGTTAGAAGAATAAGTGATAGAAAAAGATAAGAGAGGGTCAGTTAACCCTAACCATTGAGCATATATCGTTGATAAATAAAAAGCAGAAAAAACTTTCTCTGCCGCTAAAAAGCAATAGAACAATAAAAACAATTTTTCTCAAAGGAAGAAGAAGAAGAACTAGAAGATCGAAGCCAAGCTTCAACAAAAAAGCTCTCACTCTTGAGAGCAAGAAGACTTCTTCATTCAAAAAAGCTCAACACTGATTATGATCAGAAAGCTCATCCATTGAAGATCCAGTGCTGCTGTAAAATAAAAGGATTTCTACTCCAGAAAGACCAAGAGAAGACTTTCTATTCAGAATGGGCTAAGAAGACTCAAGCTACTCAAAGATCTATCTTTCAGAGCCTAAATCTGTAAAATTTTCTTCTAATCATCTATTGTAGGATCTCTTTGAGATCTGAGTTGTAGGGCTGTGCTGACAGCCTGAGTGTAGGGCTTGTAAGAAGGCCTAAGTTGTAGGACTTTGCTGAAAGTATGAGGTAGGGTTTGTGAAGACCTGAATTGTAGGATTTCTGAGGAAATCTGAGTTGTAGGATTTCTTAGGAAATCTGAGTTGTAGGATCCTTGCTGGGGATCTGAGTTGTAGGAGTGCTCGCACTCTGAGGTAGGGTTGCAGCTGGCACCTGAGGTAGGATTCCAGGAGGAAATCTGAGGTAGGGCACTTGCTGAGTTCCAAGTTGTAAGATCAGATTGATCTGAGTTTTTAGAGTAGTTGGCCTAGTCTAGCACACTGTAGATAGGTGAAGAGGGACAATGGAGTACCCATCATCTGGGGAACCACTATAAATCTTTGTTTGCTTTATGTGTTGTGCTTTTTGTCTTTATATCTCTGAGTTAAAACAATCAACAACTTAAAAGACTAAAACATCTTGAAGCACCTATTCACCCCCTCTATGTGATTAGACTTCAGATCAGACTTTCAAGTGGTATTAGAGGGAGGTTTAAAAAGGACTCAATAGTTTGAACAAGTTCCTCAAGAAAATCTCTAGTTTATTCACCATGAATTTAGGTGAAAGCTATAAGGAGCTCAGCTCAATGAAGTTGCCTATCTGCAGAAAGGAGAACTTCAGTATGTGGAAGCAAAGGGTCGGGCTATTTATGGAAGCCTCTGACCCTAGAATCTTTGTTACAGTTGAAGAGGGACCCTTCATGTAAGATCCCTCTCCCGCACCAGGAGAGTTCCCAGATTTTATGCCCAGAACCGCCGCCTTAAGGTGATGCTAACTCACGACTTAGCCACCTCCGCAAGACGCTGATCCTGCCGGCAAGAACGATCAACCAGGCCAACATGAGATAAGAAAAAAATTAGGTAAAATAAACCAAGTCCACAAACACACAATTATACATATGCCAAAATAGTATACAAGTCCATCAATGAGTACATAAAGTGGAAGAGAAAAAGGGTTATGCCCTGTACATGTCTAAATAAAGTACAACGACTCTCTCACTCTACATCTATGCGGAAGCTATCGAACTTTGTCATCACGCGTCTGTAGCTGCTACTACAACAATGGGTAGTGGTTGCTCTGCTTCATCCCGTCCTCCTGACCTGTCTCATGAACGGGGTCCTGCTGTACTGACACACCATCCCTAAAATGAGGTCCACCGACCGTCAGTCTATAAGACTTAGCATATTCCTCACCGCCTCCACCCGCGACTGCTAGGCACCATGCGGGGGAGGAAGCGGAGGACATCAAGGGGTAATGAATCAAGCAGGTAATAAGTGTCTAGACTAGCAGGGTATAAAAATACTAAGAAGAATGATTAACAGTTCTGTACTAGTAAGAGTAAGTGTGGCGGCAATAAGTAAAAGACAGTATAAGTAAAAGAGCAGGTATAATAAATAAGAACATCTATGAATGTAACCTTAACTTATATGCACACACAAAAGCACATAAGCAAAGGGATCTGGCACTAAGGTAATGTCATCGTATAAAGGAGCCCATACTAGTTTATACGATGAAGACTCTGTTTTATGCAAGAATGATATGCTATGATATGCAATGCAATGGTGCAACTCACGCACACGACTCTGTACGTACATATATTTAGTTCCCACTTTTCGGAGGTAGCTAACCTCTCGGGCACCTCCCATCGTGGTCAAACGGTGGTAGAGGAGCAGACGTCTCCTCACCTAGGTGGGTAAGTCACACTACCAGACTTAGGCCCTAACCTATGCTGTGATACTAGTACCCGGTACTCTCGAGCTCATGCGTACTCTATTGGATTTGTCTAGGCAGGGTTTAGGGAATCTTCCCTGTCGAACGTGCAGTAAAACAACCTGGCCCCTTTTAAACCACTAGCAGTGCCGAGTTAACGAACTGCTATCGGTGTGACGACTAAGCCAGAACCGAAGACCCACCATATCTTATACACATGCAAATATGTATTATCTCTTACCGCGGAGCCTCCAGCTCGCAATTCTAAACCAACATTTATAAAAATCGAGCCAACCGCTCGCAGGACTATCCTAGTCCTTCCTTATATCTTGAGCCTACCGCTCGCAGTACTATCCTAGTCCTTTCTTATATCTCGAGCCTACCACTCGCATGACTATCCTAGTCCTTTCTTTTATCCCCAGTCTACCGCTCGCAGGACTATCCTAGTCCTTTCTTATATCCCGAGCCTACCTGTTGGGAATATTGCCCTCAATGTTCTCTTGATTTGAAGATGCATCACTTCTAATACTAAGTACATATTGTATTTGATAAAGCTTTGTTTTTGTAAGTTAAACAAGCTTAGGTGACTCAAGAGAAAGGGTTAATCAAGACCTAAGGTTAGGAGAAATCTTCTCCTAAGTTGATGAAGAAATGTCTCAGCTGAACCGCTGAGACGAGGAGCCGTCTCAGCGGATCCGCTGAGAAGAAGTTGTCTCAGCTGATAAGTTCATCAAACGCTGAGAATCAGCGTGTTCGTCGAACGCAGAGTGCCGTTCGTCGACCGTAGAACTCAGTTCGTCGACTGCTGAGACGAGACCAGAGAAGGAGCCGCTGAGAAGGCACAAAGGGCGTGTTCGTCGAACGTAGAGTGCCGTTCATCAAACACAGAGACAAGGCAGATCGTCGAACGCAGAGACAAGGCAGTTTGTCGAACGCAGACCTTCTCTACAGATAGGCAGGGCGGCGGGTTCTGCGGCTAGGGCAAGTTGCAGAAAAGCTACAGGGGACCACCAATGTCTACCATACCTCTTGTGAGATCAACTTAGATCCGTTGAAGATAAAAGAAGTGTAAAAGAAAGAGTTAGGGAACTTTCTAAGTGCCGGTTGCTTGCTGAATCTCTTTTCTCCATTGACGGTTGCTGCTCTCGTTTTTCTTCCTGCTCACTGAAAAAAAAGAAGAAACTGAGAGAAGAAGATAACTCCTCCAATAGAAGGGGCAAGGTGATCTTCCATCCTTCTATTGAAGAGGAAGATCACGTTGTAGCTGTTATCAACATCTTCAGCTACAAGAAAGCACAAACTGTGCAGGATCTACATGAGAGTATTTCTGCTGTAGAAAATTTCTAAAATATCTTTTTCTGTAAGGCTTTTTGCCTGAGTTTGTAGGGCATTTGCCTGAGTGTGTAGGGCTTGTTGGCCTGAGCCTGTAGGGCTAGTTTGCCTGAGATTGTAGGGCTGTTTAGCCTGAGGAGTAAGGCTTGTTGCCTGAGGTAGGACCAGGAGGTGGTCTGAGCTGTAGAAGGTGTATTCCTCTGAGTTTGTAGGGCAGCAGTGCCTGAGGTAGGAGCTGGTGATAGCTCTGAGTTGTAGGGACTTTTGTCCTGAGGTAGGATCATCTTTGATCTGAGAAGTTCTGAGGAACTTGTGTTGTAAGCTCTTGGAGCTGAGATTGGAGGAGTTGGCCCTGTCTAACACACTGTTAGAAGGGTGAAGGGGGAAAGTGGACTACCCATAGACACACTGTCTTGGGGAACCACTATAAACACTTGTGTGTTTTTCTGTGTTGCTTGATTCTCTGATTAGAATAGTTTTAACAGGCCATAATTATCAAGTAAAACTCAAAAGACCTATTCACCCCCCTCTAGGTGAATTAGTTTGCATACCTATATTCTTTCACTACCGCCCGTAGGAATATCCTAGTCCTTTCTTATATCTCGAGCCTATCGCTCGCAGGACTATCCTAGTCCTTTCTAATATCTCGAGCCTATCGCTCGCAGGACTATCCTAGTCCTTCCTTATATCTCGAGCCTACCGCTCGCAGGAGTATCCTAGTTTTTATTTCATTCCATCCCAAATTTGGGAGGGGGATTATATTTCAAGTTCTCTTATTTTACTACTCTTGTCTATTGTTAATTGATCTTTAAAGCTTGGGGTGAATCCTGGACTTCCCGTGGACTACTCAGTGAAAGGCTCGCAGCGGTACTAGGGAATATGATGGTGGCTGAAGCCCAAATTCTCCTTTCCAGGATATTTACTCTAATTAGTGACTACCCATTCTTATATACCTATTTGCTCTCCAATTGCTCCAAATCCTAGGGTGGATTAACATTTGACTCGAACTGACGAGCGTCAGTGCTCAATTGAACACCTAAACTATACCTCTCCTAGGGGCCGCCTTTTTCATCGTGTTATCTTTCAATTACAACTGAAGTTCTCAATCCTTATACCATCACACCCTTACTTGCTATGGTTCTGTCCCCTCATCATATCGTTGTAAACCCTGAATCAATGAATTACTAAACGCACCCCAACTCTATATTATGTGTTGTCACAAATTGGAATGACCACTAATCACTCTCTATAATGCACCCAATGATTCAGGAGTTAAACTTGAGTGTTTGGGGATCAGTAGGGGGTCTAAATCAAATACTTTAGTTTTTACTATCCGCAGACCAAGAAGGAATTGAACTAGGTCTGACTTCTATGATGCAATCTTGGCCCTATCATGCCCAAATGAGTTCCAATTTTTACCAAAGGTTCATAATGAGTAAATTAGGGGTTGACTAGAGTTTTGACTTATTTCTATTTAAATTGACTTCTATTTAAAATCAATTATCCAATTGTCTTAACCTAAATTACAAAGGAAGTACTATAACAGTAAGTTAAATCTGGCTAATAAGAATTCCCAGAGATAGTAATTAACTTAACATCTTGATTCCCAGAATTACATAATTTTCCAGAGAGTTTATGACCATAATATCCATTTAATATAAAAGGTGTACAATTAAGGTTTTACACATCAAGTACTAGTTCAAGACTTCCAAAAATTATGAGAAAATTACTATAGCACAACAATGATCTAAAAACATCAAATAATATGATTCATAATTTTCCAATGAAGTTATAATCCTAATCTCCATTTAATATAAAATGCGTATAAATAGGACTTTACACATCAAGTATAGGTTCAAGACTTCCAAAAATTCTGAGAAACTTACTATAACACAACAATGATCTAAAAACATAAAATCCTAAGATTCATAATTTTCCAGTGAAGTTATAATCCTAATCTCCATTTAATATAAAAAGTGTATAAAATAGAACTTTACACATCAAGTATAGGTTCAAGACTGCCAAAAATTCTGAGAAAATTACTATAACACAATAATGATCTAAAAACATTAAATCCTAAGATTCATAATTTTCCAGTGAAGTTATAACCCTAATCTTCATTTAATATAAAAGATGTGAAAATAGAACTTTACTCATCAAGTACTACTTCATGACTTCCAGAAATTCTGAGAAAATTACTGTGACACTATAATGACATAAATCATCAAATCCAAAGTTTCATAATTTTCGAGGGAATTTATAACCATAATTTCCATTTAATATAAAGGTTGTGAGAATAGGCTTTACACATCAAATACTAGTTCATGACTTCTAAAAATTCTGAGAAAATTACTATAGCACCTTAATGACCTAGAAGCTTCCTACCCAGAGTTTTATAATTTTCCAAGCATTTTTCACCATAAACATTTCATAAATTAAGAAGTGTGACATAATTCATTTTAGTCATATACCTAAGAATTTTGATCCCCAAAATCCTAAATTTCTCTGAGGTAATGTGTTATACCCTAAAGGGGGTGTGGTCAAAATTTCAGGAGTCAAAACTTAGCAATATGTGCTGAATACACAAAATAATTCTTTTGGCTATTGACACCCCATAATACCTCTTGAGTAGAGACATGCAAGTGTAATTACCCAACATGCAGTAGTCTATTTGCTCCCAAATTTTTACCAGGGCTAATTGATGACATGAAAAGTGTGCCACCAAAATTTGGGGTCAACTTGAGATATCTAGCTCCCTAAATCACATTAATTTGATAAATCAAATAATGGATAAACTATAGAAAAATGTTCCCCTAAAATATGAATTTTTGACACAAGATATTCCTAGGGGATATACATGCATGGTCCAAATTTCAACTCCATAGGAGTTACCATTGGAAAGATATTACTATTCTAATTTCTGATCTACTCGAAGACCAATCCCACCAAAATGGTGCTGAGAGAGCTACAGGGCTCCTATTGGAGTGAAATCAATTTCTAAATGTTTCTGAGACATAGGTCTACAACTTTGATGTTCAAAGTTTTCTCAAAAAAAGTGAGTAGGCATTTTTAAATGAATTTTGAATAAACTTTATATTATGTGACATTATATATATACACACATATATATATATATATATATATATATATATATATATATATATATATATATATATTTCTAATTATATAATGGTCTGCGGCTAGTCATTTTGTCTAGATCGGACGGATGGGAATCATCGTCCCCAACCAGCAAAGTGAGGAGATTTGCCCGTCCTGGGCACACTTTCGAGCCTATTTCCGTCCACCCCTGGTGGCCTCCGGCCTAACGGCCGATGTCATCACCTCTGACCGAGGTTTGACTGTCGATTGGCGGTGATATCTCGACCGGAGGTGGCCTGTAGGGGAAATGGGGGAGGGGACTTGGAGGGGCTTTGGAGCCCGATCGGGAAAATGGCAAACTCGCCATTACTCAACTAAAATCAAAACGGGAAGAAGGGAGGACTAGCACAGGGGGAGAGGGGGAGGAAACTTGCCTTGATTGAGCTTGAGGGGATCCCGAGCTTGCCACGACCGACGAGTTTGCTTGGTTCCCACCTACAGATTTCATTTCTCCATAAAAAGGGATGAAGTAAGGCTTCGTTTTGACTGCCCAGAGTGTTTTGGAGCTGATGGAGGAGTAAATTTCAGCTGGGGATGCTTATTTTGTTAACAACCATTGAAGGTGGCGATTTCTTGTATGCTCCACCTCCATGGAAGCCAATGTCAGAGCTCCAACTCATCAGGAATCAATTCCCCTGTTCAAATTCTCAGCCAGGGGAAAGGAATTTGGCTTGGTGTGGGCTTGGTTCTTGGGTTGCCATTAATGGATCCTTCCTTGGATTCCCTCTTGGTGGTGGCCGGCCACCACCATGATGGACCCTCCTTGGGCCCAATTGGCTCCTAGAAATTTATCCCCCTTGTGGGCATGATTAGGTGGGGCTGAGCCTAATGGTTCTAGGGTTGGGCTAAGCCCAATGAGTTTGAGTTTGGATTTAAGCTCTCTTGACTTAAGTAGACCAAATTGGGACTTTTGAGTTTGGGTTTGACCCAAACTCACCCTAATCGATGTGACGGACCCACATTGTTGTCTTAGACTCTATGGACCTATTCCAAGAGGAATTATGTCATGGTGGGGTCATATGGGGCTTAATTGCTCATAATTACGTGTAGGGGCATTTTGGTAATTTGGCCTAATTTCCCAAACTTGACCCTTTCCATTGGGTCCATTAGGTCCCCTATGATGTTATAAGACTAGGGGTGAAGTTAATTTCATGTTTTTTGGGGTGGGTGTGGGGGGTCCATTGGACCTATTGGTGAAGGATTGCCCTATGTTGACCTAAAGGGTAATTGGGTCAATTGGTGGCCCATGATGAGGCTTTTGGGTCAATTGCACCCCAATTAGGGTTTTTAATACATTGGTGGGGTCAATTTGATCATATGAATCCTAATTGATCCAACTTGACATGAATTGGTCTATATTAACCTATTTTGACCTAGAGTTGACTTGGTCAAATTGGTCAAGATTGGTGACCCTATGATGGGGCTTTTGGGTCACTTGAGTCTCTTTTAGGGTTAGGAGTCTCCTGGTAAGCTCAATTTGAGTTGGTGAGTCCAATTTGATGTAAATTGGCCATGGTGACCTGTGCACTTTTGGGGTGCCTATAACAATTTCCTAAGTTCAAGTTGACATAGAGTTATCCCATGAGCTCTACTGACCACTCCTACCCTAACCCTAACCCAAGGGATCTAGTTGTTTTTAGGATGTTACAAACCCCAATAAACAAAAAATAATTTCGTCCCCGAAATTCAAGTTCGGGTCTACAGGGTTTCATCGACACATATTGGTTCCAGGTGGACTATACAATCGGATGATATTGGGCTTGTCATGGTAGTGATTTGTTGTTCTAGCTGGAGGAGAGCTCTCCTGAGCGAGTTGGTGTGGAAAAACATCGCGCAATTTTTTCAATTCTGGCAATAGCTTCAGTCTATAAGACGAGGGGTCGATCCGTTCCAGGAACCTATAAGGCCTCATGTATCTCAAAGTGACCTTCTTTAGTCTTCGTACTAGTGAGACTCCGTGTGCCGGTCATATTTTCAAAAACACTCTGTCTCCTGCTTAGACTTCTACCTTTCAATGCCGCACATCATAATATTTAGCCCGTCCGTTCTGAGTTTCCAACATCCAACCCGTATCAGTCGCATCTGGGCATCTATGCCTTCTATATATCCAGGCCCCAGTGCCTTCGGGTCTTCTTCCCTAATCCATGAAAGTGGAGTCCTACACTCACTCCCATATATGGCCTCATAGGGAGATCTCATCAAACTCGTTAGTTTTGTGTAATTTCATTGCGTATACGCTTGGCAGTAAAATTATGTTTTCCATAGTCATGCATCTTGCTAACGGTAATTACGTTGTCTTTTAGACGCACGTGCTCCAGTTGAAAGATCATATACAATGTATACATCTTGATATATTGTCTGCCAATTTCAATAGCTCTGGGGTAATCACACTTTTACGTCATGCTATAGAAGGTTAATCATAGTTGTTCGACATCGTGAATGTCATTATCTGTCTTCTAGTACGAAGGCTGCAATTTCCAATATTATTAATTATTCAAATTGAAAGGGGTTGGCTTCTGATCGAGTAAGCCAAGTATGAATCACCCTCGAGTGCCCTAAAATGCAGAAATCTCTGCTATAACTCCCTGGTTCCAATCCACATAACCCACAAGGTGATTTGTTTGTCCCAAGAAATTAGCCTGACCATCTTATGTTTCTAACCATTCGACTAAATTCAGATATTTGTCCGACCAACGGTATTGCACCATTTGCCCCGATCCATTCTTATTCAGTCCATATCCGACTTAAGCCTGCACTAAGTCTATAGTTCATGTCGGTTCTCTCTTGCGCTTTTCATGAATTTATTAATTAATCATTAATCGACAGTAAAGTCATTAATCGTATGTTACAACAATTGAGTTAAGATGGTAGAGCGTCTAGGAATATATTTTGTTGAGGTAATAAATATCGCATCATCTTTATTGTATGTAAAACTTCTTTCTACAACCCATGTTGCCTCGACTTTAGGTCTTTTAAGAGATTTTTTCTTAATTTTCCTCATGAATTTGCATGGTCGTTCCTTTGGTTGCGCACTAAGTAGCTATCCATTTCCTTATACTCAAAATTTGAGGATTCTCTCGAAGCCTTACACTATCTTCCTTGATTTCAAGAGTCGCATACAAATATAACTAGGCGATCAGATTTATATCTTGAAGACTTCATTTAATATTTTCTTCGTTTACTAATCCGTCTAATCCTTAGAACGACAAGGGGGTGAATAGTCATTCTTGGAAAGCTATATGCCCTTATTTCGCTTGTGAATTCATAACAGTCACGTCATAGCATTGATAATTCACATTTCTTAAGATGAAGAATTCTTCAAGGGTCTCTACTTCTAGGAAGGGTTGGTCATCAGACCGATTAGGCATACTCGAAATCTCTTCTTAAGCCGAGCAATGTTTGAATACTTCAAGATTTCTTATGTTTTGACAAACATTTCCAAAAATAAGGTCTAGGGAACTCTAATTGGTACCAAAATGCCCCCAATTAACAAAAAGGATTAGCCCCTGTATATTTTGGGCTAAGTTTCTTTGATATTCTCATGATATATTTGTCCTAGATGTGCACTCAATCCTTCGGGCATACAACCCTAGACTTGGAATTCCATCCTGAGACCTATTGATATTCTACGCACTTTAGGCCCCCAAAGTTACCGATTACCACAACCTTCTCATGGTTAATCTATGGGTAATCCACAAATGGGCCTTTTATGAACTCGAATCCTTATCTGACCTCTGGTATTTGTCCTGGTGATTGATTCAATGTAACCCAGTTGCTGGTTTGGAGATTAAGTTTATGAGTCTCCTACTATCCACTAATGGTTTTCATGCACCACATCTATTGGCGGTCCTATTTATTAGGTAAGAAGTGATAATATCCCTTGGTAGGAGAATTAGGGACACAAAGTTTAAGCTTTGAGCGGCTACTTTCCCATTTAGGCTCTTCCCTTAGTCACTTTGGGTGTCTTAATGCCTTATTCAGTCTATACCCGAGGTCAATTTTGATTGGGATTCGTTATGAAATTGTCTTGGTGCGTCAATACTAGAATGATGTCCTAGTTGGGTTGGCCTAACTCAATGATTAATGGACTATTCATGTGATTTTTACACATGGGCACACCACTGCTTCCGCTGCTAGCTTGTCCTCAAACTACCTCGAACGGGGGTGTCCCAAGGTTTTGTGGACTTCTCTCTCGTTGGATCCTTTGTTCAAGTGATACCAGTTGTAAGATCCCTCTCCCGCACCAGGAGAGTTCCCAAATCTTATGCCCAGAACCACCATCTTATGGTGATGCTAACTCACGAGTTAGCCACCTCCGCAAGACGTCGATTCTGCCGGCAAGAACGATCAACCAGGCCAACATGAGATAAGAAAAAAATTAGGTAAAATAAACCAAGTCCACAAACACACACTTATACATATGCCAACATTGTATACAAGTCCATCAATGAGTACATTAAGTGAAAGGGAAAAAGGGATATGCCCTGTACATGTCTAAATAAAGTACAACGACTCTCTCACTCTACAACTATGCGGAAGCTATCGAACTTTGTCATTACGTGTATATGGCTGCTACTGCAACAACAGGTAGTGGTTGCTCTGCTTCATCCCGTCCTCCAGACCTGTCTCCTAAACGGGGTCCCGCTGTTATGACACACCATCCCTAAAATGAGGTCCACCGACCGTCAATCTATAAGACTCAACATTTTTCTCACCGCCTCCACCCGCGACTCCTAGGCACCGCGCGGGAGGAGGAAGCGAAGGACATCAAGGGGTAATCAATCAAGCAGGTGACAAGTGTCTAGACTAGCAGGGTATAAAAACACTAACAAGAATGATTAATAGTTCTATATTAGCAAGAGTAAGTGTTACAGCAATAAGTTAAAGACATTATAAGTAAAAAAAGCAGGTATAATAAATAAGAGCAGCTACAAAAGTAAAGTTAACTTATATGCACACAAAAAGCACATAAGCCAAGAGATCTGTCACTAAGGTAATCTTATCGTATAATGGAGCCCATACTAGTTTATACGACGAGGTCTCTATTTTATGCAAGAATGCTATGCTATGATATGTAATGCAATGGTGCAACTCACGCACACGACTCTGTACGTAAAGACCTTTAGTTCCCACTTTTCGGAGGTAGCTAACCTCTCGAGCACCTCCCGTCGTGGTCAAACGGTGGCAGAGGAGCGGGCGTCTCCTCACCTAGGTGGGTAAGTCACAATACCAGACCTAGTCCCTAACGTACGCTGTGATACCAGTACTCGGTACTCACGAGCTCCCGCGTTTTCTACCATATTTGGCCAGGCAGGGTTTAGGGAATCTGTCCCGTCGGACGTACAGTAAAACAACCTGGCCCATTTTAAACCACTAGCAGGGTCGAGTCAACGAACTGCTATCGGTGTGACGACTAAGCCAGAACCGAAGACCCACCACATCTTATGCACATGCAAATATGTATTATCTCTTACCGCCGAGCCTCCAACTCGCAATTCTAAACCAACATTTAAAAATTAAGCCAACCGCTCGCAGGACTATCCTAGTCCTTCCTTATATCTCGAGCCTACCGCTCGCAGGACTATCATAGTCCTTTCTTATATCTCGAGCCTACCGCTCGCAGGACTATCCTAGTCCTTCCTTATATCCCCAGTCTACCACTCGCAGGACTATCCTAGTCCTTTCTTATATCCCGAGCCTACCGCCCGCAGGACTATCCTAGTCCTTTCTTATATCTCGAGCCTACCGCTCACAGGACTATCCTATTCCTTTCTAATATCTCAAGCCTACCGCTCGCAGGACTATCCTAGTCCTTCCTTATATCTCGAGCCTACCGCTCGCAGGACTATCCTAGTCCTTATTTCATTCCATCCCAAATTTGGGAGGGAGATTATATTTCAAGTTGTCCTATTTTACTACTCTTGTCTATTGTTAATTGATCTTAGAAGCTTGGGGTGAATCCTGGACTTCCCGTAGACTACCCGGTGAAGGGCTCACAGCGGTACTAGGGAATATGATGGTGGCTGAAGCCCAAATTCCCCTTTCCAGGATATTTACTCTTATTAGTGACTACCCATTCTTATATACATATTTGCTCTATAATTGCTCCAAATCCTAGGGTGGATTAACATTTGACTCGAATTGATGAGCATCGGTGTTCAATTGAATGTTGAAACCGATTTCTCGGTCTCTCGTAGAGCTCGGGGCCCTCACCGAGATGAGGGGCGGCTAGTCCTTACTAATCCCTCGAGGAGGGTAGGCGGAAGATTAGGAAACTAACTAAGACCTTGGTCACAGCGAGGAGGTCCCTCCACTAACCCGGAAGATCGTTGAGCGCTTCCCCTCCCAAGCCAAAGCTGAGACTTGGGCACATTGGAGAGCTCTGGGAACGCTAACCAAAGAATGCCTAAGGAGAGGGAAGCTGAGGTGAGATCCTCTCCAAAGGTGCCCTTGAGGTCCTATTTATAGATTTTCTGATCTGGCCTGCAAATAGCAGGATTCCGCCTCTTGATTTTACTATCCGCACCCCAAATGGGTCTGCTAACAGCCAAACTCCGCTGTTTGGAGAGGCTAAAGGCAGACCACCAAGGGTGACAGGGTAATTTAGCCGATCCCGATGACTCTGGAAAGGATCTGACTCGCTCGTCTTCTCGCGACTCATCGGTGAGTTCTTGACCCGCTCGCCTCCTTGCGAGCACTCGACGGGTTCTTGACTCGCTCGCTTCCTAGCGAGCACTTGGCCAGTTCTTGACTCGCTCGCTTCCTAGCGAGCACTTGGCGAGTTCTTAACTCGCCGGCCCCTCTGGCTCGCTCGCCTTTGGTTGCCCGTCATCTAGGCGAATATCGGGGTTGTACACAATCCCCGCTCTTCGCGAGGCTTTTTAGGCTCGCGAAGAATCATCCAACCCTTGATATTCGTCGGCCCCTTGGTGACGTGGCGAGAATCTTTCGGTGGGTCCCATGCCCACCACTATAAATACCACTCTCCTTGGCCGTCATTCGAACTTTTCATTTTTCTCTGGCTTTTCTTACTCGCCGCGAGCCCCAACGCGATGTCGAAAAAGGACGAGATGCTGGCCCGCCTAAAGGCTTCTCAGGCGGCCCAGAAGGGGAAGACCGCTGTCATCGCCTCCTGGAATTCTCCGCGACGCTCTCCGCCTCCCCCTTCCCTAAGGACGGCAAAGGCCGTCCGGCGCCCGGCTGGTGGGGGTGGGTCTTCCTCTTCGCCGCACTCTCCGGATGACGAGCGCGCCTCTCAGGTATTATCGCCCAGTTGCTTATTTGGTGCTCTTCCTTTTCGTCCTTATTTATCATATTCGCAGAATGATCCTCCGGGCGAGAGCGAATCGGGAAGGCCAAACACGGAGATCCATCTCTCCTCTACGGGTGGGGGTGACGTTCTTCTTGCGGATACGAGGGCCGTTGATAGACAGGACTCGCCTTCGCAACGAGGTGAGCAAACTACCTCGTTTTCCCTTACGTTCCTTGACTCGCTAAGTCGTACTTACTTTTTATGCAGTGTCTTCCCTCGCGGCACCAGAGGATCAAGTTCCTCCTCCAGCGAACTCGCCCCTCATGCCGAATCAAAATATCCCCACTCCTGGATTCGGCGTCCTGGGTCAGAGGAGCCCAGGAGGGACGTTGATTGCCGAGCCTGGACTTGGCTTCAGACCCGCGCTCGCTCCTGGTCTGGGTAAGGCCCTCACCCCTGCCTTTATTGAGGCATTCCGGGGTCAGCCGGGCACCTCCCGCCAGCGGCCCAGTACTCCAATTCCTCCACTAGGTTAGACTGTTGTCACTGAGTGTTTCTCTTCACTTTTTCGCTGATTCCTACTTCGCAGGTAACCCGACGACCCCTCTCTCCGAGTCAGAGTCTGGAGCGCTGGAGATGTCTCCACCCCCTTCGCCGAGCCAGGTTGCTGACTTTTTGGGGGATCCCAGCGATCCGGAGCGAATGAAGAGGAGGGTCACAGAGATATTTCAGAAGCATACCACCCTGCTAAGGGATCTACACGAGCAGAATCGGCTAGACCGGCTCGCCAATGAAGAAAGGTTCTCCGCGATGAAGGACGCGAACGCGCGCGTTCTCGCTGAGATACGACCGACCGATCAGGGCGACGCGACCTCCCCCGGGGTGTATATTGCTTGCATCGATGACTACATGCGGCTGACGAGCCAGGCGAACCGGTCACTCCGTGAGTATCACTACCCGCGAGTCCCCCCTCGCTCCGGTGTCCGGGGTCGCGGTCGCTGGAAGTGGTTGCGATATTGAGGATCTTCGTATTGCTTTTTTACTGTTTTTCTTCCCCCCTACTCTTCATTAGGAGGGGTCGCGAACAATCTTTATGAGTCTGTAATAACAGTACTTTGACTCGCTTGCGAGCCTCTTATTTTTTTGCTTTTTATCTCGTTCTTTTTCTCTGCTTGGTTTGCTCTCGTGTGAATTACATCTCTATTACTCGCACTCGCGCACCTCCCTTGCTTTTTCCCTTTATGATTCATTGTTTTTAGTGTTAGCTCGCCAATGGGGAAAAGCTATTAACAGGTTGTCGACTCGCAGGGAGCGAATTGGATCCCTGGAGGCGGGAGAGTACCGCGCGGATCCGCTATCCGCAGATAACGACGCTTCGGCTTCTTCCCGCCTTCCTTATTCCTATAAATAGCCGACCATTTTTCTTTTCAACCACCGCATTTACTGTTTCCTCCTCGCGCTCTTTCTCCTTCTGTTTCTCTCGCAAATTTTAGCTCGTCTTCGCGACCTTTGTGACTCGGTGGATCACACACTAAGGCCTTCCTCGACGGCATTTTCTACTGCGCCAACCTCACAAAGGAGGAATATCGGGCCGCCGCTGACCAGTTCATCCACTCCGATTTCGTGGCTCGCTGCCCTACTGATAGGGATTCCCTCAGCGACCCGCACCCGGACGAGCTCACAATTCCTGTCGCCCATTTCAAAAATGGGTTTCGACTCCCTCTCTGGCCGGAAGTGCGCCAGGTATTATTTATTTCTCATCCCTGGCTTTCTTGAATTGCTTTGCGAACGACGCTTAAAGTTTGTCGACTTTTCCAGGTGCTAAAGTACTTCGGCGTCTTGCCGAGCCAGCTAACGCCGAACGCGATCGTCGTGGTGGTCGCGTTCGCCAGTTACCTCAGGGCGGAGAGGATCGAGTTCAGCCTGCTTGCCTTCCGCAAGATCTTGTTATTTCGCGCGAACAGGGACGGGACGGCTCACTTTGCGAGCCAGCATGTTACCGTCTGCGAGACGGTGAACAAAACTCATTACTGGACGCAGAAGTTCATCCTGGTGAAGGGTCCCTTCGGCAACATCTCTTACACCCCTATCCAGCGAGACGAGGCTGCCTACCGCCCTTCGATCTCGCTAGGTGGTTGCGACGCGGCACTGTACCAGTTCCTCAAAGGAAAAAACTTCGAAGTCGCCTTCCTCCGAGAGCGAGTGGACCTCCCGCCACCCGTCCCTCCGGGAGAAGGTTTGACTCGAACTCGTCAACTTTCTTAATCCTCTTTCTTTTGATCGTCTAACGCTCGTTATCTTTGTAGGAGAATGTGATCTTCCCCTCAATCCGCCTCATGCGCCTCCCTCTTCTCTTTCTCCCGGCTCGCTCGCGCGCGTGGCCGCCGAGGCCTGCCTTGACGTCCCGAGCTCTTCATCGAGAAAGAAGCGTCCTCCCCCCAACGCCGGCCTACTTCGCAGGGGGAGGGGAAGAAGGCCAGGAAGACTCCCTCTGCTGCCAAGGCGGAGGAGGTCGTGGACCTGTCTGACCCTGACCTCCCCTCTCCTTCTGTGGATCAGGAGCTCGCCAAAGAGGGGGGCGGGCCAGGGAAGACTGTTGCCCGGCCCAAGCCGTCGAGCCATACTAATTTCAGGCTCGGCATGAAGCTGGTGGACGCGGTCGGTGAGCCGGTGCTCGCGTGGGACCCTGACCAGAATAAGATCGCCTGCTCCTCTCTGCTCCCTTCTTGGGTAGAGGATGGTAAGGCCGGGGGCGAGGCGTTCGCGCTCGCCTTTGGTCTCTATGGTCCCGAGGACGCCTCCCTTTTTCGATCCTTCATGCCAAGGGGGGTCGTGTACGAGGCGATGCGAGCCCAGTTCCGGGCGATGGAGCTAACTCACATGGTGGGTCGTCGGTACCTCACGGCGGATAGGGAGATCAAGGAGCTCAAAGTCGAGCTTCAGAAGTCCGCGGATGAAGTCACGGAGCTTAAGGGGAAAGAGGCCTTGTCAGAGGGCCTCCTCGCCAGCCTTCAAGGCGGGCTGGTAAGTATTGCTCGGTGGAAGTCTCTTCCAGTTTGGCTTCGTTCTCCTCTCGCTAACCCGCCTCTTGCAGGATGCCGAGTCCGTCAGTCAGCTCCACGCGCGGATTGCTGACTTGGAGTTGGAGAACTCTTGTCTCAAGGCCTAGGTCCACGACCTAGCCTCGGCGGTGCTACCTCCCCCTCCTCCGCAAGCTGGGACTCGCGGTTAGTCGCGGGAAGAGAAGGAAGCCGACCGCAAGAGGTCGATGGAGATCGCGGATCTTGTCCTCGACATTCTCAAGGGAGCGGGCATGATCATCCCCGATGCCATGGAGTTCACCGCGGAGCTTGTTCTCGACATTCTCAAGGCGGAGGGTCGAGAGAGCGATTGAAGAGCTGCCCGACGAGCCGCCTTGATTTTTCTTCTTGTTAATGATGTAAAAGTTTTCCTTTCTTTTTGTTTCCGGCGAGACCGCCGCCGAATTGTAATCTTTTGTGAGGAATGAAAGGGAACGTTTCATCAATCTTTTTCTGTGTTATGTTTTATTCATGGTTCGCACGCAATCTTTTCCGTTGTGCCTGTGAGGCCCCTATCTTTTTATGTTTGTGTATGTGGATCTTCATTTAGCGCTCGCGCTCTCCCCTATTTTGTTGGCGGCCTTTCCTCGTTGTGTTATATCTGGGTCGCTCTCGCCTACCTCATTCGTACTTGCCACTGGCGGGTCCCCGCCGATATCCGCGGTTCGTCGTGAGAACAGACTCCTCCCGGGTCATTTTCCTTATTCGCTTCGATACCTTTTGCGAGTGACCTTGCGAGCCATCGACTCTATTACCCTGCCGCGAATGATCCTCGTGCGCGAGCGGACCTCTGGTCTCGCCTTGCCCGGGTCTTGGGGTCGCTCGCGAGCCAGAATCCCCAGGCATGAGTATCTTATCTTACCTGCCCAACCCACATACGACTTTGCCGGCTTCTCCAGAGATCAACCTGAACCCCCCGTCTAGTGAGAGCCCGGGAGCGGAATCGATCTGGGGCATTCTAGCACCAATACTTGTCACCATGCCAGCCTCTCCAGAGATCAACCTGAACCCCCCGTCTAGTGAGAGCCCGGGAGCGAAATCGATCTGGGGCATTCCAGCACCAACACTTGTTACCTCGCCAGCCTCTCCAGAGATCAACCTGAACCCCCCGTCTAGTGAGAGCCCAGGAGCCGAATCGATCTGGGGCATTCCAGCACCAACACTTGTTACCTCGCCAGCCTCTCTAGAGATCAACCTGAACCCCCCGTCTAGTGAGAGCCCAGGAGCGGAATCGATCTGGGGCATTCCAGCACCAACACTTGTTACCTTGCCAGCCTCTCCAGAGATCAACCTGAACCCCCCGTCTAGTGAGAGCCCGGGAGCGGAATCAATCTGGGGCATTCCAGCACCAACACTTGTTACCTTGCCAGCCTCTCCAGAGATCAACCTGAACCCCCCGTCTAGTGAGAGCCTGGGAGCGGAATCGATCTGGGGCATTCCAGCACCAACACTTGTTACCTTGCCAGCCTCTCCAGAGATCAACCTGAACCCCCCGTCTAGTGAGAGCCCGAGAGCAGAATCGATCTGGGGCATTCCAGCACCATCATACTTGTTACCTTGCCAGCCTATCCAGAGATCAACCTGAACCCCCCGTCTAGTGAGAGCCCGGGAGCGGAATCGATCTGGGGCATTCCAGCACAATCATACCCAACCTTTGTCACATCGGCACAGCAGTAGTTATAAGCGTCATAAGAAAGGAGTAAGACGTTAATTAAACAACATAATAAAGCACTAAAGGGTAAAACCTTTTCAAATCATCCACACTTCGGGCTCGGTCGAGGGGTACCCCTTCCACATCCTGGAGATGATACCCTCCCGACTTGAGCACCCTGCTTACAATATATGGACCCTCCCAGTTGGGGTTAAGCTTACCCACCGTGGCCCCTCTGCCGGCCGCATCGACCTTCTTCAGGACTAGATCTCCTTTCTGAAAGTGTTTTATCCGGATATGTTTGTCAAAATATCGAGCCATCCGCCGCTTGACCTCTTCCTGCCTGATGGTGGCCAAGTCCCGGAGTTCTTCCACCAGGTCCAAGGACAGCCTCTGCTCTGCATTGTTACCTTTTAGCCACTCTTCATCCCCCTCGCTCGCAGCGATCACCCGGGGGGTCTTTACATCAAACTCTATGGGGAGAACAGCCTCGGACCCGTGAGAGAGCTTGAATGGAGTCTCCCCGGTGGCGGTATTCGGAGTAGTCCTCATGGCCCAGAGGACGGAGGGTAGCTGTTCCACCCAGTTTCCTTGAAGGTTCTCCACTTTCTTTTTTAATAGGTTAACGATTATTTTGTTCGCCGCCTCCACCTGCCCATTGCTCCTCGGGTGGTGGACCGATGCGAACCTGAGGTCAATGCCGAGCTGAGCGCAGAAGCCAACAAACTCTTCACTAGCAAATTGCGGCCCATTGTCCGTCACTATAGCTAGAGGGAGTCCGTGCCTGCAAATTATCTCCCCCCACACAAAATTCCTTATAACCTGAGAGGTTACCTTAGCGAGTGCTTTCACTTCTACCCACTTGGAGAAGTAGTCGATCATGACCAGCAGGAACTTCCTTTGGCCGCTGGCTTGGGGAAAGGGGCCGACCAGGTCCAGCCCCCATATGGCGAAGGGCCAGGGGGCCGTGATGGTCCGGAGCCTTTGAGCTGGGAGGAGTTGGAGCGGAGCATAGAGCTGGCACTTTGGACACTTTCTTGCGAACTCTGCCGCATCCTTGCTGAGAGTGGGCCAGAAGTAGCCTTGCGTCAACACCCTCCCTTCCAGGGTCCAACTTCCGGAGTGACTGCCGCACTCCCCGGAGTGGATTTCTTCCAGCACTCTCGGGACCTCCTCCTCGGAGACACAACGGGCCAGGAGTCCCGAGAGGGTCTTTCTATATAGCCCTCCGACATGCAGGGAGTAATAGGCGGACTTATACCTGAAGCGTCTCTTGTCCACGTCCTCTCCAGGGAACTGCCCGGAGGATAGGATGGTGATGAACGGATCCATCCACGAGGCTTGTTGATCCACCTCCATCAATTCTCCTTCCTCGATGGAGGGCCGGAAGAGTTCCGAAGTCGTCCCTCCCGCTCGGGGACCGAACTTGGCTAGGAGGTCCGCCTGGGTGCTCTCCTCCCTCGGCACGTGCTTGATGGAGAAGGTGCGGAACTGCCCGATGACCCCCTTAACCTTTTCCAGGTATAGTAGGAGGGTCGGGTCCTTTGCTTCAAATTCTCCCTTGATCTGGCATGCTACCACCATGGAGTCCGTGGAGACCTCCACGTCCTGCACACCCAGTTCCCGGGCCAGCCGAAGGCCCGCTATCACTGCTTCGTACTCAGCCTGGTTGTTGGTGATTGAGACATGGATGTTTAAGGCTTGCTCAATCTGAGTCCCCTGAGGACTTACCAGGACTATTCCCCCTCCATAGGAGTATTTTCCCGACGCTCCGTCCACCAACATCTTCCATGCTTCTGGGGGAGGTGGCTCGTGCTCCCCCACTTCGGCCGCATAGTCGGCCATTAAGTCTGCCACCGCTTGAGCCCTAATGGACGTCCTGGGCACGAACGTGATATTGAATTCGCTTAACTCCACGGACCACTTTGCCAACCTTCCTGAGTGCTCCACCCCTTCCATGATTTTGCAGAGCGGGTGGTCCGTCACTACTTTGATTGAATGGGCATGAAAGTAAGGCCGGAGCCTCCGGGCTGACACCACCAATGCGAAGGCCAACTTTTCCAAGATCGGGTACCGGAGCTCTGCCTTCTTCAGCACTCGGCTGACGTAGTAGATAGGGAACTGTTTCTTCCCCTCCTCCCGGATTAACACGGAACTTACTGCTCCGGACCCTACCCCCAGGTACAGGGATATGTCTTCTCCTGGCACACTTTTCTCCCGCCTTGGAGAGAAACCTGCTGAGCCCAGCCAACTTCCCTGTAAGGCTCTGAACCTCTTTCGGATTCCTCGGCGACCCCAACTCCATCACCGCTTTAACCTTGTCTGGGTTAGGTTCCACTCCCGCTGGGGTGAGCAAGTGGCCCAGGAACTTCCCTCGGCTCGCCCCGAAGACACACTTCAACGGATTGAGTTTCATCTTGTATCTCCGCAGAGTCCCGAACGTCTCTTCAAGGTCTCGGAGGTGAGATCCGAGGTCCCGGCTCTTTACCATGAGGTCATCTACATAAACCTCTAAGTTTCTTCCCTTTTGCTCACGGAAGACCCTGTCCATCATCCTTTGGTATGTGGCACCTGCATTCTTGAGCCCGAACGGCATCATTTTATAACAGTAGCATCCATCCCCCGTGATGAAGGAGACATCTTTGATGTCCGGGGGATGCATGTGGATTTGATGGTAACCTGAAAAAGCATCTAAGAAAGACATTACAGGAAAACCGACGGCTGAGTCAACCAGCGCGTCGATTCTAGGCAGGGGGTAACAATCCTTAGGGCATGATTTATTAAGCAAGGAAAAGTCGATACACATCCTCCACTTACCTGCCCCTTTTTTCACCATAACGACGTTGGAGACCCAGCCTGGATACTGGATCTCCGTTACAAAGCCTGCCTGTAGAAGCTTGCTCACCTCCTCGCGGATGGGCCCTTCCAGCTTGTCGGCGGTGGCCCTTTTCTTCTGGCGGATAGGGCGGGTGCCGGGGTCGAGGTTGAGGCGATGACAAGCCACATCGGCGTTAATCCCGGGCATTTCTGCGGCGCTCCAAGCGAAGACGTCTATGTTCTTCTGCACGCACGCCAGGATCTCCGCTTGATCTTCCGGGCTGAGTCCTCCGCTGACCCGGACCTTCTCTACCACCCCTAGCCGGGTGGTGACCTCGAGCTCCACGACCTCGTCCATAGCCTCCAACTGGGACTGCTCTCCCCAATCCCTCTCCTCCTCGGCACATGTGGGAGCCTGGGTTTCCTCCTCTACTTCCTTCTCTACCACCATCAGCTCTTCCGCCCTTCCCTCCTGGGCCTTTTCTTCTTCTTCCTTTCCTTCCGCCCGGGGTACCTCAGCTACCCCTTCCTGGGCATGGACTTCATCTCCATCCATCTTCTCCTCGGCTACCCCCATACTTTCGGCTTCGGCCGCCTCCTCCATCATCCTATCCCACTCCTCAGCTTCTCCCATCCAGGAGATGGTGTTGACAGCCGTTACGCCGCACTGTCTTGCCACCTTGGGATCCCCCCTGATCCGCACCTGAACCCCTTCGTCGTTGAACTTGAGGCATTGATGAAAGGTGGAAGGGACACAGCGGAACGCGCTAATGAGTGGCCGTCCGAAGATAGCGCTGTAACTGCTTGGGGCGTCCACAATGACAAAATGACAGTTCCGGGACTGCCCACCCAGGGTCACATGAAGCCCCACTCCCCCTTCTACTTCCTTCCTCTCCCCCGAGAATCCAAACAAAGGGCCATCTGAGGCCAACACCCTCCTAGGCTCCACCTCCATCTTGTCAAACGCCTTCTTGAAGATGACGTTGACCGAACTTCCGTTGTCCACTAGAATCCGGGAGACGGTGAAGTTCTCGATCGCCGTCTGGATGACCAGCGCGTCGCAGAACGGGTCCTCGTAACCCGGCATGTCTTTCTGGGTGAAAACGATTTTTTTGGCCGGGGGCGGAGCGGTGGATGTCGAAGCCACGCTCCGGCGGTAGATGGTATGGAGGCTAGCCTTGCGGGTCGCCTCCACCCCTACCCCCCCATGGATCACCCCGATCCCTCCTCTACTTCCCATATCGATTCTATCCTCACATCTTTCCTCATCCTCCTCTCGAGGTTCAACCTCCACGATCCTTACTGGCTGCTGTTGTGGTGGCGTGGGCGCTCTACCCCTCTTTACATCCAGGAACTCCGGACAGGTGTCCGTCGAGTGACCTTCCACATCATGGAAGATGCAATATGGCAACGCCACTTCCCTTACCTCGGCCTCTGCCACCCTGTTCCTTCTCCTCCTAGCGGCTGCCGTTTCTGCCTCTCCTCCCCTTCCTCTTCCTCTTCCTCTTCCCCTTCCAATCGCCATGGCCTGTTGGGGAGGGGGATGCATTTGCATCGGACCTTGCCTCCACCCTAACTGGGGGGCCTCCATTGACCTCCGACATGGTTACCCCTTCCTGGGCCGTAACCCCTTCCCTGCCCTTGCATTCCTCCACCTTGCGGCCTCCATTCTCCCTCCGGGGCCCGGGGCTCTTCCCTTCTCCTGACTTCCTGCTGCCTCGCCTCCGGTTCACTGAGCTTTGCTAGCCTCCTGGTGAGCTCCGGATTGGCTTCCTCACTTGCGACTTCCTCCGACACCCTCTCCATCAGTTCTTCAAAGGAGACGGGGGCTTTTCTCTTCAACGCCATCTTGAAGAAACTCTCTTTCAACCCGACCGTGAAGGAGAGTTGGAGTGCAAACCCAGGCATCTCCTGAGTGAGCTGTACTTCCTCCTGGAACCGATCGGCATACTGAGCCAGCGACTCCCTGGGTCCCCGCTTCACTGCGAAGAGGGAATCAACGTCCTTCTTCCTCTTTTTTGAGGTCGAGAACCTCAGCAAAAAACTTCGGCGCAAATCCTCGAACGAGTAGATTGACCCTGCTGGGAGATGATGGAACCAGTCCCTGGCCTTCTCCTTGAGGGTGACGGCAAAGAGCCGACACTTGAAGGCATCTGACATCGGCCTGATGGAGACCGAGTCTTCGAAACTCTGCAAGTGCTGGACAGGGTCATCTCTACCGTTGTAGTACACCCGGTCCCATTCTCCAAATCCCCCAGGGACGGGTGCGGAAAGCACCAGCTCGCAAAAGGGGCTTCCCCCTCCTGTCACTCTTCCTGGCTCCACTCGGCCCCCGAGCTCGCTCACCAAACTTGAACTCGCCGGGATTGTGCTCGTGAGGGTGGTGCTCGCCGGAACCACCCCGACCGTCGCCGCTTCCTCTTGGCGTGCACTCGCCTGCGTCGCGCCCGCTGGGACGGAGCTCGCCAACACTGAGCTCGCCGGCACGGAGCTCGCCGGACTGGCGAACAACACTCGCCCTTCCCTTCTCTGACCTAGACCAACGGCAACTTCCTTTCCAGCCCTTCCCCATGGTGCCTCCTCGCCGACTGTTGTGGGGGGAGGGGGCGCCCGAGGGGCTGGGGTCGCAAACTCGTTTCGCAGAGCCGACACCGTGAACCCCAAGGTGTCGAGCACCTCCTTTCTGAAATCCGCGAACATCCTAGCCATCGCCTCTTGAGGAGTCTCGCCGAACTCCTCGCCCTGCTCCTCATCTCCCGCCATAACCCTTCGCTGGAATTTTCTTGAACCAGCCACGCTCCACGCTCACCGCACCAAAATGTTGAAACCAATTTCTCGGTCTCTCGTAGAGCTCGGGGCCCTCACCGAGATGAGGGGAGGCTAGTCCTTACTAATCCCTCGAGGAGGGTAGGCGGAAGATTAGGAAACTGACTAAGACCTTGGTCACAGCGAGGAGGTCCCTCCACTAACCCGGAAGATCGTTGAGCGCTTCCCCTCCCAAGCCAAAGCTGAGACTTTGGCACCTTGGAGAGCTCTGGGAACGCTAACCAAAGAATGCCAAAGGAGAGGGAAGCTGAGGTGAGATCCTCTCCAAAGGTTCCCTTGAGGTCCTATTTATAGATTTTCTGATCTGGCCTGCAAATAGCAGGATTCCGCCTCTTGATTTTACTATCCGCACCCCAAATGGGTCTGCTAACAGCCAAACTCCGCTGTTTGGAGAGGCTAAAGGCAGACCACCAAGGGTGACAGGGTAATTTAGCCGATCCCGATGACTCTGGAAAGGATCTGACTCGCTCGTCTTCTCGCGACCCATCAGTGAGTTCTTGACCCGCTCGCCTCCTTGCGAGCACTCGGCGGGTTCTTGACTCGCTCGCTTCCTAGCGAGCACTTGGCCAGTTCTTGACTCGCTCGCTTCCTAGCGAGCACTTGGCCAGTTCTTGACTCGCTCGCTTCCTAGCGAGCACTTGGCGAGTTCTTGACTCGCCGGCCCCTCTGGCTCGCTCGCCTTTGGTTGCCCGTCATCTAGGCGAATATCGGGGTTGTATATTGAACACTTAAACTCTACCTCTCCTAGGGGCCGGCTATTTCATTGTGTTATCTCTCAATTACAACTGAAGTTTTCAATCCTTATACCATCACACCCATACTTGCTATGGTTCTCTCCCCTCATCATATCGTTGTAAACCCCGAATCAATGTATTACTAAACGCACCCCAACTCTACATTATGTGTTGTCACAAATTGGAATGACCACTAATCACTCTCTATAATGCACCCAATGGTTCAGGAATTAATACTTGAGTGTGTGGGGATCAGTAGGGGCTCTAAATCAAATACTTCAGTTTTTACTATTCGCAGACCAAGAAGGAATTGAACTAGGTTTGACTCCTATGATGCAATCTTGGCCCTATCATGTCCAAATGAGTTCCAATTTTTTACCAAAGGTTCAGAATGAGTAAATTAGGGGTTGACCAGAGTTTTGACTTATTTCTATTTAAAATCAATTATCCAATTGTCTTAACCTAAATTACAAAGGAAGTACTTTAACAGTAAGTTAAATATGGCCAATAAGAATTCCCGGAGATAGTAATTAACTTAACATCTTGATTCCCATAATTACATAATTTTCCAGAGAGTTTATGACCATAATATCCATTTAATATAAAAGGTGTACAATTAGGATTTTACACATCAAGTACTAGTTCAAGATTTCCAAAATTTTTGAAAAAATTACTATAGCACAACAATGATCTAAAAACATCAAATCCTAAGATTCATAGTTTTCCAGTGAAGTTATAATCCTAATCTCCATTTAATATAAAAGGTGTATAAATAAGACTTTACACATCAAGTATAGGTTCAAGACTTCCAAAAATTCTGAGAAAATTACTATAGCACAACAATGATCTAAAATCATCAAATCCTAAGATTCATAATTTTCCAGTGAAGTTATAATCCTAATCTCCATTTAATATAAAAGGTGTATAAATAGAACTTTACACATCAAGTATAGGTTCAAGACTTCCAAAAATTCTGAGAAAATTACTATAGCACAACAATAATCTAAAAACATCAATTCCTAAGATTCATAATTTTCCAGTGAAGTTATAACCCTAATCTCCATTTAATATAAAAGGATGTGAAAATAGGACTTTACTCATCAAGTACTACTTCATGACTTTCAGAAATTCTGAGAAAATTACTATGGCACTATAATGGTATAAAATCATCAAATCCAAAGTTTCATAATTTTCCAGGGAATCTATAACCATAATTTCCATTTAATATAATGGGTGTGAGAATAGACTTTACACATCAAGTACTAGTTCATGACTTGTAAAAATTCTGTGAAAATTACTATAGCACCTTAATGACCTAAAAGCTTCATACCCAGAGTTTTTTAATTTTTCAAGCATTTTCACCATAAACATTTCATAAATTAAGAAGTGTGACATAATTCATTTTATACATATGCCTAAGAATTTTGATCCCCAAAATCCTAAATTTCTCTGAGGTAATGTGTTATACCCTAAATGGGGTGTGGTCAAAATTTCAGGAGTCAAAACTTAGCCATGTGTGCTGAATGTACAAAATAATTCTTTTGGCTATTGGCACCCCATAATACCTCTTGAGTAGAGACATGCAAGTATAAATACCCAACATGCAGCAGTCTATTTGCTCCCAAATTTTTACCAGGGCTAATTGATGACATGACAAGTGTGCCACCAAAATTTGGGGTCAACTTGAGGTGTTTAGCTCCCTAAATCACATTAATTTGATAAATCAAATAATGGATAAAACTATAGAAAAATCTTCCCCTATGTTGGAACAACCCAATTACTGATTTGGGATAGGATCACTATCTGTGACTAGGACTCAAGTTGACCCCATTGTATAGTCTAAGGGTCAAAGTCTAAGTGTGTCTGAGTTAGCTAGAACTTAGGAAAAATTCCAAGTTTCTATGTCCGACGAACTTCATTCTGCGTTCGACGAAATCCTTTCTGAGTTCGACGAACATCGTGTTTTTGTTCGACGAACTTGCTCTCCAGCTCGACGAATTCAGTCCTCTAGTCAGTTTTTTTTATCTCAGTTTGACGAACTCCAGATTGAGATCGACGAACTCAGCTCTGTGTTCGACGAATAAGTAACTAAACTTTCAGTTCGACGAACTCAACTCTCAGCTCGACGAACTCACTTTTCTGTTCGACAAATTTCTTCTCCAGCTTGACAATTTCTGATGCATCAGTTATTTATTTTCTCTGAACTTAGTTCGACTATTCAGCAACAGATCTATTCAATTACTTGGACTTACTCATTATCAGATATGTCAAGATTTGATCTTTCCTTTTATTATTCCTTTCTATTCTCTTCTTTCGAGAAAGTAGCCGTTGACATATATTGGAAAAGGATACCTTCATGGAAAAGGAAAATGAATTAAAGTTTATTGCTGAATCAGATTGCAGTTCCAAGAATGATTATTTCAGATTATTTTATTCCTTAATTAGAAGATTTGAATTTCAAATCAGTAATATATATCTAAGGAGAAAGAGATATAGAAGATATCAAGGAGATATATCAGGGAATAGAAAAAGAAAAGAGACATACCCGCAGATTCAATAGAGAACAAAGAAGATATAGAAGATACTTAAAAAAATACTCAGAGATACAGAAATCTTCATCTTCTACAGCAGCATTTTCACTCTCTGAGAACATCAACAATCTTCTCTCAGTTTTCAGCTGCTAGTTCTTAATCTTCAAAGAGCAACAATAATCTGAGAAACATTTTCTCTCAGATTCATCTGCTATCAAGGAAGATCCTCTTCATCCAAGAGAAAGCTCCATCCATTATCTGTCAAGAATTTCTATCAGACAGGGGGAGCTTTACAACACAATAATCAACTTGTCTTCTCTCAGACTTTGTTTACAGAGAAGAACTTCATAAACACCTTTTTGTTTATTTTAACCCATCTCGTATAGGGTTCTAACTCCCTTCAAAAGTTAACCTTTGGTGGCAGGGCACCTGATCAAAAACCTATGATTTGGTTTGAGCACATGATCAAAAGCTCAGTGCTGATAAGGCACCTGATCAAAAACCTAGTGGATTCCTTCCAAGGGTGGTAGAAGAGTGGATTATCTAGATTGATTGGGTAACCACTATAGATCCTTGTGTCTGCTGTGATTGTGTTTTTCTTTCTGTACTGTGCTGTGTTTATTATTTTTGTATAGCTTCTATACTCACTCTGCTACACATATATATATATCACTATTTTAATTCAGCTATAAAATAAGTTAAAACTTTTAATACTCTATTCAACCCCCTCTAGAGTATAGCTAAGATCTAATACCTCACTTTCAATTGGTATCAGAGGTTGGTTGATTGATTACACAGGCTAACACCTGAATCCAAAGATCAATTAGATCTTAACTTATTCTAGAGTTTTCTTTTTCTAAAACTCATGCACAGAACAAAGATTACTCAAGCACAAGACCTCCTATGTGCAATCTTAACAAGTTTGCATTATGGAAGGCAATGATCAAATTGTATATGAATTCTATTGATGAGGATATTTTCAATTCCATTTTGACAGGACCTCCTACTCCATTAGCATCAACAAGTACTGAAGCAGCAACCAACACTAATGCTGTTCCACCTCCTGAGTGGACAAATGCTCAGAAGAAACAAAGAAATGTAGATGCCAAAGCAATGAACATATTGGCACAAACAATGTCTGATGAAATATTCCAGAAGTTTGTGGACTGCACCTCAGCCAGGGATATCTGGAATTCCCTCAACAACATGGTTGAAGGATCTGCAGATGAGAGGAAGGACAGAAGATCTCATCTCATCTCTCAATATGAAAACTTCAAGAAGGGAGAAACTGAAACAGTAGCAGACATGTACAATACACTCAGTCTCATAATCAATGAACTAAAGTCTTTGGATAAAGTGATCTCAATCACTGAAGTGAATGATAAGATTCTAATGTGCTTACCCAGCACATGAGACTCAAGGATCTGGCCAATCAAGGATGCCAGAAGCCTAAATGAGATCTCTACTGAGACCTTGTTAGGCAAATTAAAATCCTATGAGCAGCTTATCAAGTATAGAGAAGCTGAATAATCTACCTCCTCTCCAACCACCAAAAAAGATAGAAGCATTGCTTTCCAAGCAACAGAAGAGGAAGATAAAGCTCCAGGAGAAATGGAGTTTATGAGCCTACTAGCCAAATGATTTTATAAAATGGCTAGAATGGACTTCAGAAAGAAGGATTCCAGATCCAAAGAAAAACCAAGGTATGACAAATCAAATTCTAAAGAAATTATTTGTTATGGTTGCAGGAAGCCTGGACACATTCTACCTGAGTGTCCAGAAAATTAAAAGAAGGACAAGAGAAAAGATAAAGAAGAAAAGAGGCACTCCATCAAGCCATCCTCCCACAAACACAAACACAAGGGAAGAGGCTTTGTAGCTGAGACATGGAGTGATACTGAGTCAGCGTCCTCATCCAGCTCCTCTGAAGATGAAGCTGATTCAAAGGAAAAGGATTTATGCATGATGGCTGTTTATGACTCATGCAATGATTCAGAACATGCATCATCATCCAGTTTAGTGATGATGAAGATGATGCAGATGAAAGAAGTTTCTGGATGATGGCTATCAATGCATCAACAAACAATTCTGATGATTCAGAATCTGAGAATGATAGTGATCAGGTAATCTCTACCTTTGATTTTAATTCAGATGATTTTAAAAATGAATTTAAAACTTTGTTTAGATTTAATTAAACCTGAGAAGGAAATAATTTCCCTCAGAAGTAAGTTGGTTGAAATGAATCAACTGACTGAAGATAATGCCAATCTTATGAAAGAACTGGCTGCCTCCAAAGAACATATTGTTCTCATTGAGAACAAATTATCTGAGGCTAAAAAGTTTGAAGAATCCCACAATGGGAGAAGCATCAAACTGATGGACATCACAAGCACCGTGATAGCCAGACTCAATGGAAAACTGGGCTTGGGTGCATCATCAAGTCAGCCACATATTCTTAAGAAAAATATTTTATCTCCTCAAGCAAGGATGTTAAGAATACCTCAAGCAAGGATGTTAAGAATAAAAGAATTCAAAAACATTCGTCGAATGGCGCTCGACGAAATCACATGAATTCGTCGAACGAAGATCGACGAACGCTAAAGATAGATTTTCAGTACATCTATTATTCGAACGGCGCTGGACAAAATTATTTCAATCTGTCGAACGACGATCGACGAACGCAGCCAAGTTCGTCGAACAGAAAATATACCGAATTTCAAAAGAATTCTAATTCTCCACATACTAAAAATCTCTTTACTGAGTGGATAATTCCTCCAAGGAGATATCATCCACAAGGCTATAAGGATCAGCCTGAGATTTCTTACATTTCAGATTTTTGTTGTAAGACAAAATGACCGAAGGTAGTCTGGGTCAAGAACAACTAGTTTATTTTCTGTTATGCAGGTACAAAGCTATCCACACATAAAGGAACATTGGTATTTGGATAGTGGGTGTTCTAAGCACATGACAGGAAACAAGGCCAATCTAAGCAGTTACAAGGCAAAGCTTGGACCCAAAGTGATTTTTGGAGACTCCAACTGTGGAAAAACCAAAGGATATGGAAAAATCAAAGTTGGAGCAATTACCTTCAAAGAGGTAGCATATGTCAAAGGTCTCAAGCATAACCTCATTAGCATAAGCCAGCTATGTGATGAAGGTTATCAGGTAACTTTTAATCATTCCTTATGTCTTATTACCAATAATAAAAACATCAATGTGTTATCTGGTATTAGACATGGAAAAAATTATTTAGTCAATTTTGACTCTGCCAATTCAGACATTAGTTTATTTAATTCAATAAGTAAAACAAATGAATTATGACATAAAAGGCTAGGACATATTAACCTTAAAACTATCTCTAAGCTCTCCAAGGACAATCTGGTTAGAGGGCTGCCTTCTGGTTCATACAAGAAGGAGGGACTCTGTAGTGCTTGTCAACTAGGAAAGCAGACCAAGAGTAGTTTTAAATATTTATCCAAGAGTGATTCACCTAGAATCATGTACTTACTGCATTTGGATCTCTTTGGACCCACTGCAATACAGAGTTTAGGAGGGAAACATTACACTTTAGTTATTGTAGATGACTTCTCTAGATTCACTTGGGTGTTCTTTCTTAGTAACAAGTTTGACACCTTCAGTGTTCTGACAGACTTTCTCAGGTCCATCAAGATTGAGTACTCTACTCTAGTTGCATTGATCAAAAGTTATCATGGCACTGAGTTTGAATCTCTTCTGATGAGAGAATTCCGTGGAAAAGAAGGGATCAGGCAATGTTACTCTGCTCCTAGAATTCCTCAACAAAATGGGGTAGCTGAAAGGAAAAATAGAACATTACTTGAATCATCAACTACATTGCTTGCTGATGCTCACTTGCCAATCTCCTTTTGGGCAGAGGTAGTGAACACAACAAATTATGTGCTGAACAGGAGTTTGATAACACAAACTTAAGGGTAAAACACCTTATGAATTACTTAAGAATAAAAACCCTTAGGTTAACTATTTTAAGGTTTTTGGCTGTAAATGCTATGTGCATAACAATGATAAGAAATATCTAAGGAAATTTGAAGCAAAGGCTGCTGAAGGTATATTCCTTGGATACTCTCTTTCTAGTAAAACATATAAAGTGTATAACAAATCAACTCTTAAGATAAAAGAGTCCATGCATGTTTCTTTTGATGAAACTAACATATTGAATGAGGAGAGGAATACCACCTCTACCAAAGATATTATGCAGGTACCATCTCTATGTGAAGAGCTCAATGGATTAAATTTACAGAATGAAGATTCTCCACTTCCATCAACTCAAACTATTGAAGACAGTGAAGAAGAAGATAATCCAGAAGATCTTGCTGATAATTCTAATCAAGTGACAGCTGAACAAATCCCTCAAGATGAAACTATTGTTGAACCCACTCCAACTGTTGATCACATCACAGTTAGAGATCATCTAATATCTCAAATTATTGGAGACAACTCAGCAGGTGTTCAAACAAGGCATCAACTCAACCAAAATCAGATGCACACTTATTTCTTATCACAAGTTGAACCTCAATCCATAAAAGATGCAGAACAAGATCGAAATTGGATTCTTGCAATGCAAGAGGAACTCAATCAATTTGAAAGAAACAAAGTTTGGGATTTGGTTCCAAGACCAAAGGGCCATCCAGTTATTGGCACTAAATGGGTCTTCAGGAACAAGCTAGATGATCAAGGCTTCATAATCAGAAATAAAGCAAGATTGGTAGCCCAAGGATATTCTCAGGAAGAAGGAATTGATTATGATTAAACCTTTGCTTCTGTTGCTAGACTTGAAGCTATCAGGATATTTCTTGCCTTTACTGCTTTGAAGAAATTCAAAGTATATCAGATGGATGTGAAGAGTGCATTCTTGAATGGAGATATTAAAGAAGAAGTATATGTGGAACAACCACCATGTTTTATCTCTCCAACTCACTCTTCTTATGTCTTTAAGCTTAATAAAGCTCTCTATGGTCTCAAGCAAGCTCCCATAGCATGGTATGATACCCTAGCTAATTTTCTTTTAGAGAACAAGTTCTGTAGAGGCAATGTTGATAAAACTTTATTTTTCAGGATACATAAAAATCAAACTTTACTAGTTCAAATATATGTGGATGATATCATATTTGGCTCTACTGATTCAAATTTATGCAAAAGGTTTTCTGACCTAATGCAATCAAAATTTGAAATGAGTTGTATGGGTGAGTTATCTTGCTTCCTTGGCCTTCAAGTGAAGCAAACTCCTAATGGGATATTCATATCACAATCCAAGTATGCTAAGGAATTAGTGAAAAGATTTGGTATGTCTGATTCCTCTTCCATGAAAACACCCATGCCCTCCAATGCTGTTGTAGACAATGATGAATCAGGGAAACCTGTTGATCAAAAAGTATATAGAGCAATTGTTGGCTCATTGCTTTACTTAACAGATAGTAGACCAGACATAATGTTTGTTACATGCATTTGTGCTAGGTTTCAAGTTAACCCCAAAGAATCTCACCTTATTTTACTAAAAAGAATTTTGATATATATAAAAGGTTGTCCAAATCTAGGACTTTGGTATCCAACTATATCAGAATTTGAATTAACTGGATTCTCAGATTCTGATTATGCTGGATGCAGAGTGGACAGGAAAAGCACATCAGGAACTTTCCAGTTTCTTGGTGATAAGCTTGTGTCTTGGTTTTGTAAGAAGCAGACATCTGTGTCTACATCAACAGCTGAAGCAGAATATATTGCTGCTGGCAGTTGCTGCTCATAGATTCTGTGGATACAAAATTAACTTCTAGATTATGGAATCAACTTAAGTAAGTCAATCATATTTTGTGACAATACTAGTGCAGTATCTATAACACAAAATCCAGTACTCCATAGTAGGACTAAACACATAGAAATTAGGCACCACTTTATCAGAGATAATGTGGATAAAAATAAAATTTGCCTACAATTTATTCCTACTGACTTACAAAGGGCTGATATTTTCACCAACCCCTTGGATGAAAAGAAGCATATTTTCTTTATAAATCAGCTAGGAATGATAGATGGAGATTCAATCAATTAAAAAAAATTATATTTTCTACTTAACCCCTCATTTCGTCGAACAGAGATCGACGAAATTTAGTCGTTCGTTGAACAGAGATCGACGAGCCTATTAGCTTCGGAGATCGATGAAATTTAGTAGTTCGTCGAATAGAGATCGACGAAGCCTATTAGCTTCAGAGATCGACGAAGTCTGGTCGTTCATCGAACTAAGATCGATGAAAACTTATTTTTCGTCGAACGCAGTTTGATGAAGTCTAAGACTCTTCAACTTCTGATTTTATTAGGTTTAGCTGAACTCAGTTCCACGAAATCTTGCGCCTTCTCCGATCTCTTTCTTTATAATCAAAATTTTGATTTCATTTCATCTTTGCGCCTACAGAACTTGCTTTTGCTCTTCCCTCCAGTTCTCTTGCACTTGATCTCTTTTTCTCTTGCAGGTAGCAATGGCAATCTCCCAGGCAGTAATTTCTTCCATGAAGTTTGACGTAGGTTTCGACATTGACATGGATTCGTTCACACATTCAGACCAAGTTTTCCAGGATATTCTTCGACTTTTCGAAGAACAACAGTTAAGGAAGTTCATGACCACCAAGATCAAGCTACTTGTAGCAGAAATAAAAGAATGGGTATATACTGTTCAGACAGTGAATGCAACAACTCTATCAAGATCAATCTCAGGAAACCAGGTTCTTCTTTCACCAGAAATATTATCAGATGTTTTTGGATTGATGAATGAAAATGATGAATTGGATATTAGTTCTGATGAGTTTAATGATGAATTGGTTAAAATGGGCCACTCCTCTAGAAACCCTAATCATCTTTTGAAAATAAAACTTGTCCATTGAATACAAGTTCTTAGCAGATATAGTTGGAAAAGTTTTGCTAGGCAAAACTTCTACTCATGATTATATTACCAGGCACCAATTTCTATTGATGGTGGCCTTGGTGGAAAAGAAACAAATAAATTGGGGATTGATTTTGTTTGAATCAATAAGGAAGAAGCTAGGCAAATTGAATGTTTGCTATGGCAGAATATTAGGCATTGTTCTTCAAGCCAAATGCCCAGAATTGTTGGTGTCACCAACAGTGTTCATTAATGCAAGCAAGAGGCTGTCCTCAGCTCTCTTTGGCAAGTAGGAAAGAGTGATTCCCAAGAGGACTCCCAGGGCAGAAGCTTCAAGGAGTATTTCTGAAAGCACCAGGGATGATACAGCCACTCTCCCAACCATCCAAGAAGTTCCCCCCTCTATATCCTCTTCTCCTCTTCCCTCTCAACTTCTTCAGAATACTACTGAAGAAGTTCTTCCATCATCCTCTCCCATAGACATTCCTTCCATATTGCCTTCTTCTCCTCCTCCTCCTCAGATAAATCTATCTACAGATATTCCATCATCATCTATTCCAGATGTTGACTCCCTTCCCCCTCTTGATTCTCTTCAATCATTTGACCTCCTATCCCCTCAACACTCTCCACGTCATTCTCCTATCCCAGAAGATATTCATCCACCCTTATCAGATGCTTCCAACATTTTCCTTCCATCCTCAGTGTGCACCAATCAGGCTCACACTTCCATTCCCTCACCTTCTATTCCAGCATCTTCTTCTCAACATACTTCAGATTTTGTATATGTTAATTTTTCTTCAATTGCTGATCAGATATTTAATCATATCTCTCCCAAGCTAACTGCTCTCCTTGATGAGAAGCTAGCTCCAGTTCTGCAAGCCATATCTGACCTCTCTTCCAAGCTTGCATCCTTCTCTACCTCCTCTACACCTGTCCCTTCTTCTAGGGGCCTAGCTTCAGGTCTCCCTGAAACTAGGCAGGGGGAGATGCTTGATGAAGAAGCTCCAGGTTTTGCAGGTTCAGATATGATCATTGAGTTTGAAGCAGCTCCAGGTTCAGATTTAGTTATTGCTGAAGAAGTTACAGTTATAGATTTAGTTCCAGTTATAGCTCCAGTAAATAATATTTCTATTCATCCCTCAATAGATATTATTTATTTGTTATCAATGTTCAATTCAGTTTTCAGCAGTTTGCCTAAGCCTCAAGTTCATTCAAAAGCTATAATTCCATATACAGCTCCAGTAGATACAGTTGTACTAAAGAAAATTACCAAAAGTTTAAAAGTTCTAGCTCCAGTTCAGATTCCAGTTCAAAGTGCAGTAAAAAAAGAAGCTGGCTTGGTGAATTCACCTCCAACATTTGTGTTTGATGATTCTCCTCTTCGAGAGGATATTGATTTTGATGATGATATTGCTCCTCAAGAACAACAAGATGCTGTTAAGGTCATTCAAGAGATTGATGAATTGTATAATGTTCCTGTACAGTCTGATAATGATAGTGATGATTCAGATGCCAAATCTTCAAAGAAAAGAAAGTTAAGAAGTAAAGCAAAGGCTGTTGTTGTTCTTAAACCTCTCTCTTCATCAAATGACACTCCATATTATATTTTGCATAATATAACCCTCACAAAGGATTCACCCGTATGGATGAGATTTTCCAGAAATGAGAATAACAGAAGAAAGAAAATGAAGAAGACAGGCTTTTATTCAGATAAGCCAGTAAAATTTAATCACCCTCCTCCTCCTCCTCCAACAGCAGGATCAGCAGGGATGTCCTCTTCTTACTCTCAGAAATCTGTCCCCCAACATTCAAGAAGATCTGAAGGAAGTCATAGAAGCTCTAGTGGCTCCCATAGTTCTAAATCAGCCAGAGCTCCTCCTTCAGGATCTGCCATATCTTCTTCCTCAGTATATAAGTATCATGTTTCTGATGGCTCTTTGCACAGAAAAAGAAATTCTGATGAACAATCTTCATATCAAGCCAGTGATATTGATGAAAGGCCTCCAACTCCAGTAAATCCAGAATCAGATAAGATAGCTCACATGACTAGATTCAAAGAATCAATTGCTACAGCTCAGATCAACAAAGCCAAAGCAAAAGGCAAGGATTTCTCTCAGTTCACTACAATGTCTGATTTCAGAAGACAAGAATTTGAAAGGTACAACTTAAAGCACCTATTTAATGCTGAAGATTATTTAAGGTTGCACCCAGTAGCAGTGGTTCCTCATGCATCATCTTAAACCATGCTGGGAGCTAATGACCTCTACATGAGTAAAAGAGAATCTGAGAACCCAAACAAGCAAATCATTTTTAAGCCATCTTCATAGACAGAGTAAAGCTCTTGTTTATTTGGTTTTGTTTTTAGTGTAAAGTATTCTAAACTCAGAGTATTATATTTCTTATCTGCTGAAATGTATTCAGTTTCTGCCAGATATTTATGCTCTGTGTTTGTTGTTTGTTTTTATTATTTGATTTTGTCAAATATTATCCTAACCCAAATAGGGGGAGATTGTTTAACAACCCTATTACTAATTTGGGCTAGGATCACTATCTGTGACTAGGACTCAAGTTGACCCCATTGTATAGTCTAAGGGTCAAGGTCTAAGTGTGTCTGAGTTAGCTAGAACTTAGGAAAAATTCCAAGTTTGTTTGTTCGACGAACTTCATTCTGCGTTCGACGAAATCCTTTCTGAGTTCGACGAACATCCTGTTTTTATTCGACGAACTTGCTCTCCAGCTTGACGAATTCAGTCCTCCAGCCAGTTTTTTATCTCAGTTCGACGAACTCCAGATTGAGATCGATGAACTCAGCTCTGTGTTCGACGAATAAGTAACTAAACTTTCAGTTCGACGAACTCAGCTCTCAACTCGATGAACTCACTTTTTTGTTCCACGAATTTCTTCTCCAGCTTGACAATTTCTGATGGATCAGTTATCTATTTTCTCTGAACTCATTTCGACTATTCAGCAACGGATCTATTCAATTACTTGGACTTATTCATTATCAGATAAGTCAAGATTTGATCTTTCCTTTTATTATTCCTTTCTATTCTCTTCTTTCGAGAAAGTAGCCGTTGACATATATTGGAAAAGGATACTTTCATGGAAAAGGAAAAAAATTAAAGTTTATTGCTGAATAAGATTGCAGTTCCAAGAATGATCATTTCAGATTATTTTATTTCTTAATTAGAAGATTTGAATTTCAAATCAGTCATATATATCTATGGAGAAAGAGATATAGAAGATATCAAGGAGATATATCAGGGAATAGAAAAAGAAAAGAGACATACCAGTGGATTCAATAGAGAACAAAGAAGATATAGAAGATACTTTAGAAAATACTCAGAGATACAGAAATCTTCATCTTCTACCACAACATTTTCACTCTCTGAGAACATCAACAATCTTCTCTCAGTTTTCAGCTGCTAGTTCTTAATCTTCAAAGAGCAACAATAATCTGAGAAACATTTTCTCTCAGATTCATCTGCTATCAAGGAAAATCCTCTTCATCCAAGAGAAAGCTCCATTCATTATCTGTCAAGAATTTCTATCAGACAGGGGGAGCTTTACAACACAATAATCCACTAGTCTTCTCTCAGATTTTGTTGACAGAGAAGAACTTCATAAACACCTTTTTGTTTATTTTACCCCATCTTGTACAGGGTTTTAACTCCCTTCAAAAGCTAACCTTTGGTGGCAGGGCACCTGATCAAAAACCTGTGAATTGGTTTGAGCACCTGATCAAAAGCTCAGCGGTGATAGGGCACCTGATCAAAAACCTAGTGGATTCCTAACAAGGGTGGTAGAAGATGTTGGAACATGGTCTTCCGCATCTCCTAGGTTTGAGAATAACAAATCCTATGTATGTATTTAATCTTGTGTGATCTAAGTGTGCAGGTTAACTGGTCAAAATGACTCAAGGTTTACATATGGAGGTTGCCCCCTAAATTGAGCCATCAACTCCAAACTGATCACTAGCGCGGGCGATAGTGGATAGCGCCGGCGTTAGCTCGTTGCACAGAAGGCATGCTGGAATTGTTGCCTCGGATTGGAGATTTTGGCGCGTACAATGTTTCTTAATCCGGGCTAGCGCCGGCGGTAGCGCTAGCGCCGGCGGTAGCGTGAAGGCTATAAATTGGACCCCTTGCCTTCGTATTCTTCATCCTCTTTAGATCCCAAACTCCAGAGCCTCGTGCCACAGCAGAGAGAGGAAGTTGTAGAGAGATACTCCCACAAATCTGAAAAGCTGAAGGAGATCCGTGGAGAAGATTTCAACACGCGTCATCATCTTGACGAAAGACCGCATCTACTACGATCATACTCTGCGGGCCTTCATCCACTTCTCCAGGAGATCCACATAGGGAGTTTTATATTATTGTTTGTCTATTTATTTCATTTCTTATTCTTGTAAACGGTTCGTTAATTCGCCGCGTGTTGGCGACTATGTCTGGGTTTGACTTAGGGGGTAATTCGCCTCGTGTTGGCGACTAGGTCTAGGGAGTAGATCTAGGGGGTGCTCGAGGCCTTTCTGGGGATAGATTGGCTAGAGTGGCTTGAGGCCGTATCTGGGGAGAGATCGACTAAAGCCAACCGGTTCGTGGGGATACGAGTCGGTATAGAAAATGAAAAAGAGTTTTACTAGTCGCCTTAGATTTCTAGCGTCATAGAAGTCAAGTTTTGTAAAACATTATTTGATATTAATAAAGCATGTCTCTTCTTTTGTTTTTACAAAACTTCTTATTGTTTTAATATTGCATTATTTCAAAGTTTTCTAAATATAATCTAAACTTATTGAGAACCCTTATTCACCCCCCTCTAAGGGCGCCTACCGATCCAACAAGTGGTATCAGAGCTAGGTTTTATTCCAATCGGCTTAACAACCGGGAATAATGGCGTCTCATGATCTCGCTTCTACTAGTGGGGTAAATTTTTATGAAGAAGAAAAATCTCCTAAACCACCTTTATTCGAAGGGAAAAATTATAAAGGGTGGAAATTATTAATGGAAAAATTTATTAAAAGCTTAGATAAAAATGCATGGGATATAGCAATAGTTAGACCAGCGGACGAATCAATAAACAAGAGCGTCACCTAAATGCAAAAGCTATGCATTATATTTTTTGTGCTTTATCTCAAGATATTTTCAAATTAATATATTGTTTTTCTAGTGCATACAAAGTATAGCATTTTCTTGAAGAAACTTATGATTCTCCTCCTACAGGTATGGAACAATCACAAGAACCGGAGAATATGCAAGCGTGCACTAGTCTTCAAGAAAGCTTCTTTCATGATGAATCAATGGAGCACACATTGAATGAAAAAGAAGAAGAAGTACTGTCTTCAGAAGAAGAGTTGCAAAAAGATGTAATATGTTCAAATTGTGCCTCTCCCGATAGCAATGTAAAGAAATCTAATCCCATCTTTTGTACTTCTATCTCTTCATTACAATTGCTACAAAATACTAAGCACAAAATAAAGAAATTAAAAAGGACTAATAAACTCTTGCGCTTAGAAAATAAAAATTTAAAAGCAAAATTTAATTCTAATGAAAACATAACACCTTGCAAAGATCTTAATAATTTAAATGAAAAATACAAGGAACTTGAAAAGGATCTTATTTTTATAAAAGAACAAAATGAAAAATTATGTTTAGAAAATTCTTCTTTGAAAAATGATTGTGCTAAGTGTAAAGACTATAAAATTGAAATTAAAGAGATGGACGAAACATTTGATGAATATAGGGATGAATACGAAAAACATATTGAATCAATTGCTACCACTCTTAAAAATAGCACAATCACTTATAATAAAGCTAGACATAATTTAAAAACTAAGAATGATGAATTAGAAACTAAAATTATCTTGCTTAAGAAAATCTTAAAGAAAAATTCTCAAACAAATTCCAAAAGCAAGTTAAATATGAATTTTCATAATGTGTCTAAACCCAACAAAGGAAATAAAAATTATCAAATGCTTAAAAATGAAATTCCAAATCATCATCATTCACAAAATAACCACTCTCCCAACATAAACTTAAAAATAAACAAATTTCCTATAAAAAATGTTTTGCAAAATTATCATGGAAATTTGACAAATAAGAATAATATTAAACCAATATTTGAATGGAGACCAAAAATAAAAAATGAAACCTTAAATACATGGATCCATTCATCTCTATTTAAACCAAACAATAAACAACAAAAGATGGTAAATGAACTTTCAAAACATTATCATCATCTTCATTTACAATATCAACCAATTCCCAACTTAAGTTTAAATGCAAAAAAATTTCAAATAAATAATATTTTGCAAAATCATAATGGAAATTTAATGAACAAAAACAATAGTAAACCAAGGTATGAATGGGGATCCATACTTAAGAATGACGCATTAATGTCAAACGAAAGGGTTCATTCATCTTTGTCTCCTCAAAAGAAAACACGATGTATTTGGGTACCCAAAGGAACCGTCACTCCCGGTCCTCTTTGGATACCTAAATCTCTTATTCATTAGTATCCCACCACTTGCATGAAGTAGAATTTCCTAAAAGTCTTATAAAAATTGAAAAACTAAATTTGTTATATGATGTTATTAAGACTAAATAAAATAAATGTCAAAATGAATTTAAAAGGTGTATCTTTAGGGGTATTAGGCTAAATTTATAAAATGCGCAAATTTTACTTAGGTAGTTAATATATTTGCATTATTTTCAATTACCCCAACTATGTTTAATCATAATTATGTTTAAATCGAAATTGAAAATTTATGATCATTTCCCTCATGCATATGTTGTGCAAAACTCAATAATCAAGGTTTAATACATATGAAACTCTAATAAAGATGAAACTCATGTACTAATTTTTAACTTTCGCAACTTTTTGCGATTTCTTCTCGTCTCATCACTTCATTAGACAGGCCTTACATTGCAAAAACATAATTAAGAAAAATCGGAAGCAAAATCGAAGAAAATCAAGGCTATACAATCAAAATAAGCACTCTCTGTGAGATAGCATAGGCGCTAGTACCTAACGCCGGCGCTATCTCGAGTCCCCGATTTTCTGAAATTTTAAAATTCTGAAAATTGCTTAAAAATATATTAATCTATATGTACTACTCATTTTTGCAATTCTGCCTATAATAGATTTTTGAATAATCAAATACAAAAATAGAAAATTCAAATTACAAAAATTATATGTTTTTGCCTTAGTGTTTTTGTCATTTGTTTAAATTCTATTTCTAAAAACAAAACTATCAATATTTGTGATTTGAACTTAACTTTTCTATCTTGCGAAAGGGTGATTTGGGCTATCATCCCATCATATCACCTAGTACCGGGCGAACCTCTCACAGGGTAGTCCTCGGGAAGTCCATGATCAAATTATAAGAGTTCAAACTCTAAATTATAATTATTTAGCAAAAATATCAAAAATACTGTATGGACTTTATTGAGAATATCAAGCATGAGTTAATCTATTACTTAGAACCTCTATAATGTTGCAATTTATCCTTTCAAAATACTTTGAACATTGTCTTTATCATGCTTTGATATATCTATTAATATGTGCATCAATTATATTTTAAAAAGGGTGTGTCGAATCAAGCTTAGCATGCCTCTAAGTATGAGTAAATGTTTTATGTTTGATAATGATATTTATTCACTCACCTTTTTGGCATTGTCTACATATGGTTTAATTTATGAATGCTTGTGTATGTTATGTATTAGTACAATGAATTAAAATTGCACAAGTATCTTACCTACACTCCTTTATTTTCACTTTTAAAAGTTAAGAAAAGTGTTTATCTTTTTCATAAATTCTATTGGTTTGCAAAACAAGTGTATTCGGAGAACTTTGTACAAAACAACAATCATAAAATAAAGTGACAAAGATAACTCCACCAAGAACTACTTGAACCTCCTGATAAGTCTTAATAAGCGTTGTGAGGTTGAGCACCTTGGAAAGAATAGTAAAGTGTCTTGTGCAAATCAAATATTTCCTTCAAAATAAAAACCACTTTCTCTTAAAGTATACCGGATCACTAGTTTCAAAACATTCAAAAATAAAAATCTGTGATCCCCCAAGCACTACTTTGCACCCTGATAAGTCCTAATGAGCATTGTGTGTGCAAAGCACCTTGGTAGTTGTACATTTTTCTTGTGTGCATTGAAGTGAGTGGAAGTAAAATTATTTGTGTTTTATTGTGCTCTTACTTTACATATTACTTGTATTTTTGATTAAAACTCTTGTATACTCTACTCAAAAATACACCTATGTGCACATCATTATCTTCCATAACACTTCTTCTAATGAGTATTGGATCCTAATGCTAATTCTATACTACTCTTTATTTATGAAATGCACTAGATAACCTAGCATGCTTTCTACAATGTTTGTTATGTTTTGAAATTGTGAATTAAAATAACATTGTAGTAATTTCTTTTTGATAAAATTATTTCATGCTTGGTTACTTTATTGTCAACCATAAAAGATTTTCATTGAAACATGATTTACTTAAACATCTTCTTTTTAAAATTAAACTCTTATATCTTTTTATGGATCATCATTGAATACAATAAGATGTTTCATGTATTTTTACAAGTCTTCCGCATCATCATTACCATATAACTTTTACCTTGCACTTTCATGCTTATATCAAGTCTTAAATCTCAACTTTTTTCTTACAAAACAATTGGTAGACTTGCTTGGTAAAATTTATATTGGCTGTTCTTACATGCATATCATTTTTATTGTAACAACTCTGATTTATAAACTTTTATGTTAAACACTCCTCCAACAAGTGAAATACTGCTTATAAGAACATCTTCTTATTATTACTACAAATCATATTTTACTTTTGAGGATGTTGAAAAATGCCTTAACTCTTATCTTTATAAAGTTTTTTTTTAAACTCAAACTCTTATTATGATGTTTCTTTTTTAAATCTTCCGCAAATGCTCAAACTCTGATTCATTCATGATTTTCAATATAGCTATGGGAGTGTTTTTCATAAAGACAAATAAAAATAAAAACTCATAGGCTATAAATTATCATTAGATTTAAATGCTTAATGTTTCCAACAATTATTATCCATGACTTCACATCTCACCATAGCGGGGGCGTAGGGTTGTAGACATTAGATAACCTTATCTCTAGTCATGTCTTGTCCTTAACCGGGGAGGGTTCCAGTAGGGCCTTGCGAGGCACTGGGGGAAAGAGTGTTAGGTTAAGTGTTTGTCTATTGTTTGCATATGGGACTAACACCCCAACCTACGGCATGATTGCAGCTCCTCATGCCCATCCGTCACTTAGTATGGGGCTAGGGTGTAGAAATATTGTCTGGGTAGACTAGTTACTTGGAAATCATAATTTTATTCTTAAACTCTGATATTTTTTATATAAAGGGGAAATAATTATTTTCTCTTAGGCTAAAACTCTGATATTTTTTATATAAAGGGGAAATCATTATTTTTCTTAGGCTAAAACTCTGATATTTTTTATATAAAGGGGAAATCCTTATTTTTCTTAGGCCAAAACTCTGATCTATTTTTCTCTACACCTTATTCTAAAAACTTCTTATCATCTCCTCTCACTAAGAAGCTCGATCACGCTTTATCTTATTATCAAACTTCTCTGTAGGTGCCTCCTAACCCTCTTTTGCTAATAACAAAGGGGGAGAATTAACATGATAAATTGCAAAAGGGGGAGACCTATAAATACAATCCGCTATCAAAATAAAAACCCAACATGATTAATTAAGATGATAGCTTACATATTAGGGGAGCATGTATTTAGGGGGAGCAATACTAAAATGCTATAATCATTATTTATCCTAAGTCATCCTTTTCACACACACACAAATATGTTTCTTCATGCTTATATAGATTAATGCTCTGATTTATCATTAATGGATTTGTTATTATCAAAAGGGGGAGTTTGTTGGAACACAGTCTTCCGCATCTCCTAGGTTTGAGAATAACAAATCCTATGTGTGTATTTAATCTTGTGTGATCTAAGTGTGCAGGTTAACTGGTCAAAATGACTCAAGGTTTACATATGGAGGTTGCCCCCGAAATTGAGCCATCAACTCCAAACTGATCACTAGCACAGGCGATAGTGGATAGCGCCGGCGTTAGCTCGTTGCACAGAAGGCATGCTGGAATTGTTGCCTCGGATTGGAGATTCTGGCGCGTACAATGTTTCTTAATCCGGGCTAGCGCCGGCGGTAGCGCTAGCACCGACGGTAGCGTGAAGGCTATAAATTGGACCCCTTGCCTTCGTATTCTTCATCCTCTTTAGATCCCAAACTCCAGAGCCTCGTGCCACAGTAGAGAGAGGAAGTTGTAGAGAGATACTCCCACAAATCTGAAAAGCTGAAGGAGATCCGTGGAGAAGATTTCAACACGCGTCATCATCTTGACGAAAGACCGCATCGACTACGATCATACTCTGCGGGCCTTCGTCCACTTCTCCAGGAGATCCACATAGGGAGTTTTATATTATTGTTTGTCTTTTTATTTCATTTCTTATTCTTGTAAATGGTTCGTTAATTCGCCGCGTGTTGGCGACTATGTCTGGGTTAGACTTAGGGGGTAATTCGCCTCGTGTTGGCGACTAGGTCTAGGGAGTAGATCTAGGGGGTGCTCGAGGCCTTTCTGGGGATAGATTGGCTAGAGCGGCTTGAGGCCGTATCTGGGGAGAGATCGGCTAAAGCCAACCGGTTGGTGGGGATACGAGTCGGTATAGAAAACGAAAAAGAGTTTTACTAGTCGCCTTAGATTTCTAGCGTCATAGAAGTCAAGTTTTGTAAAACATTATTTGATATTAATAAAGCATGTCTCTTCTTTTGTTTTTACAAAACTTCTTATTGTTTTAATATTGCATTATTTCAAAGTTTTCTAAATATAATCTTAACTTATTGAGAACCCTTATTCACCCCCCTCTAAGGGCGCCTACCGATCCAACAGAAGAGTGGATTACCCAAATTGATTGGTGAACCACTATATATCCTTATGTCTATTGTGATTGTATTTTTCTTTCTGTACTGTGCTGTGCTGTGTTTATTATTTTTGTCTAGCTTCTATACTCACTATGCTACATATATATATATCACTATTTTAATTCCACTATAAAATAAGTTAAAACTTTTAATACTCTATTCACCCCCCTCTAGAGTATAGCTAAGATCTAATACCTCACTTTCACCCTAAAAATATGAATTTTTGACACAAGATATTCCTAGGGGATATACATGCATGGTCCAAATTTCAACTCCATAGGAGTTACCATTGGAGAGAAATTACTATTCTAATTTCTGATAAACTCTAAGACCAATCCCACCAAAAATGATGCTGAGGGAGCTACAAGGCTCCTATTGGAGTGAAATTGATTTTTAAATTTTGCTGAGACATAGGGCTACAACATTTGATGTTCAAAGTTTTCTCAGAAAATGTGAGTAGGCATTTTTAAATGAATTTTGAATAGACTGCATATTGTGTGACATAATATATATATATATATTTCTAATTATATAATGGTCTGCGGCTAGTCATTTTGTCTAGATCGGACGGCTGGGACTCATCATCCCCAACCAGCCAAGGGTGGAGATTTGCATGTCCTGGGCACACTTTCGAGCCTATTTCCGGCCACCCCTGGTGGTCTATGGCCTAATGGCCGACGTCATCACCTCCGACCGAGGTTTGACCGTCGATTGGCGGTGATATCTTGGTCGGATGTAGCCTGTAGGGGAAATGGGGGAGGGGACTTGGAGGGGTTTGGAACCCGATCGGGAAAATGGCAAACTCGCCATTACTCAACTAAAATCAAAACGGGAAGAAGGGAGGACTAGCACTGGGGGAGAGGGGGAGGAAACTTGCCTTGATTAGGCTTGAGGTTGAGTGGATCCCGAGCTTGCCATGGCCTACGAGCTTGCTTGATTCCCACCTACAAATTTCATTTCTCCATCAAAAAGGATGAAGTGAGGCTTCATTTTGACTGCCAAGAGTATTTTGGAGCTGACGGAGGAGTCAATTTAGACTGGGGATGCTTCTTTTGTTAACAACCATTGAAGGTGGCGATTTATTCTATGCACCACCTCCATGGTAGCCAATGTCAGAGCTCTAACTCATCAGGAATCAATTCCCCTGTTCAAATTCTCAGCGAGGGGAAAGGAATTTGGCTTGGTGTGGGCTTGGTTCTTGGGTTGCCATTAATGTAGCCGACCTCATCTTTTACCATACATCTCCCCCCTCCACTCAACTGCCACCTTACCAATTTATGCTGGGATTCCTTGGGGATGCTGGAAGTAGTCCAGAAAAGGAGGGATGGTGGCCAAGTGGCCACCAATCCAAGGATCCTTCCTTGGATTCCCTCTTGGTGGTGGACGGCCACCACCATGATGGAGCCTCCTTGGGCCCAATTGGCTCCTAGGAAATTTATCCCCCTTGTGGGCATGATTAGGTGGGGTTGAGACTAATGGTTCTAGGGTTGGGCTAAGCCCAATGAGTTTGAGCTTGGATTTGGGCTCTCTTGACTTAAGTAGACCAAATAGGGGCTTTTGAGTTGGGCTTGACCCAAACTCACCATAACCGATGTGACTGAGCCACATTGTTGTCTTAGACTCTATGGACCTATTCCAAGAGGAATTATGTCATGGTGGGGTCATATGGGGCTTAATTGCTCATAATTGCTTGTAGGGGCATTTTGGTAATTTGACCTAATTTCCCAAGATTGACCCTTTCCATTGGGTCCATTAGGTCCCCTATGATGTTATAAGACTAGGGGTGAAGTCAATTTCATGTTTGGGGGGGGGGGGGGGGGGGGGGGGGGGGGTCCATTGGACATATTGGCGAAGGATTGACCTGTTGACCTAAAGGGTAATTTGGTCAATTTGGGCCAATTGGTGGCCCCATGATGGGGCTTTTGGGTCCATTGCACCCAAATTAGGATTTTTAATACATTGGTGTGGTCAATTTGATCATATGAAGCCTAATTGACCCAACTTGAGATGAATTGGTCTATATTAACCTATTTTGACCTAGAGTTGACTTGGTCAAATTGGTCAAGATTGGTGACCCTATGATGGATCTTTTGGGTCACTTGAGTCTCTCTTAGGGTTAGTAATCTCCTGGTAAGCTTAATTTGAGTTGGTGAGTCCAATTTGAAGTAAATTGGCCAAGGTTGACCTGTGCACTTTTGGGGTGCCTATAACAATTTCCTAAGTTCAAGTTGACATAGAGTCATCCAATGAGCTCTACTCACCACTCCTACCCTAACCCTAACACAAGGGGTATAATTGTTTCTAGGATGTTACACTTCATCCCCACAAAGGTTTCAACAATAGATGCAAACCTACAAGTCCCAAAGAAGCTGACAGAGATGACAAACAATGAGGTAGTTATGGCCACTATGGACAAAGGGCCAAAAACATTATAGTCAGTGTCATAGATGATTCTGTGCGAACAGAAAAAGAGACTGCAAAGATACAAATAATAAAGATTTTTATTTCCAAAAAACTTGTCTATTACAAAGGTATGACCTCCTTTATATAAAATGGAGGAGAGAGAGGAGATTAAGAACTACCAATGTGGGACTAAACACTATACAGGACAATACACAGGACTGGGCGGTCTCCACATGGATAGATCAACGGAGGAGAAGCCAGAACACCAGACCGCTACACTGCCAGACTGCCTGGTCTCAACACTGCATCGGACCGCCAGGTAGAGATCGCCAGACCGCCTGGTCTCCATACTGCATCAGACCGCCCAGGGAGATCGCCAGACTGCCCGGTCTCCAAAATCCAACACTCTCCCTCAAGCTGGAGCATATATAACAATCATGCCCAGCTTGTCGCAAATGTTTGAAAAAGAAGTAGAAACTGGTTTGGTGAAACAATGTGCCTGTTCATTGTCAGACGTGACAAATGGAGTACATATTTGTTTCTTCATTATTTCTTCTCTAATAAAATTGCAATCTACTTCAATATGTTTTGTCCTTTCATGGAACAATGGATTCTTTGATATGTATATAGCAGCTTCGTTTTCGCAGAACATTGGTAGAGGATGGTTATAAACTTCTCCTAAGTCCAGCAAGAGAGCTCGTAACCATTTTAGTTCACAAGTTGTCGACGCAATGCTTCGATACTCAGCTTCAGCACTTGACCTGGAGACAACTGATTATTTCTTGCTCTTCCAGCTCACTAAATTCCCCCCTACAAAGATGCAGAATCCTGAAGTAGACTTGCGATCTTCTTTATCGTCGGCATAGCTAGAATCCGAGTAGGCTTTAATCTTGAGATGATTATTCTTCTGAAAGAGTAGCCCCTTTCCTGGATCTCCTTTAACATACTATAGTATCCTCAGAGTAGATTGTAGATGGCATTCTCTTGGATCTTGCATGAACTGAATAACCTTGCCTACATCGTATGAGACATCTGGTCTTGTTACCGTAAGATAGATGAGTTTGCCTACTAGACGTCTGTATCTTGTAACATCTAACAAATGTGGCGAATCGTCTTGCCACATTTTATCTTCACCGGCAGCCATGGGGCATCGAGCAGGTTTATCCCCAGTCAGGCATGTCTCCTGTAAGAGATCAAGATCATACTTGCGTGTGAGAGAACCAATGAGTTTTGTTTTCGTGAAATCTCGATCCCCAGAAAGTACTTTGGAGGACCCATATCTTTGGTGACAAAGTGTTGACGGAGATGTTTCTTTGTTAATGCTATTCCAGCTTGATCATCACCAGTGAGGAGAATATCATCAACATATACTGCAAGAACCACCACTCCCTGAGGGGTTTTGCGAATGAAGAGAGAGTGATCTGTAGAGCTTCTTGTAAATCCAATGATAGCTATAATGCCACTAAATTTATCAAACCATGCTCGAGGGATTTCTTTAAGACCATAGATGGCCTTTCACAATTTGCATACACATGTCTCCCCCTGAGCAACATACCCAGGAGGTTGCTCCATATAGACATCCTCTTGAAGATCGCCATATAAGAAATCATTTTTGACGTCTAGTTGAGATATTGGCCAATCTTTGTTGATGGCAACGGAGAAGAGAACCCGAATAGTGCTGATGCGAGCTACGAGAGAGAAGGTGTCAAAAAAGTCGATGCCATATGTCTGAGTGAAGCCTTTAGCAACCAGACACGCCTTGTAATTATCCATAATACCATCAGGATGGAACTTAACGACGAAGACCCAGCGACAGCCGACAACATTGGTGCCTAGAGGAATTGGAACAAGGGTCCAAGTACCCCTCTCAGTGAGAGTGTTCATTTCCTCATCCATGACATCCTTCTAGTGAGGAATTATAAGAGCTTCTTGTTAAGAACGAGGAGTGACAGTGACCGGAATAGACAAAGCAAAGTTCCTGCAAGAAGAAGTAAGACGAGCATAAGAAAAAACATCATTCATCAGATGTTAGGTACATGTGCGAACCCCTTTGCGAAGAGCTATGGGAAGATCAAGGTCGTCTTGTCCATCAGTATCCATTGCATCCATTGTAGAGAGTGCTGGTCCGAGAACAGAGAGAGGCAGTCGGGGGGGGGGGGGGGGGGGAGCAGGAGACTCAAGAGGCAGAGATGGGGATGAGGGAGGAGGTGGAGGAGATGTGGCAGTCTCATTTGGAATAGCCGATACTGGGAGAGTGGGAGAGGAAGAAGGAATATCATACATAGGGACGGAAGAGTCTTTAGAGAAATAAGACGTCTCTTCGAAGAACGTAACATCTGCAAAGACCAATTGTTCGCGAGAAATAGTGTCAAAACAACAATAACCCTTTTGAGTGGTAGAGTAGCCAAGAAAGACACACTTGGTAGCACGTGGAGAAAGCTTGTCGTGAGTGACGGATGGAGAGTGAACAAAGGCCGTACACCCAAAAACACGGGGAGGGAGGGGGAAGGCATTTTTTCTTGGATAAAGGACAGAAAATGGGGTTTTACCAAGACAAATTGTAGAGGGAAGACGATTGATGAGATGGCAGGAAACTAGGATGTCATATCCCCAATATGATCGAAGAACATGCATTTGAGTGAGGAGAGTGCGAGCGACAACAAGGAGGTGACGAATCTTGCGTTCAGCCACACCATTTTGCTGAGAAGTATAGACACAGCTTGTTTGATGTATAATACCAGTACACATGCAAAAATTAGTAAAATTAGCACTAAGATATTCTTTTGCATTACCAGAACGAAGAATTTTGATACACACATCAAATTGTGTTTTAATCATATCATACAAAGAGGTCCATACATACATTAATTCAGAGCGATCTTTTAAGCGATACACCCAGGTACATCAAGAAAAATCATCAATGAAAGTTACAAAATATGAGTTATCCCGTCCAACAGTAGGGGTGGGGGAAGGACCCCAGATATCAGAGTGAGTAAGTTCAAAGGGACTAGAAGATCCACGTCCTTGCTTTGCCGGGAAGGAGGATCAATGATGCTTGCCAAGTTGAAATGCTTCACAGTTGAGTGGAGGACCTTGATTAGGTAGTTGGGGTAGAAGTTGATGAAGAAGCCTAGAGGAGGGTGACCATGACGAAGATGCTATTGCAGAAGATCGGTAGAAGAAGAGGTAGATAGAGCCGAAACATTATCCAAGAAGTAGAGTCTGCCGCTCTCAGTCCCAGTAATAATCGTCCGCTTGGTGCAAAGATCTTGAAAAGAGCAAGAGTTAGGGGTGAAAGTGACAGAGCACTGCAGTTGCTTGCATAACGAAGTAACGGATAATAAATTGCACGGGAACTTGGGCACATATAAAGTATCTTCCAGGCGAAGAGATGGTGTCACCTGGACCATACCAGTCCCATTAACCGAAGAGGGGGAGCCATCTACAATGAAAGTGCAGTTTGATCAAGCTCCTTTACAGCTTCCTGTGTAAGCTCCTTTACAGCTCCCTGAAAGGTAGTTACATTGTCAGGAGCAGGCTCTTTATCAGCATCACCCTGAACTTCTCACCCTAAGTTAGGACCCTCTTCCTCTAAGATATTCTCCCCCTTCTTGACATTGCTGGCCAGGGAGGTTAAGAATTCTCTTGTAACCATAGAGGAAGAGACAAATTCCTGTAATACCTGGAGGGATCTCTTGGTATCCAGCATCACAACCTCTACCTATGAAATTTTCCTGTCAAACTTCCTAGCCTGGTTTGCAACCAGATCAACAATGGTGGAGGAGGCAAGAGCTACAACCTTAGAGATGATTTGCTCAATGTCAATGGAAGGATGAGATGGAGGTGGAGGTGATGAAGGGAAGTCTTCTTGAATGGGAGTAAGAGGATGGTATACATCAGGTGATTAATGGATTGAAGGTGGAGGTGGTATGGATGGAAGTAGATGGGTTTGTAAAGAAGATGGTTCAGGTGGAGAGGTGGAAAGGATCTGCTGTTGTTGTTGTTGTAGTTGTGTGTCTTCATGATGGGGCTCTAGAACTGTGTCCATTGGGGGAAGAATCATCCCTTGGGGGATCTGGAATCTCCCCATTTGAATCTAGAGGGGGAGGAGATGGAGGAGGAGAAGATGTAGCTTGACCAGGCTTCAAGATCTGCCTGGTCTATTTTGAGAATATCCCTATATTTATTCTTTTACCAGGAGGAATGGGCACTCCTTTGGATTTGCAGATGTTTGGATAATGTTTGAGGAGCACTTGGCTCATTATTCTCATATAGGCATTTTCTTTATGGGCATACTTGTGCCCAATCATCTTTAGGAGCAGTCTGCCCTAGTTCACCTTCTTGTTAAGTACCAAAATTCCCATTACTTGCAGCTGCTGCTTTGGTATTGCATCATGAGCAGAGACCTTGTAGAGCAACACTTTTCCTACAATGTCATCTAGGAATCTGTATACCTCTGCCTGGTCAACCTTTTTGAGGTTAATTGGCTTCTCCTTCCTGAACTGCATTATTTCCAGTACATTCTTTACTTCTTCCGCTGTTAGTTCATCTGAGTCATTCCCTGTGGATAGATCAAATGTTTGGGAGAGAATTTCTTCAGACACACTGATGTCTTGGCCAGATATTGTCCCATGGAGAGCACCATCATCTGTCACTGAAACGGTATCCATGAATTCTGTAAGTTCTATGTCTAGAATCTAACATCGTGTGGAGATGAGATTTGTTAATCCAGCAGAATCAAATAGGCCAAGGATGGCCTTGAAACTTTCTGCGGCCGCATTGAAGGAATCAATGTCGACATCGAATCCTGAGTTCACCTTTGGTGGAGCCATTTGAGTTAATGTACCTGTAAGTAAGAAGAAAACAAGAGACTGAGAGCACGAGGGACACGAGCGCAAGAGAGATGGAGAGGAGGAGAGCAAGAAAGCAATAGGAAGAAAATTCGAAAGCGTAAATGTTTCGACGTAGTAGTTGCTTAAAATTAGATGAATTGCCGCTACTTAGGGTTTATGTCGACGCACTGTCGATATTACTTATTATTTGGCGTGCAAATCTGGGTTGAGATTGCTTCTAGATGCAATTTTGCGCGCAAGATATATCGACGTTGCGTCGACTAGTACTCGACGTAGCTTCGAGATTATTTAGAAACCCTAAGTTGACGTAGTCCTGTCGATGTTACGTCGAGTTTCAATTGACGTGACTTCGAACTTAACCAACAATTGTTAAGCTGACGTAAGCGTCGATAAGAACTTGACGCTGCATTGAATTTTATTCGAATTGTTTTGCTCAGCGTGCTTCTCGACGCTAGCATCGAGTAGAAGTTAATGGTACGTCGACTTCTATTCGACGCAGCCCAAAAAAAATATTTATTTCTTTTAGAAGATTCTTGCTGTTTTTCCCAGCAATTTTATTTATTGAAAATAGATTATACTATTAGTTTCATAAACTGTAGAGACAAATCAAGGTAGAGTTTACTCCCTTGGGTGAAGTTTGTTTCTTATCTTTGTCCTACATTTTCCTTCCACTCTATTCTCTACTGAGTGGGATCCTACCAAACCCTGCACAAGTAATTCAAACATTAGAAGGAGCCCAGGTTACCTTGGGTCCTTTGCATTTACCATCATATGGTTCAATGAAAGAATAGAAGGGTCTTTCATGATACCCTTTGGGATGATAAGGAATGGATCTCCCAAACCTATTATTTTGATGTTTGAAATGACTATATAATGTATCAGAATATAACAAGTCAGCAAAGTGTCTTATTATCCTAGGTTTTACTTTACCCTGTTGTTCTTTGTTATTTTGTTTTCCTATATTGTTCTTACCTAAGGGTTTCACCTTATTAGTTTTACTTATCCTATCTGACTGATTGGGACTCTCACCCTTATATGAGGCACTCTTCTCCCTAGGCTGATAACTACTAGGTCTAACAAAAGACACTGGATTTTTCTAGGCAGGCTTCCTAGGAGGTTCTGTGCTGGTGGAGGGTTCTGCCCCTAATCCTAGATGATTAAATCTCATAGAGAGATTTTCATTGATGTCTTTGAGCTTTTGACTCCTATTGAGTGTTGCCTCTGCTAGCTCTTCTTTTAGTCTTATATTTTCTTTCCTGATTTCTATTAGTTCTAATTTTTTATTATTAATTTCTTCCATTAGGCCTTGATTTCTTACATATACATCATCTTTCTTTAAGTTTTCTAGTTCTAACCTAATAATGTCTAATTCCTCTTCTACCCTAAGATGATCAATGCAGAATTCTCTAAAACAAGTTTTAAAATCTTCTGATTCAAAATCAAATTCATCAAAAATTGATACCTGCTCTTCTTCATCATCTGATGACATTACCAGTGCCATCATGCAGGCTGCTTCAACTTCTGTTTCATCTTCACTTTTAGATGAGGATGAGCTCTCCTCTGCTTCTGAATCACTCCAGGTTTCAGCAATGAAACCTTTGCCTTTCTTCTTGTCCTTTCCTCTGAAGGACTTCTTTTTCTTCTTCTCTTATTTGGTGCTGCTTCTTTCTCTTTTCTCTTGTGGGCACTCAGGAGTAATGTGCCCTGGCTTGTTGCATGTGAAGCAGATGATCTCCTTCCTTGGAGTTTTATCATACCTGGGCCTTGAATCTCATTCCCTTCTCCTTGAATCTTCAGTCTTGACCCACTTCTTGAATCTCCTTGTTAGGAGATTGAACATCTCATCTTCAGGAGTAGAGGGTTCTCCTTCAGTAGCTTTTAGATCTCTGTTCCTTTGGATAGGGGCTGGAGTGGTCTCCCTCTCTTCTGACTCAACCCTGTTCTTTAGCAACATCTCATATGACTTAAGCTTTCCCAGCAAAGCTTCAGTGGAGATTTCTCTATGGCATCTGGACTCCTTGATTTCCCAAATTCTGGAATCCCATGAGCTAGGGAAGCACATGAGAATCTTATCATTAATTTCAGTCAAAGATATCTCCTTGTCTAAGCCTCTGAGCTCATTAATGATCAGTCTGAATCTGTCATACATGTTGGCAACTGATTCTTCAGCTTTCTTTTGAAAGTTCTCATACTGGGATATGATAAGGGACTTTTTGTCCTTCCTTTCATCAGCACTTCCCTTAACCATTGTGGTGAGGGAATCCCAGATCTCCTTTGCTGATTGGCATTCAGCAACCTTCTGGAAGATGTCATCTGACATTGTTGACACTAAAATATTCATGGCCTTGCCATCACATTCCTTGACCTTCTTCTCAGCCTCTGTCCACTCCTTCCTTGGGACAGCCTTAGTTCTTGAGGTTTCTCCTTCCTTTTGTCTGACTGGAGTAGGAGGACCTGTGAGAAGAACATTATATATGTCTTCATCAATTGAATTCTTATAAAGCCTTATCCTGGCCTTCTAGAGTGTGAACTTGTTTAAGTTACACAATGAGGGTCTTGTGGGAGCATAATCCTTAGTACTCATTTTCTTTATACAATATATTTATAGAAAAGAAATAAGAGTAGGAGCATAATCCTTAGTACTCAAGTTCAGGGTGATGCTGATAAAGTGCCTGCCCCTGACAAGGTAACTACCTTTCAGGGAGCACAGATCCAGGGGGAGCTAGCAGATCAAAGGGAGCTCCTAGGTATTCAAAGGCAGCCTCAAGATGAGGAGATGATGGTTGAAATAACAAAGATTGCATAGGAAGCTGTAAAGGAGCTTGATCAAACTGCACTTTCAATTGGTATCAGAGGGAGGTTGATCATTAAGAGGTTAACACCTTGATCAAAAAGACCTCCTACTCTTATTTCTTTTCTATAAATATATTGTATAGAGAAAATGAGCTCTAAGGATTATGCTTCTACAAGACCTCCAGTGTGTAATCTGAATAAGTTTACACTCTGCAAGGCTAGAATAAAATTATATATGAATTCTATTGATGAGGAAATTTTCAATGTCATCCTCACAGGTCCCCCAGCTCCAATAAGGAAAGACTCCACTGGAAAGGTCATACAAACCTCAGTTCCCAGAGCTGAATGGACTGAGGATGAGAAGAAGGTCGAGGCATGTGATGCCAAGGCCATGAACATATTGGTCTCAACCATGTCTGATGACATATTTCAGAAAGTTGTTGACTGCAACTCTACAAAGGAGAATTGGGAATCTCTCTCCAGACTATTTGAAGGATGTTCTGATGAGAGGAAAGACAAAAAGGCTCTTCTCATATCTCAATATGAGAACTTTAAGAAAAAGGCTGATGAAAGCATTACAAAAATGTATAACGGATTCAGCCTCATCATAAATGAGTTGAGATGGCTTGACAAGGACATCTCTCTGACAGAGATTAATGACAAGCTCCTCATGTGCTTCCCTAGCACATGGGACTCTAGAATCTGGGCTATCAGGGATTCTAGATGCCTCAGGAAGATTTCTACTGATGCTCTCTTAGGAAAGCTCAAGTCTTATGAGCTCCTACTGAAAAGCAGGGCTGAGTCAGAAGCCCAAGAAAGGACACCTACTTCCAAGGAGAGGACTATTGCACTAAAAAGTGCAGAAGCAGAGTCCTCCACTACTGAAGAAGAAATGTTTAATCTCTTGGCTAGGAGATTCAAGAAGTGGGCCAAGACAGAAGATTCCAGAAGGAGAGAGAGAAGTTCAAGCAAGCCAAGGTATGATAAAACTCCTAAATAGGAGATAATCTATTTTTCTTGCAGGAAACCATGACACTTTTCTCCTGAATGTCCCTAGGAAGACAAGAACAAGAAAAATAACAGAAGAAGGAGCACAAGAAGAAATTCTTCATGAGAAAGGATAAGAAAGGAGAAAGAGGGCTTTTAGCTAAGACCTGGAGTGATTCAGATTCAGAATCAAGCTCCTCCTCATCAGATGATGGTGAAGACAGTGGACCATAAGAAGCCTGCCTAATGGATTTGGAAGATTCCACTAATGAATTTGAGGTAAGCATCTTTGAAGATTTTTACTTTTCTTCAAAAGATTTTCAAAGATGTTTTAAAGAATTTTGCCAAGACTATATTGACAATCAAAAGGAACTTGTAATGATTAAGTCTGAAATAAAAGCTATTAGTTTAGATCCTTTATTCTCAGTTAACAATAATCTGAAATGTGAATTATTTAAGAAAGAAGAAGAAATAAACTTCTTAGATAATGAAAATTTAGACCTTAGAAAAGAAATCTCAAAAGCAAAGGTCTTTAAAGAGTCCCTCAATGGAAGGAGCCAAAAGATCAAAGAGATCTCACAAAATCTCTCTAAGAGATTTGATCTTCTTGATCAAGAATCACAATCACTCACAAGCAAACTTGTTTGTGACAGACAGGGGCGGATCCAGAAATTTTGACTAAGGGGGCCCATTCAAAAGGTGAAGCAAATTTTTTTTAATATAGTGTATTAAATATAAAATCAAAGCGGGTTGGTTGAAGTGGAGAGGCGCGTCAGGGATCTTATGTGATCGTAAAGTACCATTAAAACTTAAAGGCAAGTTTTACCGTACTGCAATTAGACCTGCGATGCTCTATAGTTCTGAGTGTTGTGCAGTGAATTGTGTACATGAGCAAAAAATGGTTGTTGCGAAGATGAGAATGCTTAGGTGTATATGTGTGGAGACACGAGACTGGTTAAAATTAGGAATGAATGTATCAGGGATAAGACAGGAGTAGCACCAATTGCAGAGAAGATGGTAGAAGCTCGACTAAGATGGTAGAAGCTCGACAAAGGATCCATATATATAGCCGACCCCACTATAGTGGGATAAAGGCTTGAGTGTTGTTGTTTGTAATGTATTAAATATAAAAATTCATTTTTGATAAAAAAGCCTCTATTTTTAATAAACAAAAAGGAGATAAACAATAATATAAATGTTATTTCAATATACAAATTACAATTCCAATGAAAAATTGATCAAACAATAATGTATTTGTTGCAATAAACAAACTGAGCATAGAGAAATCAATAAAATTTTTAATAGAAGTGAGTTTTTTCCCGAGGTGAAGTAGTAAAGGAGCAGGATTTCTGTGGATCCTACAAGGCTGCAACAGAGCAGATGACCTGAGCTTTATTAAATTTCCTACTATATCTGATTATGCTTGTAACAAGTAGTTCTACAAGGCTGGCAAAACAGGGGTCGGTGGAGCTATAATGGGTCGCGGTGGTAGTGCATCCGTGATAGAAAACTGCGGGCTGATTGATGGAGGCTTCAGCTGTGGCTGGGGATGACAAGACCACGATAGGATGAAAACAGAATGATGAGCGTTGCTGCTTTCCCTTGATAAATGCGTCGTTTACAAAATGGATGTCTTCGTCGATGATGATAAGGATCGTGGAGGCGTAGGAGATGGCAGATGCAGGGAAGGGCCACGTCGGCCATGCTGGGAAGCGTCGACGTTCTTGCTGTAGACAACACAAATGTTTTTGTGCTTGTCTACTGGCATAGAGGCCATTGCATGCTTGCGGGAATCGAAGCAGGGCAGATCAAAAAGGCGGCAACTTCGTAGAAGGTGGGTCAAGCATCGTTTTCCTTTTGTAAAAATAAAAATAAAAATCTCCAACTTCTTGGAGACACTTCTCCCTCATCCGGACACCGGTTTTGATGTATAAGTAGTCAAAATTCATTGGCTCGACGAGAGGAATCCAAATCTCCTAATATTTTTGCAAAATTCTTGGGGGGCGGGAAGGAGGGGGGGGGGGGCGGCGGGGGCCAAGCACATCTGTCAGATCTAGGCTCGATAATTCATTAGAATCATGTGGAGAACATGATATAAATAACCCTAACAAAATCACAACATTTAATAGGGTAAACACTAGTGATGAATTAGGAATCCTAGGTAAACTGCCCCTAGAAAATTTAGATCTCCCCGTGGAGAATGAAAGTGCTACATGTAGAAGTTATAAAAATGAAATAGAAGAGATGGATGAAACTTTTGAGGAGTATAGAAATGACCACCAAGCCCATATTGATTATGTAATCTCCACTCTTAAAAATAGCACAAATGCCTACAATAAAGCAAGACAAGATTTAATGATCGAGAATGACAAACTAAGGTCAGAAATCCACTTGTTAAGAAAGGTGTAAACTCAAATTCACAATCCATGAATGATATGAATCATACGTCGAATAGAACTCGACGCAATCTTTGGGATGTGTCGAATGCATCTCGACGGATTCCAGCATATGCGTCGATATCATCTCGAAGCAGCTATGTTGGTGCGTCAAATTTCTCTCGATGCAACCAATACCTTACTTCGAATGATTATCGATGGGATTATGCAAGTACGCCAAATTTCACTCGACGCAACCCTAAAACTGCGTCGATTTCTTCTCGACGCATAAATTATGCGCAGAATCTCAAAACATCAAAACCTTCTGTTGCTTTTGTACTTAGATGTTCCTACTGTTCTAAATTAGGACATATTGCCAAGTATTGCTGGCATAGTAATGCAACACTTCTTCACCAAAGGGGGAACAATAGAAGATCATCTCATTCTTTCATGTCTCCATATGATGATAGAAGGAAGAGACCCCAACATGAGAGGGTCTGTGTTAATGTTTAAATTACATGTGCAGAGGGAAGGCTGTTAAACCACAAACCAACAGTGGTATCTGGACAGTGGATGCTCCATGCATATGACTGGAGCAAGAGAGTTGCTGGAGAATTTCAAGGCCAACGAAGGGCCCAATGTAATCTTTGGGAACTCCCACTCTGGTCAAACCAAAGGATATGGTTTGATCAGTATTGGAGAAATCTCCTTTGCTAAAGTAGCTTATGTTGAAGGACTTCAACATAATCTGATCAGCATCAGTCAGCTGTGTGATGGTGAATACAAAGTTGTATTCACCAAGTCCTTGTGTCATATAGTGAGTTCTAAGACTGATCAAACAGTTTTGACTAGTCTCAGAAAAGGTAAGGTGTATGTGGTAGACTTTGACTACACAAATTCTGAGATCTGCTTGTTTAATTCCCAGTTAGAAAATAGTGAATTGTGGCATAGGAGACTTAGTCATCTCAACCTTAAGACCATAGCCAAACTTTCCAAACTGAACCTAGTCAGGGGTTTACCAAATGGTAAATTTAACAAAGACCTTCCCTGTAGAGCCTGCCAACAAGGGAAGCAGATCAAAGCTTCATTCAAACCAATTGGTAAGAATGATTCTCCTAGAATCCTTTTCCTGCTACACATGGACCTGTTTGGTCCCATCTCCACTCAAAGCTTAACAGGGAAATCATACACATTAGTTATTGTTGATGATTTTTCTAGGTTCAGCTGGGTGTTCTTTCTAAAAGCTAAATCAGACACCTTCAAGATCCTCTCAAGATTCATTAGACAGATTCAATATGAACTCAATACACAGGTTGCTGTGATCAGAAGTGATCATGACACTGAGTTTAACAATCAGTTAGTGTGTCGATTCTGTGAGGATGAAGGCATCAGACAAAGCTTTTATGCTCCTAGAACTCCCCAACAAAATGGGGTGGCTGAAAGAAAAATAGAACCCTAATTGAATCAGGAAGAACATTGTTAGCTGAATCTAACTTGCCAAAGTCCTTCTGGGCTGAGGCAGTAAATACTGCAAATTATGTTCTGAATTGAAGTCTCATCCAGTAGACTAAGTTGAAAACTCCCAATGAGCTACTGATGGGAGAGGCACCCATAGTCACATACTTTAAGATCTTTGGGTGTACTTTCTTTATCCTTAACAATGGGAAAAACCATCTTGCCAAATTTGACAAGAAGGCTGATGATGCAATATTCTTAGGATACTCTTCATCAAGCAAGGCTTATAGGTGTTTCAATAAAAGCTCTTTCAAAATTGAGGAGTCAATGCATGTAGTTTTTGATGAAACTAGCATGGTTTACAAGGGGAAGGAAACTTCAACCAGATCTATCCCGTAGGAAGAAGATCAACTAGCAGAGCAAGTGGAAAGGATGAGCATAGTGGATCACCCATCTGTTTTCCAAGAAAAGGGACAACAGGACATTGACACTGACTCAGATGATGATTATGCAGCAGAAGAAGAGAAGACTACAGCACCTGAGCTACCAGTTATAGACATCATTCAGGTGAATGAGGATGAAGCTCCTACTGTCTCTGAGCTGGTAGTAGCTCAGGAAGAAGACTGCCCCCCTGGATCATCCCACAAGATCTAGGATGACTCAAAAGGATCATCCTCCAACTCAAGTAATAGGAGATCTGACAGCAGGAGTAATGACCATGAAACAACTAACTTGTGAGACAATGCTGCAATGCTTTCTATCACAATATGAACCAAGAAGTTTGAAGAAGCAGACAGTGATCCTAATTGGATATCTGCTATGCAAGAGGAATTGACTCAGTTTGAGAGAAACAAGGTGTGGACATTGGTTGAAAGACCAAAGAATTACCCAGTTATTGGCACCAAGTGGGTGTTCAAGAATAAAATGAACTCAATAGGAGTCATTGTCAGAAATAAGGCTAGACTTGTAGCTCAAGGGTACAGGCAAGAAGAAGGCATTGTCTTCAACCATACATTTGCCCCTGTAGCAAGATTGGAGGCAATCAGAATGTTCCTGGCATATGCTGCCCACATGAAGATAAAGGTCTACCAAATGGATGTCAAGAGTGCCTTTCTCAATGGAAAATTACAAGAAGAAGTGTATGTGGAACAACCACCAGGTTTTATCAATCCAACCTTTCCTTCTTTTGTATATAGATTAGATAAAGCACTATATGGTCTCAAACAAGCTCTAAGAGCTTGGTATGAGACCTTATCCACTTTTCTCCTGGAACACAAATTTGAAAGGGGGAAGGTAGATAAAACTCTTTTCACCATAGCACAGAAGAACCAGCTATTACTTATACAAATATATGTGGATGATATTATATTTGGGTCCACAGATCAAACTTTATGCAAAAGGTTTGCATACTTAATGCAGTCAAGGTTTGAGATGAGTAGCATGGGGGAACTATCCTATTTTCTTGGACTCCAGGTTAAACAAAATTCAGATGGCATTTTCATATCCCAATCCAAATATACAAGAGAACTCATTAAAAGGTGTGGGATAGAGAATGCCTCTATTATGAAAACCCCCATGACCACTAATGCTGTCTTAGATAGAGATGAACAAGGTAAGTCTTTTGATCAGAAGACTTATATAGCAGCCATTGGCTCTCTCCTCTATTTAACAGCTAGCAGACCTGATATAATGTTTGCTACCTGTATTTGTGCAAGATTTCAGGTTGACCGAAAGGAATCCCACATGAGTTCTGTCAAAAGAATTCTTAGATATTTAAAAGGTACTCCTGAGCTTGGCTTATGGTATCCAGCTGAATCTGGGTTTGAATTGATTGGATATTCAGATGCAGACTATGCTGGATGCAGGCTGGGTAGAAAAAGTACCTCAGGGACATGTCAGTTTCTGGGTGCTAGACTGATCTCATGGTTTAGCAAGAAGCAAACCACAGTCTCCACTTCTACAGCTGAGGCTGAGTATATTGCTGCAGGAAGCTGCTGTTCATAAATCTTGTGGATGCAAAATCAGTTGTTAGACTACAACTTTTCACTTGCCAATTCCACAATCTTTTGTGACAGCTCTAGTGCTATATCAATAGCTTCCAATCCTGTTCTCCATAGTTGAACTAAGCACATAGATATAAGGCACCACTTTATCAGAGATAATGTGGAGAAGGGCAAGATTAACCTTCAACACACTTCTACTGACACTCAAAGGGCTGACATCTTCACTAAGCCCCTTGATGAAAGCAAGCACAAGTTTTTCATCAATGCTCTGGGAATGCTTGATGGAGATTTGTAGGTTCCCTTTATTATGCATACACACCTATTTTCTATAACAAACTATTGCTGGCAAAAACAACAAGAATTTTTATAGACAATCATATCTACATAATCAAAGCTGCGTCGAATACCAATAGACACTACATCAAATTATACTCGACGCAAGCTATGAGGGCACGTTGGAAAGGATCCTTCGAATATCATTCGATGTAACGTCAAATTTCTATCGACGCTTACGTCGATATCATCAGTGATGATTTCTTCTCGAAGCTATGTCGACATCAACTTGACGCTCCGTCGGCATTGATAAGTCGCATGCACTTCCATCTCTTTGGCGCACTGAATTCGGCTCTTCTCGACGTTGCTTCGAATACAGCCCTAAGTTGCGGCGATTCGTCTACTCCAAGCAACTATTGTACCAAATTTTTCAGGTGCTATTCGATATCTCTTTCCCTGCCCTCTTCTCTCTACCCTCTCTTCGTCTCTTATTTCTGTTTTCGTGCAGGTACTCTCCAATTTCAAATGGCATTCTGTCAAATCAGCAAGATGTTGTAGACGCAGTCAACCTTGCGATGGAAGCAATTCTGTCCAAGTTTTGTTCCCTCTACCTTGATCTCTCAAATGAGTGTTACCAGAAATTACGTGGCCAACATAAGAGGTTGCAAGACCTCAATTTTGAGATAAAGGCCCTCGATGGTGCAGTAAGATCGGCAGCGGTGCCTGCTAATGTCTTTACATCCTTCATTCAGGATATAAAGCAGGGGGAGATGTCTACCAGCAGGCCAAAGATTCCACGGGACTCGGTTTACATAACTGCAATTCCTCTCTCCTTCATTTCTGAAGGAGAGCCTGCTGTGGTGTCCAAACTACAGCTCACCAATGCAAAGATCCAGGGGGAGTCCTTACTTACAAGAGTTCTGCCTATGATACAAGGGGAGTCATCTACACAGGGGGAGAGTTCTGCCTGCTCAGACGATCAGATCCATGGCATGCATCTTCATGGATATATTGCTAATAATGAGACACTCATTCCTGATCCTCTTCAATTCAGGGTGTCTTCTGGTGATTCTTCTATAGCACATCCTCCTGCCAAAGTTACTGATCAAGAATATGACTCCACTGATTATGCTGTAGATCTTCCTGCAACAGACCAAATTTCACCACCAGCTCAGCCTCCTTGTCCACCACCTGCTCCAAGACATACAACTGCTCCTCTCCTACCAACACCTGTCTTCAGAGGAAGACCTCCTTATCAAGCTAGAGGAAGAATACCCAATTAGGAACAATATACAAAAGAGCAAAGGAAACAATATAGAAAGGATAAATCATATTATAAGAAGCATGAAAAGGTTGAGATACCAGAGAATACAATGAAGACCTATACTGATCCAGGCTGGATGCAACATTAGAGACATTGGTGAAAGGGAAAGGTATGAATATGAAGCTGCTCAAAAGGAGCTTCAAGCCAAGAAAGACAGATTTATTGATATACTAAAAAGAGGGAAGGAAGTAGTTGAAAAGGGGGAACTGGCCAAAGCAATTCCTATCAAACCTAGTTGGTTTGATCAGTCAAAATATACTACAAAAAATCCTCAGGATAAGATGCTAGAAGGAGTTGGACAACTCCACAGAGGAGGCATTGGGTGCAACCCTAAGGAAGCAGTACAATTCTCTCAGAAAGGAGAAGGAGATGAAGAAGATTTTGTTCACAAAGGCATCAACCTCTAAGCAAGAAAAGAAAACAGTTAGTGAAACCCAAGCACTGCCTGTTGAACCAGAATTAGAGGAAGATCCAACATCAGCTGATCTGAATCTGGAACTCATAAATTTGATGACAGCCAAGGTGTTTGGAATGGGCTTTACACTCAATGATGTTCATTCCAATACAAAAGTAGACCTGGAAAATCTTTTCAAGGGACATGGAAGGGTACAGAGAAATCCAGAGAAAGCCACTCAAGAAAACTTCAAATATGCGGAGAAGAAGTATAGAAGAGTGTATGAAGATCTATTCTTATTTCTCAAAGACAAGAAGTGATACTCACTCTGGGTAATTTATGATAAATCTTTTGACTATTGAAAGTGCACAGTTAACCACACTAGAATTCTCTAGAGGGGGGGGGGGGAGGGGGTGAATAGAGATTTAAAAATACTTTGTGCAAAGTTAACAAATATGTATATATGTGTAATAATCACAGATTAAAGCTTCCCACATACACCAATAAGAATTAAGTAAATAAAGAAAGAAATAGCAAAAAGAAAATCACAGCACAACACAAAGAAATATAGTGGTTCCCCAAACTTTGGGTAGTCCACTCTTCTACCCCCTTGGTAGGAATTCACTATCTTGCACCGAGTCTTTTGATAAGGAGACTCTTAGAACCAGCCTGAGTCTTTTGATATGGAGACTCTTAGAACCAGCCTGAGTCTTTTGATAAGGAGACTCTTAGAACCAGTACAACTGAATTTTTTGAAGAGAGATTCTAAAAACTCCTTTACACTGTTTGAAAAATGAAATGAAGATAAGAAGAAGAAGTAGAAGAGAAACAATAGAAGCAAGAAAGAATCTTCTTCCTAGCAAGAAGATTAAAAGCACAAGTATAGTGAATTTGAAATCTCTCTTCTATAGTGAGAAGGAGATTGTAGGCCTTTCTCTTTTTAAATGAGAGCTTTCAGAAATTGCAGCAGTATGACTTCAGAAGAAGGAGAAGAAGAAGGCTTGTTGTTTGCTTCAGCACACTATCACTTCTCTCAGCTTTTCTCACTTTTCTCTTGGGAGCTTTTCCTCTATTTCAAATGTATGGAGTGGATCACTTCATCTTTTTCTCTGCCGATTTCCCTCTTATTTATAGCTCTGGTTATTCAACGAATTCTATAGGAGAATAATCAATTAGCAGTCAGAGAAATAGTAAGAGAGGAAAGATTCAATAATCAATATTTCTATAGAAGGAAAGAGATCATTTTGATTTCAAATAATATCCATAATAAACTTAATCAATTTAGCCAAGAATCAATTAAAAGGAAAGACTGATTCAGAACGGCTATAAAAGAATAATATAATTCCATAAGAATCAGATCTACAGAAAGAAGGAAAGAGATCTGTCGTGTTTTGAATTTGACATAGAAATCGACGTGCGTCGATTACTATTCGACGGAAGCGTCGATTTCAGACTGGCTGGACGTCGAGAGGAGAATATGGAAGGTGCGGCGACTAAGGTGCGCCGACTTCACTAGATACGTCGACTAGAAGTCAGAGTTACGTCGACATAGGTTACGTCGAATTCTGTTTAGAGTTACTTTGACTCATTCTGAGAGGAACGTCGACTACACTTCGACGTTGCGTCGAATACTATTCGACGCATAATTACTTAGACCAATTTTTCATTCTTAGAATTTATATTCTACTCATTTTTAGGGGTCAAGATAAATCATTTCCCCAACAATCTCCCCCTATTTGTCTTAACCCTATTCAGGGAGAAATTGTACCAACTTTTAATCAACGCAGCAAGGCATTTATATAGAAAAGAAATATGTTAAGTAATCAGAAGAAAATAGAATCATATACACAGACTTCATAAATAGTATTTAAGCATGGAGGAAAGAGTATATCAACATTGTTCAACACATCACTCAGGAGGGGTAGGAGGAGTTTTTCTTTTCCTAGTGAATACTAAAGTTTTTAGAGAAGTGGGTTGCTCCTTCTCAGTAACAGGTGATTCACTCAGCTCCCCCTGAGTCACAGCAGTTTGCTCCCCCTGAGATGGAACTTCCTTTTCTTTTACTTCTACCTCTTCAGTTTCTTTCTTAGCTCCAGCTTCAGTTATGTCAGCATTTGGCTCCCCCTGAGCTTCAGCTTCTTTTTCAACATTAGTTTCCTTTTCAACTTCTCTCTCTGCTCTGCTAGCCTCCCCTTGAAAGAGAACTACTTGTTGTGTAGCTTCTCTTGCAATAGAGAGTACATCTGTTATCTGGTCCTCAGTATGTAGCTTTGGTACTAATTCATTCCCAATTGTCTTAAGCAGTGCAAGGCTATCAGATTTTGAAGTAAGAAGGGACTTGTGTGAGAGAGATTTGTGACTTGAGAGCTGCCCTTCATCTAATTTCTCCCCCTTCTTGACCTTCTTAGCCAAGGAGGTTAAGAAAGACTTGGTCACTTTAGAGGAAGAGACAAAGGACTTCAAGCTTTGCACAGAGGCATTGACCCCATCTATTTGGGTTTGCATGTGCATGATGGAGGAGTGAAGTTGGGAGCAGTGTGCATCCAGCATTTCATGAAATTTTTGGGCTGCTGACTGGATACACTGGGTGATGAGAGTTTTAGTGGATGGAGATGGTTCAAGGTGTGTTGGAGTAGGAGATAATGGTGGAGGTGGAGGTGATGAAGGTGGAGAGAGGACTGTATCATTGTGATGAGGTGAGTTTGATGGAGGAGGTAGAGGAATAGAGGAGGGTTGAGCAGGTGTATGTGAAGATGTAGGTAGGATATGAGTTGTGATGGTAGTAGAGACTATTGGTGTGGAGGATGTTGGTAGGGAAGAGATGTCTGTATGTTGAGGAGGAGGGGAAGATGGATGTACAGGAGAATTAGGAGGAGTGGGAGTCCTTTCAGGAATGGTGCCAGGCTTGGGGATTTGCCTGGTCCATTTTGAGAAGAGGGATATGGACATCCTTTTTCTAGGAGGAATGGGAATTCCTTTTGACCTACATAGGTCAGGGAAGGAGTGGAGGAGTACCCGACTCATGATCCTCATATAGGCATTCTCTTTGTGAGAATATTTGTAGCCTATCATTTTTAGTAAGCAGCTGGCCCAGTCAACCTTCTTTTTCAGCACAAGGGCCCCCATGATGTTCAGTTGCTTCTTGGGCACTGCATCATGGGCAGAGATTTTGCATAGTATAACTTTTCCTACTATGTCTGCCAATAGCCTATATTCATCAGAAAAGTCCATTTTCTTCAGGTGGATTGGTCTATCTTTGGTGAATTTCATGGTGATTAACAGACTTTTGATTTCCTCAGGGGTGAGTTCCATAAATTCATCACCTGATAAGGGAATGATGATAGAGATTTATTTAGTTATTTTTAGAAAATAATTTGCTTCCCCTTTTTGATTTGAACAAGGATAGTATTGGTATGTACCTGATGGAAGATCAAAAGTGTCCCTAAGGTGTTCTGCTGAGATTGAGACAAGTGTCTCATAGAGTGTTCCTATGATTTCTCCTTGCTCAGATATCTGAACATGATTCATTAACTCAGTGAGTTCTGTCTCTAGGATTCTGCATCTTGTGGAAATGAGTTTGTCTAAAACAGCTTCAGTGAAGAGAGCTATGATGCTCTTATAGTTTTCGGCGGCGGCTTGGAAGGATTCAAGATCAATATCAAAACCAGAGTTTATCTTGGGAGCCATTTAGGTCAGTGAGAGAGAGGAAGAGATGGCTGGACTGAGAAATGAGAAGGATGAGAGAAGCTCAGGAGTGTGCAGAATTTTAACTGAAGAGTCTATTTAAGTCAGGTGAAACATCGATACGAGACACAACTCGAGTTTTATTCGGTACATCAGTAGATGTGACCGAAAATATTTTAGTATTGCCACCTTTTTCATGAAGTCGACGTTGCGTCGAGTGTAAGTCGACGTATGCGTCGGTATAGTCTGATAGGGTTTCCTATCGACGTATGCGTCGATTAAGAGATCGACGTGACTTTTACTTTGTCTAAAAATTCCAGGTTTTTCTTCAGAGATTATTTCTTCCTAATCCTAAGGTTTTCTAAGTCACCCTTGTACTAATTTTATAAACAGTTGGATTGATTGTGCTAACATTGTTTGGCAGTGTGGCCAATTTTATTACAGATATAACACCTAATTGTCTTTTGATTAAGGAAATTTGAGTTTAGGGAGGGATAGAGATGGTGATTAGGATAGAGTTGTTGATTAGGATAAAAGTTTTGATCAGGATAAAAGGGTCCTGAATGGGGGTTAAGATAGAGAGTTTTTGAAGAATAGCTATGTCCTGTATTTAAGTTGCTCTGAGGTTTTATGCGTCGATATCTATTCGGCGTATGTTGAGAGTTGTGTCGATATGTATTCAACGCTTTCTCTAGATTGCGTTGATCTGGAATCGATGCATGGAAGTAGTTGCGTCGATTGTAAGTCGACGTAATGTTATTCATGCGTCGATTTGAGGTCGAAGAATCTGTGATTGCGTCGAGTATAATCCGACGTACTATCATTCATGCGTCGATATGAAGTCGACGCAATTTTATTTTCACAGATTTTTTTTCCCTTTTTCTGATTGGAGTTTTGTTTCTTTATAACTTGTTTCTTTTGGCATAGTTGCCTTCTCAGAGGTAGTTTGGGAGTCTTCTTCTGAATGGTATGATGACGATTCATTAAAGTGGTTTATCTCTTTGAGGGTGAAGTCTTCTTTATTTTGTGATTCTCCTTCTAAGTTTGTTTATTTGATGAGTTTAGTAAATTTAACAGGGCTCATCCAAGCAGGTTTGGTAGAGGGTATTGAACTAGTTGAAGGATCAGCCCCTAGCCCCAGATTCTTATGTCTGATTGTTTGTTTTTCAGTGATTTCTTTAAGTGTTTGGCTTCTGACTTTTATAGATTCTTCAAAAGCTTTTGCCTGGGATACCTTATTCTTAAGGAGTTGATTTTCTATTTTAGCACTATTTATTTCCTTTTCTGTTTTATAGATTTTACACCTAAGTACATAATTTTTTGAACATGTATCTTCTATTTTTCTCATATTAATTTGTTCTTTTAGATTCTTAATTTCTTGTTTAGCTTTTAGTTGATCTAAACAGAGTCTTTCAAAATCATTTTTAAAATCTTCACAGAGAAAATCTATTTCATCAAAAATGCTTACCTCTCCCTTATCCTCAGATTCCTCTATGAGAATAAGGCTATTTGCTTTTGCTGTTGAAGAGATGCTTCCTTCTGATCCTGTTTCACTCCATGATTCAGCAATACATTCTTCTTCTGTGCTTCCAAGAGCCATTAAGCATAGATCTTCTTGCTTAGACTCTTCATTGTCACTTTTAGATGAAGTGCTGTCTTCAGAATCTCTCACTCCAAGATTCTGCAATGAAGCCACTTTCTTTCTTCTTCCCCTTTTTCTTGAGATCTTTCTTTTTCAGATCTTTCTTTTTCTCAGCATTCTCTGAACATTCTGGAGCAATATGTCCAGTTTTCCTGCATGAATAACAAATAATTTCTTTAGTAGGAGTCTTATCATACCTTGGTTTTGACTCTCTCCTTCTACATCCATCTTTCCTGACCCATTTCTTGAATCTTCTGGCCAGGAGGCTGAATAATTCTTCTTCAGTAACAGAAGTTTCCTCTTCTGTTGCTTTTAATGCAATGTTTCTATCTTTTGAGGAGGTTGGAGTGTTTTCCCTTCTTTCCTTCTCTTCTCTGGTTTTAAGTAGTTGCTCATAGGATTTGAGTTTTCCTAAGAGGGCATCTGTTGAGATTTCCTTTAGTCCTCTAGTATCCCTTATTGCCCATATTCTTGAGTCCCATGAACTTGGAAGACTCATTAGCAATTTGTCATTTATCTCTGTGAGAGAGATCTCTCTATCCAAGCTCCTTAATTGATTGATGATCAGACTGAATCTATCATACATCTCAGATATGCTTTCTTCATGCTTCTTTTGAAAGTTCTCATATTGGGAGATTAATAGAGCCTTTCTATCTTTCCTTTCATCAACACTTCCTTCTACTATCTTTGTAAGAGCCTCCCAGATTTCTTTGGCTGATTCACAGTCAACAACCTTTTGAAAGATTTCATCTGAGAGGGCTGAGACAAGAATGTTCACAGCTTTTGCATCACTTGTTCCTTCCTTCTTCTCTTCAACTGTCCATTCAGCCCTTGGGATAAGTGTTTGAGTCACTTTACCACTTGAGTCCTTTCTATAGGGCTTGGGAGGACCTATCAAAACAATATTAAACAAATCTTCATCAATAGAATTCATATAGATCCTAATTCTTGTTTTCCAAAGTGCAAACTTTTCAAGGTTGCAAATTGGTGGTCTGGTGGAAGCATAATCTTTGATTTGTGCCATAAAAAAAATTAGTTTTTAGATATATATATATATATGAGGTAGGATCTTCTTGATCAAGGAGTTACCCCTTTTTGATCAACATAGCTCTGATACCAATTGAAAGTGCACAGTTAACCACACTAGAATTCTCTAGGGGGGGGGGGGTGAATAGAAATTTAAAAATACTTTGTGCAAAGTTAACAAATATATATGTGTAATAATCACAGATTAAAGCTTCCCACATACACCAATAAGAATTAAGTAAATAAAGAAAAAAATAGCAAAAAAAAAAATCACAGCACAACACAAAGAAATATAGTGGTTCCCCAAACTTTGGGTAGTCACTCTTCTACCCCCTTGGTAGGAATTCACTATCTTGCACTGAGTCTTTTGATAATGAGACTCTTAGAACCAGCCTGAGTCTTTTGATATGGAGACTCTTAGAACCAGCCTGAGTCTTTTGATAAGGAGACTCTTAGAACCTGTACAATTGAATTTTTTGAAGAGAGATTCTAAAAACTCTTTTACACTGTTTGAAAATTGAAATGAAGATAAGAAGAAGAAGTAGAAGAGAAACAATAGAAGCAAGAAAGAATCTTCTTCCTAGCAAGAAGATTAGAAGCACAAGTATAGTGAATTTGAAATCTCTCTTCTATAGTGAGAAGGAGATTGTAGGCCTTTCTCTTTTTAAATGAGAGCTTTCATAAATTGCAGCAGTATGACTTCAGAAGAAGGAAAAGAAGAAGGCTTGTTGTTTGCTTCAGCACACTATCACTTCTCTCAGCTTTTCTCACTTTTCTCTTGGGAGCTTTTCCTCTATTTCAAATGTATGGAGTGGATCACTTCATCTTTTTCTCTACCGAATTTCCTCTTATTTATAGCTATGGTTATTCAACGAATACTATAGGAGAATAATCAATTAGCAGTCAGAGAAATAGTAAGAGAGAAAATATTCCATAATCAATATTTCTGTAGAAGGAAAGAGATCATTCTGATTTCAAATAATATCCATAATAAACTTAATCAATTTAGCTAAGAATCAATTAGAAGGAAAGACTGATTCAGAACGGCTATACAAGAATAATATAATTCCATAAGAATCAGATCTACAGAAAGAAGGAAAGAGATCTGGCGTGTTTTGAATTTGACATAGAAATCGACCTGCGTCGATTACTATTCGACGGAAGCGTCGATTTTAGACTGGCTGGATGTTGAGAGGAGAATATGGAAGGTCCGTCGACTAAGGTGCGTCGACTTCACTAGATACATCGACTAGAAGTCAGAGTTACGTCGACATAGGTTACGTCGAATTCTGTTTAGAGTTACTTTGACTCATTCTGAGAGGAACGTCGACTACACTTCGATGTTGCTCCGACGCAACATCGAGTTCATGTCGACGCTACTCCGACTAGAAGTCCAAGTTGCTCAACTCTACTGTCAAAGTAACACTAGTCGACGTTTCATCAAATAGATATCGAGGCAGAGACCAGAGACTTGTCGAAGGAACTTGAGAAGTCGACGCAGCTTCTACTTCAAACTCGACGCAGAAGGGAATACATGTCAAAGCCATCTAAAGTCGACGCAACGTCGACTTCATCTCGACGCAGTTAATGGAAGTCAGAGTGGATGCTATTCAACTCGACGGGTGCATCTATAAGGAATTGACGCAACGACAACTAGCCGAGTTCAGTCAGAGCACAGAAGAAATCGAAGCAGCTCTTAGATGAACTCGAAGCAACGTCGATAAGAGGTGAAGTTAATTCGACGCTACGTCGAATACAGTCTGTGAAAGTTCAATCTTTAAAGCTGTAATTCTGAGGCTTCTATCATGGCCCACATCTCTTAGACCGTTCTCCAACGGTCTAATAATTGCCTGAAGAAGAAGGAAACATTAAAGAAGGAGAAAAAGGCTTTCTTTGAAGTATACACCTTCTGGTTGGACGGGTCGAGAAGTAATTTAGGAAGGAAAGAGAATGTATATCAAATATACCTTTTCAGGTCTTACCTAACAAGGAAATAAATTCAAAATAGAGATAGGGTATATTAGGATAGAGAAGGAAGAGAAGAACAGAGCAATAATCACAATCAGCCGTCTCTTCTCAACTTAGGGTTTCCTGTCTTCTTCTCCCTCTCTCAGGAACCGTAAAATAGAACTGTGAAAGAGAATAGAAGGCTCTGGTGTTCTTCATCTGATAGAACAAAGAATCTGAACAGCTGCTCTTCACACCATCTTTTGGCAGCCAGATCTCAATCAGCAGAGGAAGAAAGAATCTGAAAATACAAAGCTCCTGCAATCTATTACCATCAAAAGCAAGGGCTAATCAAGATCAGATTTTTTGGAATAACTAAGAGGCTGAATTTCATACAGCCTTCATAAGAATTCTGAGAACAGAATTCCTTTAACCTTCCTTCTTCTCCTTCTCTTTCTATTTACTGTAAACGAGTTTTATTAATCCCTCTTCAAAGGATTCAGTGGTTCAAGATATCCTTATCAAAAGATCTGGTGGTTCATGATCTCCTTATCAAAAGATCATTGGTTCTAAGAGTCTCCTGATCAAAAGACTCAGGCACAGTGATGCATTCCTACCAGGTGGTAGAAGAGAGGACTACCCACATTTTGGGGAACCTCTATAAAATTCATTGTGTCTATGCTGTGATTTTCTGTGCTGTCCAGTCTTTTATTCTGCACTTTATTTCCTGCATTCTTTATTCTGCCTGGATTGTTAAGCATAACTCCTTAGAGTAATTTATTGTCAAACACAGTTAGGATAGAAATATTTTAAGAACTCTATTCAACCCCCTCTAGAGGAATCTCAGAGGCACACTGTGCACTTTCATACAATGAACACCGGGGGCAACCGATCATGTTTTTCTAAGAGAGAAAAACATTGAGGATTGCCAGTCATATGATTCATAGCACCGAAATCAATCAGCCATTTACCTTGAGTGACTACATGGGCACTACCTGAGGACGTGACCACTGGGGATGATTGCTTGGAAGTAGAGGCGAGAGAGTCACCGGTGGGGCGTTGATGTGGAGGCTTGAGCCAACACCGAGCTACAAAGTGGCCAGTCTTCCCACAGTGAGAGCAATGGTACCGGGAAGTTCCACGACCTGCCAGTTCATTGTCAGGCGTGAACAAAAGAGGTCGCGCAAACAAAGAAGACCAGGAGAGGTCGGGAGAGGTCGCGTGATTAGAGGAGGTCGCGTGAAAAAGGAGGCTAGGGGAGGTCCGCGAACAGAGGAGGTCTCGCGAACTAATGCGACAACAAACATGATGCAGAGGTCGCGCGAATAGGAGAATGATCAGAGAATGACCACGTAAACAAAGGAAACCGCACGAACAGAGGAAGAGAAGGAGAGCGATCACAACCAGAAGATCGCCTGCTCTGATACCATGTGCGAACAGAAAAAGGAGACCGCGAAGATGAAAATAATAAAGATTTTTATTTCCTAAAAACTTGTTTATTACAAAGGTATGACCTTTATATAGAATGGATGAGAGAGAGGAGATTACAAACTACTGATGTGGGACTAAACACTATACAAGACAATACACAGGACTAGGCGGTCTCCACATGGAGAGATCTACAGAGGAGAAGCCAGACCACCAGGGAGAGATTGCCAGACTGCCTGGTCTCAACACTGCATCAAACCGCCTGGTCTCGATACTGCATCAGACCGCCTGGGGAGATTGCCAGACCGCCTGGTCTCCAAACTCCAACAGATTTTACATTCCAAAATCTGATTCACTGCCAAACTGCAAAGGAAATGTGGATACACTGATTGTGTATTTGGAGGGCACAACTGAGGTGAGGAATGACAGAAAATCCTTATTAAATCAAGAGTATGAAGCCTTCAAGCAAAGGAAGAAGAACTCCATAGTTGAATGCTATGAAAGGTTCTTCAGGATTGTCAATGGGCCGAGGACCTATGGAAGGGTCTTCATAAATTATGATTTGAATGACAAATTTCTTAGATCCATCAACATGGAATGGGATATGAAGATTTGTGCCATGAGGGAAATAAGGAATCTAGATGAAATCCAACCTCAGAATCTATTTGAGAAGTTTCTCTCCCATGAGCTGCAACTGAAGACCAGAAAAGCTGAGGGGGAGGGCAGCAAGGACAAGTATGTAGCTTTCAAAGCTGAAAGCTCCAGAAGATGCAGAGAAAAACCCCCTCCCATCCAAGGAGAAAGGCTGATACAGAAAACTCAGAGCCATCATCCTCTGAAGATGAGCTAACTGATGGAGCACCCTATTCTCCAAGCAGTTTAAGAAGATGCTGAGGAGAAGGAGACAATGGAAGAACAAGTCTTCCTCTGCAGCTCAAGGATGCCACACAGCTACACTGACAGACAAAGAAGAGACCCCAAAGGGGGAAAATGTGGCTCCAAACAGAACAAACATTTTAATACTGATATTGTTTGCTACTGTTGCAACAAGTCTGGACATGTCATTATTGACTATCCAGTCAAATGAGAAGAAAGAAAGGAAGCTGAAGAGAAAAAGCAGTACAAGGCCAAGAGATCTGAGATATGTCTCCTGGCAAAGAAGAAGAAGAAGAGTTGGAGTGATAGTTACTCTAGCTCTTCAGATTTAGAAGATGAAGAGGCCCTCATTGGGCTGGTTGTTGTTGCTGAAGAAGACATCTACCCAGCTGCCAAAGTGGGCATCAGGGCTCCCCTGTCACTGTCAGACAGTGACAATGAAGATGAAGAATGATGTGGTCTAATGGCCATGTCAGATGAGGAAGATCATGATGAAGCTCATCCTGATGAGGTAATCACTAAGACCCCCCTTTCATTATCTGATTCTGAGTATGAGACTGGTATAGATTCAAATGAATCATCATCACATGTTGAAGAGGGTAAATCTGAATCTGAAAAAGACTTCAATGATATGGTCAACCAATATGGTGCTCTCTTGAAAGCACTCAAGAAGAGAAAGAAGCTTGCTAAGAAGCAAGCTGAGGAAATTGAAACCCCGAAACTTGCTAAGTATGTCTGTGATGAAACAGCTGAAATTCTAACTCACATGAGCAAGAAGATTAGCAAGTTGAGAGGTCTGTCAATAATCCAGGTTGGGACCATAAGCAATAAGAACAAGGTCATTGTGGATCTTGAGAAGAAGCTCCTCAATGAGAGGATGATAGTGGCTACGTTTTCCAAGCCATAGACTATATTGCCTATCATTAATAGCTTTTCTGCCCAATATAGGAGTGGCCTAGGCTATAACAAGGAGGTTGAGGCAAAAAAAGAAATGATGGAAAAGAGAAAGTACAACATACCATCTTCAAAAAGGTGGTCCTTGCATCCAACTAATATGACCATGAAAACATGTATGGTCACTTAAAAAGGGGATGTTCTTCCAGTGGGGCCAGCAATGCTCCTCTCTGGAAAGGAAGGAAAGACCTTGGGTCTAGTGTACTTAAGGCTCCACATGAAGAAATACAAATGAAGCATCATGGGTCATTTGTATTTGGTCCAACAACACCAACACCAGTAGCTAAAGGCAATGGAAAGGCCACTCTGCAAAGGCCTGCCCCTAAGAAGAATCCTGTGGCTGTGCAGTCCATTCCACATCATGCACACAACCACAAGATCCTTCATAAGAATGCAAAGAATGCCAATGTCTTGTTTCCTGAACTTGAGATTACACATCAAACACCCAAAGCTATTCAGAAAAGAAGATATAATAAGTATGAGTGCGTGTGCTATGAAAAGGTAGGTTACTTTGCCTTGGACTATTGGTATAATTTTACTGTACCACAGGCTAAGAGAGTTAGTTCAGTTAGTGCATTTTTCAGTCAAAGTTCTATTGCAACATCTAACAAGAACCAATGACCCAAGGTTGGTTGGGTTCCTAAGGTAAATTAGTTCTTTCTTGCAGGTATGTCCAAAGGCCAATCACATGCCAATATGGTATTTGGACAATGAATGTTCCAGACATATAACTGGAACAAGAAGCCTTCTGAAAGAGTATGCCCCAGTGAAAAATGGACCTAAAGTCATCTTTGGAGGTTCAGATAGAAGGGTTACAAAGGATATGGTATGATCTCCAATAGCGTAGTCTCCTTAACAAAAGTAGCTTATGCAGAGGGGTTGCAACACAACCTTATAAGCATAAGCCAACTATGTGACTTAGGTTATGTGATTGAGTTCCACATGGATAAGTGTCTTATCAAAAAGTCAATTGACTTGGAAACAATCTTATCAGGCACTAGGAGTGAAAATATTTATTGTTTAAATTTCATTTGTTCTACTTCTTCCGTGCATATTTGTCTTGTAGCTAATGAGAAAGAGTTTATTTGTGTGCAATGGCACAAAAGATTAGCTCATCTTAACTACAAAACAATTAGTAAGCTATTCTCTAAGAATCTAGTTAGAGATGCACCTAATTTGAAATGCATTAAAGATGGTCAATATGCCATGCTTGTCAGATGGGCAAGCAAACTAGGACATCCTTTAAGGGCATTGCTCACAAGGATTCTATAAGGTGTTTGTATTTACTGCACATGGATTTTTTTGTCCAATGCCTATTCAAAGTTTAGGAGGGAAGTTATATACTCTTGTGATAGTTAATGATCACTCTAGATTCACATGTGTCTTCTTCCTCAAAAAGAAGTCAGATACTCTTGACATCTTAATGACATTTGTCAAGACCATCCAGAATGAAATGGACTATTTTGTGGTCAAAATGAGAAGTGAACATGGAACAGAATTCCAATTTGGTGCTTTGACAAATTTTTGTCAAGAATAAGGTATCTCACAAGAATTTTCTTCTGCCAGAATCCCACAATAAAATGGGGGTGGCTGAGAGAAAGAACATGACTCTGATTGAGGCTGGGAGAACATTGTTGAGTGACTCCTCATTGCCAGAATATTTCTGGGTTGAGGCTGTCCAAACAACATGTCATGTGCTGAATAGAGCATCAATCACCAAACATCACAAGAAAACTCCCTATGAATTGTTGAGGGGCAGAAAACTCACTGTATCCTACTTTAGAATCTTTGGGAGTAAGTGTTTCATTTTAAATAATGGCAAATCTTATTTAACTAAGTCTGCAGAGAAGAGAAGTAAGGCTATTATTGTTGGATGCAGCTCCCATAGCAGAGCATATAAGGTGTTCAACAAAAATACTGAAGATGAAGAAGAGTCTATATATGTTGTATTTGATTAGAGCAACCTGATCTATAAGGTCCGGTCTAGTTCTTCTAATATAGCAGGTACTCAATTGAAGATGAAAGAGCTTTCTATAGAGGACAAGCCAGCTGCCAACACAACACATGATGCAATAGTCAGAGATGAAGGACAATCATCAGGTGAAACACAAGGAGTTGGTGAAGAAGTGCAACATGAAATTCAACCTGCTGAACAGGAAGCTGAAGGTGGTGCACAGGGAAATGCAGAAAGGCTGCCAATTGCCAGACACCTGAGAGACCATCCCAGAAATCTGATTATTGGAGATGTAAGCCAGGGAGTCACAACCAGGAGCAAAACTCACAATGAAGTTATGTTCCTGAGCTTCCTCTCCTAGGTAGAGCCAAAAAAAATTTAAAGAGATCCATTCTGGATAATGGCTATGCAGGAAGAACTAAATCAGTTCAAAAGATGCAAGGTGTGGAAGTTGGTTCCAAGTCCCAAAAGACAAAATATTATTGGAACAAAATGGGTCTCCAGGAACAAGATTGATGAGAATGGAGTAATTATGAAGAATAATGCAAGACTGGTAGCAAAAGGATATAAACAAGAATAGAGCATTGATTTTGATTTAACTTTTGCCCCAGTGGCAAGACTAGAAGCTATCAGATTATTCCTTGCATATGATACCATAAAGGATTCAAGGTCTACCAAATGGATGTGAAGTCATCCTTCCTGAATGGTGACCTTAAAGAAGAAGTATATGTAGAACAACCATCAGGTTATGTCAATCCAACTTTTCTTGATTATGTTTACTATCTTAGAAAAGCTTAATATGGCTTAACACAAGCCTCAAGGGCTTGGTATGAGACCTTGTCTACCTTCCTTCTTAAGAAAAAATTCTCAAGGGGAAGATAGCCAAGACATTGTTCATAAGGGAAGTAAAGGGAAAGAGTCTCCTAGTCCAAATATATGTTGATGACATCATATTTGGGTCTACATATGATAACATTTGCAATAGGTTTGCTAACCTGATGCCAGGGGAATTTGAGATGAGCAGTATGGGAGAGCTTAAGTATTTCTTAGGCCTCCAGGTGAAACAACCTAAAGATAGAATTTTCATCTCTCAGACTAAGTTTAGCAAGGAGTTAGTCAAGAAATTTGGAATGGAGAGTGGTGATGGCGCAAATCTCGCACACCGCTATAGGCGGTAGCTAGACTGCGGCACGAAACGGCAGTGAACCGGTCGTTGTCAAGTAATAATATGAGGAAGTAAATCCCCAAGTATCGAATCTCTCAAGGAACACAGTAAGGTGGAGTTAACGTTCGAGGAAGGACTTGAGATCGAAGTCCTTTGGGTCGGATGGATGCGGAAACGGGGATTTTGGATTGTGGAAAATAAAGAGAAAATGCTATGACTACTCCTATGCAATGCCGCTATGCAATGCTTTGCTTGGCAGAATGGAGACTAGGCAGGACTTGAGCGCGCTGCGTCGCAAGGGCGGATGGACGAGTAGGCTAACAGAGTGAGGGTCGTAAGCACCTCTTCAACAAGCACGCCACTAGCAATTGCTAGTGCGGCGACGAACGTGACAGTGGGATGAAGGATGGAATGAGGCGCACCTCAAGCAACTCAAACAACAAACATTTCACATAGACATGAAATATATAGAAATACAAACTAGTTTTAAGTGCAACTTCATCTTAATATATAGATCTAACTACATACACACATCAATAAGAGAAGAATAAGGCAAGAAATCGACCGAATCCGAAGTCTCGTTGTAGATTCACGGTTGGAATCGCCGGGTTGTCAATCCGCGTCCAAGCTCGGTCCACAACTACGTCCGGGGTAGAGAGAGCTGTCACTACTCTCCAATGAGCCCGTCTTCTTCGTGTCATGATCCGGTAGAGGTTGCAAACTTCCTCTTGCTTGATGGCGATGGCGGCTAAACCTTCCTTGAAGCTCTTGGATGAAGGAGGAGGCCGAGAGGAAGCTCCGGCTCAAGAATGGCGTGAAGAACAAGCCCGGAGCACCTCCCGATGGTGGGCGGCGATGGAGGGGCAAAATCGGGCGGAACGGCGGAGCTGGGCGAGAAAAACGGCGAAGGATCCCGACCTAAATCGCGAGCAGGACAATTTATAGGCGCTGGAATAAACAGTGCGCATGATCGTTGGCGCACGACCAGTGGTCGTGCGCACTATCATCCTGTGATCGTGCGCCTGCCTGGACGGAGCCTGCAAGGGGAAAAGATTATAAAATACAATGTTCGCACGACCAGTGGCGCACAACCAGTGATCGTGCGCGCTATCGTAAGTGGTCGTGCGATAAGGAAGACAGAACTCAGTTTTCAGGGGTTAAGTGCACACAATCAGTGGCGCACGACCAGTGGTCGTGCACAATAGAACCAGTGATCGTGCGCAGTGTTCCTGTACAGAATTGTATCGGGAACACCTGCACGACTCCTGTTCCAGCATACAACACCAATCTAGCCACTGAAGGTGGCACTTAACAATGCATGAAAACTAATAATGAAGATAAACAAGAAATAACACCAAAACGGGCCTAGAAGTGCACATAGCATGGAATAACAAATATGAGCTAAAATAGGGCTAAAGTGCAGTGCATAGACTAGAAAATCGGCCCAGATGAGTCCATATATGTGTATATAATTGGGACTCATCAAGTGCCTCCACCAAGAAAACTCATATGGGGTCAAATATATCCCTTGACAAGGATGAGAAAGGGAAACCTTTTGATGAGACCTTGTACATATGTAAAATGGCCCCTCCTCTATTTAACTGCAAGTAGACCAGATATCATGAATGCTACATGTGTATGCGCTATGTACCAAGCTTGCCCTAAGGAATCTCATTACTCAGCTGCAAAGAGGATTTTGAGATATCTTAAGGGAACACCAAATCTTGGTCTATGGTACCCTAGGAATAATGATTTTGAACTTGCAGGGTATTCAGATGCAGATTTTGCAAGATGTAAAGAGGATAGGAAGAGTACCTCAGGGACATGCCAATTCCTTGGGAGAAGGCTAATTTCCTGGAGTAGCAAGAAGCAAACAAGTGTTGATATTTCAACAACAGAGTCAGAATACATATCAGCTGGAAGTTGCTGTGCACAACTGCTGTGGATCGAACATCAACTTAAGGATTACAACTTACAGCTAAGTAAACTCATATGTTTTGTGATTCCTCTAGTGCAATTTCAATTGCTAAGAATCCTGCGTCACACAGCAGGACTAAGCACATTGAAATTAGGTATCAATTCATCAGAGAGCATGTAGAAAAAGAAGACATCTACCTTGAGCTTGTCCTCACTGACATACAAGTGGCAAATATCTTTACTAAACCTCTGGATGAAGCAAAGTTCAATTTCTTCAACATTGAGCTGGGCATGCTCAATTTGGAATAACTCCTACTGAGATACCCTTAGTTATTGTTGTTAAAATTTACTTCTAGTAGATGCTAGGTCACTAACAAAGCATGCAGGTTGTTATTGTGAAAGCTGGGAGTGACTTACAGAAGAGGTGTGCATAAGAAAAAGGTCATATCGTTTTGACCATAAAACGATATTGTCTTGATGAATACAATGATATTTTATTACATTACTATATGAAGGCAGGGAAAGAGTAAATAAATGAAGCTGCAAGTGAGGGGGAGCATGATTGACAAAAGTCATATAGATGATGCTGCAAGTGAGGGGTAGCTTGACACTGAGCTCTCTGCTCAAATAGTAGAGGTGATACATAAAATCACTAAGGATGAGGATGCTACCCACAATGGGTTAGCAGTCCAAGAGGGCCTATCTAATGCTCCTGAGGAGATGAGCCGTTGGTGTCTGAAGCTCAACTCAAGTCAATTTGCAGAAAGACCTATCTGAAGAACCCTAAAGGGGAGAGGAGTTCAATGATGAAGGCCAGTGCTGCTCTTGCCACATCCACAAGGCAATGGGAATATTCTACTCTCTGCACTTACTATCATTATTATGCTTTATCATTATTGAAAGAACGGTTTGGTGTATGTCTAAATCACCTAGAGGGGGGGGGGGGGGTGAATATGTTTGTGCTACTTTTTTTGTGTTCTTTTGAGTTAATGCAGCAGATATAAAATTAACAAGCACAAGCACAACACAAACATCAGATCTATAATGGTTCCTCAAACTTGGGTACGTCCACTTTCCCCTCGGCTTATCTAGCACTATGCTAGCCTCTGCCTACTCCACCAAAACCTCAGATCACAAAGGATCCTACAAGCTTAGAGCCATATCTCCTACAAACTTATGCCCTCAAGCCCTACAAACTCAGGACCTCAAGCCTTACAAACCCAGGCCCTCAAGCCCTACAAACTCAGGCCCCTCAAGCCCTACAAACTCAGGCTCTCAAGCCCTACAGCTCAGACCCTCAATCCCTACAAACTCAGATATGTATCAGATCCTATAACTCAGGCCCTCAAGCCCTACAAACTCAGATCTATTTTAGATCCTACATCCCAGGATTGTAAAATCCCTACAGAGAGTAAATGAAAAGTTCTTCTTTAGCCTGATGAAAATTGGCTTCTGGACTTGAAGAGAATGGAATAGATTTTATCTTGCTGGACGCAGATTTCTCTTCAATCTTTTCTTCAGTCTGGAACAATCCTTATCAGTCAATGTTGCTAGACTGAGACTTGGAGAACACAAAGTAAGATCGTTTCATTCTCGAGTAGTTTTTCCTTCTTCACAGTCGTTTTTACTGTTTGATTGATTTGCGTATTTTGTGCGGTAGTTCACTTCATAATTAGGGCAGACATTGATCCCTTTTATAAGACTGAGGGACTGTCTAATGGTCTACTCAGACGTCCTTTAAGTGTCAGAGGCCCATTCTTTAACGACATGTACTGATTGGACCATCAGGCGGTGGTATTAAATGCAGTCAGCGCATTTTGAATTATCTTGATTTGTCTCGACGATATTAGAAACATCTCGACTATACTGGCCACATATCAACAACAGAGCTTGCCGTCACACCGATCCATCTTGGACTTAGACAAATCTTACAGTCTTCTTAAATCTTCTTCAGAGAGGGATATCTTGACGATATGAGATATCTCAGCTATTCTTGCACTCACGACGACATAAAGTCATCTCAGTGATGTCGTCGTGAACATCTTATCGACTTGAGGTCTTCTCGACGATGTCGTTGAAATCATCCCATCTTACTAACGATATCATCTTGTTCATTCTAACTTCTCGTCGATATCGTCTTGATCATCTTTACAATAAGCACCACTTCTGTTACAATCTGTCTTCATGAGTTCTGCCTTAGTCTTCTCGACGATAAGGCTCCTTTACGACGATGTCATCAACTTAGCCAATTACTTTCACTTAAGTCTTCTGGAGAGCTTCATCATATAAGACTTCACAATGATATCGTAGTGTGATTCTTGTTGACACGATGATATTGTGACTTGTTCAATTCTTTTGATGCTTCACTTGAATATGTGACAAGATTAACATAGTCTAGGACTTAAGTCATCATGGTGCTATGACAATGAAGGATTACATTGTCATAACTATGCTTGGTGACAATAAGCCTATACACAAGTCATTCTTGCACTTAGCTTTCACTGAAATGATAAACTAGATGTGTAATCAAATACAAAGTGAAGTTCTCTTGAATTGGTGACTTCTTTAAATCAGGAAGTATGAGGGCAAGATTCCCAACAATTATTGTGCCTTATCATTGACTAGGTTATGACATCTTCAAATAGGGGGAGATTGTTGGGAACATTGCCCACAATATTCCAGATTTGGAGAAATCCCTAAGTCAATGATAAGTATAATTTGTATTTGATTTATATTTAATGTCACATGAGCAGGTTAGGACATCATACATCCTAGTATAATGTCTTAAGATCAAACAAAACTGTCTAAGACATATATCGTCGTGTCAACAAGGTACACATAGCGATATCATTGTGATAACTCGCAGAAGGTAGCAGAAGAAGTCAAGTCAAATATCAACATGATAATAAGAAGAACACGACGATATCGTCGTGTCAACAAGGTACACACGATGATATCATTATGAGAACTCAAAGAGAGTAGCTAAGGAATATATCATCGTGTCAACAAGGTACACACGGCGATATCGTTGTGAGGACTCAAGGAGAATTTGCCAAGGCATATATCATCGTGACAACAAGCATCACACGACGATATCATTGAGAGAACTAAGAAAAAGTATGCTAAGGAATATATCATCTTGTTAACAAGGTACACATGATGATATCGTCATGAGAACTCAAGAACATTCAGCTAAGGCAGTGTCGTTGTGAGGACTCAAGAAAAGATAACTAAGGCATATATCGTCATGACAATAAGGCGCACACGACGATGTCGTTGAATGAACTAAAGAAAGATTGCTATGTCATTTATCATCATGTCAGCTATCTTCACACGACGATATCGTCTTATCAAGATTAGAAGGTGGGATTTCAAATCGATGGAAGCGACAAAAGAAAATGTCAAATGAATCATGTCTGAAAAGTGGTCTGAGAAAAAAAACTTTCCAGACCTTGACAATTAGAAGAATTAGTGATATAAAAAGATAAGAGAGGGTCGGCTAACCCTAACCTTTGAGCATATATCGTTGAGAAATCAAAAGCAGAATTTCTTTGCCAACCGCTAAAAAGCAATAGAACAGTAAAAATAATTTTTCTCAAAGGAAGAAGAACAAGAACAAGAAGAAGTCAAGTTTCAATAAGAAAGCTCTCACTCTTGAGAGCAAGAAGACTTCTTCATTCAAGAAAGCTCAGCATATTGATCCTAATTAGAAAGCTCATCAATTGGAGATCCCGTGTTGCTGCAAAAGAAAAGGCTTTCTACTCCAGAAAGACCCAGAGAGGGCTTTCTATTCAGAAAGGCCTAAGAAGACTAAATCTACTCAAAGCTCTATCTTTCAGAGTTTAAATCTATAAAATCTTCTTCTAATCATCTATTGTAGGATCTCTTTGAGATCTGAGTTGTATGGTTGTGCTGACAGCCTGAGTGTAGGGCTTGTAAGAAGGCCAGAGTTGTAGGACTTTGCTGAAAGTCTGAGGTAGGGTCTGCGAAGACCTGAGCTGTAGGATTTCTGAGGAAATCTGAGTTGTAGGATTTCAAAGGTATTCTGAGTTGTAGGATCCATGCTGGGGATCTGAGCTGTAAGAGTGCTTGCACTCTGAGGTAGAGTTGTAGCTGCCACCTGAGGTAGGATTCCAAGAGGGAATCTTAGGTATGGGACTTGCTGAGTTCCTGAGTTGTATGTTCAGATTGATCTAAGTTTTTTGAGGAGTTGGCCAAGTCTAGCACACTACTAGATAGGTGAAGGGGTACAATGGAGTACCCATCATCTGGGGAACCACTATATATCATTTTGTGCTTTCTATGTTGTGCTTTTTGTCTTTATATCTCTGCTAAAACCGCCAACAACTTAAAAAAACTAAAATATCTTAAAGCACCTATTCACCCCCCTCCAGGTGATTAGACTACAGATCAAACTTTCACCTGCCTTTTCCCAATTGCTATTAATACCCCCATCCACCGTCGACTCCGCTCTCTTGAACTTTTCCTCCCAATCCTTCTTCGTGTTCTCGCTCCCTCACCTCGCTCTTTCTGAAAAAATGACAAAAAGGAAGGCTGGCGAGTCCGAATCTGAGTGTCGTATGAAATGCGTGGAGAACTTTCGCCAGAACCAATTCCCTGAAGGGAAAGTGTCAGAGGCCGAATATCTCGCTTTCAAATCAGCATATGTGCTAACGGAGTATTCCGCTCGCTGCCCCTCGGCTGGCGAGGCCATAAGAACTACCTACCCCAACGAGCTGGCCTTTCTGCTCACCCATTTCTAGGCGGGGCTCCGTCTCCCCCTTTGGCCCGAAGTAAAACAAATCTTCAAATGCTTTGAGCTCATCCCCGCGAAGATCAACTCCAATGCGATCACCATGCTGGTCACATTCGCCTATTTTATGCGCGAGGAGAGGGTAGAATTTAGCTTAACCATTTTCCAAAAGCTTTTTACCTTCAGGGCGACCGTGGACATTGTCTCTTTCCTCATGGGCTCACAACTGAAGGTGCACCAGATGGCAAACAAGGTGCACCAGATGGCAAACAAGGTGCACCATTGGAATAACAAGTTTGTCATCACCCGGGATGACTTCGCTCCGCTGTCATACTCGCCAGTACAGAAGACCGAGGTGATCTACTGCACACCTCATGTAGATGGCGAGGCGGCTCTCCTCGCTGACTACTTCATGAAGAATAAATTTGAGGTGTCCTATCTCCGGCGCCACCTCAACCAACTCGCTCCAGTTTTTCCTGGTGAAGGTATACCAGAACTTCACTGCTCTTCATACTGATTTCTGCTTGTGTATTTACCCTTGGAGTCACCCGCAGGCTAGTGAGCGGTCCCCGTCCACCATCCTTACATGACCGGGGGTGATCTGAGCGCCCTAATGAAAGCGACGTCAACAGCGGCGGCTGCCTGTGCCCCCACCATGAGCCTGCCTACAGTGAGTGTGGATAAGGGAAAGGGCAGGATCATCGATCTCGACTCTCCCACGTCATCCTCACGGATGATCAGAAGTCCGCGAGGCGAGTGCGAGAGGTCCCTGCCGAGTGGGCTGCTTCTGAGACCGCGACCAAAGAAATTGCGGATTTGGAAAATTCATATGCCCTAGGCAGGCATCCCAACTTTAAGATGGAGCAGAAGGCCTCGGGCCCCACAGGATACCCTCAGCTATCCTGGGATGATTCTGTGAGCAGGGTCTCCATATCCACCCTTCAACCCTCCTGAGCGGAAGGCGATGGGGTTGGCGAGTGCGCCTTCAGCCTCCTTTACGGGTTGTACGGTCATGATGACATCTAGGCTTTAAGGGGATGAATTTATGCGAGCTCGCTCGTCAAAGCGCCTCGACGTCCCTCTTCTCTCTCCAACTTTCTCCCGCGACCGCGCGGCGTGGCCTCGCCATCAGCTGGGAGCACGCACATTGTGAGGACGCCATCCATTTGGCGGAGGATCGGGCCGAGGATTCTGAAACTCGGCTTAAGCTCATTGAGCGACTCCTGGCGTAGTCCACCAGTGTCCCGGTATGATATTCCACCTCATTCTACTCGATAGTTGAACTCAGTAATCCAATGCTTACGACTTGGACGTTTTGAACTTTAGGGTCCAGACGTCGTCGATCGGCTGACCGATTGGGTTCGCAAACTGGAGCAGGAGAAACCTTACTTGCGGATGCAGCTCTCCGCAACAGTTGAGGGAGCGTGAGCCAGGGAGCCCGACAAGTCCTCCTCCCTAGGTGCGAAGACCCTCCATTTCACCCCACGCGAGGTAGAAAGTGCTCGCCGAAAGATAGCTGCACAAACTGCTGAGCACATGCTGGAGAACCTTCACAGGCTCAAAGCCCTGCAGGACTTTTGGGGCAACGTGACGACTAATATGCTCATCCCGTAAGCCTTTCTCCTGTCCCTGGGATCCTCGCTGTCCGATGAAGGAGTCTACTTGCTAGCTCTAGATGGCGAGGAGCGCGAGGTTTCTCGAGTCCCCGAGACTCCCCCAACTTGAACGATGTTCCTTTCTCCCCTTTTATTCCTTTTTCCTCTTGGTGCGCATTTTGTAAATGGTGAGTCCCTAATTTTTGCAATTATTTTAACAGGAAATGAGGGAGTTTTTACACATTACTTTCTGTTTTCTTACTCTGCCATGCACATTCTTGTCCTGCCAAGCTTACAGGACATGGTTGGAGTTTTTACTCCCCTGGTACTCGTTCGCCTCGACCGCTCGCTGAGAAGCGTTATACTTATTTAAATTATAGGTCCCAATTAGGAGTACTCGCTCGCCTCGACCGCTCACTGAGAGGCATCAAGAAGCCTGGTCAGTGGCTCTCTTCTCGGGTCTTTAACCAAAGCATACTTCTTTCGACTGTCGCCCGAGTGAGGGGACTACCCTACCGACTTGTGGGAGCCCGGTCATCAGTATCTTCTCCGGGGCTTAACCAAAACCAACTTTTTTCCACTCCCGCCCGAGTGAGGGGCCTGCCCTGCCGACTTGTGGGAGCTCGATCAACGGTATCTTCTCGGGGGTTTTCTAACCAAAACTGACTTTTTTCCACTGCCGCCCGAGTGAGGGGCCTGGCCTGCTGGCTTATGGGAGTCCGGTCAGCGGTATCTTCTCGGGGGTTTCCAACCAAAATGACTTTTTTTCCACTGCCGCCCGAGTGAGGGTTCTGCCCTGCCGGCTTGTGGTAGCCCGGTCAACGGTATCTTTTCGGAGGCCTCCAACCAAAAGCAACTTTTTTCCACTGCTGCCCAAGTGAGTGGCCTGCCCTACCGACTTGTGGGAGCCCGGTCAGTAGTATCGTCTTCGGAGCTTCCAACCAAAACCAACTTTTTTTCACTACTGCCCAAGTGAGGGTTCTGCCCTGCCAGCTTGTGGGAGCCTGGTCAGCGGTATCTTCTCGGAGGTTTCCAGCCAAAACCAACTTTTTTCCACTGCCGCTCGTGTGAGGGGTCTGCCCTACCGGCTTATGGGATCCCGGTCAGCGGCATCTTCTCGGGGGCTTCCAGCAAAAAACTATCTTTTTTTCTTCCAACTAGCCTAAAACTTCCGATTCATGGTACCCTGTCCGGGCAGGGTAGAAGTACATTCATCACAAAACAAATCTACCAAGATAAGAATTTTATTATTAACTATGGATAAAAATGATTCAAGTTGTCACCACTCCAGGTGTTGCTAAGGGGGGCTCCCTTAGCATTCTAGAGGTGATACTCTCCTGACTTCAACGCTTCTGAAATCACATAGGGGCCCTCCTAGTTGGGGTGGAGTTTTCCAACTGTCAATGACCTCCGCGCGACGTCGACCTTTTTGAGGATGAGATCCTCCTTTACAAACTGCTTGATTCTAATACATTTGTCGAAGTACCTTGCCATCATGTTCTTGACCTCTTCCTGGAGAATGGTTGTCAGGTCTCGGAGTTCCTCCACTAGGTCGAGCGAGAGCCGCTGCTCCTCCTCATTCTCCACCCTCCACTCACCGTCCCCTTCCTCTGCAACCACGACTCGAGGGGATCGCACTTCGAACTCCACCCACAACACGACCTCGGAGCCGCGAGAGAGTTTAGAAGGAGTTTCTGCCGTAGTCATGTTGGGTGTAGTTCTTAAGGCCAAAAAGACTAAGGGGAGCTACTCCATCCAGTTTCCCTTCACGTTCTCTACTTTTTTCTTTAACAGATTGACGATAGTCTTGTTTGCAGCCTATACCAATCCATTGCTCCAAGGGTGATGGACGGAGGCGGAGCGGAGATCAATGCTTAACTGGCCGAAATGCTAGTGAGATCCTCGCTAACGAACTGCGGCCCGTTGTCCGTTACTATCATGAGGGGGAGTCCATACCTGCAAATTATCTCCCCCCAAATGAATTTTTTTATTACCTGCGAGGTCATTTTTGCCAATGCCTTGACCTCCAGCCCCTTGTAGAAATATTCAATCATGACTAGGAAGAACCTCCTCTGCCCGCTGGCATGAGGGAACGGACCACCAAGTCCATCCCCCAAATGGAGAAGGGCCAGGGCACCATGATAGCTCCGAGCCTCTACACGGGTTGAAGTTGGAGCGGTGCGAAGAGCTGGCATTTATGATACTTCTTCGCATACTCCATGGTGTCTTTGTGGATTGTTGGCCAGAAATACCAATGCCTCAACACTCTCTTATCCAGAGTCTGACTCCCAGAATGGTTGTCGCATTCCCCCGAGTGGATCTCTTCCAGCACCCTTGGGAATCTTCCTCCGACACACACCTCACCAAGAGTCTGGTTAAAGTCTTCTGAAACAAGCTCCCCTCATGCAAAAGGTAGTAGGCATATTTATACTTGAACTGCCTCTTGTCTGAGACATTCTCTAGGAATTTGGCCGACGTTAGAAAGGAAGTAATAGGGTCCATCCACGAGGGATTCTGATCGATCTCCATCATTTCTCCTTCCTCGATGGAGGGTCAGAATAATTAGATCACTGTCCCCCATCATAGGGATCATACTTCACTAATCGATCCGCTTGGGCGTTCTCTTCTCTTGACACATGCTGGATAGAAAAAGTGCAAAACCACCCGTTGAGACCCTTGACCTTCGACAGGTACTTCTAGAGAGTTGGCTAGCTGGTCTCGAATTCTCCCAGAACCTGGGAGGCCACTACCATTGAATCCGTGAAGACCTTCACATCCTGGATCACCAGTTCCCTTGCCAGTCGGAGCCCGACCACCACTGCTTTGTACTCGGCTTGGTTGTTTGTGATAGGGAAGAGAATGTCGATTGCCTTCTCAATCCTTGTCCATTGCGGGCTTACCAAAATGACTCCTCTTCTGAGGGAGTGCCTTCCTGACACCCCATTTGCGAAAAGTTCTCATGCCACCGACTTGGGGAATCCTGAAACCTCCATCTCGGTTACATACTCCGCCAGGAAGTCAGCTACCGCATCCTCCTTCATCGATAGCTGAGGAGCGAAAGTAATATCAAACTCGCTAAGCTCCACTGACCATTTTACGTCTTCCCCGAGTGCTCAACCCCTTCCATGACATGGCGTTGGGGATGATTGATGCGCAGACCGCAAGTGGACCGGTCACTCAAGTAATAAAAATGGGAGCAAGTCCCCAAGTATCGATCTCTCGAGGAGTGCAGGTAAGGAGTGTGAGTTCACTATTCAGAAGAATAATTGAAAGAGTGAAACAAACCAAACAGGGGGTTTTGTGATTGTGTTTTTACGCTACAAACAGGAAATAAAATGCGGGTCGCCGTCACCGCGTCGCTTGGATGGATTACCCAAATGGGTAATATGGTGTGGATGGAAGAACAATGAGGGTTGCAATCACCTCTTCACTAAGCACGCTCCTAGCAATATCTAGGACGACACAAACCCACAACAAGCAGCAAGGAGGAAAATAAACTAGGTGCACCACGGAAGTAAAAACCGCAAAATCAAGCACAAAGGCATGATTAATAAAACTAAGCACAGTGGATTTTTACACATCGTAACTGCATTCCACAAGTTCATAAACCATACTACAACAAAGGAAGGAGGGAAGAAATACAACCGAGCACACGAAGGCTTGCCGGGATTCGCGGCCGGACTCAAAGCTTGTCAGTCCTTGTCCAAGCTCGGTCCACAGTTGACGTCCGGGGTACGAAGATGATTTGTCAATTCCTTCTAATGAGCCCATCTTCTTCGCTGATCTATGGTGGCAGTAATCTCGCCGGAGAATTTCCAAGTGGCAGCGATAAGTATACTGAAACTGAACTTGAGAGCTAGCTATGATGGTGGTGGCCGTAGATGAAGTCTTAGGCGAAGATTTGCGATGGAATGATGGTCGGATCATCTCTCCCAAGGTAGAGCTCACAAGGGGCGAAAACTCAGAGCTTTTCTGGCTCCTCCCTCTGTCTACAATCATCGATCCCCAAGGTCGGAATTTTTGCGCGCTTAAATAGGGGCGTTAATTTTAATAAACGCATGATCAAAATGCACGACCGTGCGTTTTGGACCGTGTGATTTACAGACATAACCGGCGCCTAGAGCTACAGGAAGGCCGTGCATTTTTGTTCACGCACGAGCTGAATGCTCGTGCGTGACAAAAAACGCACGGGGTGGGGCAAGCCTCAGATTTTGCCAGCATCCAGGTGGGTCGTGTGTTTTCCTTCTCGTATGATTGGATTCAATCGTGCGTTAAGGAAGATGCACGATGAACATCATCACACACAGCGCTGAGTAGATCGCATGATCGCTTCGATCGTGCGTTAACAATAATCGTACGGTCGTGTGATTTACCCAGACTGCAATGCTCAGCTCATGGGCATGATCCACCTGTACACAATCAAAACCAAAGCTTCAACCACACAAGAAGCAAGACTAGCATCCAAAATAATAGCAAGACAGGCATGGGGAGCCCCCAAGGCATACCCCCGGCACAAAATGCGCAATTGCACACCTTGATGGGCGATAACAGTGCATTAAGTGTACAATCCTAACAAAGATAAATATGAGTGATTTACAACTAAAAGTGTAGTGCACGAGTGAGAAAATAGGCCCACATGAGTCCAAAAAATCCTATATAATCGGGACTCATTACACTCCCAGACATAACCATTTGCGCGTCCAGAGCAAATCGTCTCTCCGTGAACGACAAAAAAAACTAGCTGGCTTAGTAATTACAACATAGAGTACTACGAGAAATCAAATACTCACGCCTGCAGAAAATATAGTAGGCAAACTTTGTAACTATACTACGTAATTTATATATTTCGCAAAGCATATTAAAATATTATTTTTACTCAAAAGCCGAATTGAGGTGAATCAATCAGTCACGCAGAGGGAGGAAAGCAAACGAGCCACTCAGTGGCGCATTGCCAAAGACCGAGGCTCAGGACCACTGCCAAAAGAATCCACCAATGTCGGGGCCATATGCTTGCCCGCTCACACTCTCTCCATGGCGCTAGCATGACTCAAGCACGAATCTGTAGGACTTAAGGATAAAAATGATGCTTGGGTTTAGGTAAGGTAAACGAGTGATAAAAAGGATGGCTCACGCACTAAACCCACCGAGCATGCACACAAAGATCTCATCAACCCCAAAAACATGCGCGAGTGCACCGCACCCCTAGACTTAGATTTGACTATATGGGTGCGTGCACTGCCCACTCCAAACAACAATAAAAATGAGATTAACAATTAAACTATTTCTTTTCCACAAATTTGTTTTCACGCCTTTTTCTTCTCTTTCAAAAATTCTTCACTTAAACATCATTTTTTTCTCTCTTTTTTTTTCAAATCAACAAATAAGCAATAAGCATAGCCACAATTTCTTAAAAATAGTAGGTCACCTCATCACAACACCACAAAAATAAACACAGAGTGCAAAATAAGGCTCTTAATGAGCATGCGACTAGGTTAAACTTTTAGGCTTTAACGAGATGGAAGTGGAGCTGAATCAGGAAAATGGGTAGGCACAAAGGGGATAACATGGGTAGACGCTAGGAATGAAACAAAGCTCAACCGGGCCAAAATAATGGCCTACATCACGCTCGCGCTCGACTAACCAAGCACCAATGCTTCGAGAATTGCTTTGGGTAAGTTCTTAGCCACCGAGAGAGATGATCCATCCTCTCGACTCGAGCAGTACGAGACTAGTGACGGCTACACACCTTCAAATGCTACCGTTTGATTCCACCTAATTCATCGCTTTTGAGTAATATAAACAATGTTTACGCTAATAGAAATAATATAATGTCACGAGTATATCGAAAAAGTAAGCCTACATTATTTCTACACAGTACATGAGCACTCGATTAGGAGCACTGCGCGAGTTTCGTATTACTCTATCTCAGAATCCTAAGCCAGCATCGCTATTTTACCGTATGCACAAAAGAAGAATAACCACTCAGGACACGTAAACGATTAAGTGCACGCTAAGGTGGGTTCTTGGTGTGCAAAGAAATGACCTAAGAATAATAATTTAACCTTCTAGTATGCTGTGCTTTGAGTGAGTGCACAGGTACACGCATCGCACTCCCAACCCCCAGACTTAAATGAAGAGCAGGATAAATAAATATATATTAAACACGAGATTAATAAGAGGATGAAGGAGGAAGCGTTACCCATGCTCAGAAATGAACATACCAGAAGATTGGCGTTTATACTGCGAAGGAAATCCAAGTCCGCCACCAAAAGATCACCACCCTACAAAAAGGATGCACCAAGCAATAACAGAAATAATATAATATAGCATTAACGGATTAGAAAAAGCAACACAATCAAAATTGGGTTGTCTCCCACCAGCGCTTTTGTTTACCGTCCTTAAGCTGGACTAAATACATGTATTATGCAGTTTTAATAAGTGTCTAAGCATAAAGGGAAAACTAATAAATCCTAATTATTACATGCATGCCAAAATGATCAACTGTAAGTTGATTTAAAGTAGTAACTGAAAATAAAAGAAATGGGTCTAAAGACCCAACAGCAGCAGTCAAGAAGATCGGAATCTTTCCATCTCCAAATTTTATCTTTCTATATCCTCTTCCTCTCCTCCATTCGGTGGTCATGGATGAAGTAGCGTTTACCACCCTGAACCCAGTCTTTCAACGAAAATGCATGCAATGATGATGAGGTGGAATAGGTGATTGATTTCATCATTGCCATATGTTTTCCTTTCTAAAACTGCCACTCAAAATTACCCAAAAATGGGTCCAAATATTCATGCTCCTGCAGGGGGATATACGAAATATCAGAAATTAAAGCAGGTGGGGAAGCAGGAAGGTTAAACGTATCAATATCAGCATTATAAGAATTGTGATCAAGAATTAAACTGGACGAAGAACTAAAAGATTCAACTAAAAAAGGAGTGGTCCCGGTCTCACTCCCCATGGGCAGAGAAATGTCGTCGTCATCTTTGATAGCGCTGCAAGGCTCAGTGGAATCCACAACAGCCTTACCCAAGATTTGGACGTCTTCCACTGGTGATGCGAAAAAATTATCATCAGCTAGAAAGTTGTCCTCCTCCATTAGATACGGCACGACAACAGGATCACACACCTCAATTTGCGGCGCATTTTCAGCAATTTCGACAGATTCGGCCATGGTACTATGCATAGAAGGAGAAACTATGCTTGGACAACAATCAAGCATGGGTTCATCAAAAGTAATTAAATTTGCACACAGAGATGAATGTATCGTGGGGGAAGTCTCCGACATATCGGCGCAAGCATCCACCACAGCCTTGGTATGCACATCTGAGTCATTCCCTTCAACATGTGAAGGTGACACGATCACAGAACCAGAGGTAGAAGGTGCACAACCAGAAGCAGGAATCAGGACAATCTGGATGTCCAGCTCATCATCCTCCTCCAGATCACGTAAATAAAGAGCACAATCCTTCAACATGGGCTACGTGCTCCGACAGTACAAACATGTTCTCCCATTACTTAGCGGTCCTAGTGGGCCGGAGAAAAATGAGAAAAGGGAATGTGTGAAGACGACGAATGACCAAGTGTCCTTGGCTCGGTATGTGATGAATTGTAGGAGTATAATGCGTCATATACTGAGGTAGTAGATTCTTGCCCATTATTTCCTGACGGACATTCATACGTTGCATGCAAACTACTCTGGCACTTGCTGCAGCGAAAATTGAATTCAGCCCACATAGTGCATAAGAATTAATTACAAGATTTTCCAATGCAACATACCAAACCCAGTTATTACTGAAAAAGGAAAAACATGATGAAAATAGCAATTGACACAAAAACACTTAAACAAACAATCACTTCCACTGAAATAAGAAAAACACACACCACAAATGCACTCCCCGGCAACGACGACAAAAACTTGATGCGTAAAACGGCAAGTGCAACGGTCGCTCAAGTAATAAAAATGGGAGAAAATCCCCAATCAAGCATCTGCTAACCACCATTAAGTTTTCAAAGGATAAACCAATCCATCTAAAGAAAATAGACTTTTCTGAGGAGTACAGACTGCTAGCAGATATAGTAGGAAAAATCCTGCTGTGCAAGACCTCAGCCCATGATGCAGTGCCCAAGCAGCAATTGAATATCATGGGGGCCCTGGTGCTGAAGAAGAAGGTGGACTGGGCCACATGCCTGCTCAAGATGATAAGCTCTAAATACTCACACAAAGAAAATGCATATATGAGGATTATGAGTCAAGTACTAAACTGCTTCTTACCCTCTTCTCAGACGAGGACCGAGCTCACCGCTTCGGATCCTACCCCTAGATTGAGGAGCATGTCTTCTCCTTCTCTTGGCCCCTGGAACATGTCAGTTGGTTCTTCAAGGCCTGGAAAGCAGACTCGCACTCTGACGACCACTCAAAATTTTGACTCCCCCGCAAAGCCTTGAAGAAGGGTGAGCACCTCTCCCATACCCTAGAAAGGAACCTGCTCAACCCGGCCAACATACCCGTCAACCTTTAAACCTCCTTAGCACTTCTTGGCGACTTTAGATCTAGGATGGACTTAACTTTATTTGGATTGGGCTGACCCCCAACGGGGCGAGAAAATGATTGAGAAACTTCCCTCGACTTGCCCCGAAAACACACTTCGAGGGGTTATGTCTCATCTAAAATTTTCGGAGTTTGGATAAAGTTTCCACCAGGTCCCGCAAGTGAGATCCCACGTGCCTACTCGTCACCATCAAGTTATCTACATAGACTTCCAGGTTTCTACCTTTATATTCTTTAAAGACTCGATCCATCATTCTTTGATGGGTCATACCGGCGTTCCTTAGCCTGAAGGGCATCATTAAATAACAATAGCACATGTCATCCGTGATGAAGGAAACATCCTTGACATCCGGCGGGTGCATTCAGATTTGATGGTAACCGAAAAAAGAATCTAAAAGCTCATTACAGGGAAACCAACGACTGAATCTACCAGTGCATCGAGGCAAAGGATAACAATCCTTGGGGCATGCTTTATTCAATAGAGAGAAATCTACGCACATTCTCCATCTCCCATCCCACTTCTTCACCATTAATACATTGGAGACCCAGCCCGAATACTGGATCTCCTCTACGAAACCTACCTCCAGCAGTTTCCCTACTTCTTCTCTGATTGGCTCGGCAAAGGTGGTCGACATGGCTCTTTTCTTCTAGCGGACGGGGAGGACGCTTGAGTCGAGGTTAAGGTGGTGGCATGCCACATCTGCATCGATGCTTGACATATCTGCCACGATCTAGACAAAGAGGTCAATGTTTTGCTGGATACACCCTCAGACCCTTTCCCGGTTCTCCTTGCTCAGACCCCTGCTCCCATTGTCTACTATGATTCAGGAGACCGTGAAGATATCGATCACTGCCTGGATTACTAGTGCATCGCAGAATGGGTCCTCATGAGCCGACATGTCCTTTGCCGAGAAGGTGATCTTCTAACCTGGGGGTGGGGATCAGGAGATCGAAGCAACACTCTGATGGTAGATAGCGTGGAGACTCCCCTTACGGGTGGCCTCGATCCCTACCCCCTCTCATGAATCACTACAATCCTGCCCTGGGTCCCCATATCAGCCCGTTCTTCACACTGATCCTCCTCTTCCTCCCTTGCTCCTGTCCCTTCCAGTAACAATTATTGTCCCCCCACTGGTTCCCTTCTTTCTTCCCTAATCTTCAGAAACATAGGGCAGGTGGACATTGCGCAATCTTCCTCATGATGGAAGCCACAATATGGAAACACCATCCTCCCTCTCCCTCCTCTTATGAGATGGTTCCTTCTCCCCCATTTTGCGACCGATTGCCAAGGCCTGCTGGGGCGGGGGCTGAAATGCCCTCGGGCCTTGTCTCCATCCCGGAGGGTTAAACTTCCCTTGTCCTCCTTAGAAGTTCCCTCCCCAGGAAGTAGCCTCTTCCCTGGCCTTGAAGGGGCCCTACTGGCAACCTCCATATTAGCTGGTTGACCGGTGGTTAGAATCTCCACCATGGATCAAGGCCTTGAAGGGGCCCTCCTGGCGAACTCCAGATTGACTGGTTGACCAGCGGTTAGAATCTCTACCGTGGATCCTATCCCCGGGGGGGTCCTTCGAACTACTGCCTCCTTGGATTCCCCCTCTTCTTCATTCCCTGCTCCTAGGTTCTTCCCTGCACCTTCCCTTCTTCTTCTTCTTCTTCTTCAGTCCACTTGGTCAACTTCATCATGAACTCATGGTTGGTCGCCTCAGTTTCAATCTCTCATTCTGCTCGCTCCATTAGATCCTCAAAAGATAGGGGAGGGTCCCGGACTAGTCACATTCTGAACAACCCCGCCGCAGTCCGATGGTGAAGGCTAGCTGCAAGGTGTGCCCTGGCACCTCGTGTACAAGGATGACCTCTTCTTGGAATCGATCCACATAACTTCTTAAAGACTCCTCCGTCCCTTATCGAATCAAGATGAGATCCTCGGCCCCCTTCCTCCTCTTCTTTGACGTGGAGAACCTCAACAGGAAACTCTAGTGCAGATATTCAAAACTGTAGATGGTCCCTGATCGGAGCTGGTGGAACCAATCCCTTGTCTTTCCCTTAAAGGAGATGGCGAACAACCTGTGTTTTCACGTGCCTGTCATCTGCCAAATGGAGACGATGTCTTTGAACCACTGGAGGTGCTGGAGGGTGTCATCCTTGTCCGTGTAGTAGGTCATATCAGGATCGCTGAATCCCTTTGGTACTGGAGCTGAAAGAATCAGCTTTTAGAAGTGGCTCCACCACCCTGTCTGCCGAGTTGGGGGCTCTCTCCCGGTCTCCTCACCTGGGTAGCAAGCTCCTAAGGGACTGGGGAACAACACCCACGTGTGGAGGGTTCGTTCATCCTCCACTATAGTTTCCTTTCCTAGTCGCCCAGCCAGAGCCACCTAGCCCAGAGTTGGCAGGACAATCACGGGCACTGCTGGGGTCGAGCACTCGCATGGAGGGCTGTGATGGAACATGGTCTTCCGCATCTTCTAGGTTTGAGAATAACAAATCCTATGTGTATTTGATCTTGTGTGTTTATATGTGCAGGAAAAAAAGACCACACGACTCAAGGATAACATAAGAAGGTTGCGCCCATGTTTGAAGCCAAAATTCCAACATGCCCGCTAGAGCCGGCGCTAGCGCTAGCTCTGATTAGAGAAAATTTTGTAAGCAGTTATAGAAGGTGTTAGCGCTAGGCGATAGCAGCTAACGCAGATGGTAGCAGCTAGCGCAAGCGGTATCGGCTAGCACAGGCGGTATTGGCTAGCGCAGGTGGTAGCGCAAAGCACAAGAGGAAGGCGGTCGGCTTGCTTAAAAAGAAGGATTCTCACGCATAGAATATTGCCTAATCTGGGATAGCGCCGGCGGTAGTGATAGTGTCGGCGGTAGCGATAGCGCAGGCGCTAGATCCAAGGCTATATAAAGGACCCCTTGGATCCGTCTTCTTCATCCTCTACCACCCCCAAATTCCAGAGCTTCGTGCCACATCATATAGAGGAAGGTTCAGAGAGATACTCCCACAAATCCATGAAGGCTTAAGGAGATCCGTGGAGAAGATTTCAACAGGCATCATCATCGTGACAAAAGACCACATTGACTACGATCATACTCTGCGAGTCTTCGTCTACTTCTCCAAGAGATCCATATAGGGAGTTTTTATATTGTTGTCTTTTTATTTCACATCTTTTTTGTAACCGGTTAGTGAACTCGCCTCGTGTTGGCGACTAGGTTTGGGTAGGACTTAGGGCAGAAACTCGCCTCGTGTTGGCGACTAGATCTAGGTTAGGTCTAGGGGGTGCTCAAGGCCATATCCGGGGAAGGAGTGGCTAGAGCAGCTTGAGGCCGTATCCGGGGAAGGATTGGCTAAAGCCAACCGGTTCGTGGGGATATGAGTCGGTATAGAAAACAAAAAGGGTCTTTCATATTTCGCCTTGATTTCTAGCGTCATTGAAATCGGATTTTGTAATCAATTTTATTAATAATAATCATGTCTCTCTTTGTGTAATAAAATTGATTTGATCTTCATTTCTCTAAATTGTTTATTATCCTCTCTTTCATTATAAAACAATTTAGTTCTTTATTCAAAATCACTATTTTGATCTCTTATTATTTCAAGTATTCCAAAATATACGAAAAAGTTTTAAAACTCTTATTCACCCCCCTCTAAGGGCGCCTACCGATCCAACAAGTGGTATCAGAGAGGTTTTATTCCAAACGGCTTAACAACCGGGAATAATGGCGTCTCATGATCTCGCTTCTACTAGTGGGGTAAATTTTTATGAAGAAGAAAAATCTCTTAAACCACCTTTATTTGAAGGAAGAAATTATAAAGGATGAAAATAGTAATGGAAAATTTTCTTAAAGCTTTAGATGAAAAAGTTTGGAATATTACTATTAAAAAGCCACCTAGCGTATTAAATAAAAATGAAATGGTTTTAAATGCAAAATCTATGAATAGTCTATTTTGTGCGTTAGATCAAAATATTTCCAAACTCATTCATACTTTTCCTACTGCATACGAGATGTGGAATTTTCTTGAGAGAAACTATGATTCTCCATCTACAGGTATAAAACAAACACAAGAATTGGACAACATAAAAGCTTGCAAAGATGTTCAAGAAAGCTCCTCTCATGATGAATCAATGGAGAGCACATCAAGTGGAAAATAAGAAGTCACGTCTTTGGAAGATGAATGCCAAAAAGATAAAAATAACAAAGGAACTCTATGCTCAAATCTCACCGCGTCCAAAAGCGTTGTAAGGAAATCAAATTTCATCTTTTGCAATTCTATTTCTGCATTACAATTGCTACAAACTTCTAAGCGTAAAATTAAGAAATTAAAAAATTTAAATTCAAAACTACGTTTAGAAAAATAAACTTAAAAGCTAAAATTAATGTAGAAACAGAAATTAATGTGTTTGATTATTCTCCACCTTGCACTTTAATTGAAAATATAAAACCGTATTTTGATTTTAATAATATTAAAGAAAAATTCAAGGATTTTGAAAAAGAACTATTAATTGTAAAAGAACAAAATAAAAAATTATCTTTAGAAAATTCAACTTTGAAAAGTGATTGTGCTACATGCCAAAACTATAAAATTGAAATCAAGGAGATGGACAAAACATTTGAGGAATTCAGAAATGACTATCAAAATCATATTGACTCTATTATTTCCATGCTTAAAAATAGCAAATAGCTTATAATAAAGGTAGGCATAATCTAAAGATCAAGAATGATGAATTAAAATCAATAATCAACTTGCTTATTATCAAATTATATCTAAAAACAAGTTGAATATGAATATGAACATCTTAACTAAGTTTAATAATGGGAGTAAGGAACACAAAGGAATTGTAAATCAAAATCAAAATCACCATTATTTACAAAATCATGTTTCTCCCAACTTAAAAATAAAACTACACAAATTTCCTATGAACGATACTTCCAATTATAATTTTCAAAATAAAGATAATCACAATAGAAATTTGAATAACAATAAACCAAGATTTGAATGGAGGCCCAAAAATAAAACTGAAACATTAACTTCACATGAAAGGACCCATTCATCAATATCTACCCGCAAATCTACACGTTATATTTGGGTACCCAAAGGAACCACCACACTTGGTCCCCTTTGGATACCTAAATCCCTTACTCTTTAGGTATCACCAAATGCATGAAGTAGAATATTTTCAAAAATGAAATATACAATTTTTTTCTACTTCATGATATGCTTTAATGTCTTTTTATTTTTATTTTTGTTTTCTTATTTTTAGGCTATCATGTTATGATCATCTTATATATTATTGGAAATATGATTTTATCTCTTAAAACTTAATGAGTTTATTAATCAAATTGATCAAAATTCAAAATCATATTTTATTGTGATGACCTATCTATCTTTCTTATATTCATTGCCTATAAATATCCATATAAATCAAATTCTAAATTTGTTATGTGATATTTATCTAAATTATAAAGAAAATCACAAAAGACATATTGAAAGATTAATTGTCTTGAATACTGATGTCACACGCACCACCATGATCTATTGATGTCCTTTGATAAAATTCTCTAAAAATCATATATCATAATTCATATCAAAAATCATCTAAAACAACTATTTATATCACATGTATATGAATTATATGATGACAATTGGTATTATAATTGTTTACCATGGTCGGTGTATTATGTGTATATTGTGATTTATATCAAGTTTAGACCTTAGAAACATCTTGATATCAATAAGATCAAATCAAATAGAATCTTCACTTCATTCTAGATCTATATGTTGTAACACTATCAAACTATCATACTAAAGAATATTTGTCAACATTAATCTCAAGCTTATCATACTAACATTGTCACCTAAGGAATATTTGTGTCTATGTTAGGCTTTATATGTTTACCAAGATATACAGGCTGGGTATTATTATCTAGGGCTTATCCATGATATTCTTTGCATAAACATCATACTAATCATTTAAATTATGCTTATTTGGCTTATTCGAACATGATATCTTGTGCTTACATCTCCTATCATTTTCAACTTACACCATAATTGACAAATATAAGCCTTAGAAAAATTAAAATGAAGATATAATAAAATATATCTCATGCAATGTTTATTTAGTAAAGTCATATACAAAATTGACAATGTTTCATGCAATTTGCACTATTTAGAAATCTCCAAAAATTCTCAAATTTCTGCATGAAACTACTCTTGGGACACTTAATCAAGATCCATAATCAGAATTTCCAAAATCTTGAAAATCAGTGTACTGTTTGCCGCGCTAGCGCTAGCTCTAGTGTCAAATTTTTGGTGTTTTTAAATTTTGAAAAATTACTAAAAATATGTTATTTTATATGTATTACCTATTTTTATCTTTATGCTATTTTGTGATTTTTGAAAAATCAAATACAAAATTCCAAAATACAAAAATACTAAAAATATGTCTTTGCTTATTTCTTTAAGGTTTTATTAAAATAATAAAGATTTCTATGTTTCATTCCTTTGGCAAAAATGACAAACATGTTCTTTTAGAGTTGGCTAAAAATGTTTAATTTAAAATCTCAAGTTTTCTAAACATTGTTTTAGCTTATCATGCTTAGAATTTAATCTTTTTATGAGCAATGAAAAAGTCTATAGTGAATTATATAGGATTGCATTTGTATGCCTCTAAGTATGAGTAATGTGTTATGTTTGATAATGATCTCTTTACACTTACACCTTTTGGTAGACTACAGGCGCCCATAATTTTTAACCCTACATGATTGTGTAGTGTAGTAGCTTACAATATTAAGATGTCTATCTCTATTACCTACACATTATTCAAAACATTATTGCACACATAGAAGTAAAATTACAAAATTATAAGTGTTTGCAAAAACAAGTGAATTCGAAGAACTTTTTCTTGCTAAAAAATTCAATAATAAAATGACAAAGATAACTCCACCAAGCACTACTTGAATCTCCTGATAAGTCTTCATAAGCATTGTGAGGTTGAGCACCTTAGAAAGAATTGTAAAGTGTCTTATGCAAACTACTTTAATACACTTCTATTATGTACACCGGATAACAAAAAAAGGAACTCTTATTGAAAATAAAATTTGTGATCCCCCAAGCACTACTTTGCTCCCTGATAAGTCTTAATGAGCATTGTGTGGGTGAAGCACCTTGGTATTTGTACTTTTTGTGCTTTGTATCAAATCTAGAATTGATGTGTAGAAGTAGTTAAAAAGATTACATGCTTAATAATGTTTCTACTTCACTATATAATTCATGTGTTTTGTATTATATTGTTGGACATGTGTGTCACATCCGTTTGTTTGAGAATAACAAATCCCAAATTGTATTTGATCTTGCTTGTCATGTGTTTATAGTGTGCATGAACTATAGGTGCAATACTCCACAGGAAGAAAGCAGCTTGGAACCAACAAACTGAACTGAAGCACTACCGCCAGCGTTAGGGGTTAACGCAGGCGCTAGCGCTACCGCATGGCGCTACCTCGAGTTTGTGCACAGCGCCACGCAACCGACAATTTTGCAACCGCTCCACCCGAATGCTACCGCCAGCGCTAGCGCTACCGCCTGGCGCTATCTCAAGTTCGTGCACAGCGCCACGCCGCGACGATTTCACACCCGCACCACACGAATGCTACCGCAGGCGCTAGCGAGAAGTTCTATAAATTGGAGCTTTGCTTCTTATTTTGGCTATCCATCCCAGAGAGATTGCTTGTGCCAAATTTCTAGAGCTGTTATGCTGCCGAAGTTGGATCTCCCACAAAAAGCTTAAGGAGAATTCTGGAGGAGGACTACGTCACGCTACATCCGAAGGACGATCGCTTCGACCTAGCTCATACTACAGCGATCCTTCATCCTCATCTTCAGAGATCTCATATAGGGAGTTTTTATTATTGTTATCATTATTTTCATTCCATATATTTTTGTAACCATTTAGAGAATTCGCCTTGTGTTGGCGACTAGGTCTGGGTAGGACTTAGGGAGTAATTCGCCTTGTGTTTGCGACTAGTTCTAGGTGATTAGATCTAGGGGGTGCTCGAGGCCATATCCGGGGAAGGATTGGCTAGAGCGGCTTGAGGCCTTATCCGGGGAAGGATAGGCTAAAGCCAACCTTTGTGTGGGGATACAAGTCGGTATAGAAAAGGAAAAATTGTATTACTTTATACACCTCTGATTTCAAGCGATATTGAAATCAATTTATGTAAACACCTTTTTTATAATATAATCATGTCTTTTTTGTGTTTACTTGATTTCTATCATTTGGCATAATATATAAAATTGCAAATTACAATTGTTTCCCCCTTTAAATTAAATTGTTATTTCATCCTAATTTACTCTAAATAATTTAGTAAATTGTCTAAAAAAATTAAAAAGAATTTTATTCCCTTATTCACCCCCCTCTAAGGGTGCCAATCGATCGAACAAGTGGTATCAGAGGTAGGTTATTCCAAACGGTTTAAAAACCAGGAATAATGGCGCTTATGATCTCGCTTTTTCTGAGGGTCAGGGAATTAGTAGACCTCCACTATTTACCGGGTCAGATTATAATTACTGGAAAAATAGGATGAGATGTTTTCTTATGACCCTAGATATTGAGGTATGGAATATGGTAGAAGAGGAATACGCTCCTCCTACATCTGTAGTTGGAGAGATAACTTTAGATAAACCAAAAGATAAATGGGATGATAGGGATAAGCAAAAATGCAAAAATAACGCCAAGGCTATGAATGCTTTATTTTGTGCATTCGTTAGAAATGAATTTAATAGAATTTCTGCATGTACTACTGCATATGAAATTTGGAATCATTTGGAAGTTACTCATGAAGGTACATCGCAGGTTAAAGATTCAAAGCTTTTCCAACTTGAGTCGGAATATGAAAAATTCCGGATGGATGAAAGTGAAGATGTTGATGCCATGTACACGCGCTTCACCAAGATCGTCAATGCCTCCAAAGCTCTTAGAAAGACCTTCTCCAACGGCGACTTGGTCTGAAAGATTCTTCGTTCTCTTCCACCGAAATTCAACCCGAAGGTGACGGCCATTTCAGAATCGCACAATCTAAGAACGCTCCAAGTTGAGAGCCTCATTGGGAATCTCAAAACCTATGAGGTAGAACTCCAAATCCAATATGATGAATACAACAAGGAGCCAAAGAAGAAGGCGTTGGCACTAACATCAAATAAGGAGTGCCAAGAGGATGAGGATGAAGATGAAGAAAGCCTTTTGGTGAAGAATTTCCGAAAATTCATGCGAAATCTGGAAAGGAGAAACACTTTCCGGAAATTTATCCAAAAGGATACAAGATGGAAAAGGTCATCCTCAAAGAAGGAAAAGGAGAGCGGCGTTGAAGAAGAAAGACCTCCAATGGAGTGCTTTCATTGTAGGAAAATGGGGCACATTCGGAGCCAGTGTCCAAAGTTCTTGAAGGAGAAGAAGGAAAAGCGGCACAAAGGGAAGGAGAAGAAGAAGGTGCTACAAGCTAGAACATGGGATGACTCCTCCTCCTCCTCCGAAGAATCAAGCGGGTCTTCATCAAGCGAAGATGAGGAAGCAAACATGTGCCTCATGGGACTTGGAAACGATGACGACGACACCAGTGTTCTTAGCGACACTGAGGTAACTCCTCCCACTTATGATGAACTCTTTAATGAATTCCTTGAAACTTGCAAAGCTTTTGATAAAAATATGAAAGATAGTATTTTATTGAATCTTGAAAATGAATCTCTTATTAAAGAAAATCAAAAGCTTTCCAAAAAGGTAATTGTTTTAGAAAAGAGAAAGGTCTCTTGCCAAGAGTGTGATCACTCCACTAAATTGGCAAAAGATATTGAAGAGTCACTTTCTAAATCCCTCTCTCATGCCAAAACTCTTACAAAAGAGAAGGGGGAATTAGAAAGGAAATTAGAAGCCTCTCTTTTGCAAATCAAAAATAACAGAAAAGGTTTTGAAAATAAGTGTGTCATGCTTGTGAAAGAAAATTCTTCACTTAAAGCACAAGTTCATGACCTCACCATGGCCATTAAAAATTTGGAATAGGCCAAAAATCGCTGGAAATGATTTTAGGGTACCAGCGCCATGGTTCTGGAAAATTTGGGCTCGGATATCGAGGAGAGGGATACCGCCCGACTTTAGCCACTACCGCCAGCGCTAGCACCTCATACCAGAAACCTGAATTTTCTTTTTCAAAATGTCTTTCTTCTGTAAATCCAATTTCTTCCAGCAAGAAAATTTTCCAGAAAAGGGTCTCAACCCCATTTATTTTGTGTGCAAACTGTTATAGGTTAGGTCACACATCTAGTTCTTGCAGGAAAATAAAACAAAATGCTTTAAAACAAATCTGGGTACCTAAGGTTTGCACTTATTCTATGGGTGGTACCACTTGGGTATCCAGATCTTTACTCTCATCTTCTTTCTAGATGTGCAGGCAGACTAAGGACAATGAAGACGTGGGGTACTTGGATTCAGGATTCTCCAAGCACATGACGGGTAATAAAGCAAAGTTCCTTAGCCTAGAAAAGAAGAAGGGAGGGATCGTGACGTTTGGTGACAACCGAAAAGGAAGGATGATGGGAATTGGTACAGTTGGTAACAAATCCTTTACTATATCTAATGTTCTTTATGTGAAAGGATTAAAACACAATTTAATTTCTATTATCCAATTATGTGATAAAGGATTAGATGTGTTATTTGAATCTTCCACTAACTTATGCAAAATATCTAATCCTACTACAAAAGATATTTTACTAACTGCACCAAGAATACATAATGTTTATATAGTTTCTTTTCATGATCTTTCTAAATCATCTATAAAATGTTTTATCACTAAAAATGATGAGTTAGAACTTTGGCATAGAAGACTTGGGTATGCTAGCACAAAGCTCATTGTAAAACTTACCAAAAGTAATTTAATTAGAGGATTGCCTAGGTTAAATGGAACTTTACCTTCACTTTGTTCACCATGTCAAAAAGGTAAATTTTCTAGATCCTCTTTCAAAAGTAAAATTTTCATTTCTACTACAAGACCCTTGCAAATAATTCATATGGATCTTTTTGGTCCCGTTAGCACTGCAAGTCTTGGTGGTAGATTATATACACATGTTTTAATAGATGATTTTTCAAGATATTGTTGGACATTATTTCTCTCTTCCAAATCCAATGCGATTTGTGAATTTGCAAAATTATGTACTCGTATTCAAAATGAAAGTGATTTAAAAATTAAATGCATTCGCTCGGATCATGGAGGAGAATTTGAAAATGAAAAATTTACATCCTTTTGTGATATGTTAGGCATTAAACATGAGTTTTCTGCACCACGCACACCACAACAAAATGGTGTTGTAGAAAGAAAGAATAGGACACTTCAAGAACTAGCACGCACTATGTTATGTGAATATAAATTAGCTAAGTCCTTTTGGGCCGAAGCCGTAAGTACATCGTGTTATGTTTTGAATTGAATCATGCTTCGCCCATCTCTTAATCTCACACCATATGAAATCTATTTTCAAAAGAAGCCTAATGTATCTTATTTCAAAGTTTTTGGTTGTAAATGTTTTATTTTGAATACAAAAGATAGCTTGGGAAAGTTTGATGAAAAATGTGATGAAGGAACTTTTCTTGGGTACTCTTCAACTAGTAAAGCTTATAGAATTTTTAATAAAAGAACTATTAGAGTTGAAGAGTCAATAAATGTAAAATTTGATGAGTTTGTTCCTTGTGTAGAAAAACTTTCAGCAGGCAATGAGGATGATCTCTTACAACCTTTGGATCATGTTGATGAGGAACCTTCCTAAGAAGAAGAAGAAGAGGAGGTCAAGGAAGATGAATATGTACCTCCAAGTGCCTTGAAATTCACAAAGGATCATCCATGGGAATTAATAATTGGTGAACCATCCATCGGGGTAAGAACTCGCTCTTCTTAAATATGAACCATATTCAAATATTTGTTTTGTTTCCGAAATTGAACCAAAAACCATTTCTACCGCTTTAAATGATGAATTTTGGTTTTTGGCTATGAATGAAGAGTTAGAACAATTTGAGCGACATAATGTTTGGAAATTAGTAGAAAGACCATCTAATCAGCCGGTTGTAGGTGTAAAATAGATTTTTAAAAATAAAGTAGATGGTGAGTCTAGAATCACTAGGAATAAGGCACGCTTAGTAGCACAAGGATATTCACAAATCGAGGGGATAGATTTTGATGAAACTCTTGCACCCGTGGCTAGGTTGGAATCCATTAGAATTTTTCTAGCATTTGCAAGCTTTAAAAGAATAAAATTATTTCAAATGAATGTAAGAAGTGCTTTTCTCAACGGGTTTGTAAAAGAAGAAGTTTATGTTGAACAACCCCCCGGTTTTATTAATGAAAAATTTCCCAATCATGTTTATAAACTAGAGAAAGCGCTTTATGGTTTAAAACAAGCGCCACGTGCATGGTATGAAAGACTTACATCTTTTTTATTAAAGCACGGTTATATTATGGGAAGTGCTGATAATACTCTCTTCATTAAACATAATAATGATGATTTAATTATTTTGCAAATATATGTTGATGATATAATCTTTGGATCTACTTATGAAGAGTTGTGAAATGAAGTTATTGAAGTGATGAAAAATGAATTTGAAATGAGTCTAGTAGGAGAACTTTCTAATTTTCTTGGTTTTCAAATAGCACAAAGAAATGACGGTATTTTTATATGTGAAACCAAATATGTCTATGATATGCTTAAGCGCTTTGGATTTGAAAATCTTAAACATGCTTCTACACCAATGAGTGCATCACTTAAATTAGGAAAAGATGAATCAGGAATTTTAATTGATCAAACCTTATATAGAGGTATGATAGGATCCCTACTTTATCTTAGTGCAACTAGACCCGATATTATGTTTGTCGTATGCTTATGTGCTCGATTTCAAGCCAATCCAAAAGAATCTCATTTAAAAGCAGTAATTTTAATTTTTAGATATCTTATTGGGTCATCTAGATTAGGATCATGGTACCCACACAATAATTCATTTACACTTCACGGCTACTCCGATTCGGACTACGCTGGTTGTTCACTTGATATAAAAAGCACTAGTGGTACTTGTCATTTTCTAGGACCTTCATTAGTTGCATGGTCTAGTAGGAAACAAAATTCGGTTCCACTCTCCACCATGGAGGCCGAATACAATGCATTAGGGAGTTGTTGTGCACGAGCTCTATGGATGAGCCAAACTTTAGAGGAGTTTGGTTTTCATTTAAAACTTATTAAATTAAAATGTGACAACAAAAGTGCCATTGATCTCACAAATAATCAGGTACACCACTCTCGATCCAAACATATAGATGTGCGTGACCATTTCATAAGGGATCACATTAAAATGGAAAATGTAAGGATTAGTTTCATTGGCACGGACTCTCAACTTGCTAATATATTTACTAAACCTCTTCCCGATGCAAGGTTTCAAATGTTAAGGTTGGAATTAGGAGTCTTAGACATCTTAGGATGAATAACATGTAAAATGATAATGTTTTATGCAATTTGAGCAATCAAGACATCTCCAAAAATTACAAAATTTCTGCATAAGACTACTCTAAGGACTCTTAATAAATATCAAAAATCAGATTTATAAAATTCCCAAAAAATCAAGTACTGTTTGCCGCGCTAGCACTAGCGCCGGCGCTAGTGTGGGTGTCTGATTTTTCTGTGTTTTAAAATTTCTAAAAATCTATACAAATATGTTAGTTCATATGCACTACTTATTTGTTGTGTTTCTGACTTTTGTTATTTTTATTTTTTTCATATTATGAAAAAACAACTATAAAAGTTCAAAATTCAAAAATACAAAAAATATGGTTTTTAGATTTTTTGTTTTTATTTATATTTTGTAAAATCAATTATAAAATTTCAAAATTCAAAAATACAAAAATATGTTTTGATGGTTTTCTGTTTTTATTTATATTATGAAAAATCAACTACAAAACTTTAAAATTCAAAAATAAAAAAAAAATATGTTTTTGTGTTTTTTTTTCTGTTTTTTTTTCTTTCATTAAAAATTTTCAAAACAAAAAAAACTGTATGATCTTTATTGCTAATATCAAACATATATGAATTCTATTATTTAGAAATATCTACAATGTTAAAACTTGTTTCTTCATATTACTATGAACATTGTTTTGTTTTATCATGCTTTGATATATCTAATTAAGTGCATCAATTTTATTGAAAAATATGTGTAGAACCAAGCTTAACATGCCTCTAAGTATTAGTAAATGTTTTATGATTGATAATGATACATTTCACTCACTTATTTTGGTAGTCAACATGTGTGTTTAAATCTAAAATGCTTGCTTGTGTGTTGTAATTGTACAATGAATTAAAATTTGCATAAGTTTATTACCTACACTACATTTGAATTGCACTTAAGAAATTAAGAAAAGTGGTTGAGTTTAAAAACATGGTTTAGGTTTGCAAAACAAGTGTATTCGGAGAATGTTGTCTCACAAAAGTGAACAAAAAATAGACAAATATAACTCCACCAAGCACTACTTGAACCTCCTGATAAGTCTTCATAAGCATTGTGAGGTTGAGCACCTTGGAAAGAATAGTAAAGTGTCTTGTGCAAACCTTGGTTATTACACCACTTTGTTAAAAATTATGTGCATTAAAAGTGTGTGAAAGTAATATACTTGTGTTTTATTGTGCACTTTACTATACATATGTCTTGTATTTTGTGATTTAAATCAATTATTAACATTGCTCAAAATACACTTATATGCACAACATTATCTTTCATAACACTTCTTCTCATGAGTATTGGATTCTAATGCATTATCTATACTACTCTTTATATAAGAAATGTACTAGATAACCTAGCATGATCTCTACAATGTTTTGGTATCTCTTGAACTTAAAATTAAGTAACATTGTAGTATAATCTTTCTTTGATATGTTCATTTCATACTTGGTATCTTTATGAAAAACTTTTAGATTTCAAAAAGGTTAAAACATCTTTCAATTTTGAACTAAAACTCATATTTTTACTTATGCTTTTCATGCTTACAAAAAGATGTTTCTTATAATCTTCCGCTTGCTTACAACTCTTATCTTTTTATTTGGAATCTCTTATATATACCATGCTTACAATCTTTATCATTATCTATATTACAAAAGCTCGATCATGCTTTATCATTTATAAGAAATGTCTCCTTACTTCCCTCACCCTACATTCTTTTGATAATACCAAAAGGGGGAGATTAATTGAAGAAATCTTTATAGGAGAAATAAAGAAGAATAGGGCGACTAATTCATGTAATCTATCATTTAGGGGGAGTAAAACATAAATTGTATTTATGTAGGGGGGGGGGGCATTAAGATAGGGGGAGTATGCACATTTCTCATGCTTATCATATTCTATAGTTGCACTATCATCTTGCTTATCATATACTATAAACACTATTGTTGATTTCTTGCTAAGAGGATTTATTATTATCAAAAGGGGGAGATTGTTGGACATGTGTGTCACATCCCTTTGTTTGAGAATAACAAATCCCAAATTGTATTTGATCTTGCTTGTCGTGTGTTTATAGTGTGCAAGAACTATAGGTACAATACTCCATAGGAAGAAAGCAGCTTGGAACCAACAAACTGAACTGAAGCACTACCGCCAGTGTTAGGGGTTAATGCAGGCGCTAGCGCTACCGCCAGCGCTAGCGCTACCGCCAGCGCTAGCGCTACCGCCAGCGCTAGTGCTACCGCCTAGCGCTATCTCGAGTTCGTGCACAGCGCCACGCAGCCGACGGTTTTGCAACCGCTCCGCACGAACGCTACCGCCAGCGCTAGCCCTACCGCCTGGCGCTATCTCAAGTTCGTGCACAGCGCCACGCCGCGACGGTTTCACAACCACTCCACACGAATGCTACCGCAGGCGCTAGGAGCTACCGTAGGTGCTAGCGAGAAGTTCTATAAATTGGAGCTTTGCTTCTCGTTTTGGCTATCCATCCCAGAGAGATTGCTTGTGCCAAATTTCCAGAGCTGTTATGCTGCCGAAGTTGGATCTCCCACAAAAAGCTTAAGGAGAATTCTGGAGGAGGACTACGTCACGCTACATCCGAAGGACGATCGCTTCGACCTCGCTCATACTACAACGCTCCTTCATCCTCATCTTTAGAGATCTCATATAGGGAGTTGTTATTATTGTTATCATTATTTTCATTCCATATATTTTTGTAACTATTTAGAGAATTCGCCTTGTGTTGGCGACTAGGTCTGGGTAGGACTTAGGGAGTAATTCGCCTTGTGTTGGCGACTAGTTCTAGGTGATTAGATCTAGGGGGTGCTCGAGGCCATATCCGGGGAAGGATTGGCTAGAGCGGCTTGAGGCCTTATCTGGGGAAGGATATGCTAAAGCCAATCGGTTTGTGGGGATACAAGTCGGTATAGAAAAGGAAAAATTGTATTACTTTATATGCCTCTGATTTCAAGCGATATTGAAATCAATTTATGTAAACACCTTTTTTATAATATAATCATGTCTTTTTTTGTGTTTACTTAATTTCTATCATTTGGCATAATATATAAAATTGCAAATTACAATTGTTTCCCCCTTTAAGTTAAATTGTTATTTCATCCTAATTTACTCTAAATAATTTAGTAAATTGTCTAAAAAAATTAAAAAGATTTGTATTCCCTTATTCACCCCTCCCCTCTAAGGGCGCCAATCGATCCAATATATATCACTTGTATATTTTTATCAGAACACTTTTTTTACACATCATTATCTCTCATAAAGCTTCTACTCATGAGAATTGGACTCTAATGCTTCTTTACATAAATTCTCTAGAAAGCTTTAGTAAAAGCACTAGATTGCAATGCATGATCTCTACAATGTTTTCCTAACTTGAAATTCAAATTAATAACATTATAGTCACTATCTTCTGGAATGTGTGCAATCATGCTTGCCTTACTTAAAAAAAAAATATAACTCCTTGACTATTGTCATGAAACCTTATTGAAAATCTTACTTGCTTACAAAAAAAATATTCCTTTCAAAATATTATCTTTAACTTGGATATTTATATAAGATTAGTTTTAACCATATAACATCATTTTTTTATGGCATAACATCTCTTATTACTATTATGATATTTGAACTTCCAAATAGATGTTCTTTGGATAAACAATTTTATAGCCTTTTCGCTTCAAATCTCTCAAAAAGTATGCTATAAACCTTAAAGTTTTTAAAAGAAAAATAATTTACAAAAACATATTTATTTTTTGAATTTAACTTCTATTTTCTTCTTATGAATCATCATGATTACAAATAGATGTTTTCTTGTATTTCTATAAGTCTTCTGCATCATAACCATATAATTGTTTTACCTTGCGCTTTCATGCTTATTTAAAGTCTTTTCTTGTGTGTGCATCATCACTTGAATCTTAAAATTCCTTTCTTTCAACAAGTGGTAGACTTGCTTGGTAAACTTTATATTGGTTGCTCTAAACATGAAAATATTGTTATGCTAAAAACTCTGATCCATTAATGGATTTCAAAATAGCTGTGTTTTTTTTTTAAATATTCAAATAAAAATATAAACCCATAGGCTATGAACTTATCATTAGATTTAAATGCTTAATGTTTCCAATGATTATTATCCCATGATTACATATCTCACCATAGCGAGGGCATAGGGACGTAGACATTAGATAACCTGACCTCTAAGTCATCTCTTGTCCTTAACTGGGGAGGGTTCCAGTGGGGCCTTGCGAGGCATTGCGGGGAAAGAGTGTTAGGTTGAGTTTTGTCTAGTGTTTAGATATGGGAATAACACCCCAACCTACGACATGTATGCAGCTCCTCAGGACCATCCGTCACTTAGTACGGGGCTAGGGTGTAGACATATTATCTGGGTAGATTGGTTACTTGGAAATCATTATATTTTTTTTGCTTAAAACTCTTATATAAAGGGAAGAACTAACATGCTAATGTTGAGTACTTGGCAAATGTTATTTTGTTCATCTTTATGCTAAATCTCTGATCTAAGTCTATGAAAATACTTATGCTAAAAACTATGATTTATTTCTATAAAAATTATTATAAAACTCTTATCATTTCCTTTCCTCTCAAAAGATCGATCATGCCTTATTTTATTATCAAAACTTTTATGTGTTTTGCTTCCTTACCCACTTTTGCTAATAATAAAAGGGGGGAACTAACATGATAAATATAATACGCTATCAAAATGGAAAACTAACATGATTAATTAAGATGATAGCTTACATATTAGGGGAGCATTCACTTAGGGGGAGCATGTATTTAGGGGGAGCAATTCTAAATACAAAAATTGACAAATTATCCTAAGTCATCACTTTTACACACACACAAGTAGGTGTCATCATGCTTATATATTAATGCTCTGATTTATCATTAATGGATTTGTTATTATCAAAAGGGGGAGTTTGTTGGAACATGGTCTTCCGCATCTCCTAGGTTTGAGAATAACAAATCCTTTGTGTATTTGATCTTGTGAATTTAAGTGTGGAGGAAAACAAGTCCACATGACTCAAGGATAACATAAGAAGGTTGTGCCCAAATTTGAAGCCAAAATTCCAATATGCCCGCTAGAGCCGGCGCTAACGCTAGCTCTAATTAGAGAAAATCTCGGAAGCAGTTATAGAAGGTGCTAGCGCCAGGCAATAACAGTTAATGCAGGCGATAGCAGCTAGTGCAGGCAGTATCAGCTAGCGCAGGCGGTAGCGCAAAGCATAAGAGGAAGGTAGTCAGCTTGCTTAAAATGAACGATTCTCACGTAGAGAATATTGCCTAATCTGGGATAGCGCCGACGGTAGCGATAGCGCAGGCGCTAGCTCCAAGGCAATAAAAAGGACCCCTTGGATCCGTCTTCTTCATCCTCTACCACCCCCAAATTCCAGAGCTTCGTGCCACATCATATAGAGGAAGGTTCAGATAGATACTCCCACAAATCCATGAAGGCTTAAGGAGATCCGTAGAGAAGATTTCAACATGCGTCATCACCGTGATGAAAGACCGCATCGACTACGATCATACTCTGTGGGTCTTCATCTACTTCTCCAAGAGATCCATATAGGGAGTTTTTATATTGTTGTCTTTTTATTTTACATCTTTTTCTGTAATCGGTAAGTGAACTTGCCTCGTGTTGGCGACTAGGTCTGGGTAGGAGTTAGGGAAGAAACTCGCCTCGTGTTGGCGACTAGATCTAGGTTAGGTCTAGGGGGTGCTCGAGGCCATATCCGGGGAAGGAGTGTCTAGAGCGGCTAGAGGCCGTATCCGAGGAAGGATCAGCTAAAACCAACCAGTTTGTGAGGATACGATTCAGTATAGAAAACAAAAAGGGTCTTTCATATTTCACCTTGATTTCTAGCATCATTGAAATCAAATTTTATAATCAATTTTATTAATAATAAACATGTCTCTCTTTGTGTAATAAAATTTATTTGATCTCCATTTCACTAAATTGTTTATTATCCTCTCTTTCATTATAAAACAATTTAGTTCTTTATTCAAAATCACTATTTTGATCTCTTATTATTTCAAGTATTCCAAAATATAAGAAAAAGTTTTAAAACCCTTATTCACCCCCTCTAAGGGCGCCTACCGATCCAACAAGGTGAGTACGAGGCGCGTGGTTTTTAGGATCAACTTCCAGAACTCATCAAAATTGCTTCTCCTTATGTACTCGTCGGGGGGGGGGGGGGGTGAGTTTCCCAGTTCTTCACTACCAGTCATGGTACTCACTCCGAATTTACCTAATGAGCTGCGGTCCATGCTCATCACACCGAAAATGTTGAAACCGGAAAACTCGGCTCAACAAAGTTCGGACCAGGGGCAGCTAGTTTCTACTTCTCCTGAGCGGAGTCCGAAGATCTGGCACTCAGAAATAAGAAACTCACTCACTTTGGTGGCTAATCTAAAATAGAACCCGCAAGCTGCAGCGAGTAGGTCCCACCACAAGTTCGGAAGATTCAAAGATCTTTCCCTCCCAAACCAAGACTGAGCTCGACACCCTAAACGAAACCTTAGGAGAATGCTAGAAAAGAGAAAATGCTCTATAGTTTACTTTTTCCCTCTCCCTTTTAAGGTGCCCTTCGGGGTCTATTTATTGATTTTAAAAATGGTCTACGAATAGCGTCCTCCGCCTCTTAGTTTTTACTACCCGTAGACCCACTTGGTCTGTGTACAACATAATCCCACTGTTTGGAGATGCTAAGGGCAGACCAGAACATCCTTGGGATAGGTGACCTTCTGGAGGCGAGTGCTCGCTTTTGTGAGAGCACTCGCTGTTGGATTTGTAGGCGCCCTTATAGGGAGGGGGGGTGAATAAGGATTTTTAAAAACTTAAATTATATTTTAATATATTTGAAAATATAAGAGATTAAGATAAGAAATCAAGCAAATAAATTTGAGACATCATTTTATTAATATGAAAAGAAGAGTTTACTAAACTTGATTTCTTATAATGCTAGAAATCGGAGGCGAATAATAATAAAACTCTTTTTTGTTTTCTATCCCGACTCGTATCCCCACGAACCGATGGCCCTAGCATATCCTTCCCCGAATACGGCCTCAAGCTACTTTAGCCAATCCTTCCCCGGATATGGCCTCGAGCACCCCATAGACCTAACCTAGATCTAGTCGCCAATACGAGGTGAATTTCTGCCATAAGTCGTACCCAGACCTAGTCGCCAACATGAGGCGAATTCACCAAATGATTACAAGAAAAGATGTGAAATTAAATGACAATAATATTAAGATCTCCCTCTTGAAGAACTTCTGAAGCTGGAGATGAAGGGCCGCTATAGTATAAGCGTTGATGAAGCGATCTTCGGTCGAATCCGTCGTGAAGAAATCCCCCTTTAGAAATTCACTGAACTTTGGTGGGAGATCACTTTTTGGCAGAATAAGGCTCTGGAATTCTAGCACTCAACCTCTTTTAAACTTGTGTGTGGAAAACGAGAGAAGAGGTCTCCTTTTATAAGAGTGAGTTCTAGCGCCTATGCTAGCGCTACCGTCGGCGCTATCCCGGTATAGAAATATTCTGCGTATGCGTATCTTTCATTCCAGGGAAACTCTGCCGCCTTGCCTCTTGTGCTCCGCGCTACCACCTGCGTTATTAGCTAGCTCCTGGCGCTAGCGCCTTCTAAATGTGCTCCCAGAATTTCGCTAATCATCGCTAGCGCCTGTGCTAGGTGCTACCGCCGGCATCACATTTAGATTCTGAATTAGCTTTTAATCTTTTATTTTCTAAACGTAATTTTTTATAAGCAATTTTCAATTTCTTCAATTTACGTTTATCAATTTTTAGTATATGGAAATAAGAAGAATTAGACTTTTCTTACAGCGCTATCGGAAGATGCAAGATGTGAACATGAAGTTCTTTTGTCGTCTTCTAGGCCATCCTCCATTATAGATGAATTTTCATTTTCATTGTCTGATGAATTGCTCCCTTTGTCTAAGTCAATTTCCATGGTTTCCATGGTTTTGCTATGAGAGAAATCTTCTTGAATAATGGTGGATGCTTGTATGTCCTTCTCTTCCTGTGTTTGTTCCATACCTGCGAGAGGAGGATCAGACATTTCTTCAAGAAATTTCCATACGTTGTATGCACTAGGAAAAAAGTATATTGATTTGAAAACTTCATTTGATAGACCACAAAATAAATAGTGTTTGACTTTTGCGTTAGATGACGTTCTTTTTTATTTAATTCATCTGCTGGTCTTACTATTGATAAATTCCATGCTTCGATATCTAAAGTTTTAGTAAACCTTTCCATTAAAACTTTCCACCCTTTATAATTTTTCCCTTCAAATAAAGGTGGTGCAAGAGTTTTTTCTTCATTATAAACATTTTCCCCACTAATAGAAGCGAGATCATGAGACGCCATTATTCCCGGTTGTTAGACCGTTTTGGAATAAAACCCTTCTAATACCACTTGTTGGATATGTAGGCGCCCTTAGAGGGGGGGGGGGGTGAATAAGGGTTTTTAAAAACTTATATTATATTTTAATATATTTGAAAATATAAGAGATTAAGATCAAAAATCAAGCAAATAAAATTGATACATCATTTTATTAATATGAAAAGAAGAGTTTACAAAACATGATTTCTTATAACGCTGAAATCGAAGGCGAATAATAATAAAACTCTTTTCCATTTTCTATCCTGACTCGTATCCCCACGAACCGGTGGCCCTAGCCTATCCTTCCCCTAATACGGCCCAAAGACACTCTAGCCAATCTTTCCCCGGATATGGCCTCGAGCACCCCCTAGACCTAACCTAGATTTAGTCGCCAACACGAGGCGAATTTTTGCCCTAAGTCCAACCCAGACCTAGTCGCCAACACGAGGCGAATTCACCAAATGATTATAAGAAAAGATGTGAAATTAAATGAAAATAATATTAAGATCTCCCTCTTGAAGAACTTCTGAAGTTGGAGATGAAGGACCGCTGTAGTATAAGCGTTCATGAAGCAATCTTCGGTCGAATCCGGCGTGAAGAAATCCTCCTTCAGAAATTCACGGAACTTTGGTGGGAGATTGATGAGTCCCAATTATATACACATTTATGGACTCATCTGGGCCGTTTTTTTAGTCATTCCACTGCACTTTAGCCTTGTTTTAGCTCATATTTGTCGTTCTATGCTAGGTGCATTTCTTGGCCAAATTTGGTGTGTTTTTATGCTTACTCTCTTTTGATAGCCTTATCGTATTGTTGAGTGCCACTTTCAGTGGCCCGATTAGCATTTCTGTTGGAACAGGAGTCGTGCAGGTGTCCCCGGTACAATTCTGTACAGGAACACTGCGCACGATCACTGGTTCTATTGCGCACGACCACTGGTCGTGCGCCGCTGATCGTGCACACTTAACCCCTATTTTATGAGTTCTGTCTCGACCAGTGCGCACGACCACTTATGATAGTGCGCACGACACTGGTCGTGCGCCACTGGTCGTGCGAACATGTTATTTTATAAATTTCTTACATTGCAGGCTCCGCCCAGGCAGGCGCACGATCACAGGATTCTAGTGCGCACGACCACTGGTCGTGCGCTAATGACCGTGCGTAGTATTTTCGCCAGCGCATATATAATGACCTGTTCCGCAAATTAGGGATAGCCCGACCTCCGGGAGCGCAATTTCCAGTCAGTACGCCGCCGTTTTCCACTTCCAGCCACCTCCACCTCATCTTCTCCGGAAGGGGAAGTCGTCTCCAGCCATCCTAAGCATTTCTCCATCGTCCAGAAGCATTCTCCGCCATCCGCAAGCACTCAAGCAAGCTGTCCCCATTTCTGTCCGGTGAGAAGAACAACAATCCTGAGGTAGAAGACGATGGAAGCACGTGGAGAGATCGTGACAATCTCTCGACGCCGGAAGCACAGTCCGTCCGAGTCCGGAGGTAGCTTGACAAACTACCGTTCCGGCCGTGAACGGCCGCTAGTCTTCGTCCATTGGTTATCTTCTTCTTCTCCCCTTTGTTGTATTTCTTTGAATCATTTGAACTTGAATATCATGATGTTTAGTTTAAATGCAATGTTTGTTTCTTCTCTGTTCATCAACATTTGCTTGTGATTCGTTTCACCTCCACTCACTCACTCACGCACTCATTGTGTTCGATTCGCGTTAGCAAGAGCTAGCGGCGATTTGTGAAGAAGTGTCTGCGACCCTCACTCTCTGCACTAGTGATCACTTCACTCGCTTGCGCACCGTCCATCCGCCTCACGAAGCTCGGCATCGCGGCCGTTGCACCCATCTCGCCTTGCAAAGCGGTGATTTCGACCCGCACTTCTTTTATTGTTGTTAACAATAGGAAACCAAATCAAAACCCCTCTTGTTGTGTTTGTTCCCGCTTGTGTAACAATTGTCACACAACGCGATTCGTTCACCCAACCTGCATTCCTCAAGAGACCGACACTCGGGGATTCTATTCCCAACATTTATTACTTGACAGCGACCGGTGCACTTGCCGAACATCGCATCAAGTTTTTGGCGCCGTTGCCGGGGAATGCAGACGTGATGAATTCGTTTGCGTGAAGAATCGTTGTACGAGGCATTATTTTTATTTCTCTTTGTTTACCTCTATTATCTTTGTTTCTTTTTTTTTGATACGCACATCGAATTACCTTCGTTCTTTCCATCATGCGCTAATCTTTTGGGTTTCAAGTATTCCTAGCATGACCTCTATTCAGCAATACATCTATCAAGGAAGTTTAAATGATTTAAAGGTTCAAGCACAAAGGAATGATCATGATTTCGGGATTTCCTCTGACATCATTGAGTATATGACTGGGAATTGCAAGTTCAGTGGGGATAAGCATGAAGATGCGGTACAACACATGCAGGACTTCTTAGAGATTTATTATACATGTATATTCAGTGGAGTTGAAAACGACCTGCAAAAGATCCTTGCATTTTCATTTTCCCTACATGATAAAGCCAAAAGTTGGTACTGGGATATCCGGAAAAGAGAGGCGACCACATGGAAGCAGCTCGAAGGGAGATTTTTGCATGAGTTTCAACACCGTACCCGAGTCCTGGACAAGTACAGGGAACTTATAACCTTCGGCCAGGGAAAGGAGGAGACGTTAGTTGACGCTTGGGAGAGTTTTGAATCCCTGCATAGGGGATGTTACCGTGAAGATCTATCAGAAATCTTTTTGATTCAGATTTTTTATTTCGGCGTGCTGGACAAATTCCGTCTGTTATTCGATGTGGCAGCCGGAGGGGCCCTATTTAATAAATCAGGGAAGGACACGTGGGAACTGGTCGTGAATATAGTTCAGACCAGCCAGCATTGGAGTCATGTCATTCACCCCCCAGTACTGCTGAAGTTAATGCAGTGACATTCAATGGAGGAGCGAAACGTGGGCCGTCAGGGCAGACGGAACAGTTGGCAACCTTTGTGGTCGGGATGCTGCATAAAATGAATGACCAATCTGCAGCAATTCAACAGCTTCACTCTACCATAGGGACTCTTACCAATGTCGTTTCTGGGCTTGCAAGTCAGCAGCCGGAGTCTGTGAACACCATGCGATTGAGAAGCGGTAGAGGTGTTGATAATCTTCCACGATAGGAACCACTTGTGAACTCCACTGACAAGTGCAATGCAGACGTGGCTGAGAAGCAGACTCAAATTCATATTGAGCCAGACCCCGTGAGCGAGGCACAACCCTCGAGAAGTGTTGTTCACCTCCCATTCCCCCACAGGTTGCGAAATGAGAAATCTGAGAAGCAATTCCGCAAATTCCTGGAAATAATGAAAGGAGTGCAAGTGAGCATACCACTGATTGAAGCCATTTCTCAAATACCGGGCTATTCCAAGTTCTTGAAAGACTTGATTTCGAAGCGGAAACTGTTGGAGGATCTCAAGACTATCGATCTCACCGAGGAGTGCTCCGCCATCATCTTTTATATGCCCACAAAGTGCAAAGATCCGGGCAGCTTTACTATTCCTTGCAGGATCGGTCATCACCGTTTCAGCCAGGCGCTCTGTGATTTGGGAGCATCAATCAACTTGATGCCGCTCTCTATCTTTCGTGAACTAGGTGCAGGGACCTTGAAGCCGACGCAGGTAATGCTACAGCTAGCTGATCGGTCGGTCAAGAAACCGTCTGGAATTGTCGAGGACCTCACAATAGTAGTAAACGGTCTCGCTTTTCCAGCCAATTTTGTCATCCTCGACATGAAGGTTGATACTAAAGTACCCATTATCTTGGGGCGGCCCTTTCTTGCTACGGCTCGTGCTATCATTAATGTGGAGCAGGGGGAGCTCACGCTCAGATTGGGGGAGGACGCTATATCCTTCAACGTCCACAATCCGTCGCAACTCTTCGAAATCACGGAATGCGAACCGGCAGAGCCACTTGAAGAATTTGATGGCCAGATCGATGTGGGTTTGGATGACAGCGAGACATGTTGGCAGCGCGAGTATGCAGGCAATGACGGTGCACATTCGAACCAGCCCGATGTTTCGCATTCAATCGGAGGGCCATCCAGCGAGTCTGCTGATCCAAACATTTATCCGGCTCTCAAACAACTACCGGATTCTCTAAAGTACATTTTTCTTGGAGAAAATGCCACGCATCCGGTGATTATTTCCGCAGCTCTTTCCGCCGCCAACGAAACCGCATTGGTGGGTGTGCTGAGAAGGTACCATAAAGTCTTCCGACGCTCTCTTGCAGACATTAAGGGAATCAGCCCCACGGTCTGCATGCATAAGATCCTCCTTGAAGATCAGTACAAACCCACAGCACAGCCCCAAAGGCGTTTGAACCCGAAAATGCAAGAGGTAGTGAAGGCAAAAGTGATAAAGCTCTTAGACGCTGGCATCATTTACCCAATCAGCGACAGTAAATGGGTCAGCCCAGTTCAGGTGGTACCAAAAAAAGGAGGGATCATCGTTGTTGCCAATGAAAAGAATGAGTTGCTACCTACCCGAATGATCACCGGGTGGAGAGTCTGTATCGACTACCACAAGCTGAATTATGCTACATGCAAGGACCATTTCCCACTCCCCTTCATTGATCAGATGTTAGAAAAGTTAGCGGGGCAGGATTACTACTGTTTCTTGGATGGGTACTCAGGTTACAATCAAATCTTAATAGACCCGTCTGATCAGGACAAAACAACATTTACATGTCCTTCCGGTACCTTCGCGTTCAAGAGAATGCCGTTCGGACTATGTAATGCCCCCGCAACTTTCCAGCGCTGTATGCTCGCCATTTTCGCTGACATGGTGGGAGATTTCCTCGAAGTTTTCATGGATGACTTCACTTTATTTGGCAGCAGCTTCGATACTTGCCTCGCGAATTTGGCCAAGACCTTGAAGCGGTGTGAGGACACCAACCTTGTCTTGAACTGGGAGAAATGCCACTTTATGGTGCGCGAAGGAATTGTGTTGGGGCATAAGGTTTCCTGCCAAGGGCTCGAGGTAGATCAGGCGAAGGTAAGTGTTATCAGAAACCTCTCTCCACCTACGTCAGTGAAAGGTGTCCGCAGTTTTCTTGGTCATGTGGGATTCTATCGAAGGTTTATTAAGGACTTCTCATCCATTTCAAAGCCTTTATCTCGCCTGCTTGTTAAGGACGTCCCCTTCAACTTCGACGATGCATGCACGCAGGCCTTTGAATCCTTATGGGGACAACTCATCTCGGCTCCAATTTTGGTGTCACCTGACTGGAATTTACCCTTTGTTATCATGTGTGACGCAAGTGATGTGGCCATAGGTGCTGTGCTCGGTCAAAAGAAAGACAAGACTTTTCACACCATTGCGTATGCCAGTCGAACTCTTAACAGCGCGCAAGCAAACTATACCACTACGGAGAAAGAAATGCTAGCCGTGGTCTTCGCCTTTGAAAAATTTCACTCATACTTGGTGCTTTCCGAAGTAATTGTGTACACGGACCACGCCGCACTCAGGTATCTTTTCAGCAAAAAAGAATCCAAACTGCGCCTGATTCATTGGATTTTACTTTTGCAGGAATACAATTTGGAAATCAAAGACAAGAAAGGGGTGGAGAACGTAATAGCTGACCATCTTTCGCGTTTGGAGTACGATATGACGGCTGACAGTCCCAACAGCTTTGTGGAGGAAACGACCGATTATTTTTCGGATGAAAAATTATTCGCAATCAATACGCTCCCTCCAACCGCCCCATGGTACGCTGATATCGCTGACTACTTGGCTTGTAAAACCTTCTCCCCGAATCTGTCCCCTCAGCAGAGACGGAAGCTTACCTCTGACTCAAAATACTATTTTTGGGAAGACCCACTCTTATTCCACACTTGCAGAGACGGGATTATCAGGCGCTGCATTCCTGAAGCCAAGTTTCAGTCTATACTGCAACACTGCCATGACAGAGAAGCTGGCGGGCATTTCGGGGCCGTTCGAACAGCACGAAAAATCTTGCAATGCGGATTATTTTGGCCGACTCTCTTCAGGGACGCCCATGCCTATGTCACCAAGTGTGACGAATGCCAAAGGACCGGAAACATCTCCCGGAGTGACGAGATGCCCCTCAATAACATGCTAGTTTGCAAACTATTTGATGTCTGGGGGATAGACTTTATGGGTCCTTTCCCAATGTCTCATGGTAAGCATTATATCATTGTGGCTGTTGATTATGTCTCAAAATGGGTGGAAGCTGAGGCAGTTGCCACGAATGACGCCAGCACAATGCTACACTTTATCCACAAGAATATTTTCTCCAGGTTTGGGACGCTGAGAACTATTATCAGCGATGGCGGTAGTCATTTTTGTAATAAGCAGTTTTTGCAGCTCATGAAAAAGTTTGGGGTCCATCATAAGATTTCTTTAGCTTACCACCCCCAAACATGTGGACAAGTAGAAGTATCCAACCGCGAGCTCAAGCGAATAATCGAAAAATCGATACATTCAAATAGGAAGGAGTGGTCTAAAAAGGTCGACGACGCATTATGGGCTTACCGGACCGCTTTCAAAACACCTATCAGCATGACTCCGTTTCAACTAGTCTATGGCAAGGCATGCCACCTCCCTGTGGAGCTGGAGCATAAAGCATTATGGGCAACCAAACTATTGAACATGGACATTGGTGCCGCAGCCGAGGTGCGTCGTTCCCAACTCAACGAATTAGAAGAGCTCTGGCATTTCGCTTATGAAAACGCTCGCATCTACAAAGATAAAACAAAAAAATGGCATGATCGACACATCATCCCTAAGGAGTTCAAAATTGGGGACCAAGTGCTGCTTTACAACTCCCATCTCCGCCTCTTTCCAGGAAAGTTAAAGTCGAGGTGGAGCGGTCCATTCTTAGTGACTGATGTCTCTCCCTTTGGTGCCATCGAAATATCAGGGGATAAGGGAGACAAATTTAAGGTCAACGGGCATTGACTGAAGTTATACGATGGCGCCACTATAAACAAGGAGTGTCAGTTGGTAACACTAGGAGACGTGCACCATAAGAGCGCCTACAGTTGATTTTTTTTAGTTCTTAGTTTGTGAAACTCTCTTTTTATGCACTTTTATTTAATTTCTGCACTCTATAAACAATTTTAATACAGGTATTTGGTCCAGCTTAAGGACATAAAATAAAAGCGCTGCTGGGAGACAACCCAGATCTCATAATACTTATTTTTTTCACATGTTTTAATTCAGTTTTTTTATATTTTTGCTGCTCTTAGTGTGTTGCTTGCAGGTGTGCTTTGATTATTTGTCATTGGCGGATGCTGCGGATTTCTCATGAAATTAACGCCAATTGTCTGGTATGCTCAATTCTGAGCACTGGGTAACACTTCTCCCTCCTAGCTTTCAGTTTTTGTGATGTAATGTTTAGATTAAGTCTGGGGGAAAGCATGTTGTTATCCACTTTGCGCACGAGTTGCACCGCATGCTAGAAGTTTATTTAATTTTTTTCGTTGTCATCATCATTATTCCATGCTTCATACACCACTTCACCCACATAAGCGCGCGCTTGCCTATTTGTTTTGTTTCCGAATAAACTATTTTGGTTTGGAATGTGAATTAGGGTGTTAGCTTAGGAATTACTATTTGGAGTGCGATGTTGACTCATGGAGTGTTCTAGTCGCATCCGCATGCTATAGTAGAATTTGAGTACAACTAGATTATCTCTATGTGTTTAATTTATGACTAGTATTTTTGCGTAGTTTAGATTTGTTATACTCAAATGGTGAATGTGAACGAAATTAGCGATAACCCGGTGTTGTGTGTATACGAGCACTAGTTGTGTGCTGCTCGAGTCGGGAGGAAGGTTTACCTTTCTCGTGGGCTAAGAACTTGCCCCAAACGACTCTTGAAGCATGGGTGAGAGCGATTCTTTGAGTTAAATGTGATGTAGGCCACCTTTTGGCTAGTTTGAGCCTTGTCTTTCCCTGTCCTATTCGCTCACCTTTGCAAGCCAACATTTGTGCCTACCACTTCTTTGTTTCAGCTCCTCCTCCATTCACCAAATCCTGAAGCTTATCCTACTTTCGCAACCAAATAGCTGTTTAACTGCACTCATATTCTTGATTTGGTGTGATGTTTGGAATCTGTGTGATGTGAAGGAGAAATAAGTTTTATTTGCTGATTATGAACCAACCGGAGGATAAGAAAAAGAAGAAAAATATGATATTAAAATGAAAATCTGGGAAAAGAATTGTATTGAAAAAAAATCCTTCCGAGCTTAATAGAAAATTTGTTGGTACTTGTGAAGTAGGCCGTGTGTACACCTAGTTTTCATGATAAGTCTGGGGGTGTATCACACGAGCTTTGTTCATGGTTTTGTTGGGTGCAGCGTTCCGTTGACTCATTTGGGTTGCGTAGCCTTCGTCTTTATCCTTGAATACATACCGCAACCTAAGCCCCAATATAATCCTAAAGTCCTATTGATTTATCTCGTGAGTTTGCTAGCGCCGTGGAGAGAGTGTGACCGGGCAAGCTTATGGTTCACGACGTTGATGGATTTCAGCGGAGTTATTCCTGAACCATGATCTTGTGCAACACCCTCCTTAGTGGCTTGTTACTTTCACACCGGGCATGATTGCTCAAGTTCTTCACAATTCACCAACTGAGTATTAATAAATCTTTATTTACGCTCTAATACTTTTGTAAATTAGTTAGCATAGTTAGAATCTCTTTTTACTAAATATTCTATTAGCATGCTTTTGCTACTTCGCACCGTACTCATTTGTGTAATTTTCTTTGTTGACTACCATTTTCAAACTCCGCCGAATTCGTTTGCTCGGGACGTGCAAACAGGTAAGTCTGGGGGTGGGATGAGTCCCAATTATATACACATTTATGGACTCATCTGGGCCGTTTTTTTAGTCATTCCACTGCACTTTAGCCTTGTTTTAGCTCATATTTATCGTTCTATGCTAGGTGCACTTCTTGGCCTAATTTGGTGTGTTTTTATGCTTACTCTCTTTTGATAGCCTTATCGTATTGTTGAGTGCCACTTTCAGTGGCATGATTAGCATTTCTGTTGGAACAGGAGTCGTGCAGGTGTCCCCGGTACAATTCTGTACAGGAACACTTCGCACGATCACTGGTTCTATTGCGCACGACCACTGGTCGTGCGCTGCTGATCGTACGCACTTAACCCCCCTATTTTATGAGTTCTGTCTCGACCAGTGCGCACGACCACTTACGATAGTGCGCACGACCACTGGTCGTGCGAACATGTTATTTTATAACTTTCTTACATTGCAGGCTCCGCCCAGGCAGGCGCACGATCACAGGATTCTAGTGCGCACGACCACTGGTCGTGCACCAATGACCGTGCGCAGTATTTTCGCCAGCGCCTATATAATGACCTATTCCACAAATTAGGGATAGCCCGGCCTCCGGGAGTGCGATTTCCAGTCCGTACGCCGCCGTTTTCCACTTCCAGCCACCTCCACCTCATCTTCTCCGGAAGGGGAAGTCGTCTCCAGCCATCCTAAGCATTTCTCCATCGTCCAGAAGCATTCTCCGCCATCCGCAAGCACTCAAGCAAGCTGTCCCATTTCTGTCCGGTGAGAAGAATAGCAATCCTGAGGTAGAAGACGACGGAAGCACGTGGAGAGATCGTGACAATCTCTCGACGCCGGAAGCACAGTCCGCCCGAGTCCGGAGGTAGCTTGACAAACTACCGTTCCGGCCGTGAACATCCGCTAGTCTTCGTCCATTGATTATCTTATTCTTCTCCCCTTTGTTGTATTTCTTTGAATCATTTGAACTTGAATATCATGATGTTTAGTTTAAATGCAATGTTTGTTTCTTCTCTGTTCATCAACATTTGCTTGTGATTCGTTTCACCTCCACTCACTCACTCACGCACTCATTGTGTTCGATTCGCATTAGCAAGAGCTAGCGGCGATTTGTGAAGAAGTGTCTGTGACCCTCACTCTCCGCACTAGTGATCACTTAACTGGCTTGCGCACTGTCCATCTGCCTCACGAAGCTCGGCATCGCGGCCGTTGCACCCATCTCGCCTTGCGAAGCGGTGATTTCGACCCGCACTTCTTTTATTGTTGTTAACAATAGGAAACCAAATCAAAACCCCACTTGTTGTGTTTGTTCCCGCTTGTGTAACAATTGTCACACAACGCGATTCGTTCACCCAACCTGCATTCCTCAAGAGACCGACACTCGGGGATTCTATTCCCAACATTTATTACTTGACAGCGACCGGTGCACTTGCCGAACATCGCATCAGAGATCACTTTTCGGCAGAATAAGGCTCTGGAATTCTAACACTCAACCTCTCTTAAACTTGTGTGTGGAAAACGAGAGAAGAGGCCTCCTTTTATAGGAGTGAGCGCTAGCGCTACTGCTGGCGCTATCCCGGTATAGAATTATTCTACGTGTGCGTATCTTTCATTCCTGGGAAACTCTGCCGCCTTGCCTCTTGTGCTCTGCGCTACCGCCTGCGCTATCCGCTACCTCATAGCGCCAGCACCTTCTAAAGATGCTCCCGGAATTGCGCTAATCATCGCTAGCGCCTGCGCTAGGTGTTATCCTTGAGTCATATGGACTTGTTTCCCGCACACTTAAGCACACAAGATCAAATACCCATAGGATTTGTTACTCTCAAACCTAGGAGATGCGGAATACCATGTTCCAACACTCGCCCTTGTCATCAAGGGTCATCGAGTGTCCCATGGGACGGGGCACTCGCCTTCTTTCCCACAAAATTCCTAACGAGTCCTTCTACCATAGGGTGCTCACCTCCGAACCTGTCTCCCCTGGGTGAGCACCCCCTCATGGGCGAGCACTTCTTTTGCTGGGTACTCATCCATTTGAACTCTAACCATCTTTGCCTACTTCCATTAGCCGTGTTAATCACGTCTACTCGTCAAATATGGGGTTGTACAACTTACCCCTATTTATAGGTGCAGGGGTCTGCCAAACGGGCTTTCTCTAAAATTACGAGCTACCCAGGATACAGGAGAACCGGGCAGGGGTGAAAGGTTACACGGGGTACAAATTGTAAGACCCTCTTTTTTTGCATTCGTTCCTGGGTCTTACCATCCAGAACTGTCATCTTGCTGTGGCACCAATTCTCCAAATGGTCGCCGCGACAATACGCCGATCATGCCGACTAATCAACATATCCAGGCCAACCACACATCATAGAATTAAAATATTTAAAGAAGCACATGTCCACAACAAATCACCATATAATTAAATTCTTGTCCAAATGAGATAAACTATGACATGAAAGATAGAAATCAGAGTGCTGGTAAATAGAAATGGGCTTAAGCCCGATACATCATATATTTGTCTTTGCCTCTCTCTTATCAAAAATAAAACACTGCAGACACTAACACGGGGTGATGCCCTTAAGAATGTATAACTCCCTCCTCTGACCCGGGTACACGTGAAGAGTAGGTGTCGGAAGAGGGTTGCTCACCGGTGCTCTCCCCGCAACTGACGAGAGACCAACTCTAGGTCTAGCCACCGTGTCCCATTCCATCCTCTGGTTGAGGATCTGCTCTCCTTGGTATTCCTGTAATGATGTGGTCCACTGACCGTCAGTTTATAAGACTCAGCATGTTCCTCACCGCCTCCACCCGTGACACCTAGGCACCGCGCGGGAGGAGGAAGCAGAGGACAACAAGAGGTAAAAGAATGCAAGCAGGTGACATGGGTCTAACTATCAAGTATATATATACACATCAAGCACCCTTTTCTCTAGACCTTTTCAGGAGTAAATGTAAGTACAAGAGTATGGCATGAGTATACTTCTACAATTCACGTGGTTCCAATAACAGTATAAGAAAACATCAAGCATGGTAACATATTTAGAGTATATAAAAGGAAACAACATCATATAAAGAGCAGCTTTAGTAACAGATCTAGAGCATATAAAAGGAAGCAACATCATGTAAATAGAAGCTATACAAGTAACCTTAACTTATATGCGTACACACACAACACATAAGCTGAGGGATTTGGCACTAAGCTAAACTCATCGTATAAAAGAGACCATACTAATTTATACGACGAGGTCTTTGTTTTATGCAAGGATGCTATGCTATGCTGTGTAATGCAATGATGCAACTCACCCACCCGACTATATACGTACAGACCCTTTGTTAGTTCCCTCTGTTCGAGTGTGTCAACTCAGGTACCCGGTTGAGGCAAATAGGGCAATGGATTGGGTTGTCCTCTTCTAGTCTTTTGTCACACCTCTCACACCCTAGGATCTTTTCTGCCCAAAATGGGAATGGGCTGGAGTTATGAACCTTTCGTACGCCCCTAAGAACACACAGGGTATCCATGAACTATCTGGTAAGCATCACCTCTATCCCACTTTTCGAGTCTCCGTTCAGGTACACCCCGTTGAGGCAAATAGGGGCAGTGGATCGGGACCTCCACTCTTAGGCCAGTATGACACCTCCCATCCTAGACCTTAAGTACGCCCCTAAGATCACATAGGGTATTCGCGTACTACTTGACACAACAATGCCTTTAAGTGAAACACCGAACCCTCAGCTCAGAGGGCTTGACCAGTCCTTCTTTATATAACACCGAGCATACCGCTCGCAAAACTAACCCGTCCTTCCAATATACCGAGCCTACCGCTCGTAGGACTTAACCTATCCTTCTAATATACTGAGCCTACCGCTCACAAGAATTAACCCATCCCTCAAACATACCGAGCCTACCGCTCGCAGGACTTAACCCGTCCTTCTAATATACCGAGCCTACCGCTCGCAAAACATAGCCCATCCTTCTAATATACCAAGCCTACCGCTCGGAAGACTTAACCAGCCCTTCTAATATACCGAGCCTACCGCTCGCAGGACTTAACCCATCCTTCTAATATACCAAGCCTACCGCTCGCAGGACTTCACTTGTCCTTCTAATATACCGAGCCTACCGCTCGCAGGACTTCACCGTCCTGCTAATATACCGAGCCTACCGCTCGCAGGACTTAACCCGTCCTTCTAATATACCGAGCCTACCACTCACAGGACAAAACCCGTCCTTCTAATATACTGAGCCTACCGCTCGCAGGACTTAACCCATCCTTACTTGAACAATACTAATCCATCCCAGACTTGGGACGGGGACTCTATACCAAGTTTTCCTATTTAAACTACTCTTGTCTACCGTTTAGTTATACTTAGAAGTTTAGGGTGAATCCCAGACTTCTGGAGGGTTACCCGAAGAAGGTCTCACAATGGTACTAGGGAATGTTATGGTGGCTGAAGCCCAAATCTTCTTTTCCAGGATATTTAGTCTTATTGGCGGCTACCCATTCTTGTATGCCCACTTGCTCTCTAATTACTCTAAAATCCTAAGATGGATCACCAATTGACTCGGGAGACAAGTGTCAGTGTTCAATTGAGCACTGAACTCTACCTTCCCTAGAGACCGGCTATTTCTTTGTGTTATCTCTCAATCACAACCTGTACCTCCTATTGGGTCACTCCTCACCTCTCCCAATAGGCCGTTGCCAATTCCTGAACTGAAAGTTTTACTAAACGCACCCCAGTCTTTACTTTCGATGACTGCCCTTGGTGATTAACCTTCCAACCCGACTAGTCATTTGCAAATCTCTAAGAGTTAATAACTCTAGGGGTGGTGACCATAAGGGAGGGGTTTAAATCTAAGTTTCAGTTTTTACTATTCGCAGACCGGTTTACCTTTAAGTGAAACCACAGATCCTACCAGGTTGATTATATGATTACTAACTACATATGAGACCATTTTAGTTCCAGAAATTCATATTAGGGTCTATGTACTAATTTCTATGATATTCCAACAATAATGATTCGTGGTATTAATTTCTCAAGTTATAAGCTCAAATTCTATTTTGCGAAGGAAGTATGTCATATACTCAATGATTAAATCTAACAAAATTCTCAGAGCTTCCTACTGATATAAACAGTCTATATACAAAATTCTACAACAATCTAGCAACCATATTTCTTGGTATTAATTTCTCAAGTTATAAGCTCAAATTCTATTTTGTGAAGGAAGTATGAAGTTTACTCAGAGATTAATTCTAATAAACTTTCCAAAACTTCATACTGATATAAAAGGACCTTGTACAAAATATCATAACATTTCAGTATCAATAATTCAGGGAATTAATTTCTCAATTTATATGTCCAAATACTACTTTGTGACGGAAGTTTGAAGTTTACTAAGTGATTAATTCTAATAAATTTTCCACAGCTTCATATTGATATAAACAGACCTTGTACAAAATTTCATAACATTTCAGTATCAATAATTCAGAGAATTAATTTCTCAAGTTATAGGTCCAAATACTACTTTGTGAAGGAAGTATGAAGTTTACTCAGAGATTAATTCTAATAAAATTTCCACAGCTTCATACTGATATAAAAAGACCTTGTATGAAATTTCATAACATTTTAGTATCAATAATTCTAGCAGTTAATTTCTCAAGTTATAAGTCCAAATCCTACTTTGTGAAGGAAGTATGAAGATTACTCTGAGATAAATTCTAATAAAATTCCCATGGTTTCATACTGATATAAAAAGACGACATACAAAATTTAATAACATTTCAGTAAGCTTTGACCCTATAATCACTCACTTGGGGTCTATGTGACCAAATCATATGAAGTCAACTTTCCTAGGGAAATTAACCCAAAGGATGATGATTTCCTCCATGGATTATTGTCCTATGGTCTTAAGTGCATGTTTTAAATTTCAAGAGAGTTGACCAAGGGGATTTTCCTCAATTCTCAAATTAAGGTTTCTTTACCCTTTTTAAAGAGCATTTTAAAGGTGGTCCTACTAATTTTCATGTTTGACCTAAATTTGCTTACTTGTAAGGGTCCAAATGACCTAAGATTTTAACCAGAGGCTATTATATACATAACCAACCTCCCAAAGGATATTTTGGGTGATTTGAGTACAAATCACCCACAATATACACCATATATGATTTATTAAATTTCTACTAAAACTATAGAAAAATGTATCCGAAAAATTCTGATTTTTGGGAACATAGTATATCTAGGGTGCATACACACATGGTTAAATTTTTAACCTCATATCATCTACTATATAAAAGTTATTTATAATTTAAGATCTATCCTTCTCTAGGACCAGCCTTACTAAATCTGCCCAATAGAGAGTTATAGGGCACCAAATGATGTGATCTCACTTCCTACAGATAGTAGACACAAAGGCCTACAAAAGTTGTCTCTGCCTACTTTTCATTTTAAGGCCACTAAGGGCCTCAATTTTTTAGTGCAAAAGATCTATTCCACTATGGCAAAAATAGTCTTTAGTGTAACCTAAACAAAGGTTTTTCTATGGTTCATTAAGACATAGATCTACTCAAATGCAAGGATCCAATTGAGTCAAAAAATTTACCAGAGACTAATATACACATTTACAACCACTCATATGAGATTTGGAGTGGTTTGAATCAAGGTAACTCATAGTATACACCATGCATGATTTAATAAATTTCTACATAAACATTAGAAACATGTGTCCCAAAAATTCTAATTTTTTGTTAGGTGATGTATTATATCATCACAAAAATGTGGCTTAAATTTCAGAGACTAAAACCAAGTCAATGTGCTAGGGTCACATAATACCCATTTAGGCTATATCCACACCACACCTCAACCATGCCAAGAGATGGAAGTGGGTTAGCCCAACATGCAGTGGTCCAAATGACCTTAAATTTTAACCATGGATTATATTTGGTCTGGTCTACCATCCAGAGAAAATTTGAGTGGATTTGGACCAATATGACCCTAGATCTAAGCCATTCAAGGAAAATGAAATGTTGATCAAAACCTTAGAAAAATTGTTTCCAAAAATTCACAATTTTTCGCAGGGGGTGTTTTAAGGCATGACTCATGGATGCCCCAAATTTCAACTCATTTAGAGCTATAAATCTCCCCAAATTAATTTCTAAAGTCCTAGTGCTCCATATGTACATGTCTCACAAAAATGGATGCCCAGGGAGCTACAGTGCTCCAAATGACCCCAAACAAATTTCTAATTTTAGTTAAGATCATAAGCTACACTTTTCATTCAGGGGGTATTTTATGGTGAAGTGTCTAAGTAGACCGCAGAGACTGCGCGGTCTGCGCTGGTCCTCTGGTCAGTTTTGTCTCAACGGTTTGTTTGGGGCGGTCTGATCTGGGAGACCGTTATCTGTCCAGGCGGCTTGCGCGGGTTGGTCTGGTGACTTGTCCTAAGTCGGCCAGTTGTTCTTGGTCTGTCTTCTTTAGAAGAAGACCGGACGGTCTGCTTTGTTGAGACCACAGTGACCGAGCAGTTTGGATATAACCACAAGGTTTAATAAGGGAGCTGTGAGCTATGCCGAGCTCGGGCGGTCTGCTTTGCGAGACCGCTCGTGATCTGATAGGCGGTTATTGTATCCCGGTTTGTGCGGTTTGTACTCGCCAATAAATAGGGGTGCAGGGCCCATCATTATTAACGAGAACTGTAAGAACCAAAGTTGGCTTGATTGTGCTGGTTTCACTTTGAGGTCGTGCGGTCTGAGATTTTGTCTGTCCGGTTTCTATGTTCGCAGGTTAGCGGTTTGCAGCTCGCGGTCAGCTTGTCTCCCTTCTGCCAGCTTTGAATAAACCAGCCCGGGCAGACTGTGTTTAGGTGTTCGTGGTCTCTGTAGCAGACTCAGTTGATCAGGCGGTCTTAAGTGGCCAGGCGGTCTTGAGTTACGGTCTGTCACAGGTAGCAGTTCTCTGTTCAGTGTTCGCGGGTTCTTCTTTGATCAAGACCGTGCGGTCTGGGCGATCAAGAAGTGCGAACTGTTTGTTTTTAGCAGTGGAATAAAGCACCAAGTTGGCGGTCTATGGTTGCAGTCTGGCAAGTGTGGCTTGTACTCTGTTCGCGCGGTCTCGGCGGATTATGTCTGGCTTGTCTGTTCGCGCGGTCTCGCGGTCTCAAGTGTCAGATCATTGCAGCTTGTTTTACACTTGTGTTTTGTGCTTCTCTCCTCCGTGATTCTTATGAATCATGTCTCGCCATGTATACCTCGCATTATAAAGAGATAGTTAATGCCATAGCACTATTCGTTCTTCTCATTGTCATTGTTGTGCTACAATTGTGAAAGGATTTGTGAAGTGTGTTCCGCATTTTTACTTCACCTCCGGACATCAAATTTTTTTTTCAACGGGTCAGGGGAATTTTGACGAAAAACCATCGAAAGAAAGGCTTGATCCCAGCTCAACTAAGCTGGGATCTTCAATCAAACCAGAAGGGAAGCTGACACAGATGGAGAGGGAAAGGAACTTGCCTCGTTTTGGGATTGATTGCTGGTGTTTGCACGAGTTGGCATTGCCGACCTCAGCCTTCGTGGTGCCATGGCGATTTGGGCATGCAGTGCTCGAAATTCTTCTCTTGAAGGGGGGCTCGACACCTTGGGAAGTTGTGAAGGTGATGGGGAGGAAAGGAGGAAATTATTCTCTGGCACCCCAGTCCCCCACTGCCCAAAGTTGATGGAATTAATGCCACAGCTTCGAGGAGAGCTTGGGGAAGGGAAGTGGGGTGCCGTTTGGCACCCATCCCCCATTTCCCTCCTCCTTTGTCTCCTTTGTCTTTTCCCAAGCTTTAACTTCAAATTCTTTGGAATTAAACCATTATTTTCGAAATTTCAGAGGGCTTAAGGTTTAAAACTCATGAGGGCTTGCTAATAGGCTCTTTGGGTTGGGCTAAGTCCAATTGGTTTTGAGTTTGGGCTCACTTGACCCAAATAGACCAATTTGAGATTTTTGGGTTTGAGCTTGACTAAAGCTTACCCCAACCAATGTGGCTAACCCAAATTGGTTCCTTGTACCCTATGGACCTATTCCAAGGGGACTTAAGTCATGGTGCGGTCATATGGCGCTATTTGCACAAAATTGCTTATAGGGGCAATTTGGGCATTTTAGTGATTTTGCTCTAATCCTTCAAGATTGAATGCGCACCTTGGTTAATTTAGGTCTCATAAGCCCTCCTTAGGGTTTAGGAAGGGTTGTGCTAGGTCAATTTGGCAAATTTAGGGCCAATCGAACCATAAAGGGCAAAAATTATAATTTGGGGCAATTTGGTAATTTTGCCTAATTTCCCAAAATTGGCTCATCCCAAGGGTCCAATGTGGATCCATTAGACTCTCCAAGTGATCTTAGATTGTTTGGGGTGATCAATTTGATCACATTGAGTCAATTGAAGGTCAATTGAGGGGATTAGTTCAATTAGACCAAATTGGGGCTTTTTGGTAATTGACCCAATTTTCCCAAATTGACCAATTCCATTAGAACCATTTTGTCTCATTAGTCTACCCTAGTGTTTAAGGAGGGTGTGGTGTGGTCATTTTCACCATACTCAGGCTAATTGACCTATAGTAGGGTGAAGTATGTCAAGTTGGGCCTTTATGTGTAACTTGACCTAGTCATGTCAAAGGTTCCTATAATGATCAAGGGGCACCCTTTTGGTTTCTGGAACCATCTATGTCACCTAACATGCTTTAATTTAGCCTTGGTGTTCTCTTCATGGTTATAGATTATGCATAGGGTGCTTCACTCCTTTTGGTTTACCCTTGAATTTTCCTTAAATTGGGGTGACCCATGGTGGCTAAGTGCACACCATGGTGTTCTCCTCTCATTCAACTTGTCACCAAGGTACCCTTGGTCTCTTATCCTATTTTTTCCATGAATTTTTCATGACAAAAATTTCCTAAGGGTCCAGTAGTTTGGGGGATGATACAATTCCCAATACAAAAGAAAACAATTTCGTCCTCGAAATTAAGATCCGGTGTACGGAGTTTTAGATCAAGTTGAATAATCATGACAACTTTAAGTAGTTAAGTGTTACCTGATTCGAAGAGTTCTCGGTATTGTTGCTGCATCATGTCTAGTGGTTCCCATGTATGCTCTTCCGGTCGTGATTAGACCAAACGGCGCAAGGCTCAAATGGCTCAAACCTTTACCAGCAGAACTTTCTATCGTCGCAAGGCTGAAACGGCCGTGATATCAATCCGTATTGGCTCCAGATGGACTGTTCAGTCGGATGTTATTGGGCCCGTTGTAGCAGTAATTAGTTGCTCTGGTCGATGAAGTGCCCTCCTAAGCGAGGAGACATGAAAGATGTCGTGCAACCCACCAACTCCTGCGGCAGCTCCAATAAATAGGCCAAGGGGCCGATCCGCTCCAAGATCCTATATGGCCCCATGTACCTTGGACTGAGATTCTTCAGTCGCCGCACCCGTGTGACCCCCCGTGTGTCGGACGTATTTTCAAAAATACTCTGTCTCCTGCCTGAAATTCTACCTTAAGATGTCACGCGTCGTAATATTTAACTTGCCTGCTCTGCGCCTCCAACATCCGATCTCGTATCAGTCGTATTTGGGCGTCCGTGTCTTCATTACATTCTGACCCCAGTGCCTTCGGGTCCTCATCTTGTACCCATGAAAGTGGTGTCCTGCACTTTCTGCCATAGAGAGCTTCGTAGGGAGCCATGCCAATGCTGGATTGCTGGCTATTATTGTCGGAGAATTCGACGAGTGGCAGCAGTCTCTCCCACGGTTCCCCACTATCTAGTATGCACAACCCTAACAAGTCTTCCATAGTCCGGATGGTTCATTCTATCTTCCTGTCAGACTGCAGGTGGAACACGGTGATGAATGTCAAACATGACCCCAGATATGCCTGAATCACCTTCCATTCTCTTGACATAAATCGGCCGTCTCGATCCGACACGATCGACCTGGGTACTTCGTGGTATCTGACGAATTGTTCCACGATTAACCATATAAGGACACTAACAGGATCAACCTTTTTGATGGGAATGAGTCTGGCCACCTTTATCAACCTGTCCACAATGACCCAGATGGAGTCATGCCCGAAGCGGGAGCGAGGTAACCCATGTACAAAGTCCATGGAAATGTCCTCGAACTTCCACTCTGGCACCGACAATGGCTGTAATAACCCTCCTGGTCTTTTGCACTCGGCCTTTAATAGTTGACATGGCTCACAATGGGTCATGAAATGGCTAATATCCCTCTTCATCCCTGGCCAATACATCATTCTTTTCACGTCCGCAGTCATCTTGGTGATCCTGGTGTATACTGAATATCTACTATAATGAGCTTCTGTTAGAATATCCTCCCGGAGGTTATCCCCTACTGGTATATAATTTCTACCCCAGAAATGCACTATGTCATCCTTCAACGAATAATCCCCCGCGGTGCCCGATTCCAAGGCCTTGAAGACCGGTTCTAATTCCACATTACATCTCTATGCAGCTTTGATCTGATCCCGGGTTTCACAAACTAATCTCATCGAGGCTAGATATCCCTGGTAGACCTCTGGATCATCTCTGGATACTAGTGTGATATGCATGTTGTCCAGCATCTACACTAGTTCCATGGCCATTAGCTGAGGTTCCATGCTCGAAGTGCTAGCCCTCCTACTGAGTGCATCCGCTACTGTGTTCGCCTTTCTGGGGTGATAATACATCGTGTACTGGTAATCACAGAGAAACTCTACCCGTCTCCTATGCCGGATGTTTAAGTCCTTCTGAGTGTCTACATATTTTAGGTTCTTGTGGTCCGAAAAGATATCACAGTGAACCCCATATAGGCAGTGTCTCCAGATTTTTAGTGCAAAAAACACGTCTCCCATCTCTAAGTCGTGCACCAGATAGTTCTTCTCGTGCTTCTTCAATTGTCATGAAGCATAAGCGATCACATGCCCGTGCTACATTAAGACCGCACCCATCCCATGGTACGATGCATCGTGTACACTTGAAATCCTTCCTTCCCAGATAGAATGCAAGAATTGGAGCTGAGATGAGTCTACTCCTTAGCTCTTGGAAGGCTGCTTCACATTTCAGTGTCCATACGTACGACGCGTCTTTCTTTTTCAGTGATGTGAGAGGAAGGGCAATCCGGGAGAATCCTTCCACGAACTTCTAGTAGTATCCGACAAGTCCCATGAAACTCCACACATCTGACGTTGTTTTCAATTGAGTCCAGTCTCGCACTGCCTGAGTCTTTGCCGGATCCACTGTCAATCCTGCCCCACTGATGATATGCCCTAAGAAGGCCAGTTCCTTAAGCCAGAATTGGCACTTGCTAAACTTAGCATATAATTTATGCTCTCTAAGCCTTTCCAGAACGAGCGTCAGATGTTGTGTGTGTTCCTCCTATGTCCTTGAGTAAATCAGTATATCATCTATGAACACGATAACGAAGACATGCAAGTAGGTTTTGAACACATGGTTCATTAAACTCATGAGTGTAGAGTGGGTATTTATGAGTCCAAAGGGCATTACTGTGAACTCGTAGAGACCATACCGACTGTTAAAATCCGTCTTCAGAATATCTTCTTCTTGGATCCGTAGTTGATAGTAACCCGATCTCAAGCCAGTTTTGGAAACCAATGCGCTCCTTCAAACTGGTCAAACAACTCATCAATCCAGGGCAAAGGGTAAGTGTTCCACACTGTTAGCCTGTTGAGTTCCCAGTAGCCGATGCACAATCGAAGAGTCCCGTCCTTCTTCTTTACAAACAGCACAGGAGGTCCCCATGGTGACGAGCTCGGCCTGACGAACCTTGAGTCCACCAACTCTTGCAGTTGGGTACGAAACTCCACCAACTCCTTTAGATCCATCCTGTAGGGTGCTCTGGATGCGGGTCTAGCTCCGAGCACTAACTAAATCTGAAAGTTATTTTCCCTGTGTGGCGGTAGCCCGGGTAGTTTTTTTGGAAATACATCGGGAAAGTTTTGAACTATCGGGATATCGTTTAGAGAAATCTCTACCTCCTTCATCTCGAAACAAACCATGTAGACTTCGTCTCCCTATAAATGGGCCTTGACGGCCTGAGTAGATGAAATTAAATGATGGGAGGTGGGTCCAATACCTTCGATTACTACTTTGGAGTCCTCGTGTCTTAGCACAATTTTCTTCGTCGGTCAGTCGATATTAGAGTGGTTCCAATGTAGCCAGTTCATGCCCAAGATTAGATCATAATCTTTCATCTTCAAAAGCATCGCTGATGCTTCAAACAACGTAACTTCCCTCCAATCTCTACGTTCATGTTGAACTTGGCGCACGATACTATCTCCGATCCATCTGGAAGTCGCACCTTCCTTTAGATGCCTTCAAAGTGCTGCACTTGATCCAGGTCATCTACAAACTCCTTTGAGAAGAATGAGCGCGAGGAACCCGTATCGAACAAGGCATATGCAAGCTTGCCGCAGACCAGTACTATACCTGGGTGATTTTGTTGTTTGGTTCATAATTAAAGTAAAACTAAGGTCTTGCAAGGTACTAAGTAATTTATAAGAAAAACACTAAAGTACCTGTAATGACTTCCTTAAGATATCGAGTTTCTGCGAGGTCCAGTACATATATCTGCTCTGGCCGTCGGCCTCTACCAGGAGGTCCTCGGCCCCGACCTCGTCCTAGGCCTCGGCCTTGCTGTGTTGGAGGGGCTGCTGGAGGTGGAGGTGGAACCCATTGAGGACAGTGGATGCGGATGTGGCCTGGTTGGTGACATTGGTAGCATACTTGTGGAGGAGGTACTCCTCCACCTTGTCTAGGTGGCTCTCTGATCTGTAGCGGCTGGGGAGCCAACTGTGCTGGAAACCTCTGCTCCTGTCTAAAGTCGGGATGGGGTCATCCCCCACCCCTCCTGTGCTGCACGAACCTGCCTCTTTGCTGTCCCCTACTGCCCGACCCTGCGTCTTTCGCTGGCCTTTTTCCTCTGCCCTTCACCATCACCTGATCTGCTTCCAGTCTCCTTACTGCTTCGATGATCCGAGCTAAACCGGAATCTGCCACATACTGTAGGGCTTGCCTGAGGTCATCTCGGAGGCCCTTGAAAAATCTCTTGGCGTACCTGGAGTCATCTAATTGATGGGCTGTGGCGAAGCGGGCTAGGTGCGAAAACTCTCGCTGATATTCTACTACTGATAGGTTTCCTCACTTCAAGTGCAGGAACCGTTCCTCCAATTCGTCTCAAGTTGTTTGCGACACAAAGTGCTCCAGTAATGCCTCCTTGAATTCTTCACACGTAATATCGACATACTCTAGGCCGACAAAGGTGGTGTCCAGGGCCGACTTCTACCACTGCTTGGCACGAGATTTTAAAGCGGAGGCAGCCAATGAAACCGCCACATCAAGCAGACAACAAATCCCGGCCAGCATCTCCTGAATTAAATCCAGCAATTCCTCTGTCTATACTGTTGGTGTTGGGGAACACTTCTGGTTAGGGTTCGTCAAACGGCGTTCGACAAACGGAGAAGAGTTCGTCGAACTCCGCCTGTGCTTGACGAACGGAGAAGGGTTCGTCGAACGACGTTCGACGAATGGAGAAGGGTTCGTCGAACTCCGCCTGCGTTCGACGAACAGGTCCTTGCCTCAGCGGCTCGTCGAACGGGAGAGGCCTGCGTTCGATGCTCGATGCCTGTGCTCGACGCCTAAATTCGATGCTCGATGCCTGTGCTCGACGCTTGTGCTCGATGCCTGTGTTCGATGCTCGACGCCTGCGCTCGACGCCTGCGCTCGACGCCTGCGCTCGACGCCTGCGCTCGACGACTGCGCTCGACGCCTGCATTCCATGCTCGACGCCTGCGTTCGACGCTCGACGCCTGGTGTACATGCTGTCTCAGCAGGTTCCGTCTCAGCGGATGTTATTGGACCGTCTCAGCGGATGTTTGGACTGAGCCCGGTCTGGCGCCCTATTTAAAGGGTGCATAACCCTGGTTTAGGGTTAGAAGAGAAGAAGGAGATTAAGTCCAAGAGAGTGCAATAGTGTTTTTGCGCGGTGTTCCTTGGCGGCGGTTCCTCTGTTCTTGTATGAGAGGGTTGTGTGAGGTAGGATCGGTTTTGATCCTTGTAACCTTGTAAGCTGTAATCCGTCTTGGTGATTAGAAAGAAGAGAAGAGGAAGGGGAGAGGGCACGTAGCCCGACTTGGGTGAACCTCTGTATATCTGTGTGTCTTCTGTGATTGATCTATGATTTTCTGTGTTTTGAATTTTTCCTGTCGAATTTCTCGTCTCGGCACACCCTGTTTCTTTACATTTGGTATCAGAGCCAGGTTCTTGACCCTGGAAATGGGTTCTGGCGGCGTGCAGATCGAGATCGAAAAGTTTGACTGAAGTTGATTCAATCTATGGAAGATGAAGATGGAAGATATGTTGATTGATCGAGATCTATGGTCTGCGATCGAAGATGATCCTCCCGTTCCTAAGGTTGCAGAGAAGGATGCGAGCGCATCGAAGGGAAAATCTGCAGACGCGACTGCAGATGGTGCAGCGGAGGCGGCGACATGGACGAAAACCGATCGGAAGGCTAAGGGCCTGATCCGGTTATTCCTAGCAGATTCAATCTTGACTAACGTCATGGAGGAGACTTCGGCTCGAAGTCTGTGGTGTAAGTTGGAATCCCTCTACCAGAGCAAGTCCCTGGTAAACAAATTGCTCTTGAGGAAGAAATGGTATAAACTTCGGATACGTGAGGGCGATTCATTTTCAGAGCACTTGACTCAATTCAATACCATTGTGAGTCAGTTAATCTCTATCGGTGAGAAGATCTCGGATGAGGATAGAGCCATCACCTTTTTGTGCTCACTGCCAGATTCATGGGACAATCTGATTGTCGTGATTGGGGGAAGTGGAGACAAGGAACTGTCATACGATAATCTATGTGCAGCTCTTTTATCTGAGGAGACTAGGAGAGGAGGTTCTGAGGCGTCAAGCAAAGGTGCTTTGAGTCTATCTAGATCCCGTCCTCAACGAAGGGAGAACAAGCATGGTGGATATCGAGATAAGTCTTGAGGTAGATCCAAGAGCCAGGAGAGGGAGATGAGTAAGAAGCACGTTCGGTGCTGGAAGTGCAATGAGACTGGTCATGTGAAGTCTCATTGTCCAAACAAGGCCGTTCAGAACAAGGAGACACCGACAACTTCTGGTACGAAGAAGGAGGGCGACGACGGTGACATGTACAGCGCTGCTGCCTGCGTTGCTCAGAGAGATTCTGATTTGTGTTATGTAGACACAGGAGTATCATACCACATGAGCCTCATAGGCACTGGTTCTGTGAGTATGAGAGGTTTGACGGTGGAGATGTCATGCTGGGTGATGATTCTGCTGTGCAGATCATTGGGTGTGGCAAGGTGATGTTGAAGCTGTCTAATGGGACCATAAGGTCTCTTCCAAATGTGATGCATATTCCTGGGATGAGCAGGAATTTAATCTCGGTGGGTTCCATGGCGGATGCAGGAGTGCACTTCATCTGTGACAAGCAAACTTCCAAGATGTCAAGGGGGGCAATGGTGATTGCCAGTGGAGTAAGACATGGAACACTGTACACTTTGCTTGCTGATATAGTGATTCCAAGTGGGGCTCTTATCTCTGAGAGCCAGGAGGTTGACCAGGAGGAGGTGCCCAGGCTATGGCATCATTGGCTTGGGCATATCAGTGAGAAGGGGATGTCGGCTATGGCATCCGGTCAGATGGTGGAAGGCGTGCCGGAGTGCTCCACAAGCCTTGGGTTCTGTGAACATTGCCTGCTTGGGAAACAGACCAGAGTAAGCTTTCGTGGGACGGGCACGAGGGCAACTGAAGTGCTAGAGCTGATGCACAGTGATGTGTTTGGGCTAACTCCAGCTCCATCTCTAGGCGGCGCAAGGTATTATGTGTCCTTTACTGATGACCTCTCACGGTATTCCTGGATCTATTTTCTCAGGTCCAAGTCAGAAGTTCTGGATAGGTTCAAGGAATTTAAGAACCTGGTGGAGAACCAGTTGGAGAGAAAGGTGAAGGTCCTCCGTTCTGATAATGGAGGGGAGTACTGCTCTGATGCCTTTGAGCAGTACTGTACTGAGCAGGGGATTACATGGCAGAAGACCACACCGCATACTCCAGAGCAGAATGGTGTGTCAGAGAGGCTGAACAGGACCGTGATGGAGAAGGCCTGGTGCATGCTCAGTTAGGCAGGTTTGGGGAAGGAGTTCTGGGCTGAAGCAGTGGCGACTGCAAATTACCTGAAGAACAGGTCCCCTATATCTGCTGTGGAGGGATGTACTCCCTTTGAAGTCATCTTCAAGAGAAAGCCAAATTTGGCCTATGCTCGTGTGTTTGGGTGTGATGCATATGTTCACATTCCAAAGGATAAGAGGGGGAAGCTTGATGCTAAGTCTGAGAAGTGCATCTTTTTGGGTTACAAAGATGGCATAAAAGGCTACAAGCTTTGGAACCCTGTGACCAGGACTGTAACATTCAGCAAGGATGTGGTGTTTCATGAAACCAGTCCACAGGCAGTCACACAAGCTGAGAAAGCCAAAGAAGCAAAGAAAGGGACAGTGGTGGTGGAAGGAAGCTTTAAGAAAGAAGCTACTACTGTTGGGGCTGAATCTGATTCTGAATCAGATGATTTGGAGGTGGTGAGAAGTGATGATGAGTCAGAAGATGAAGCTGGGGAAATTCCACTTCTGAGGAGATCGACAAGGGAAAGGAAGGCACCAGTGAGATATCCCCAATGTGCAGTGGCTGCACAATGTTGCCTGAATATGCTTGGTGAAGATCCAATATCTGTTAGAGATGCTAGACAGGGGCGGAACTAGAAATTTTGTCTTACCCGGGCACAAATAAATTATATAATTTTTTATAAATTTGTTTTTATTTTTTAAATCAAAAAAAAAAAAAAATTTACAGGTGAAAAACAATTAAGGAAAATTAAGTAATTCACAGTCTATATAAGCTTAAACTTTATTACACTAGGCTCATAACTTTATTCTTGCTTAAGTAATTCACAGTCTGTATAAGCTTAAAACCCAAAGTATTCCCAATATAATTTTATTCAGTAAAGTTATCTGCATGCAGTTGACGCCAAAGTAAATATTTCCACAAAATCAACTACGAAATGACAAACGATCATAGGAATCCAACAAACAACTTAAAATCTCAACAAATAAACATGGGAGTGCTGGTGAAGATCGTTACTTCACGGTCTAAAATAATGCAGTAAAAAAAAGAACAGAGGAGATTGAAACAGATATAGCTATATTAGAAAATAGAACACTAATCTTCAAAAAAAAAGAGTACAACATCATCGGAAACGAAAAATGAAACCAGTATTGGAGAGGCGAAGCTATATGAACATGGGAGTGCCTTTGAATTTGAGTATCCACACGAACACGTGACCGGCCACGACAAACCCCCAAAGCCTCAGCAGAGTAAGAACCCGCCCATTTCTTTTTTCTCTCCTACTCTTGACTCTGCAAGCTTGTTTGTTCCAAACAAAGCTTGTTTATTCCAAGCAATGTTTGTATCAGGGAAAAAAACTGACTTTTCTGAAAAAAGCTTAGGTGCAGCAGGCTCGAGGATTAATATCTGCAGGTGCAGAGATAAGAAATGCCATAAACAGGAAAGGGTTCCACCCGCTTCTTCACACAAATGGCGCAAAGCAGCAACTGCCACACAAAGATGCATTCTTTCTTTCCTTTCTCCCTTTGCGCAGCCCTCATACATGGCAAAACAATCCCAGACCACCCCAGTGGATTACCCTAGGCAAACTTTTTCCAAAAACACGCCTGGGCACGTGCCCGGTCGTGTCTCAAGGTAGATCCGCCTATGATGCTAGATCAAGGGCTGATTCAAATCAGTGGGAGCTAGCCATGGTGGATGAAATGGAGTCTCTGAGGAAGAATCAGACTTGGAGTCTGTGTAAGCTTCCAAAGGGGAGGAAGGCCATTGGAAGTAAATGGGTCTTCAAGCAGAAGGTGAAGGGTGATGGCACTGTGGAGAAATACAAGGCAAGGTTGGTTGCAAAGGGATTCTCCCAGGTCGAAGGTGTTGATTATGATGAGATCTTCTCGCATGTTGCCAAGATGACGTCGATCAGACTAGTACTCTCTATTGCGGCAGCGCATGATCTAGAGATTGAGCAGATGGATGTGAAGACGACATTTCTTCACGGTGATCTAGAGGAGGAGATATGCATGAAGCAGCTGGAAGGATTCGAAGCTAAGGGCAAGGAGGATCAGGTCTGCAGGTTGAAGAAGTCCTTGTATGGACTAAAGCAATCTCCGAGGACGTGGTACCAGATATTTGACACCTACATACTGGAGTTAGGTTTTGAAAGGTCGAATTCGGACCACTGTGTGTACATCCAGAGAAAGGGAGAGCAGTTCATCTTCCTGACACTCTAGATGATATGCTACTGGTGGGCAATAGTGTCAGGATGATCCAACATGTGAAGAAGCTGCTCTCAACCAAATTCGAGATGAAGGATTTGGGGCCAGCAAGTGTCATCTTGGGAATGCAGATTTCCAGGGATCGAAGCAAGAAGAAGCTTTGGTTGGGGCAGCAGAGGTACGTCGAGGAGATGTTGAAGAAGTTCAACATGACGGACTGCAAGCCAGTGGGAGCACCAATGGCAGTTGGGTGCAAGTTATCTGCAGAGTTGAGCCCAAAGACACAAGATGAGGTCGAGGACATGGAGAAGGTCCCTTATGCTAGTGCTGTGGGAATCTTGATGTACGCCATGGTCTGCACTCGCCCTGACATTGCTCAAGCAGTGGGAGTGTTGAGCCGGTATATGGCTACTCCAGGAAAGGAACACTGGAATGCTGTGAAGCATGTGTTCAAGTATCTCCGAGGTGCTTCAAATTACTCCCTATGTTTTGAAGGAGCTGGTGAACGAGGAGTCCTGGACGTGGTTGGGCACGTGGACTCAGATTGGGGAGGTGATCTGGATAGCAGGAGATCCACCAGTGGATACGTGTTTACACTGTTTGGGGGATCTATCAGTTGGATGAGTCAGAGGCAATGCGTGGTGGCACTCTCATCGATGGAGGCAGACTACATGGCTCTTACTCGTGCGAGAAAGGAGGCCATATGGCCGCGGAGGCTATGTTTGGAGCTCGGGTTTGAGCAGGGGCCAGTGAAGCTGTGTTGTGACTGTCAAGGGGCTATTCAGCTAGCCAAGAATCCTGCCTTCTACGCACGAACCAAATATATTGACATCCAGTACCATTTCATCCGGGAGAGGGTGGAGAAGAAGGTAGTTCAACTGGAGAAGGTGGACACGATGGAGAACAGCTCAGATTTTCTTACCAAGGCGGTTCCTGTTGCCAAATTTCAGTGGTGTGCAATGGCCGTAGGGTTGAAGAAGAAGGTTGGAGGAGTAGCTCTCATCGGAGGAAGATGTTCACCAAGTGGGAGAATGTTGGAGTTGGGGAACACTTCTGGTCAGGGTTCGTCGAACGACGTTCAACAAACGGAGAAGAGTTCGTCAAACTCCGCCTGTGCTTGATGAACGGAGAAGGGTTCATCGAACGACATTGGACGAACGGAGAAGGGTTCGTCAAACTCTGCCTGCGTTCGACGAAAGGGCCCTTGCCTCGGCGACTCGTCGAACGGGAGAGGCCTGCGTTCGACGCTCGATGCCTGTGCTCGAAGCCTGTGTTCGACGCTCAATGCTTGCGCTCAACGCCTGCGTTTGACGCTCGACGCCTGCGCTCGACGCCTGCGTTCGACGCTCGACGCCTGGTGTACATGCTGTCTCAGCAGGTTCCATCTCAACGGATATTATTGGACCGTCTCAGCGGATGTTTGGTCTGAGCCCGGTCTGCCGCCCTATTTAAAGGGTGCATAACCCTGGTTTAGGGTTAGAAGAGAAGAAGGCGATTAAGTCCAAGAGAGTGTAATAGTGTTTTTGCGCGGTGATCCTTGGCGGCGGTTCCTCTGTTCTTGTCTGAGAGGGTTGTGTGAGGTAGGATCGGTTTTGATCCTTGTAACCTTGTAAGCTGTAATCCGTCTTGGTGATTAGAAAGAAGAGAAGAGGAAGGGGAGAGGGGATGTAGCCCGGCTTGGGTGAACCTCTGTATATTTGTGTGTCTTCTGTGATTGATCTGTGTTTTTCTGTGTTTTGAATTTTTCCTGTCGAATTTCTCTTCTCGGCACAACCTATTTCTTTACATATACCACCGACTCGGTCCTCGCATAAAATGGTGGGGAGAGGCCTCAAAAGACACTTAACCAGTTTTCCCCTGGGTTGGGGGCCTGGATCGGGGCCTGCTGCTTAGAGAAGGCTTGCAGGATAGTAGCCAGTGTCTGTCCTAGCTTTGTTTGTTGAAATGGTGTGGGAGCCAGGGGAGGAGGGACTGCATTCTACATGGGATGAACTACATTCTACATGGAGGGAATCGTCGCCTGGGTGGGGATGTTCACAGGAGGCTACATAAGAAAAGGACTTAATTAGAAGGGTTGGCCTAAACATCTCATTTTGATGGGCAATTAACATGATTTTTCCTATGGGCACACCATTGCTTCCGCTGCTAGTTTTCCCTCAAACTAAGCTCGAGCGGTGTTCCTTAGGGTTGTGGACTCCTTACTTTGGATCGAAGTTGGCTGACTTTGATACTAGTTTGTAAGACCCTCTTTTTTGAATTCGTTCCCGGGTCTTACCGCCCAGAGCCACCGTCTTGCGGTGGCACCATTTCTCCAAATGGTCACCACCACAATACGCCGATCCTGCCGGATAATCAACATATCCAGCCAACCACAAATCATAGATTTAAAATATTTAAAGAAGCACATGTCCATAACAAATCACCATATAATAAAAAGCTTGTCCAAATGAGATAAACTATGCCATGAAAGATAGAAATCAGAGTGCTGGTAAATTTACATGGGCTTAAGCCCGACACATCTTTGGCAAAAATAAAACACTATAGACACCTACACGGGGTGATGCCCTCAAGTATGTATAACTCCCTCCTCTGACCCGGGTAGACATGAAGAGTAGGTGTCAGAAGAGGGTTGCTCACCGGTGCTCTCCCTACAGCTGCCGAGAGACCAAGTCCAGGTCTAGCCACCGTGTCCTGTTCCACCCTCTGGTTGAGGACCTGCTCTCCTTGGTGCTCCTGTAATGATGTGGTCCACCGACCGTAAATCTATAAGACTCAGCATGTTCCTCACCGCCTCCACCCGCGACTCCTAGGCACCGCACTAGAGCAGGAAGCGGAGGACAACAAGGGGTAAAAGAAAGCAAGCAGGTGACATGGGTCTAACTATCAAGTATATATATACACATCAATCACCTTTTCTCTAGACATTTTCAGGAGTAAATGTAAGTACAAGAGTATGGAATGAGTATACTTCAACAGTTCACGTGGTTGCAATAATAGTATAAGAAAACATCAAGCATGGTAACATATCTAGAGTATATAAAAGGAAACAACATCATGTAAAGAGCAGCTTTAATAACATATCTAGAGCATATAAAAGGAAGCAACATCATGTAAAGAGCAGCTATAAAGTAACCATAACTAATACGCGTACACACACATCACATAAGCTGAGGGATATGGCACCAAGGTAAACACATCGTATAAAAGAGCTCATACTAATTTATACAACGAGTTTTTTTTTATGAAAGGATGTTATATTATGATGTACAATGCAATGATACAATTCACCCACCCGACTCTGTACGTACAGACCTTTTGTTAGTTCCCTCTGTTCAAGTGTGTCAACTCAGGTACCCAATTGAGGCAAACATGGCAGTGGATCGGGTTGTCCACTTCTAGGCTTGTGTCACACATCTCACAGCCTAGACCTTACGTATGCCCCTAAGAACACACAGGGTATCTGCGTACTATCTGGTAAGCACCACCTCTATCCCGATTTTTGAGTCTCCACTCCTAGGCTAGTATGACACCTCCCAGCCTAGACCGTATGTACGACCCTAAGAACACACAGGGTATTCGCATACTACTTGATACAACATTGCCTCTAAGTGAAACACCAAACCCTCAGCTCAGAGGGCTTGAATAAACCTTCCTTATATAACACCGATCCTACCGCTCGCAGTACTAAGCCATCCTTCCAATATACCGAGCTTACTTCTCGCGGGACTTAACCCGTCCTTCTAATATACGAAGCCTATTGCTCGCAGGACTTAACCTGCCCTTCTAATATACCGAGCCTACCGCTCGCAGGACTTAACCCATCCTTCTAATATATTGAGCCTACTCCTTGCAGGACTTAACTCATCCTTCTTATATATTTAGCCTACCGCTCGCAGGGCTTAACCCGTCCTTCTAATATACCGAGCCTACCGCTCGCATGACATAACCCGTCCTTCTAATATACTGAGCCTACCGCTCGCAGGACTTGACCCGTCCTTCTAATATATCGAGCCTACCGCTCGTAGGACTTAACCCGTACTTCTAATATACCAGCCTACGACTCGCAGGACTTTACCCGCCCTTCTAATATACCGAGCCTACCGCTCGTAGGACTTAACCCGTCCTTACTTGAACAATAGTAATCAGTCCCAAATTTGGGATGGGGACAATCCTACCAAGTTTTCCTATTTAAACTACTATTGTCTACCGTTTAGTTATACTTAGAAGTTTAGGGTGAATCCCGGACATCCCGAGGGTTACCCGGCAAAGGGCTCACAATGGTAGAAGAGAATGCGATGGTCACTGAAGCCCAAATCGCCCTTTCCAGGATATTTACTCTTATTGTTGGCTACCCATTCTTGTATGCCCACTTGCTCTCTAATTGCTCTAAAATCCTAAGATGGATTACCAATTGACTTGGTCATACAAGTGTCGGTGTTCAAATGAGCACTGAACTCTGCCTTCCCTAGTGACCGACTATTTCTTTGTGTTATCTCTTAATTAAAACCTATACATCCTGATGGGTCACTCCTCACCTCTCCCAATAGGCCGTTGTCAATTCCTGAACTAAAAGTTTTACTAAATGCACCCCAGTCTTTACTTCCGATGACTGCCCTTGGTGATTAACCTTCCAACCCGACTAGGAATATGCAAATCTCTAAGAGTTAATGATTCTAGGGGTGGTGACCATAAGGGAGGGGTCTAAATCTAAGTTTCATTTTTTACTATTCGTAGACTGGTTTGCCTTTAAGTGAAACCACATGTCCTACCGGGTTGACTATATGATTACTAACTAGGTATGAGACCATTTTATTTCCAGAAATTCATATTAATTTCAAGGGTCTATGTACTAATTTCTATGATATTCCAGCAATAATGATTCGTGGTATTAATTTCTCAAGTTATAAGCTCAAATTCTATTTTGTGAAGGAAGTTTATCATATACCCAATGATTAATTCTAACAAAATTCTCAGAGCTTCCTGCTGATAAAAAAGGTCTATATACAAAATTCTATAACAATCCAGCAACCATATTTCCTGGTATTAATATCTCAAGTTATAAGCTCAAATTCTATTTTGTGAAGGAAGTATGAAGTTTACTCAGTGATTAATTCAAATAAACTTTCCACAGCTTCATACTGATATAAAAGGACCTTGTACAAATTTCATAATATTTCAGTATCAATAATTCAGGGAATTAATTTCTCAAGTTATTGGTCCAAATACTACTTTATGATGGAAGTATGAAGCTTACTCAGAGATTAATTCTAATAAAATTTCCACAGCTTCATACTGATATAAAAAGACCTTGTACAAAATTTCATAATATTTCAATATCAATAATTCAAGGAATAATTTCTCAAGTTATAGGTCCAAATACTACTTTGTTAAGGAAGTATGAAGTTTACTCAGAGATTAATTCTAATAAAATTTCCACAGCTTCATACTGATATAAAAAGACCTTGTACAAAATTTCATAACATTTCAGTATCAATAATTCTAGCAGTTAATTTCTCAAATTATAAGTCCAAATCCTACTTTGTGAAGGAAGTATGAAGATTACTCTGAGATAAATTCTAATAAAATTCCCATGGTTTCATACTGGTATAAAAAGACCACATACAAAATTTAATAACATTTCAGTAAGCTTTGACCCTATAATCACTCACTTGGGGTCTATGTTACCAAATTATATAAAGTCAACTTTCCTAGGGAAATTAACCCAAATGTTGATGATTTCCTCCATGTAGTATTGTCCTATGGTCCTAAATGCATGTTATAAATTTCAATAGAGTTGACCAAGGGGATTTTCCTCAATTCTCAAATTAAGGTTTCTTTACCCCCTTTAAAGAGCTGTAGGACCACCTTTAAAATGCATGTTATATATAGGGTGCATACACACATGGTTAAATTTTTAAGCTCATATCATCTACTATATAAAGGTTTTTTACAATTTAAGAATTGTCCTTCTCTAGGACCATCCTTACTAAATCTTCCTTACAGAGAGTTGTAGGGCACCAAATGATGTGATATTACTTCCTTCAGATAGTAGACACAAAGGCCTACAAAATTTGTCTCTGCCTACTTTTCATTTTAAGGCCTCTAAGGGCCTCAATTTTTGAGTGCAAAAGATCTATTCCACAATGGCAAAAACAACCTTTAGTGTAACCTAAACAAAGGTTTTTCTATGGTTCATTAAGACATAGATCTACTCAAATGCAAGGATCCAATTGAGTCAAAATTTTTACCAAAGACTAATATACACATTTCCAACCACTCAAAGGAGATTTGGAGTGGTTTGAGTCAAGGTAACTCATAGTATACACCATGCATGATTTAATAAATTCCTATATAAGCATTAGAAACATGTGTCACAAAAATTCTAATTTTGGTGATGTATTATATCATCACAAAAGTGTGGCTAAAATTTCAAAGACTAAAACCAAGTCAATGAGCTAGGGTCACATAATACCCATTTGGGCTATATGCACACCACACCTCAACCATGCCAAGACATGCAAGCGGGTAAGCCCAACATGCAGTGGTCCAAATGACCTTAACTTTTTACCATGGACTGTATTTGGCCTGTTCTACCATCCAGAGAAAATTTGAGTTGATTTGGACCAATATGACCCTAGATCTAAGCCATTCAAGGAAAATGAAATGTTAATCAAAACCTTCGAAAAATTGTTTCCAAAAATTCCCAATTTTTGGCAGGGGGTGCTTTAGGGCATGACTCATGCATGCCCCGAATTTCAACTCATTTAGAGCTATAAATCTCCCTAAATTATTTTCTAAACTCCTAGTGCTACATATGTACATGTCTCACAAAAATGCATGCCCAGGGAGCTACATTTTTCATTTAGGTGAATTTCCTAAATCTGCATTTAAGTATTTTCTACAATTATTATAAGATCAGGCAAAAATTCCTATATAACAACAATTTAAATAATTATGGCCTGCGCTTATCAGATCGTCCAGATCCAATGGTAGATGACCCATCTTCTTCCCTGAGCCAACGGTCCAAAATGCTTGCGCCTGGGCCACCTTTGGCCGATATTTTCCGGCCACCAACTCACCACCATTGCCACCACCTTCGTCGAGGTGGGCCCTATCGGGATCGGGCTTCAAGCAGGCTGGAGATGGCGGCCAGAATAGGGATCTAGGGAATTTCGACGGAAAAACCATTGAAAGATAGGCTTGATCCCTGCTCAATTGAGATAGGATCTTCAATCAAACCAGAAGGGAAGCTAGCACAGATGGAGAGGGAAAGGAATTGCCTTATTTTGGGCATGATTTCTGGTGTTTGCATGGGTTGCCATTGCCAAAATCAGCCTTCGTGGTGCCATGGCGATTTGGGCTGGCAGAGCTCAAAATTCTTCTCTGGAAGGGGAGCTCGACTCCTTGGGAAGTTCTGAAGGTGATGGGGAGGAAAGAAGAGAAGGGGGTGTATATGGCTTATGCCATTAATGGTTCTCGGCCGCCAATTTGGCGAATCATGGCCAATCCCCCACTGCCCAAAGCTTATGGAACTAATGTCACAACTCAGAGGAGAGCTTGGGGAAGGGAAGTGGGGTGCCAATTGGCACCCATCCCCCAGTTTCCTCCTCCTTTGTCTCCTTTGTCTTTTCCCAAGATTTAACTTAAAATTCTTTGGAATTAAACCATTATTTTCGAAATTTCAGAGGGCTTAAGGTTTAAACCTCGTGAGGGCTTGCTAATAGACTCTTTGGGTTGGGCTAAGTCCAATTGGTTTTGAGTTTGGGCTCACTTGACACAAATAGACCAATTTGAGATTTTTGGGTTTAGGCTTGACTCAAGCTCACCCCAACCAATGTGGCTGGCCCACATTGGTGCCTTGGACCCTATGGACCTATTCCAAGGGTAATTAAGTCATGGTGGGGTCATATGGGTCTTATTTGCACATAATTGCTTATAAAGGAAATTTGGGCATTTTGGTGATTTTACAATAATCCTTCAAGATTGAATGCACACCTTGGTTCATTTAGGTCTCATATACTCCTCTTAAGGTTTAGGAAGGGGTGTGGTAGGTCAATTTGTCCAATTGAACCATAAAGGGCAATAATTGTAATTTGGGGCAATTTCGTAATTTTGCCTAATTTCCCGAAATTGGCTTATCCCAAGGGTCCAATATGGGCCCATTAGACTCCCCAAGTGATCTTGGAGTGTTATGGGTATTCAATTTGATCACATTGAGTCAATTGAAGGTCAATTTAGGGGATTAGTTCAATTAGGCCAAATTGGGGCTTTTTGGTAATTGACCCAATTTCCCCAAATTGACCAATTCCATTAGGTCCATTTTGTCTCATTAGTCTACCCTAGTGTTTAATAAGGGTGTGGTGTGGTCAATTTCACCATACTCAGGCCAATTGACCTATACTAGGGTGAAGTATGTCAAGTTGGGCCTTTATGTGTAACTTGACCTAGTCAGGTCAAAGGTTCCTATAATGATCAAGGGGCACCCTTTTGGTTTCTGGAACCATCTATGTCACCTAACATGCTTTAATTTAGACTAGGTGTTCTCCTCATGGTTATAGGTGAAACATAAGGTGCTTCACCCCTTTTGGTTTACCCTTGAATTTTCCTTAGATTGGGTTACCCATGGTGGCTAAGTGCACACCATGGTGTTCTCCTCTCGTTCAACATTTCACCTAGGTACCCTTGGTCTCTTATCATATTTTTTTCATGACTTTGTCATGACAAAAATTTCCTAGGGGTCCAGTATTTTGGGGGATTTTACACAAATAACAAGAATAAACGACAAGAACCCTGACTTCGACGGTCAGCCTGATGCTTGGTCCTCGACTTTCCTTTAAGAAGCTGCCGGAGAGATCGAAGAGGTCTGAACGGTCACCAAAATAGTAACCGTGCGGACTGGCTTGAGATGAACATAAATCTAGTCGCGGGATCCCTGCAAAATGTGATCCCCGCACATTTTCAATTTTTTGAGAACTTCAAAAATATTAGCTTTAACCGCGGAGACCGTGACCTGTCTTTAATACTGAAAATTCTATAAATACGACTGAGAATGCTTGGAACTCTAGATCATTCCTCAGGGACGGTGAGTTTCTCCCGCCTAGCGGTAACAAAATTCTAAACTACGGCGAATTAAGAAATCATGAATATGTTGAAGAACATTGGTGGGGTGTCAACGCGGTCTTCTCCCCTGAAGGAAACTGTTGCTAAGAGGGTTTCCTGCATGGTCAATACTTCAAACCTGCGAACTGGAAAAAGTTCCAGGGTAGCAAAGGCCACTATGACTGCCAAGAAACCCGCTACATCGGAGAAGTTGATTGAGATCGCAGAGAGTTCTCTTCAAGCGGTCAGGGTAACTGGGCCCTTAAAGGTGATCTATTCAATTACGCCGAACCCATTTCTAGATGTGGTTATTGATGGTACTCCTTTTGAAATGGTCACTCTGCAACTGGATGGCAATGAGATATCTTTCGACATATCTCAGTCTGACATTGATTGCACATTGACTACAAATCTGACGTGCCGACTTCTATTATAACCCAGCCGGAGTGCGATCAGCAAGATGGCTTACCTGTTGATAATGTTGGTGTGGATAAGGTCAGACTGAGCATGAAGAAGGTAATAATCGCTGCTGATCGACTAAGACATCAGATTGGCATACAGTCCAAATTTGACAAGGTGGTGAGAAATTTGCAGCGGTTAACTCCCGGATCATTAGAAAAAGATGAAAATTTAAAAAATCAAGAAGTGAAAAACCACGAAGAAAGAGAAAAAGGGGACGAAAGAGTTGACTGCTGAGGCCGAAGCGGTTAACCCTGATACCATTGTTAGCAAGGAGGGGGAGGTGTCGCGGTCTCCGGCTAAGTCTCTTCCTACTGATGATGAAGACAGACACTCTGACTGGGATTCATCACCTATAGTTGATTCTTTCCTATCCAAGGATGTTGACCGCGATTTAACCGCATATTTAGATGATGCTTTCTCTGAAGAAGGTGATAGTAACTCTGCGGTTAATTTGCAGGTTCCTGCTGCTCATGATGACATGAAGGCAAAGACTATGGCAGATGCTGAGGCAACAAAAATTCTAGAAGAGGAAAAGAAGAAAAAGCATAAGGAGGAACAAATTCAACTGGAACTAGAGATGGCCGGTTTAACTGACGGTGTTACGGTCATTCCTGCAGCTAAAAAACCAATATTGAAATAGCAGCGGTCTCCCGGGTGGAGGCCTTAGAATCTGAAAGATATGGGTTGCTAATAATACACCTAGAAGGGGGGGGGGGTGATTAGGAGTTTTCAATGTTAGTTGCTACTTTAAAATCTATCTACCACAACACAAAAAGCAACACAGAAAACACACAAGATTTATAGTGGTTCCCTACAAGACAATGTGTCTAGAGGTACTCCTCTGTCCCTCCTAGCTATCTAGCAATGAGCTAGACTAGGCTACATCTCCAACTCAGATCTCTTATCAATAATCAGATCTTACAACTCAGGTTCAAACAGAACCCTACCAAACTCAGACTTTGCAAGTCTTACAATAACTCAGATCTTCACCAAGATCCTACCAAACTCAGACTCACAAAGAACCCTACAAATCTCAGGATCACACAGAACACTACCAATCTCATGCTCACATAGAACCCTACCAATCTCAGATCTATTACAAGATCTTACAAGCTCAGGTTCACAAAGAACCCTACAGAATAATACAGAAAAGTTTGTTGTTGTAGAATAAAAGACTTCAAGATAAAAGCTTTTGAAATAGCAGGTCTTCTTCTTCTTCTTGCAACAGTAAGCCCAGAGATATTGTGAATCACTGAACCTTTCTTTAGAATCTTCTCTTGACCTTCACTGCATGATAATGAAGTCTTCTTCTTGTTAATTCTTCTCTTTCTCTTCTGTAAGTATGTCTGAGAATAAGCTTGAGAAAGAACACTAAGCAACTGTGTCTTCTGTAAATAAAAAGTGTCTCTTTTATACTGCTCTGCAATCTTGCATAAAAGCTCTTATTGATTATTCCATAATCAATTTGCTGGTTTGAGAAGTTTGACAGAATTGGCATAATATTTTAGCATAAATGGCTTGCCTTTCTTAGAACTTGCAGAATATAGAAGTAATAATATTCTTCATTAAATACTGTGCAACGGCTATATTCTATAAAGAATATATCATTTATTACTCCTTGATTAGTGCGCAAGTTAGACGGCATGCACATTCCCTGAATACCAATTTGCAAGAACGTCTATGCATTAAATGCATTTCTGCAATTATCAAGATGATAAGATTCCTTTAAGCGGATATCGTCTTGATCAATGCAAACGATTAATATTCTTCATGAGGATATCGTCGACATACTTCATTCTTCAAGACTTTACTTGATATCTCAACGATATAGCTTCTTCTAGACGATTTCTTCGAGATGTTTCTTTTTATAAGACTTAGACTTATTTATCAGGTTGATAATCTTTCTTTAAGATGATATCGTCTTAATCTTCTAGACGATATAATGACTTCAAGCCGATATTGTCTACATGATAGTTTCTTCAAGACTTAATGAGTTATGTCTTTAATCTTCAAGGCTATACATATTCTTCAAGACAATATCGTCGAGACATCTGCACTTAGCTTTATCAACGATAAGCTTTCTTCAAGATGATATCGTCGAGACTAACTCGATGATATAATACCTTTCTCAACGATTCATTTGCTGAGTCTTGAGACGATATTTTACTTAGTGAATTTTCATTGCTTTTATAGTCTTGATACTAGTGATGTAGTTTTGATGCATCTGTCACAACATTAACTTAAACATATCATCAAAAACAACTTAGCTTATCTGTACTTGTGTTCCTTCTTCAAATCTAGAAACATTAAAGGCATAATACCCAACAATTTCCCCCTATTTGAAGAAGCCATAACTTACAAGTATAGATAGGCTTGACTAACAAATATAATCAGTAACAATTAATTAAGCATTTAATCACTCCATATATTGATTAACTATAGTCCAATGCATTAACAATATATTAGATGCAAAAATGTAGAACATAGAAATGTTTATGTGATTTTTAGAATCCTTCTTCTTCAATCCTTCTGAACAACTATTCCTTTCCTAGATGGTCCAGCTGTCTTGGATTGCTCAGCTTCAGCCAATTTTTGCTTTTGCCTTTCAAAATAGTTATAAGGCTTAGGGTAATATCTGAGAGGAGCATGGGCACACACTAAAGTATCTCCCATCTTGACTTTGTTCCAATAGTCCATTCTGCCAGCTTCCCACATCTCATATTTATGCCATTCTTTTGAACTGTAGAATGTACCACTGTCATGCTTTCCTTGCTGGAATAGAGTCCAAGTATTTAGGATGATATCCCTTGAGCAAGGACTCCATTCTTCAAAATTTGGATTTTTCTTTACTTCCTCCATTCTCTTCCTTTTTGCTTCTTGCTCTTCAGAATCAACAAAATGTCTTTTACTTTTCCTAGCTTGCCTACTCCCACTGACAGACTCATCAACAAAGTACCCTTGATAGTTATCAGGCTCTTGATATTGCTCTGGAGGCGCTTCTGGCATTGTACTATGGGAGGGTTCTTCACGGAGACTGCCTTCTGAAATTTGATGTTGATAGGCAATCCCATAGTCAATAGGCTCAAGATCCATAGAGAATCTTACTTCATTGGCTAGCCACATGACATGATGGCTTGACATTATCTCCCCTTTCTGGCTTCTGAAAATATGTCTTTAGAGAGAGCTGCCTAGGAGGCCTGAAGTTCTTTGGCTAGAAAATTATTCATTTTTCCAATAACATCCATAAGAGTGCCTTGAGATGCTCTGACAGATTGATTGAAAGAATTTGAAAGTTGATCTTGGGTAACTTGAAATTGATGAAGTAAAGTTTCACCAACATTGTCCACTAGCTCTTGAGAGACCTGAGTAGAAGATGATATTCTTTGAAGTAAAGTATTGATTGCATCTTCAAAGTCATTAAAGTCCACATCTTGGTTTTGTATGATGGCCTACTAATTTTCCCTTCAGTATTTTTCGGAGCCATTGATTTAGCAGAGAGTCGTCGGAAGGAAGAAGATGAAAGAGGGATTCTAGGGTTTTGTGTGTGTGTGAGTAATTTCTATGCTCACACAATGTCTAATATATATAATTATGCATTGGGAAGATAACGAGGTGGCACCTTTTCAAATCCTCCCATATCATTTTGAGAATACTGGAATAGCAGCGCAATAATGACGGTGTCATGTCCTATGATGTCATTTTGTCGGTCTGATTGAGTTTTGTCATCGAGAGTGTCGTCGAGATTTCTTTATCCTTTTCGTCGAAATCTTTTCAACCTAGTCGTCGAAATTGCTTCAGCTTTGTCATCGAGATGCCAGTAATGCCGTCGAGACTTAGATTTTATCGTTGAGACTTCATCAATGTCGTCATGACCATCAAGACGATATTCTTTGTGTAAGTTATTTTCCTCTAGACGACTTTAAGTTATGCCTTTTCAAGCTTTTTGGTTTTCCTATCTTCAAAATTAAAGTTGTCAGATTACCTTAGGGTGGACCTTGTGTGAGATTCAGCCCATTATCAAAATATTTCATATCTTCTAACAGAAGATATAATGAATTCAACATGCCCAATTTAAGAACTCAACATCCCCAATTAAATTTTGAATTGATTGAACTTTGATTCATCAAGGAGCTTAGTAAAAATGTCAGCTATCTACCTCTCTGTATTAATATACTCAAGATAGATGTCCTCCTTTTCTACATGCTCCCTAGTAAAATGATATCTAATTTCAATATGTTTTGCTCTACTATGTGCCACAGGATTTTTAGCAATGGAGATGTCACTTGAGGAATCACAAAAGAGAGGTGTTCTCTTTATTTGCATATTGTAATCCTCTAGTTGGTCTTGAATCCAAAGAAGTTGTGCACATCAACTACCTACTGAAATATATTTTGATTCAGTTGTGGAGATAGCAATGCATTTTTGCTTTTTACTACTCCAGGACACAAGCCTTCTCCCCAAGAACTGACAAGTTCCTGAAGTGGTTTTTCTGTCTTCTTTGCACCCAGCAAAGCCTGCAGCAGATTAGCCACACAACTCAAGGTCATTTGACTTAGGAAACCAGGGCCCTAACTTTGGATTACCCTTCAGATATCTCAAAAATCTTTTCACAGCTGAGTAATGAGATTATTTGGGGTTACTTGATATCTTGCACAGACACGTGTAGCAAACATGATGTCTGGCCTACTAGCAGTGAGGTAGAGCAATGAGCCAATTATGCTTCTATACATGGACTCATTATAGGGTTTCCCCTTTTCATCCTTGTCTAGAGACACATTTGAACCCATAGGGGTAGAGTTCTCCATACCAAAATTTTTTATGATATCCAAGATAAATTTGGTCTGAGAAATGAAGATTCCTTCCTCAGATTGCTTTACTTGGAGACCTAAGAAATACTTAATCTCTCCCATACTGCTCATTTCAAATTTACTCTGCATAATTTTAGCAAACATTTTGCAAAGACTCCCATCTGTTGATCCAAATATAATGTCATCAACATATATTTGGACCAATAGGATCTGACGCATCAACTCTCTCAAGAAAAGAGTCTTATCTATTTTCCCTCTTGAGAACTTGTTTTCAAAGAGAAAGGTAGACAGTGTTTCATACCAAGCCCTTGGTGCTTGCTTCAGCCCATACAAGGTTTTCTTAAGAAAATAAACATGGTCAGGAAAGGTTGGAGAGATAAAACCTGGTGGTTGAGCTGCATAGACTTCTTCTTTTAAATCTCCATTTAGGAATGTTGATTTTACATCCATTTGATATACTTTGAATCCCTTGTATGTAGCATAAGATAAGAAGAGTCTGATGGCCTCCAATCTAGCAACATGTGCAAATGTCTGATCAAAATCTATGCCTTCCTCCCGCCTGTATCCTTGAGCTACCAGCCTTGCTTTATTCTTTATAATCACTCCAACTTCATCCATCTTGTTTCTGTAGACCCACTTATTAGAACATGGTCTTCCGCATCTCCTAGGTTTGAGAATAACAAATCCTATGTATATTTGATTTTGTGTGTTTAAGTGTGCAGGAAACAATGTCATATGACTCAAGGATAACATAAGAAGGTTGCCCCTAAGTTTGAAGCCAATATTCCAGCATGCCCACTAGCGCCAGTGGAGTCACAGCGCATGCGCTAGCCCTAATTAGAGTAATTTTGTGAGGCAGTTTTATAAGGTGCTAGCGTAGGTGCTATCTCGAAGCACAAGAGGAATTATGGCAGGGTTTCATTGGAATGAAGATACGCACGTGGAGAATATTTCCTAATTCTAGATAGCACCGGCGGTAGCGATAATGTATGCTCCAGCTCTCTCCTATAAAAGGAGCCCTTTTCTCTTGTTTTGAATACACAAGTTTGAGAGAGGTTGAGTGCCAAAATTCCAGAGCCCTATTCTGCTGAGATTTAATCTCACACCAAAAGTTCTGTGAGTTTCTGAGGGAGGATTTCTTCACAGCGCATCCGTTCACCGATTGCTTCAACCATGCTTATTCTACAGCGATCTTTCATCTCCAACTTTAGAAGTTCTTCAAGAGGGAGTTTAATATTGTTGTTATTTTCATCTCTTTATTATTGTAATCGTGTAGTAAATTCGCCTCGTGTTGGCGAGTAGGTCTGGGTAGGACTTAGGGAGGAATTTGCCTCGTGTTGGAGACTAGATCTAGGTTATGTCTAGGGGGTGCTCGAGGCCATATCTGGGGAAGAATTGGCTAGAGCGGCTTGAGGCCGTATCCGGGGAAGGATATGCTAAAGCCACCGGTTCGTGGGGATACGAGTCGGGATAGAAAACGAAAAAGACTTTTTACTATTCGCCTTCGATTTCTAGCGTTATAAGAAATCAAGTTTTGTAATCATATATTTCATATTAATAAAATCATGTCTCTATTTCTATTTCACTATTTGTTTTAGTTCTTGCACTATTTTGATCTCTGATTATTTCAAGTAATTCAAAATATAACATAAGTTTTTAAGACCCTTATTCACCCCCCCCCCCCCCCCCTCTAAGGGCTCCTTCATATCCAATAAGTGGTATCAGAGGTAGGTTATTCAAAATCGGCTTAACAACCGGAAATAATGACATCCCATGATCTCGCTTCTATTAGTGAGGGGAATTTTTATGAAGAAGAAAAATCTCTTGCACCACCTTTATTTGAAGGAAGATTATAAAGGGTGGGAAATTTTAATGGAAAAGTTTATTAAAACTTTAGATATCGAAGCATGGAATATAGAAATAATAAGACCAGCAAATGAACCAAATAAAAAGGAACGTCACCTAAATGCAAAAGCATTGAATAGTATTTTTTGTGCTTTATCTCAAGATATTTTCAAATTGATATATTGTTTTTCTAGTGCATACAAAGTATGGAAATTTCTTGCAGAAATGTATGATCTTCCTCTCCAAGTATGGAACAAACATAGGAGGAGAAGGACATATAAGCATCCACTATTATTCAAGGTGATCTCTCTCATAGCAAAACCATAAAATCATGGAAATTGACATAGACGAAGAGAGCAATTCATCAAGAGAAAATGAAGATGAAAATTCATCTATAAAGGAGGAAGGCCTAGAAGACGATAAAGGAACTTCATGTTCACATCTTGCCTCTTTCGATAGCGCTGTAAGAAATTCTAATTCTTTTTCTTGTGTGATAACTTCTATCTCTACTTTCCATATACTAAAAATGGCTAAACGTAAAATCAAGAAATTGAAAATTGCTAATAAAAATTTACGTTTAGAAAATAAAAAGTCAAAAGCTAATGTTAATTCATAATCTAAATGTGATGTGGCCTCTCCATCTTGCTCTCTAATTGAAATCTCAAAGCCTTGTTTTGATTGAAATGATAATAAAGAAAAATACAAGGAACTTGAAAAGAAACTTATTTTTGTAAAAGAACATAATGAAAAATTGTCTTTAGAAAATTCATCTTTGAAAAGTGATTGTGCTACGTGCCAAAGTTATAAAATTGAAATTAAGGAGATGGATGAAATATTTGAAGAATTAAGAAATAACTATCAAACTCATATTGATTATATTGTTTCCACTCTTAAAAATAGCACAATAGCTTATAATAAAGCTAGACATAATCTTAAGATCAAGAATGATGAATTAAAATCAAAGATCAACTTGCTTATGAAAATTATGAATAAAAATTCACAACACACAACTTCACAATATCAAGCAATATCTAAAAGCAAGTTGAATATGAATATGGATGTCTTAACTAAGCCTAATAATGGGAGTAAGAAGCATAAAGTATTTGTAAGTAAAAATCCAAATCACTATTATCTACAAAATCATGTTTCTCCCAACATAAAATTTGAATTACACAAATTTCCTATGAATGATACTTTCAATAATCATTACAATAATAATATTCAAGATAAAGATAATCACAATGGAAAGTTGATGCATAAGAATAACATTAAACCTACGTATGAGTGGAGACCCAAAATTAAAGATGAAACATTAACTACACTTAAAAGGGTTCATTCATACTCATCTCCCCAAAAATCATCTCGTTATATTTTCGTACCCAAAGGAACCATCACACTTGGTCCCCTTTGGATACCTAAATCTCTTATTCGCTAGGTATCATTAAATTGCATGAAGTAGAATTCTTTCATAAATGAAATATACAAATTTCTACTTCATGATATGCTTCAATGTCTTTTTATTTTTTTTAGTTTTGTTTTTCTTATTTTATAAAGCTATCATGTCTTCGTCATCTTACATATTATTGGAAATATGATTTTATCTATTAAAGCTTAATAAGTTTATAAATCAAATTGATCAAAATTTAAAGTCATATTTTATTTTGATGACCTATCTATCTCTCTTAAATTCATTGCCTATAAATATCTTATATTATCCATATAAATCAAATTCTAAATTTGTTATGAGATATTTATCTAAATGAATAAAATCATGAACTTCAATTTTTCTCTTTCGAAAAATGTTGAGTCTATAAATTATAAATATTAAGTCTGGGTAGCAACCAATAACACTTAAATATCTTGAGAAAGGGAGATTTGGGATGTCACCCCATCATCTCCTAGTACTGGTGCGAACCCTTCACAGGGTAGACCTCGAGAAGTCCAAGATACTCTCTAAATTGCTAAGTCCAACTAAAGTCTAGCAAAGATCAAATTAACTATAGACTCATGCGTACTCTTGCAATAATCGAAAAAAGATAACTATCATTATCTTTTAGAAAAATATATATTCTTAAGTCGTGATTAAAAATAAAATCATAAATGTCATATTGAACGAATGTATTATCATACTAGCATTGTATCCTAATGAATATTATTAGTTATCGTGTTGAACTCATGCAATGTTAGTTATCATATGTTTAATATAAAAATAGAAAATTTGGAACTAAGAATTCATGATATCTATGAGGTTTTATATTATCATTCTAAAATTCAAACAAACCATAGTTTATTAATCATTCTTAAACCTAATCGCTTTGTATGCACATGATCATATATCAATATTATATGTTTCACAATAGTGGGGGCGTAGGATTGGATGCATTAGAGACATATCCTCTAAGTTATGTTTTGTCCTTAACCAGGGAGGGTTCCAGTGGGGCCTTGCGAAGCACTAGGGGGAATGAGTGCTAGGTTGAGCGTTCTCTAGTGTGTGCATATGGGAGTAACACCCCTACCTACGGCATATGTGCAGCTCCTCATACCCATCCGTCACTTAGTATGGGGCTAGAGTGCAGACATATAGTCTGGGTATTTTTATCTAGGGCATAGCTTTTTAATCTTTGCATGAACATCATTTCACACTATAATCATTTAAATAATGCGTATTTGACCTATTCGAAAATGATATCTTGTGTTTACATTTTGTATCGTTTTTAGTTTACATTATTTTTGTTAAATACAAGCCTTAGAAAAATCAAATAAAGATATAAGAAAATATATCTCATGCGATGTTTAGTCATATGAGAAATCGCTATCGTTTCATGCAATTTGCACTATCTTGACATCTCCAAAAATTCTGAAATTTCTGCATGAAATTACGATTGGGACACTTAATCAAGATCAATTATAAGAGTTCAAATTTTAAAACAAAATTTTCTTTCAAAATATCAAAAAAAATCTGTAGGGAATTTCTTGTTAATATCAAGCATGGTTTAATCTATCATTTAGACCTTCTACAATTTTAAAATTCATCCTTTCAAACTACTTTGAACATTATTTTTTATCATGTTGTGATATATCTAAACACATGTGCATCAATTTGGATTGTAAAAGTTGTGTAGAACTAAGCTTAGCGTGCCTCTGAGTATGAGTAAATATTTTATGATTGATAATGATATTTATTCACTCACTTATTTTGGCAAAGTCTACATGTGTTTTTAATCTAAGAATACTTGCTTGTGTATTGCATTTGTACAATAAATTAAAATTGCATAAGTATCTTACCTACACCACTTTTATTTGCACTCTTAAAAATTAAGAAAAGTGGGCGTGCTTTCAAAATTTCATTAGTTTGCAAAACATGTGTATTCAGAGAACTTTGTACAAAACAAAAATCATGAAATAAATTGGCAAAGATAACTCCACCAAGCACTACTTGAACCTCCTGATAAGTCTTAATAAGCGTTGCGAGATTGAGCACCTTGGAAAGAAAAGTAAAATGACTTGTGCAAACCTTCATTTTCGTTACACCACTTACTCTTAAGTACACCGGATCACAAAAATATCAATATTGAAAAATAAAGTGTGTGATCCCCCAAACACTACTTTGCACCCTGATAAGTCTTAATGAGCATTGTGTGTGCAGAGCACCTTGGTAGTTGTATATTTTTTTCTATGTGCAAGTGTGTGAAAGTAAAATTATTTATGTTTTATTGTACACTTTACTTTACACATATGTTCTATTTTTTATTAAAATCATTCGTTTACTCTCTTCAAAATATACTTATGTGCACATCATTATCTTCCATAACATTTCCTTTCATGAGTATTGGATCCTAATGCTAATTTCATACTACTTTTTATATATATGCACTAGATAACCTAGCATGCTCTCTATAATGTTTGATATATCTTCAACTTGTGAATTAAAATAACATTGTAGTAGTCTCTTATTGATATCTTCCTTTCATGCTTGGTTAATTTATTGTAAACTGTAAAGATTTTAAAAGAAAAATGATTTACAAAAACATCTTCTCATTTTGGAATTTAACTCATATTTCTTCTTATAAATAGTCATGATTACAAAAAGATGTTTCTTGTATTTCTATAAGTCTTCCGCAGCATTACCATATAATTCTATACCTTGCATTTTCATGCTTATTTCAGGTCTTACCATCTCTTAAATCTCAAAATTCCTTTTCTTCAGCAAATGGTAGACTTGCTCGGTAAGGTTTATATTAAGTTGTTCTAACATGCTTATTATCATTATGCTAAAAACTCTAATCTACTACTATGAAAATTGTTATGCTAAAAACTCCTTATCATTTCATTTCCTCTAAAAGCTCGATCATGCCTTACCTTTTTGTATCAAAAAAACTATTTCTTTGTCGCTTGCTACCTTAACCCACTTTTGCTAATAACAAAAGGGGGAGAACTAACATGATAAATAATAAATGATATCAAATGGGAAAACTAACATGATTAATGATTAAAACGATAGCCTACATATAAGCGGAGCATTCACATAGGGGGAGCATACATTTAGGGGGAGCATTTCTAAATACCAAAATCAATAATTATCTTAAGTCATCACTCACACACACACAGGTAGGTTTCATCATGCTTTATGTATTAATGCTTTGATTTATCATTAATGGATTTGTTATTATCAAAAGGGGAAGATTGTTGGAACATGGTCTTCCGCATCTCCTAGGTTTGAGAATAACAAGTCCTATGTGTATTTGATCTTGTGTGTTTAAGTGTGCAGGAAACAATTCCATATGACTCAAGGATAACATAAGAAGGTTGCCCCCAAGTTTGAAGCCAAAATTCGAGCATGCCCACTAGCGCCGGCGGTAGCCACTAACGCAGGTGCTAGCCCAGATTAGAGCAATTTCGGGAGGCAGTTTTAGAAGGTGCTGGCGCAGGCGCTAGAGTCTAATGTAAGTGCTAGAGTCTAGCCAGGCACTAGAGTCTAGCGTAAGCGCTAGAGTCTAGTGCATGCGCTATAGGCTAGCGCAGGCGATATCTCGAAGCACAAGAGGAATTACGGCATGGTTTCCTTGGAATGAAGATACGAACACTATGAATATTTCCTAATTCTAGATAGCACCGGTGGTAGCGATAGAGTAAGAGCTAGCTCTCTCTCCTATAAAAGGAGCCCTCTTATCTCATTTTGAACACAAAAGTTTGAGAGAGCTTGAGTGCCAAAATTCCAGAGCCCTATTCAGCCGAGATTTGAACTCCCACCAAAATTTCTGTGAGTTTCTGAAGGAGGATTTCTTCACACCGTATTCGTCCGACGATCGCTTCAACCACGCTTATTCTACAGCGGTCTTTCATCTCCAACTTCAGAAGTTCTTCAAGTGGGAGTTTTAATTTTGTTGTTGTTATTTTCATCTCTTTATTATTGTAATCGTGTAGTAAATTTACCTCGTATTGACGACTAGGTCTGGGTAGTACTTAGGAAGTAATTTGCCTCGTGTTGGCGACCAGGTCTAGATTAGGTCTAGGGGGTGCTCGAGGCCATATCCAGGGAAGGATTGACTAGAGCGGCTTGAGGCAGTATCCATGGAAGGATAGGTTAAATCCATCGGTTCATGGGGATACGAGTTGGGATAGAAAACGAAAAAGACTTTTTACTATTCGCCTCCGATTTCTAGCATTATAAGAAATCAAGTTTTGTAATCTTATATTTCATATTAATAAAATCATGTCTGAATTTCTATTTCACTTGATTTGTTTTATTTTTTGCACTATTTTGATCTCTTATTATTTCAAGTCATTCAAAATATAACATAAGTTTTTAAAACCCTTATTCACCACCCCCCTCTAAGGGTGCCTACATATCCAACACCACTTTGTCCCAATAATATTATGCCCTTGTGTCCTTGGGACAAGCTTCCACACTTTGCATCTTCTGAATTGATTGAGCTCTTCTTGCATAACCATAACCCATAATTGGTCTTTGTTGGCCTCCTCAAATTTCTTAGGCTCTAATGGTGACAGAAAGCTGAGGTGCAGGCTTTTATTTAGAGCATTTCTTCTGGTTCTTACTCCATGATCGAGCTCCCCTATAATCTGGTCTGCTGGATGATGTCTAAGAAGTCTTCCTGTTATGGGCAGCACCCTTTGAGGTACTTCTATACCAGTAATTTCCTCAGTTGCTGCATCATAATTATCATTCTGACAATCTATATTTTCTGTAGCTTCTTCTATATTTTCTGGGATGGAGTTATGTATAGAGAATTCTTCTTTTTCAACAGTCCCTTCTTCTCTAATTTTTCAGATTGTCCAGTCCAGCCTTAATTGCACTACATGAACTAGATAGAGAATTATGCAGCATGCTGCTCTCATCAAAGACTATATGAATAGATTCTTCAATTGTAAGAGCATTCTTATTGAAGACTATGTAGGCTTTGCTATGCTTGTTATATCCTACAAAGACACCTTCATTGTTCTTTTCAGAGAACTTGGTAATGTAGTGTTTATTATTTTTCAGCACATAGCATTTACTTCCAAAGATTTTGAAGTAAGCTAGTGTTGGCTTCTTACCCTTAATCAGTTCATAAGGAGTCTTATTATGGTTCTTATTGATGAGTGCTCTATTTTGCACATGACATGCAGTGTTGACTGCCTCAGCCCAAAGGTATTTTGGGAGTGAGGAGTCACTTAACATGGTCCAACTAGCTTCAATAAGTGTTCTATTTTTCCTCTCAGCCACCCCATTCTGTTGGGGAGTTCTGGGAGAAGAAAACTCTTGTAAGATAACTTCTTCTTCACAAAATTTGGTCATTGACCCAGACTGAAATTCAGTTCGATGATCACTTCTAATTTTGACTACTGAACTGTCTATTTCATTCTGAATTTGTTTGACAAAATTCTTGAATGTACTTAGAGTATTAGACTTGTGTTTTAAAAAAGAATACCCAGGAAAATCTAGAGTGATCATCAACAATAACTACTATATAAGCCATTTCTCCCAAGATGTGCACTGCCATTGGACCAAATAAGTCCATATGCAGTAGGTATAAGCACCTAGTGGATTCTTTGTCATGTATGCTATTGAATGAAGTTCTTGTTTGCTTGCCCACTTGACATGCATGACAAGGACTCATCTCTAAACAATCCAACTTAGGAGCATCCCTTACTAAGTTTTTTGTCATTAATTTCTTGAGAGACTTGTAGTTAATGTGGGCTAGTCTCTTATGCCACTTTACACAACCAGACATTCCATCATTTGCTACAAGACAACAGGATCACTCATTCTAATGCAAATGAAATTTAAACGATAAATATTGCCACTCCTAGTGCCTATTTAGATGGATTCATTCTCAGAATCCTTGATCAGGCACTTATCCTTGTGGAAAGAAACATCATATCCCAAGTCACATAGTTGACTTATGCTTATAAGGTTATGTTGTAACCCTTCAACATAAGCTACTCTTGTGATAGTGATACTACCATTAGTGATCTTACCATATCCCTTGACTACACCTCTATCAGATCCTCCAAATTTAACTTTGGGTCCATCTTCTATAGGTGTAAATTCCTTCAATAGGCTACTTGTTCCAGTCATATGTCTGGAACATCCACTGTCCAAGAACCACATAGGAGTCTTAGTGGTTTTTGGGTGTACCTGCAAGATAGCTACACTTCCTTAGGAACCCAGTCTTTCTTGGGTCCTAGGTGCTTGTTTGAGAATGATTTAGCAGCCTGCTTTCTAGTTATCATGTGGGAATGATTCTGGACAGTTGGGTTGAACCAACAATCTAAGGAAAAATGCCCTACTTTTCCATAACACCAACATTAAAATCTATTGTATATAGATTTTCTTGTAGTGTTTAGTCTGACTGGGTTAGGCTGTTTCTTGACATCTAACCTTCCCTTCTTGGAAGTTGAAGGGTTTTCCCCAACATGACAATTTCTGAAAGCCTTCACTAGAGGATTCTTTTGGGGTGCAGAAAGTGCACTCTTCCCAAGGAAAGCTTATCTCTTGCTTAGCCAGGTAGAAGGAAGCTTAAGACCAAGGCGTATCTTCTGTCTTTCTTTGCATCCATAGATGCTACTGTGATCATATGAATTTGTAGGTTTGATCACTTTTCTAAAGATTATGTTTCCTTTGGTAGATTTTCCATTGTTTTCACCTTGAGAGTAGCCCAAACCTTGCTTATCTGTTTGTGAAAAGCAATCAATCAAGGGAAGAACTATTTGTGGCTTGGAATAACTAGCCACAATTTTGTTCCTGTAAGAGCTTATCCTCCAGCTCTTTGATTCTAATATTCTTATGCTTAATAACTTCAGTCAAAGTGCTAGTGCTCAGTGGAGAGATTGATAATTTGGTCTTATCTTGAGCTAGCTCAGTTAATTTCTCAAGCTGTTCATCTCTCTTACCACTCAAGGAGATGATCTCTGCAGCTTGTGCTTTATAGAGAGTTTTTGCTTTCTTAAGAGCATCAAGCAGGGCACCAAATTTCTCAATATAATAGTGTCAACTTCTCTTACTGTTGAAGAGGAGCTAGCATATGAATCTGTGTCAGATATGGTAGGAGAGGCTTTAGGAATTACCTATTTGTGATAAATTTCATCACAACATTCTTCATCTGAGAAGGTCAAGACTGCTATATGGTTGTCTGATTCTGATGAAGAGGATTAGGTGTCACTGTCACTAAGTGTTTTCACTTTCTTTGCCACAAAGCTTTTCTCCGACTTCCTGTTCTTTGAGTGCTTTCTTTCTTCGCTCTTCCCTTGTCTCTTGAATGGACATTCAACAATGACATGTACAATATTTTTGCAGCTGTAACAAACAATATTAGAAGAAATATATTTGCTAGATTTGGAATCATACCTGTCTGTTCTGTGTTTCCTCCCAGACTTATCTTCTCTTCTAGAGCTAGAGGGTGAAGCTTCATATCTTCTGTTCTCTCTTCTTCTGTTTCTCAGCAGTTTCTTAAACTACTTGGTGAACAGTGAGAGATTTTCATCAGAGAGTTCTGAGCTGGATTTGCTTGAGGTCTCTTCCTCTGAGACATAGGCAGGCTCCACTATCTTGTGCTTTCTGGAAGCTTCACCTTTAAAGGCCACTGCCTTTTCTCTATTGTAAGCCTTGGAGTTTTCCTCTTCAGTCTTTTTAGTATTCAGCTACAGCTCATATGATAGGAGCTTTCCATATAGCTGTCTAGGCTTCATTGCTCCCAGATTGCCAACTTCCCTTATTGCACACAGCTTCATGTCCCATTCTTTGTTCAGAGATCTCAGGAATTTGTCATTTAGCTCATAGTTAGTGAACTCTCTTTCATAGGTTCCGAGCCCAGTGCCAATCCTGAAATACTTTTCATAGCATGCAGCTATGTCATCCTTCTTGTCTTGCCTGAAGGATTCATATTCCTGATTCAGAAGGGATTTTCTGTCTTCCCTAACTTCTTCAGTTCCTTCCATATAAACAACCAATGAATCCCACATTTCCTTTGTTGTTTTACAATGAATCAGATTCTGGAATGTTGAATCATCAATTGCATTTACAATGATGTTCTTAGCCCTTTTGTCCATGGTGACCAAGGAAACTTCATCCTTGGTGAACTGGGATAAGGTTTTAGGTGTAGGAGTTGTTGTTGGATCAATAGGGATATTCATGGGAATATAGGGTGCTTCTTCCACTGCCAAATAGACTCTAGGGTCTGAAGCTTCCGTGTACAAATTGATTCTCTGTTTCCAGATAGTGAAGTTCTCTTTAAGATAGATGGGCAGCTTCATTGAGCTCATTTCCTTATGATGCTCACCGGCCATTGATTTATCACAACCCACTAAACTTGTAGATCATGTTTTAAGCGGTTAAGCCTTTGTACTCAACCTAGCTCTGATACCAATTGAAAGATATGGGTTGCCAATAATACACCTAGGGGTGATTAGATGTTTTCAATGTTAGTTGCTACTTTAAAATCTATCTATGACAGCACAAAAAGCAACATAGAAAACACATAAGATTTATAGTGTTTCCCTACAAGACAATGTGTCTAGAGGTATTCCACTATCCCTCCGACCTATCTATTAATGAGTAGACTAGGATGTTGGATCTTGAGGTGCCCTTAGAGGGGGGTGGTGAATAAGGGTTTTAGAAAACTTTAATATTTTATAGAAAACTTTTGATATTTTATTTAAATAAGAGTGAATATAAAACAAAGAGTAGTAAATCAATTTTATTAAATAGAAAAAGACATGATTATCATTAATAAACTTGATTACAAAATTTGATTTCTATGACGCTAGAAATCAAAGCAAATAATATGGAAACTCTTTTTGTTTTCTATACCGACTCTTCTCCCTAAGAACCGGTTGGCTTTAGCCGATCTATCCCCAGATATGGCCTCAAGCCGCTCTAGCCTTTCTGTTGGGAATATTGCCCTCAATATTCCTTTGATTTGAAGAGGCATCACTCATAATGCTAAGTACAAGATGTATTTGATAAATCCATATTTTTGTAAGATATACAGGCTCGGGTAACTCAAGAGAAAGGGATAATCATGCCCTTAGATCAGGAGAAATCATCTCCTAAGAGATGAAGAGTTGTCTCAGCTGAACCGCTGAGATGAGGTCTAGAGACGCTGAGACTTGGCGGGCTCGTCGAACGAAGAATGAAGTTCGTCGAACGCAGAACTCAGTTCATCGAACGCAGAGACGGTACAGAAGCAAGCGCTGGGACTCGGCGTGTTCGTCGAATGCAGAACTCAGTTCGTCGAATACTAAGACGGGACATAAGCAAGCGCTGAGACTTAGCATGTTCGTCGAACGCAAAACTCAGTTCATAGAACACAGAACTCAGTTCGTCGAACGCAGAGACGGGACAGAAGCAAGCGCTGAGACTTGGCGTGTTCATCGAACGAAGAATGAAGTTCGTCGAACGCAGAATGCTGTTCGTCGAATGCAAAAACTTCTCTGCAGATCGACGAAATCCGCTGAGAAGAGGAAGCCATCTCAGCCCATCCGCTGAGATAGTTCAAACGAGACATGGCGGGTTCTTCCCTTGGCGCAAGCTGCAGAAAAGCATTATGGGGGTCCACCAGTCACTCCCAGATCTGTCAGAAGGATGGCTGAGAGCCGTTGAAGATCAAGGGTGTATAAAAGAAAGAGTTAGGGCACTTTTGAAGTGTGGGTCGGGTGCTAAAACATTTTCACTATTCCATTGACGGCCCAGTTCTTCTCATTCTCATCCTGCTCACTAAATAAGAAAGAAGAAACTGAGTGATAAAGATAGATTCTCTACAAGAAGGAGAAAGGTGATCTTCCATCCTTCAACTGAAGAGGAAGATAAAATTGTAGATGCCGTTATCATCTCCAGCTATAAGAAAGCACAAGTTGTGCAGGAACTACATGAGACTTCTTCTTCTCTGTGTTGTCTGCTGTAGTAAGCTTAAAATCTCTTTTACGGTAGGGCTATTTAGCCTGAGTTTGTAGGGCCATTTGGCCTGAGTTGTAGGATTGTTAGGCCTGAGTTTTTAGGGTTGTTAGGCCTGAGCTTGTAGGGCCATTTGGCCTGAGGTTGTAGGACCAGCAGGTGGTCTGAGTTGTAGGAGGTGGATTCCTCTGAGGTAGGATCTATGTGATTTGAGGTAGGACAAGGAGGTGGTCTGAGCTATAGGAGGTGGTTTCCTCTAAGGTAGGGTTGTTGTGCCTGAGGTAGGGTTTGTGCAAACCTGAGAGATCCTGAGGGATCTGTGTTGTAAGATCTTGGAGCTGAGTTTGGAAGAGTTGGCCTTGTCTAACACACTGTTAGAAGGATGAAGGGGGAAAGAGGAATACTCAAGACACCCTGTCTTGAGGAACCTCTATAAATGCTTGTGTGTTTTCTGTGTGCTCGATAATTTACTAATACTATCTCAGAAAACAGCTAGGCTAACCAGGGTAAAAAAACCTATGCACCCCCCCCAGGTGATTTAGACTACATCCTATATAAACTTGCAAGTGGTATCAGAGGGAGGTTGGTCAAGAAAGACTTAATTGTCTGACCAGATCCTATAAAGGAATAGTCTAATCTCAATCCAATGGCCTCCTCTGGATTGAAGAAGGAAATGGGATCCATGAAATTGCCCATATGCAACAAAGAAAACTTTGGCATATGGAAGCAAAGGGTCGGACTGTTTATGGAAGCATTCGATCCAAGGATTTACATTACAGTTGAGGAAGGACCTTTCATCTTTCAAACTGCCTCCACTATATATCCAACAAGAAGAGTGGCCAAGGCATTCAATGACTTGACCAAGGATGAACTTGAATTGTTCACCATGGACAAAAGAGCCCAGAACATCATAGTTAATGCTATTGATGATTCCATATTTCAAAACTTGGTTCACTGCACTACTGCCAAAGAAATGTGGGATACATTAGTAGTATATATGGAAGGGATAGCTGAAGTAAGGGATGATAGAAAATCACTCCTTAACCAAGAGTATGAAGCCTTCAGGAAGCAGAGCCAGGAAAGCATCTCCATGTGTTATGAGAGGTCCTTCAGAATAGTCAATGAGCTGAGAACCTATGAGAGAGTGTTCACTAATTATGAGCTGAATGATAAGTTCCTCAGATCTCTAACAAGGGATTGGGACACAAAAATCTGTGCTATCAGGGAAGTGGCCAGGCTTGGTGAGACCCCCACTCACACATTGCTTGGAAAGCTGCTCTCTTATGAGATGCAGCTGTCTGCAAGAAAGGAAGAGGACACCTCAACAAAGGCTCAGGCAAGGGAGAAATCTGTAGCTCTCAAAGCTGACAACTCCAAGATAAGCAAGGGCGGGATGGTGTCTCCTCCAAGGAGAAGTGCTGAATCTGAAACCAGCACCTCAGATAGCTCTTCCTCTGATGAAGAGTTTGCTTCCTTTTTAAGGCAGATCAAGAAGATGATGAAGAGGAAGAAATGGAAGAACAAGCCCTCCTCCTCATATCACAACAAGGAGGACAGCAAGGACTCAAAGCATCACTCCATGCTATTGCTACAGCAAGCCAGGGCATGTCATTTCTGACTGCCCAGTCAAGAGAAAAGAGAAGGATGAGAAGAAGGCTCATCAGCCAAGAGGCAAGAAAGGAGAAAAATCCTTTCTAGCTAAGAAGGAAAGGAGCTGAAGTGAATCAGAATCCATCTCATCAGAATCTGAAAAGGAAGAAGCCTTTATTGTGCTGGTTGCTGTTGAAGAACCTACTGCTGGGAGAATTGCAATCAGGGCCCCTCTATCTCACTCTAATAGTGATGATGAGGTGGATGAAGATGTTGAAGAATATAATGGCCTAATGGCCTAAAAATCAGATGATGAATAATGCTATGTAGCCAGAGAAAGGATAAGAGCACCTTTGACTCTTCAGATGAAGAAAATCGTGTTGAATCACATCATGATCAGGTATGCATCACTCACACACCTTTACTACCTGCTTCAAGAAAACCAAGAGTGCATCAGATGATTACTCATCCTCTGAAGATGATGCAGAAGACTGCTCATCTTGCAACAATAAGAACCATGTTGATCTAATAAAACAGTTTGGTGATCTCTTGGCTGCTCTGAGAAAGAGCAAGAAGCTTGTTAGGAAGCAAGCTAAGGAGCTAGAATCACTCAGACCCATTAAGGCTGAGATGAATGAGGAAATGGGTATGTCCCACAATGAGGGTACCAACTCCTGTGAGCTCAAGAAAATCATAGGCAAGCTTCATGATGAAAGAAACCAAAGGGAAGAACTCATTAGGAAGCTTGAGAATGATCTTCTTAAAGAAAGAAGCTTAGTGGCTCAATTCTCTAAGCCTAAAACTATTCTGCCCATCATTGACACCTTTTCCTCCTATGGAAATAGGAGGGGATTGGGTTTCAATGAAGGGGCATTAGATGCTGGGAATGGAGAAAAGGTAAAAACTAAAGCTGAGCCTCATACCACCTTTCAGAAGGTAGTACTTCCCTCTAACAAGCATGACCAGGATAGTGTCCATGGTCATTGGATGAAAGGAAGCTCCAATAGCTTGGGAAATGCTCCTAACTATGGGAGGAGAAAGGGCATGGGGATGAGTGCATTGAAGGCTCCCCATGAGGAAATCCAAATGGCCCATCATGGACCATTTGTGTTTGGTGCCTCAGCCCCCACCTTCAAGGATAAAGGAGCAATACCTTCCCAATCTCCTTCAGATAAGAAGCAGGCTGGTAGCACCACTATAATCAACTCTCACTTGATCATATCTGATGCCATCAACACCATGTCAGCAACCAAGCTGACATCTGTTGCTGACAAACAGATAAAGTCAAGAAGAAATAATTATACTAGAGCAGCTAGTCAGCTCTTGGCTGAGAGAGATAGGAAGAATGTTGCTGCCTTCTCTACTGAACATAGGCATTATGATTCTCCACTCACCTCAAAAAGAGTTCAGAAAAGAAGGTACAACATCCATGAATGTTGGTGCTGTGGCAAAGTGGGACACTTTTCCATTGACTGTTGGCACAACCCCAGTGTGCCTAGTGCAAAGGAGAGACCTCCTGGAAGGGCTGACGTGAGTAGAAGAATTCCTTATTATACTCACAAGAACCTAGGACCCAAGTCACCTTGGGTTCCTAAGGGATATTAAATCTGTTTTGCAGGGAAGTCCATTTAGCCAATAAAAAGCAAACAAGGCTAATGCACAATAAGTGCTCCAGGCTCAACTCTGGACTAAGAAAAACCTCACCACATGCCAAGATGCATTGGTCAAGGGGGAGATAAAAGATAGTTCAAGTACCAGCCTCAATCAAATTTGGTACTTGGACAATGGCTGCTCAAGGCACATGACAGGAAGGAGGTTGACATCATGGTGCATCAATAAGCAAACTAGTGTGGCCATATCCACAGCTGAGTCAGAGTACATTGCTGCAGGAAGCTATTGTGCACAACCATTGTGAATTCAGCATCAATTAGAGGACTACATCCTCAAGGTAAGTTACTCTCCTCCTTATTGATTTTAAAGAAGGATTATCAGCTTAATCAGAACAATCTGTTTCAGCTGAGCTTCAGGTTGCCCTTAAACAGCTAGGAAAAATCTGGGTTTGACGAACTCTTTCCTGAGTTTGACGAACTCTTTCCTGGGTTCGACAAAAGTTGAGTTTGAATTCGACGAACTCAGCCATATGATGTCATTTTATTTACCCTTCAATCATAAGTTCAATACAAATGCTCCAAGTGAGGGGGAGCTAAAAAAGGTTATTCAAAATGAACAAGAACAGCTAATAAATCTAATAGTACTCAGATTGAGGGGGAGCAAGTTCCTGCTCAGGTTGAGGGGGAGATGGCCAATGCTACCTCCCAATCCCTAGAGGGAAAAATAGTTGAAGAAATCAAAAAGGGGGAGATGGCCAATGCTAAGACCAACTCAGAGTCAGCTTTAAGTACAAGGATTGTCCTCTGAGTTAGTCAAAGCTTAATATAAACAATCATGAGTTTTAATAGAATGCTTAAACAATCTTATCTTCTAGAAGCAATGTTATCATGAATGCTATATAGATCATTATCATGATAGTTTTTTTGTTGGCTATGTACCTTAGCATTGGGAATATTCTGCCTTCTTCAAATAGGGGGAGATTGTTGTGAATATTGCCCTCAATATTCCTTTGATTTGAAGAGGCATCACTCACAATGCTAAGTACAAGATGTATTTGATAAAGCCATATTTTTGTAAGATATACAGGCTCAGGTAACTCAAGAGAAAGGGCCAATCATGCCCTTAGATCAGGAGAAATCATCTCCTAAGAGATGAAGAGTTGTCTCAGCTGAACCGCTGAGACATGGTCAGGAGCCGCAGAAACTTGGCAGGTTCGTCGAACGAAGAATGAAGTTCATCGAATACCGAACTCAGTTCGTCGAACGTAGAGACGAGACAGAAGCAAGCGCTGGGACATGGCATGCTTGTCGAACGCAGAACTCAGTTCATCGAACACAGAGACGGGACAGAAGCAAGCGCTGGGACTTGGCTTGTTCGTCGAACGCAGAACTCAGTTTGTCGAACGTAGAGACAGGACAGAAGTAAGCTCTGAGACTTGGCGTGTTCGTCAAACAAAGAATGAAGTTCGTCAAACGCAGAATGCTGTTCGTCGAACGCAGATACTTCTCTGCAGATCGACGAAATCCGCTGAGAAGAGGAAGCCATCTCAGCCCAACCGCTAAGACAGTTCAAATGAGACATGGCGGGTTCTGCCCTTGGCGTAAGCTGCAGAAAAGCATTATGGGGTCCACTAGTCACTCCCAGATCTGTCAGAAGGACGGCTGAGAGCCGTTGAAGATCAAAGGTGTATAAAAGAAAGAGTTAGGGCACTTTTGAAGTGCAGGTCGGGAGCTAAAACATTTTCACTATTCCATTGATGGCCCAGTTCTTCTCATTCTCCTCCTGCTCACTGAACAAGAAAGAAGAAACTGAGAGATAAAGATAGCTCCTCTACAAGAAGGAGCAAGGTGATCTTCCATCCTTCAACTGAAGAGGAAGATCAGATTGTAACTGCCATTATCATCTCCAGCTATAAGAAAGCACAAGCTGTGCAGGAACAACGTGAGACTTCTTCTTCTCTATTTTTTTTCTGTTGTAGTAAGCTTAAAATCTCTTTTATTGTAGGGCTATTTAGCCTGAGTTTGTAGGGCCATTTGGCCTGAGTTGTAGGGCTGTTAGGCCTAAGTTTGTAGGGTTGTTAGGCCTAAGCTTGTAGGGCTATTGGCCTGAGGTTGTAGGACCAGCAGGTGGTCTGAGTTGTAGGAGGTGGTTTCCTCTAAGGTAGGGATGCTGTGCCTTAGGTAGGGTTTGTGCAAACCTGAGAGATCCTGAGGGATCTGTGTTGTAAGCTCTTGGAGCTGAGTTTGGAGGAGTTGGCCCTGTCTAACACACTGTTAGAAGGGTGAAGGGGGAAAGAGGACTCCTCAAGACACCCTGTCTTGAGGAACCTCTATAAATGCTTGTGTGTTTTCTATGTGCTTGATAATTTACTAATACTATCTCAGAAAACAGTTAGGCTAACCAGGGTAAAAAAAAGAAACATATTCACCCCCTAGGTGATTTAGACTACATCCTATATAAACTTACACTTTCTATCCCCAGAAATGCCTCGAGCACCTCCTAGATCTACTACCTAGACCTAGTCGCCAACACGAGACGAATTCCTCCCTAAGTCCTACCCAGACCTAGTCGCCAACACGAGGCGAATTAACGAACCAATTACAAAGATAAAAATAAGAGACAAATACAAAAGACAAATATAAAACTCCCTATAAGGTAATCTGAAGGATGCGCCGAAGAATCGCTGAAGATCGTTGAAGTCCAAGCGTGCGTTCTTTGTGTTGAGTTAGCGTGTTGATCCAAGCCTCCTTCAATTCCTCCTTTTGAAATTGTATGGGAGATGGGTTGGTCTGGAAATACGGCCCTCTCAGAGTTTCTGAAGTGCTGGAGTAGGGCTCTAATCAATCAGTAGTAGGGGAAGATGAATTTCATCTATTTATAGGCCAGGAGGCTTACGCTGGCATTTTCGCTAACGCCTGGCGTTGACCCAATTTGGAAATGTTTTGATGGCTCGGATCTTCAAAACAGGAATGAGATTCTGCACTTTAGGAATCTTTCATTTTAGGCAACCCTAACGCTGGTGTTGAGGATAACGCTGACATTTGGTCAAATCATTCCTAAAGTGCCCCTTCAATTACGGCTGCTTCCCCTCTTGCCATAATCATCGAGCGTTAACGCCCAACGTTAAGTCCTAATGCCTCGCATTGATCTTCTCTCATTTCTTCAGTCGGCAAGCCATCTGATCGATCTGTAGACCATCCCGTCGAACTCCAATGCCTAGTATTAAGCATAACTCCTGGTGTTAGAATATATTCATTTAAGCATGTGGACAGTTCCAGACCAATGGAGCATCAACCTAGTGTCATACATGTTCAAAACCTGCATGCTAAAAACACAAAGGCAAGCATGATCAACTACAAGTAGGATTTGTTATTCTCAAATCAAAGGGATGCGGAAAACCATGTTCCAACAATACCCCCCTTTTGATAATAACAAATCCAATAGAGATTAAATCAGATTCATAGATAAAGAATTTATATTTTTATAAAGATATATGACACTAAGCAATTATAAGATAATGATAAGAATTATAGATCATTTAAGAATGTTCCCCTACAAAAGTGTTCCCCCTTTGTGTATGCACCCATAGACTGGATTCATGCTCCCCCTTAATCTAGTGAATCCTACTCCATTAATCATTACGATTTATCATTTTATTCTCCCCCTTTGTTATTAGCAAAAGAGGGTGGAGTGAAACAAAACTAGAATAAAGAAGACAAAAGTTGGGACAAAACTAAGAGAGGATTAAGATTTTTGTGTAAACATAAAGTAAGTCATGATCGAGCTAAGGGAGAGAGTAGCACAGCGGAAAAAAAAATATGATAAGCGTGAAAGATCAACATTCCATGATTTTACCAAAGGAATTCTACCACTTGCTTTTCAAATTAATTTTTAAAGAAGAATATTACTTGTTGATAGATATGCAATAGTGTTTGACAAGCACAAGTGAAGAAAGACCCAAGAAGTGAGCATGATAAACCATGGTAAACGAAGTACATGACCAAAAGAGAAATGTGGAAAAAAAACAAAAACAAATAAGAGTAGTATTTTTGTTATAGTTTGACCATTCCAAACAATATGTCTAGACTCTTCACATTTGAGCATTTTAACTTTGAAAATTTTCATAACTAATAGGAAAGCATGATTTAGCATATTCAAAAATATAATAGCTACAATGTAACCAATTTGTATTTCAAGTAAAGAAAACATTGTAGAAATCATGCATTGCAATCTAGTGCTTTTACTTAAGTTTTTAGAGAATTATGTAATGTTTGCATTATGAAAAATAATGATGTGTGCATAAGGTGTTTTGATAAAAGTATACAAGTGAAATAATCAAACACATGACATACATAATGAAATAGTGACAACAATATTAAGGATGCAATCTTATAATTACTTTCAGACATCAAATCTAGAATAAATTTTCATGGCACAAATAATGAGTACAACAACCAAGGTGCTTCGCCCACACAATGCTCATTAAGACTTATCAGGGAGCGAAGTATTGCTTGGGGGATCACATAAGCAATTTTATTGATTTTTATTTTTAGTGATCCGGTGTACAAGTAGAAGTGATAAAAGATGAATGTGTTTGCACAAGACATTTTACAATTCTTTCCAAGGTGCTCAACCTCACAATGCTCATTAAGACTTATCAGGAGGGTGAGTAGTGTTTGGTTGAGTTATCTTTGGCATTTTATTTCATATTATTGTAATAGCGGGTCAAAGGTCTTTGAATTCACTTGTTGTTGCAAACACTAACAAAATTGAAATAACAATTCTATGTGTGCAAGAAATTTATTATTTGAATGAAGGTGTAGGTAATTTAGATATACAACTTAATATGTTAAGACTATTACATTACACAATCATGCAAGACTAAGATTATGAGCACATGTAGATTACCAAAATAATGAGTGAATGAATCTTTGATTAGCATAAAACATTACTCATGCTTAGAGGCATGCTAGGCAATCATACACAATTTTCTATAGACTATTTCATTGCACATAATCAGATTAAGGTCAAGGCATGAAGATAAAACAATATTTAGGAAATTTGAAATTAAAATTAGACATTGAAGATATTCTTTAAGTGTATGCCTAAACAATTTTGACCATTTGAAACAAAATAACTAAGAAGTTTTGCTCTTGTGAAATCTTATAGTCAAACCATAGTTTTGTAAATACTTAAAGCAAAACAAATAACAAAAACATATTTTTGATTATTTTGAATTATTTGAATTTTTGTATTTTGGAATAAAACAACCAAATTAATAACAAAATAATTTCAAAAACTGAGAAAAGAAATAGAGAAAGATCATTATTAAATACCAGAAATAGTGTTGAGAAAACAAAATTTCAATTTGGCAAAAAGGGCTAACGCCTAGCGTTAACTACTTAACGCCTAATCAGAACTCTGTTTTTTGAGATTTTTGAAAAAATTTCCTTTGGAATAGTGAATATGCATATTGTCCTTCTTGGTGTAGAAATTTCAGAAAATTTAAAGATGATTAGAATGCTCAAAATTGTTGAATACTTTTTAATAAAAAGGTCGTAAAATTATTTTTAAGAATGTTAATTCAAATAATGTAAATCAGATTGCATGAAGACTGAACTAAGAGATATAAAGATCGGATACTATTCAGCATTATGATATTAGTAATTTTTCACAAAAGGCTAACGCTAGGAGTTAATTTCTAACGCTGGCGTTAGAGGCTAATGCCTGGCGAGGCAGTAGATGATTTCATGCATTTTTAAAAAAACTTTTCTTTGATTTCGTGTTATTATAGAAAGGCCTTCTTAGTGTATAAATTTCAGACATTTTGGAGATCATTAGAAGACTCATTAAGCATAACATGGCATGATATAACTTGCTTGACTTTAAAACATTCATTATTCTATTTTTCTTTCGCATAACATGGCATGATATAACTAGCATAGACATTTTATAGTGAGTGATGATGCTAGATGAAAAGTTATGATAACAAGGTGTAATATTATGTGAAGCATATAATAGGCTTGCATATATTCAACATGGAGTTTCAACCGAACTATTCATAGACCTAGAATGATGTGATTTAATCTTGTGAGTTATTTTCAATGAGTATAAGGTTGATTCTAAGGTCATTGGAATGGTACTTAGGAGCATGTGATGTATAATCCTTTGACACAAAAATTGCCGAAAAGAAAAAACTGAGATAACTTCTAAACGGAGTTGAATTATGGCAGTTTTGAGGGTCAAAATGAACTCAAATGAGCAAAGCTCATTTTCCATTACATAGATCTTCTCGTCCTCGTTCTGAAAAGTTATTATGCACAAAAATCGGACAAGCGAATCAAAAGTTATGATCGTTTGAAGTTTGCGTCAAAATCTCGCATATTTTTGTAAATTTAATTTTGGTTTTTGTTTAAAAACATATGATTTTTGCAATTATTCAATTTCTATTTTTCATCATTATGATTAAACATATTAGAGACTATCAAATGACATAAGGATATTAAATAAGTAATCAACCACTTGTGCATTTTGTAAGTTTAGCCTAAGACTCCTAAAATACCCTTTAAATCTATTTCGACAATTATTTCATTTGTCTTAATAATATCATATGACAAATTTAGAGTTTGATTTATGATGATAGGAGACTTTTATAGGTAATGAATTTAGAGGGATGAAAACAAAAAGGATTAGTGGATCACTTGAAAAATTATATGACTTTTTATTCAATTTGTTTTATTAATGAACTTTGGCTTAATATGAGAAAGTCATATCACAAGTTATGTAAATTAATCATACCATGTTGGTTCAACAAAAAGAAAATAAACAAACAAGGAGAAGTTTTAGCATATCATGAAGTAGAGTAATGATATTTCATATTTAATTATTTCTACTTCATGCATTTGTATGATACCTAATGAATTTGAGATTTAGGTATCCAAAGGGGACCAAGTGGGATGGTTCCTTTGGGTACCCAAATACATCGTGTTTGCTTTGGGGAGATGGAAATGAATGAGCCCTTTTGAGTGGAGTTTGTGTTTCATCTTTAACTTTGGGTCTCCATTCAAACCTTGGTTTAATATTATTTTTATGTATCAAATTTCCATTGTGATTATCTTTATCTTTAAGATTGTAATGATTATTGAAAGTATTTTTCATAGGAAATTTGTGAATATTTAATTTTATGTTGGGAGAAGATTGATGTTGTAAATGATAATGATGATTGTATTTTGCAATTTCATTTTCAATCTTTTGAAGTTTTTTATTTCCATTGTTTGACTTATTCAACTTTTGAGAAATCATATTCAACTTGCTTTTGGATTTTGCATTGTATTGAGAATGTATGTTTTGAGAATTTTTCTTTATGATTTCCTTAAGCAAGTTGATTTTAGTTTTTAATTCATTATTCTTAATTTTTAAATTATGTCTAGCTTTATTATAAGCGATTGTGCTAATTTTAAGAGTTGAAACAATTGAATCAATGTGATTTTGATAGTTATTTCTATATTCATCAAATGTTTCATCCATCTCTTTAATTTCAATTTTATAGTCTTTACACTTAGCACAATCATTTTTCAAAGATGAATTTTTTAAACATAATATTTCATTTTGTTCTTTTACAAAATAAACTTTTTTTCATGTTTCTTGTGTTTTTCTTTTAATTCATTATATTCTACACAAGGTGTAATGTTTTCAACTTAGGAGCCATGGGTAGACCGAGATAACTCAAAATTGATTCTTCATTAACTTTTGCTTTCAAACCTTTATTTTCTAAGCGCAATTTGCAATTAGCATTTTTCAATTTCTTAATTTTTCGCTTTGTAGTTTGAAGCAATTGTAATGTAGAAATAGAATTACATACAATAAGAGATTTTGATTTCCTTACAGCACTTGTGGATGAGGCAAGATTTGAACATATTGTTCCTTTATCTTCTTCATCTTCCTCTTCCAAACAAGAGTTTCCATTATCCTTTCCGCTTGATGAGCATTCTATGTATCCATCATTTGAGTAGCTTTCTTGAATATTTGTGCAAGCTTGTATGTTCTCCAATTCTTGTGTTTGTTCCATACCTACAGAAGGAGAATCACAAGTTCTTTCAAGAAAATTCCAAATCTCATAAGCGGTAGGTAAATTATAAATAAGTTTGAAAATATTTTGATCTAACGCACAAAATAAACTATTTATAGATTTTGCATTTAAAACAATTTCGTTTCTAGTTAGTACGCTAGGTGGCTTTTCAATAGTAATATTCCAAACTTTTCATCTAAAGCTTTAAGAAAAATTTTCATTAATATTTTCCACCCTTTATAATTTTTGCCCATAAATAAAGGCGGTGATAATACTTTTTTATTAATATTAAAATTTTCCCCACTAGTTGTAGCGAGATCATGATCAAGAGACGCCATTATTCCCGGTTGTTAAGCCGATTTGGAATAACCTACCTCTGATACCACTTGTTGGATCTTAAGGCGCCCTTAGAGGGGGGTGAATAAGGGTTTTAGAAAACTTTAATATTTTATAGAAAACTTTTTATATTTTATTTGAATAAGAGTGAATATAAAACAATGAGTAGTAAATCAATTTTATTAAATAGAAAAAGGAATGATTATCATTAATAAACTTGATTACAAAATTTGATTTCCATGACGCTAGAAATCAAAGTGAATAATATGAAAATTCTTTTTGTTTTCTATACTGACTCTTCTCCCTAAGAACCGGTTAGCTTTAGCCTATCTATCCCTAGATACAGTCTCAAGCCTCTCTAGCCTTTCTATCCCCAGAAAGTCCTCGAGCACCCCCTAGATCTACTCCCTAGACCTAGTCGCCAACACGAGGCGAATTCCTCCCTAAGTCCTACCCAGACCTAGTCGCCAACATAAGGCAAATTCACGAACCAATTACAAAGATAAAAATAAGAGACAAATATAAAACTCCCTATGAGGTAATCTGAAGGAGACGACGAAGAATCACTGAAGATCATTGAAGTCCAAGCGTGCGTTCTTTGTGTTGAGTTAGCGTGTTGATCCAAGCCTCCTTCGATTCCTGCTTTTGAATTTGTGTGGTAGATGGGTTGGTCTAGAAATACGGCCCTCTCAGAGTTTCTGAAGTGCTATAGTAGGGCTTTAATCAATTAGTAGTAGGGGAAGATGAATTCCATCTATTTATAGGCTAGGAGTGTTGTTTATTGCGTGTCAACTTATCACCAAGAGGGGGGGGGGGGTGAATAGGTTTTTCAAATTATTTTATCCCCTTTAGGTGTTCTTATTTTCTGGTTAATAGATCTATAAATTATAGAGCACAACACAGAAAAGCACTCAGTGATCTATAGAGGTTCCTCAAGACCGGGTGTCTTGAGTAGTCCTCTGTCCCTCTGCGCCTACCTAGCAGTGCTCTAGGATCAGCAAACTCCGACAAAACTTCAGGCCCTCAAGCCTTACAACACGGACCCGCAAGTCCTACAGCCTAAGCCTGCAAGCCCCTACTGCACCCGAGCCCGCAAGCTCGACACTCAGGACCTCAAGCCCAACACAACACAGACCCGCAAGTCCTGTTCCTATGGCCTAGGCCCGCAAGCCCTTACTGCACCCGAGCCCTAAAGCTCGACAATATCAGACCCACAAGTCCACTTCCCTGACCCTCAAGCCTCACAGCTCTCCAGCCCTCAAGCTAGATGGTGTCGGACCCGCAAGTCCACTGCCCTGGCCCTCAAGACTCATAGCTCTCCAGCCCTCAAGATAGATGGTGTCGAACCCGCAAGTCCACTGCTCTGGCCCTCAAGCCTCACAGCTCTCCATCCCTCAAGCTTGACACTCAGATCTGAAAACAGATCTTACAAGTTTGGCCCGTAAACCTTACAAGAAATTACAGTGATGAATATTGTTTCTTCTGCCTGATGAAGATCGACAACTTAGCCTGATGTAGATCAGCTTCTTAGACTTGAAGAAGATGCCTCTTGATATTTCGTTTTCAGCACAGGATCTTCTTCAGCCTCCTCTTCTATTGCCTGATGTTGATCGGCTTCTTATCAGTCAATGGAGATGACTGATTCTTCTGAGAACGCTTGATTCTTGATCTCTACTTGTTCTTCTTCTTCTCCGCAGATTGTACTGTTCTATTGAAAAGCACGACGGGGTTCTTTTTCGTTCTTATCTCCCTTTCAAAGATTTCTCTTTTTCAATTGATCCTCTTTTAGGGCAACCTCTTATCTCTTTTATAAGACTGCGAGGCTCCCAACGGTCTTCTGAAAAAGTTCCTTAAGTGTCAGACACCCCATTCCTTAAGAGCACACGATGATTGGACAATCAAGAGGGCGGCATTAATTGCTGACAGCGCGTCTGCAACATTTGAATTTCATCTCGATGATATTTCCATCGTTGCGACGATATGGATAATATCTCGACGACAGGACTTTGACGGTGCCTTAGGCCTTGGTGGATCTTCAAGTCTTCTAGCTTCTGCCTCTTACATTGATATCTCGACGACACAAAATATCCTGGTGTTTCTGCATATACAACGATATGCTATCTATGACTGTGTCGTCGTGATCTTCTTTCTTGTAGTCTGTCGTCGTAATCACTTTGTTCTTTCGACGACATAAGCGATATCATGTTGACAGACTATGCTTTAGCAACTGCTTGTCTTCAGCTGTCCTTCTTCAGTCTTCTCAACGACACGCCTTCTTTACGACGATGTCATTGGCATCAGTCTTACTTAGCCTTTCCGACGACACAACTTCTTTGATGATGTCGACGATACTGTATCTTCTCTACGACATTCCTTCCTTTTGAATATGTCTCAGCGGTTGGGCTGAGATGGCTTCCTCTTCTCAGCGGATTCTGTCAATCTGCAGAGAAGTTTCTGCGTTCGACGAACTGCATTCTTCGTTTGACGAACTTCATTCTTTGTTCGATGAACAGCCTTCTGCGTTCGATGAACAGCCTTCTGCATTCGACGAACTCGTCAAGTCTCAGCGGATTCTGTCAATCTGTAGAGAAGTTTCGGTGTTCGATGAACTGCATTCTTTGTTCGACTAGCTGCATTCTTCGTTCGACGAACAGCATTCTGCGTTCGACGAACTTCATTCTTCGTTCGACAAACTTCATTCTTCGTTCGACGAAATTGTACTTAGTGAAATAACTAAAGTACTAGACATATTGTCTGATCTCTGCAAACATGAACTGGATATGACATTAAATACAACTTGCGCTTATCATTGAGATGAGCACTTCTTCAAATCAGGAACACTGCTGGGCACTGTTCCCAACAATCTCCCCCTATTTGAAGAAATCATAACCCACTCAATGATAAATGCCACTCAAATAAATGGTTTAATATTTTAAGCAAATAAGTATATAATGATGAGATTGCAGCTATAATTGAGTGAACACAGAATTTGACAAATATTACTTCATTTATAAATAGTGTCAAATGTTTGCAAAAGTTTTGACATTTCTACATTTAGCCCCCCAAAGATTTAGCCATCTATATCTCTGGTTCCCTCATGTCAGCTTCACCCTTTGCTTTCTTGGCACTGTCTTCCTGTTCCTTTTCAGCTTGTCTGATGAAGTAGTCAAACGGTTTAGGATGATACTTTAGAGGTTCAGGAGTGTCAGCTGGAATTCTTCCTACTTGCTTATTCCTTCTGTATTCTCTCCTTACTTCTTCTTGATCTTCATGCTTAGCCCATTCTTGAGGACTATATACATTGTATCTTTCACCTTTATTAGCTTTCACTTGATCCCATGCTTTTAGAATGATGGTCCTGGATATGGGACTCCATCTTTCATAGTCATCCTTTTTCTCCATTTCCTCCATGTACTTTCTCATTCTCATTTTTATTTCTTCATCCTCCAGTGCTTACTTTTCATTATCCTTATCAGTAGCTGGCTCGTCATAATGTAGAGGAGGGAGATTCATTGATCCCTGATGGTGTTTGAGGTCCAGATGACATGATCACCACTGGCCTTTATCATTGATCTCTCCCCCTTTATGACTTCTTCAGATATCCCCCTTTGGAGATTCTCCTCGGAGGCCAATATCTTTTTTTTGAGTATGTGGATTCCTGCTTTCAAGTGATTTTTGGTCTCAAGCAGATGACTATCTAGATCTTTATTGTGGTGATCTAGACTTTCTTGGAGATCGTTTTTGTGTTTATCCACCTTCTTGGTGGAAGCAATGTAGGCCTTTTCTATGCTGCTGACAATCAATGTCTGATTAACCCCTAGGTTAGATACAACCTGGTGAGTATGGGCAGTGTATTCTTGCAGATTTTTCACATCATTTCTTAGGCTTGCCATTTCAGCAGACAGTTCCCTTCTTAGCACATTTATAGCAGAGGTGACATAACATTCAAGTTTTAATCTTTGCTCTTCCAGGAGCATCTTTATCAGAGATAATTGTGAGAGCTCCACAGGTATATTCTCTGGAGATGAACTATCTTGTTCCTCTTCTTCATTCCCTTCAATTATTGGAGATAGAGATTTTCTTATGGGTGAATGGTTTTGCTCATTTTCCTTTTCAGGACTTTGCTGATCTTTGCTAGTCTCATCAGCAGGGTTCTCTTGGTTGTCCTTTTGCATTGCTGGTTCAGAATGACCAGCATCCTCAGCCCCTATGATCTTATTGATCACTTCTTCCACTTGAGCAGGTAGCTCACTGTTCTTCTCCCCCTCAGTTTCGGCACTTCCTTGATCTGTTCATGTTGTTATCCTGGATCCCTGACTTAGAGTAGAGGTCTGGAGGGCGATATTCCTTGTCTCCATAGGTACCTCAGAGTCAGATGGAGGTGAGCTATTGCCTGACTCACTTCCTTCAGACGAGCTTTCTCCCTTCCTTTTCACATCCTCTGCAGTCTTCAACTTCATGGGAGGCTTAGTCAGAGTTTTCTCCCACCAATCAAGGATCTTGATGCCCATCCTTCTCATATGATGAATTTTTACTCCATACTTTTTGTTAAAGCTTTCAGGGTAGGATTGATAGAGAAATTTGTGTTCTCCAATCTATACTCGATTAAGGCAAGTGTACCTATCGAAATATAGCATATGATATAAAATATATCAAGGTCATATTTAAACTCGGGTCTGGCAAGTACTATTACTCACAACGACTCTATTATCCTACCGAACGATTGGTGGGTTTTGAAAATAAAAATAAACTAAGCTTAATTAAAAGAGAAATAAACTATTACGAAAAAAGTGCTCGATCGACGATTCACTTTGAAATAAAATAACGGAATAAATTAGTTTGACATTTGCAATTTTATAAAGACCGTGGCGGATCCGAAAATAAGAAATATTCTCGCTAGAGCAATAAATCTCCTAACTTCTAGACGTTATGACCGAAATCTCTTTGCAAATCAAAAGGCCTAAAGTCGCGTTATCGAAGTGAACCGCGCTATTGGATTTGACTCCAATCCAGAGGATTTACGTCATCTTATCTCTAGGGTTGCGTGCAACTCCTTCCTTCCTTGAGTGATCTTTCACATTCACGAGCCTCTCGGCTACTCAAGTATGAGATCGGAATCTACTACCGTATACTAGAAATACGGAGTCGATACAAAATTAATCAAGGTCGGATCAAAATAAAAAGTACAAAAGTAAACATAGAATGAAAGATATTATTTTATTGCAAAGATTATCGCGATCGGGCGCCAACTAAATTAGCTACGCTTTATTTAGAAAAGGAAAAAAGAGGAGAATAGAAAAAAAAACATTCATATTCATTAACTATAAAAGAGAATACATAACAAGATGCAAAATACTCTTACAACAATACTTGAAGGAAGCTCTCTAAATGAGAAAAGAAAACTCTACACTACTTCTACATCCACTCCCCAAATTCTCCTCCTGAAGCTTGAGACTTGTGCTCCTTATATAGAAGAGGGGGAAGGTTATAGATGGGGGAAAGGTTCATGAATGAGATTTATGAGGGAGAGAGAGAAGGGTCATGCATGGATGGAAGAATGCATGCATTAGTTTAATGAGGAGGAGAGAGAGGGTGAGAATGCAATGAATATTATTTAAAGAAATATAAAATAAAATATAAAATTAAAATTTATGAAAGAGGGGGGGATGGATGGGATTAAATGAGGAGAGAAAAATATAAAAGAGGGGATGAATGAGAATAAAAGAAGAGAAAAAATATAAAAGAGGAGAGAGGAAGATGAGAGAGTTGCATGCATGGAGAATGCAAGGTGGCGGGTGATGATTTAATGAAGGGTAGGGAAGTGGGCTGCTATTGTTTGATGGTTGGTGTTCACGGTTTGGAGAATGGAGGGCTGCTTGGAGGTTGACGGGATAAATTAAGTGGCCGGTTGCTTGAAAATTAATAAAGGTGGCTGGATTTTTATGAGCTGCATCAAGGGGCTGTTTCACGTGGACTACACTTTGCTGGCTGCATGGAATAATGGATTAAAGGAGCTGCTTTGGACTTGAATTAAATGGGGGACCGGCTGCATGGTTGCATTAATGAAGAGCTGCACCAACAACAAGTTGACGGGCAGCTACACTTGGTCAAGGTGGTCGGCTACAATTCTTCAAACTGATGCGGCGATGGCGTTGCGACATGAATATTGACGGCGCGATGATGGCATTGCGGCGACGATGGCGGCATGGACGGGCACACGACGGCGAACGCGACGACTTCATGCAAAGGTGGCGGCGACAACATTCCTACAAAATAAAATAAAATAAAACATTAGCATTAGTTAAGAAAATATAAAAATATAAAAGTAAAACATAACATAAAATAAAACATTACATAAAATTAGCTTAAGAAATATAAAAACATGAAATTAAAACATAACATAAAATAAAACAGTTTTTGAAAATAGGAAAATAACAAAATATCAAAAACATGCATAAAAATAACAAAAGATAAAAATAAAAACGCAAATAACATAATAAACTAACCTAAAAACGATGACTAAAAACTAATTATCAAACTCCCCCATGCTTAAGAGTTTGCTTGTCCTCAAGCAAATGGAAATCAAAATAGAGGGGAAACAAAAAGGAAAATAATTTTTAAGTTGCATAATTAAGAAAACCAAAATTTGGAAAATTAAACTATCCTAATTTCTATGCTAGCAACTAGTGAGGTGAGATATCCAAAATAGAAAACTTGAAAAGAGGAGACCTAAAAATATTATTAAAACATAAAGAAGAATTACACATTTCTAAATCCCTAAAACAAGACATCCAAAAATTTAGGAAAATAAGAAAAACAAAAATATAGAGTTTCTAAATAAACGGTGCATTAGACGAATTACTAGGTTGCTAAAATAGCGACTACCCCTAGATCACCTCAAAATAACCTCCAAAGAAATCCATCAATGATGGTGTCCATAGGCTTGTCCGTTCACACTCTCTCCACTACGCAGATTTGTAACACGTTCTAAAGATCACTAGGACTTAATAGGCGTAATAATTTGGTTTAGGTAAATGATTAGGAGTGATAATTCAAAGATAAAAAGGAAAACTAAACACACTAAACCAAAGTTGAGCACAAAAACAATAATTGAGAGGTACAACATTTTTCATTTCAAAAATAAAAACAAGGCCATGTAATTTTTTCTTTTCATAATTGGCCACGAATAAACTTCATTTCATTTTTTTTTTATTTCACACAATTTTTTTTTGATGATGATCTTCTTCTTTTTGGTACTACTTTTTCTAAATGGCATCTCCAAATGTAAGCTTTCAAGTTTCTTTTCATTTTTCAAATATAAACCCCATCACAAAAATGAGTAAACATAAAAGCTCAAGGTTTAGTGTGGAAAAAGGGTTAGGCAATTTGGCTTTGGTGAAAAAGTGAAAAGTGGAGCTTAGACAAAGAAAAAGGGAAAGGCCCAAAATAGTTTGCAATGGTGTAATGTTTAGGTGGGCAAAAAGGCTCAAATGGGTCAAAGGGTGGCCTAGATCATTTCTAAAGTTCGTGAAAATCAAAAACTACGTGCATGCTTCGAGAGTAGCTAGGGACAAGTTCTAGACACCAAGAAAGAATTATTCCTAAATGAAAAAGTGATAACGCTATTTAGCAACCGTTCCTAGGCAATAACACCGAATAAAAAGAAAAACTACAATTTGCTAACTTATAGTCCTTAAAGGACTGATGTCTATATTTAGAGATTAGAAAATCGTAAAACTAAAATATGTTAAACTAATAAGTTTAGAAAACCTGTTCAAAAATTCTACCTAGGACAAAAGAACCGCTCGGGTATACACATCACTAGAAGACGCATAAAAATAAAGATAGAAAATAATTTTTTGGCTTTGATTTTCAAATAGATTTTATATATATATATTTTTAATTTTTTTGGATTTTTTCATAAGGCTAAAGAAACAAAATAGTACTATAATAAAAAAAAAATTTATTTTGTTTTGTTTTCAAATTTTTTTGTGTTTTTTTGAAAGACTTAAAAAGAAAGGGAAAACACTCCCCCATGCATAAAGTTCAACATTGTCCCCATGTTTAATTGTAAGTATGAGGAGAAAAAAAAAAGAAGAAAAGAAGAGGGGGGGGGGGGGGGCGGGGGGGTGCATTAAAGTAAAATAAAAAACTACTTCCCCGGATTCGTGAGGCCGAATGCTGATGTTGCTCCCCCATGCTTGAGCTGGAAACCGACTCAGGCCTAAGGAAGAGAAGATGGAGCCAAACGAATCGCCGAAGGATTTGTTCCTGCAAAACAAAATAAAAAAGAAAATGAAAGAAAAAAATGGTAAGCAAGGGGTGCCTCCCAAGAGCGCTCTTTGTTTAACGTCGTCTGAGCCCGACGTTATTGGTTAGCTAAATGGAAAATAAAAACTAAATTGGAGTGGTAACTCCCTAAGTATGCGCTTAAGAGAGTAATTCAAAAAGAAGAAAATTGAAGAATCGCACCGACATGCAGTGGAATCTTCAAGGGAATGACGCCCGAAAATGAACGGACGGAGTTATAGAAGAACTCCGCCGCATGTAGAATGGGAAAGAAGGTGTCGTCAAAAGAAGAAGAAGAAAAAGAAGAAGAAATAGAAAGAGAAATAAAAGAAGTAGAAAAAGAAGTTTCATTAACTGAAATTTCACAAGGAGAAGGAGAGACTTGTGAAATTTCGGGAGAAGAAAAAAGGATAGAAAGAACTAAAGAGGAAGTATCTAAAATAAAAGGAGAGGAAGAAACAGAATCGTTAAAAATCGAAAAAGTTGGAACAGTTGAATTTAAATCAGAAATGGAATCACCAACGTCTTCAGAAAAAGAAGGAGAATTTTGAGGCGTCTCGTCATCCTCAAAAGGTAAAAAGCACGCCGGAATATCCATAAGGGTGTCATCCAAAGGAGGAAGGAAACAATCCGGAATATCCGAATAGTCATCCTCCTCGAGAGGAATAAGACAAGTCGGGATATCCGGTGACTCATTACACGAAGATATTGGAGGAGACAGAGAAGAAGACGAAGAAAAAGATGCGGCCTCACGAGAAAAATAATTGATAATGGTCTTAAAATGCGAATTGATATTATTTAAAGAAGCTTGCAATTCAAGATACCCATTATCGATAGAATTAAAAATTTGAGGCGCGGCGCTTTGCGGGGCAAAATCATGCGAAAAATAAGACGGGTTCCCCATCTCCCATGTAGGATAAAAAATTGAGTAAGGATCAAATTGGCCACTTTGACCTACTCCAGAAAAATTGAAATCATATGAGGGAGGGGTTACCGAAAAACATGCAAAATTAAAATGGTCGGGCGACCCGCAAAGAGCGCAAAAAGAAGATGATTCCATGATAAAGAAAAACTGTTACCAAAAAAGAAAGAGAAAATTTAATTAAAAATGATAATATTTTTTATTCTTTTTAGGCGGATTATGTTAGTCCTGGACTTCCCGAGATCTGCCCTGTGAGGGGTTTGCAATGGTACTAGAGGCTGTGATGGGAATTCAAGCCCAAAGCGTCCTTTCCAGGAAGTTAGGTGGAATAGAAAAACGATGATATGGGTTAATTATAATTTATAATAATAGTAATAATAATATTTTTTTTTTGAATTTTAGTAGAAGTAATAAACTCGATGCTTTCGTAATATTGCCAAAAATATCCCCGGCAACGGCGCCAAAAACTTGATAGAGAAATTTGTGTTCTCCAATCTATACTCGATTAAGGCAAGTGTACCTATCGAAATATTGCATAGCATATAAAATATATCAAGGTCGTATTTAAACTCGGTTCTGGCAAGTACTATTACTCACAACGACTCTATTATCCTACAGAACGATTTGTGGGTTTTGAAAATAAAAATAAACTAAGCTTAATTAAAAGAGAAATAAACTATTACGAAAAGAGTGCTCGATCGACGATTCACTTTGAAATAAAATAACAGAATAAATTAGTTTGACATTTGCAATTTTATAAAGACCGTGGCGGATCCGAAAATAAGAAATATTCTCACTAGAGCAATAAATCTCCTAACTTCTAGACGTTTTGACCGAAATCTCTTTGCAAATCAAAAGGCCTAAAGTCGCATTATCGAAGTGAACCGCGCTATTGGATTTGACTGCAATCCGGAGGATTTACGTCATCCTATCTCTAGGGTTGCGTGCAACTCCTTCCTTCCTTGAGTGATCTTTCACATTCACGAGCCTCTCGGCTACTCAAATATGAGATCGGAATCTACTACCGTATACTAGAAATACGGAGTCGATACGAAATTAATCAAGGTCGGATCAAAATAAAAAGTACAAAAGAAAACATAGAATGAAAGATATTATTTTATTGCAAAGATTATCGCGATCGGGCGCCAACAAAATTAGCTACGCATTATTTAGAAAAGGAAAAAAGAGGAGAATAGAAAAAAAATATTCATATTCATTAACTATAAAAGAGAATACATAACAAGATGCAAAATACTCTTACAACAATACTTGAAGGAAGCTCTCTAAATGAGAAAAGAAAACTCTACACTACTTCTACATCCACTCTCCAAATTCTCCTCCTGAAGCTTGAGACTTGTGCTCCTTATATAGAAGAGGGGGAAGGTTCTAGATGGGGGAAAGGTTCATGAATGAGATTTATGAGGGAGAGAGAGAAGGGTCATGCATGAATGGAAGAATGCATGCATGAGTTTAATGAGGAGGAGAGAGAGGGTGAAAATGCAATGAATATTATTTAAAGAAATATAAAATAAAATATAAAATTAAAATGGATGAAAGAGGGTGGATGGATGGGATTAAGTAAGGAGAGAAAAATATAAAAGAGGGGATGAATGAGAATAAAAGAAAAGAAAAAATATAAAAGAGGAGAGAGGAAGATGAGAGAGATGCATGCATGGAGAATGCAAGGTGGCGGGTGATGATTTAATGAAGGGTAGGGAAGTGGGCTGCTATTGTTTGATGGTTGGCGTTCACGGTTTGGAGAATGGAGGGCTTCTTGGAGGTTGACGGGATAAATTAAGTGGCTGGTTGCTTGAAAATTATTAAAGGTGGCTGGATTTGTATGAGCTGCATCAAGGGGCTGTTTCACGTGGACTACACTTTGCTGGCTGCATGGAATAATGGATTAGAGGATCTGCTTTGGACTTGAATTAAATGGGGGATCGGCTGCATGGTTGCATTAAAGAAGAGCTGCACCAACAACAAGTTGACGGGCAGCTACACTTGGTCAAGGTGGTCGGCTACAATTCTTCAAACTGATGCGGCGATGGCGTTGCGGCATGAATATTGACGGCACGACGATGGCGTTACGGCGACGATGGCGGCATGGACGGGCACACGACGGTGAACGCGACGACTTCATGCAAAGGTGGCGGCGACAATATTCCTACAAAATAAAATAAAATAAAACATTAGCATTAGTTAAGAAAATATAAAAATATAAAACTAAAATATAACATAAAATAAAACATTACATTAAATTAGCTTAAGAAATATAAAAACATGAAATTAAAACATAACATAAAATAAAACATTAGTTTTTGAAAATAGGAAAATAACAAAATAACAAAAACATGCATAAAAAATAACAAAAGATAAAAATAAAAACGCAAATAACATAATAAACTAACCTAAAAACGATGACTAAAAACTAATTATCAAGGATAGCAGAAGATATAGTGATAGAATTCTTCCCAGATTTGGATCTTGAAAGCTTTCTTGAATTCTCTTGAAAATAATCTGACCCCAATTGGTCTTCTTCCTTAGGATTAACCTTTCCATTGTCTCGAACATGGCCCTGGATATCCTGTCATGCGACCCTACCTTGCAGAGGAGGGCTTTTCCCACAATGTCTGCCGTCAGCTTTCCTTGTTGATTGAAGCTCTTCCTTTCCAGAGACCTATAGGTCTTGCTGGAGTGTCTGCACCATTCCAGAGCTTTGTTGAGGTCTTCCTAGGTGACCTTTTCATCTTCATCCCCCTTGGCAAAGGCCGGCAACTGAAGAGCCCTGTTCAATCTCTTGGGATTCACCTTGACCTTTATCCCGTTGATTACGCTCTTCACAGATGTTCCTTTTGAGCCACCCTTGGCACTCAAGTAGAACTCCAGCACTTCTATTTTGAGTATCACTGTTAGTTCGGAGAGGGCAAATTCCAGACCGACGACGTCCAATAGCTTGATAGTATTTTGAATCTCTTCTGGTCCTTCCACGAAACCATTCCTCACCACTTCACTTCCTTCAAAGAGGAATCCTTCCTTCTTTGGCACCATCTTTTGCTTGATCCAGGAAGGTTTCAGCACTGTCGACTCATCCACTCTTAGAAGGTGTGGAGAACACGACAGCTTTTTAGGGCTAATGTAGAGAGTGTTTTAACCTTAAGACATTTGACCTTATTTATAGTGTCCGAGTTGGAAGTCGAAGTATCATTTGTTAAATGTCTGATTAACTCGAGTTTAGCTATAATGATTGAGCTTAGGTCTAATTAAGAGACCGCTGATGATTGGATATCGTCGTGATGCAAATTGGATGTCGAGGAGTCATTTCGACGATACCAATCATCATTTCGACAATATGGTTTTGTTTCACTCTTTTGTATGACCAGTGCAATGCTTTTAGCACTGCCATACATATGTGCTCCTTGAATGATAACTTTTACTTACTTAAGTGAAAACTACTTTTACAAAATGATAAAGATGAGGTTATGTATTGAGCATCAACATAGTTAGCTTCACCTTAGCTTTTAAGACTTCTTGAGCTAGTAGCTCCCCCTTGATGGGATGTCCACTTATCTTTACTCTTAACTCCCCCTTGATCAGTGCACCTTGGCATGTGGTGAGTTTTTCTTAGTCCAGAGTTGAGCCTGGAGCACTTATTATCCATTAGCCTAGTTTGTTTTTTATTGGCTAAATGGACTACCCGGCAAAACAGGTTCAATATCCCTTAGGAACCCAAGGTGACTTGGGTCCTAGGTTCTTGTTAGCATAATAGGGAATACTTCTACTCACCTCAGCCCTTCCAGGAGGTCTCTCCTTTGCACTAGGCACACTAGGGTTGTGCCAACAGTCAATTGCAAAGTGTCCCACTTTACCACAACACCAACATTCATGAATGTTATATCTCCTCTTCTGAACATTTCTTGAGGAATTAACATTACTGTGTCTGTGTTCAGGAGGGGAGACAGTTGCAGTCTTCTTGTTTCTCTCAGCAATGATTTGACTGAATGTCAATCTATGTTCTGTCTTGATGCTCTTTGTCCTGATGGCATCAACTTGCTTTGGCTTGGCATCCATACAAGATCTAATGGCATCTGACACTGAGCAACAAGCCTAGTCAACAGATTTGACAGTTGTCATGTTCTTAGCAGAAATAAATTCAGAAGAGCTTGCATTCTTATTCTTGTATGAAGGGGATGATGTACCAAATACATATGGTCCATGTTGGGCCATTTGAATTTCCTCATGGGGAGCCTTCATAGCACTCAATCTCATTCCCTTTCTTCCACTATGGGAAGGAGTATTTTCCTTCCTATAGGTACTTCCATTCTTCCAGTGACCATACATGCTTTCATGGTCATACCTGTTGGAAGGAAGTAATACCTTTTGAAAGGTGGTTTGAGGCTTAGCCCTACCCCTGATCTTCTCTCCACTCCCTTCTCCTGCTTCCATTTTATTGAATCCTAGTCCTCTTCTATTGGATTGAGAAGAGAAGGAGTCAATAATAGGGAGCACAGATTTAGGCTTGGAGAATTGAGCCACCAGGCTTCTTTCTTTCACAAGCTTCTCCTCAAGATCCTTGATGACCTTATTCTTCAGGGATATGGTGCTCAGATGGGTGATAGTTATCCCCTTCAGATGGCTAATTTCTCTATACATCTGATTCATCTTGTTAGAAGATTCAGTGCATTCTTGTTTTTCCATCTTAAGGGAATCTATCTCTTAGGCTTGCCTCTTGGCTAGCTTTGTGCTCCTTTTCAGAGCTTCCAAGAGAGCATCATACTTGTCAATCAATTGATTGACATCTACTTCAGATTCTGAATCATAATCATCAGTTGATGAGTGTGCATCAGATTCTGAAATTGATTCATCCTTAGAGGAAGGGAGAGGAGTAGGTACCTGGTCAGGTGTGTCTTGACAATCTTCATCATCTGATTCACTGTCTGAAATAGCTCGGGGGTGCTCTGATGTATACCTATTCAGAATAGACATCATCCTGACTTTCTTCCTCTGACTCAGACAAGGCGGTCATTCCAAAATCAGCATTCTCTTCTGAGTCTGAATAGCTTAAGTCACTGTCGCTCAACGCTCTGACTTTCTTCTCAACTACCCTGCTTCTATCTTCTTTTAATCCTTCCATAAGGACAGTTATAGAGTTCCACATCTCTTTTGTTGTTGTGCAGTGACTCAGCTTCTGGAGTGTTGGCAGATCTACTGCACCATCTAGAATGCTTCTGGCTTCTTTGTCCAAGTTGGCTAGAAGGATCTCATCTTCTGCAGTCATTCTCTTAAGCACTGGCATGGGGACATATGTCCCTTCTTGAACGATTTGAAACATTCTAGGATCTACTGCCTCCATGAATATTCTAGCCCTTACTTTCCAAAGGGCAAAGTTCTCCCTGGAGCAAACAGCTATCCTTGATTCCATAGTTGTGGAAAGTAGACACCCACTGGTAGATCTGTTCAAGTTGTTAAGCCTTTCTTTGAACAACCTCGCTTTGATACCACTTGTTGTTTATTGGGTGTCAACTTATCACCTAGAGGGGGGGGGGGGGGGTTGGTGAATAGGTTTTTCAAATTGTTTTATCCCCTTTGGGTGTTCTTGTTTTTTGGTTAATAGATCTATAAATTATAAAGCACAACACAGAAAAGCACACAGTGATCTATAGAGGTTCCTCAAGACTGGGTGTCTTTAGTAGTCCTCTATCTCTCTGCACCTACCTAGCAGTGTGCTAGGATTGGCAAACTCCGCCAAAACTTCAGGCCCTCAAGCCTTACAACACAGACCCGCAAGTCCTACAGCCTAAGCCCGCAAGCCCCTACTGCACCCGAGCCCGCAAGTTCGACACTCAGGCCCTCAAGCCCTACACAACACAGACCCGCAAGTCCTATGCCTACAGCCTAGGCCCGCAAGCCCTTATTGCACCTGAGCCCTCAAGCTCGACAATATCGGACCCGCAAGTCCACTGCCCTGGCCCTCAAGCCTCACAACTCTCCAGCCCTCAAGCTAGACGGTGTCGGACCCGCAAGTCCACTGCCCTGGACCTCAAGCCTCACAACTCTCCATCCCTCAAGCTAGACACTCAGATCTGAAAACAGATCTTACAAGTTTGGCCCGCAAGCCTTACAAGAAATTACAGTGATGAAAATTATTTCTTCTACCTGATGAAGATCGGCAACTTAGCCTGATGGAGATCGGCTTCTTAGACTTAAAGAAGATGCTTCTTGATTTTTCGTTTCCAGCACTGGAACTTCTTCAGCCTCCTCTTCTATTGCCTGATGTTGATCGGCTTCTTATCAGTCAATGGAGATGACTGATTCTTCTGAGAACGCTTGATTCTTGTTCTCTACTTGTTCTTCTTCTTCTCCGCAGAATGTACTGTTCTACTGAAAAGCAACGGCAGGATTCTTTTTCGTTCTTATCTCCCTTTCAAAGATTTCTCTTTTTCGATTGATCCTCTTTTAGGGGAACCTCTTATCTCTTTTATAAGACTGCGAGGCTCCCAACGGTCTTCTAAAAAATTTCCTTAAGTGCCAGACGCCCCATTCCTTAAGAGCACGCGCTGATTGGACAATCAGGCGGTGGCATTAATTGGTGAAAGCGCATTCGCAACATTTAAATTCCGTCTCGAAGATATTTCCATCGTTACGACGATATGGATAATATCTCGACGACAGGACTTTGACGATACCTTAGGCCTTGGTGGATCTTCAAGTCTTCTAGCTTCTGCCTCTGACATTGATATCTCGACAACACGAGATATCTTGGTGTTTCTGCATATACAACGATATGCTATCTCTGACTGTGTCGTCGTGATCTTCTTTCTTGTAGTCTATCGTCGTAATCACTTTGTTCTTTCGACGACATGAGCGATATCATGTCGACAGACTATGCTTTAGCAACTACTTGTCTTCAGCTGTCCTTCTTCAGTCTTCTCGACGACACGCCTTCTTTATGACGATGTCATTGGCATCAGTCTTACTTAGCCTTTCCGACGACACGGCTTTTTTGATGATGTCGACGATACTGCATCTTCTCGACGACATTCCTTCCTTTTGAATCTGTCTCAGCGGTTGGGCTGAGATGGCTTCCTCTTCTCAGCGGATTCTGTCGATCTGCAGAGAAGTTTCTGCATTCGACGAACTGCATTCTTCGTTCGACGAACTTCATTCTTCGTTCGACGAACAACATTCTGCGTTCGACAAACTCGCCAAGTCTCAGCGGATTCTGTCAATATGTAGAGATGTTTCTGCATTCGACAAACTGCATTCTTCGTTCGATGAACTGCATTCTTCATTCGACGAACAGCATTCTGTGTTCGACGAAATTCATTCTTCGTTCGACGAACTTCGTTCTTCATTCGATGAAATTGTACTTAGTGAAATAACTAAAGTATTTGACATATTGTCTGATCTCTGCAAACATGAACTGGATATGACATTAAATACAACTTGCACTTATCATTGAGCTGAGCACTTCTTCAAATCAGGAACACTGCTGGGCACTGTTCCCAACAAGGAGGCTAACGTCGGCATTGACGCTAACGTCTGGAGTTGACCCAGTTTGGAAATGTTTTGATGGCTTGGATCTTCAAAACAGGAATGAGATTCTGCACTTTAGGAATCTTTCATTTTAGGCAACCCTAACGCTGGCGTTGAGGATAACATTGGCGTTAGGTCAAATCATTCCTAAAGTGCCCCTTCAATCACGGTTGCTTCCCCTCTTGCCATAAACATCGAGCGTTTATGCCCAGCGTTAAGTCCACACGCCTCACATTGATCTTCTCTCATTTCTTCAGTCGGCAAACCATCTAGTCGATCGGCAGCCATCCCGTCGAACGCCAACGCCCAGCGTTAAGCATAACGTCTGGCGTTAGAATATATTCATTTAAGCATGTGGACAATTTCAGACCAATGGAGCAACAACCTAGTGTCATACATGTTCAAAACCTACATGCTAAAAACACAGAGGCAAGCAAGATCAAATACAAGTAGGATTTGTTATTCTCAAATCAAAGGGATGCGGAAAACCATGTTCCGACATAGGAAACTTCTCCAACTCAGATCTCTTCTCAATAATCAGATCTTACAACTCAGGTTCACACAGAACCCTACCAAGCTCAGACTTCGCAAGTCTTACAATAACTCAGATCTTCACCAAGATCCTACCAAACTCAGGCCCACAAAGAACCCTACAAATCTCAAGCTCACACAAAACCCTACCGATCTCAGGCTCACACAGAACCCTACCAATCTCAGATCTATTACAAGATCTTACAAGCTCAGGTTTACAAAGAACCCTACAAAATAATACAGAAAAGTTTGTTGTTGTAGAAGAAAAGACTTCAAGATAAAAGCTTTTGAAATAGCAGGTCTTCTTCTTTTTCTTCTTTTACAATAATCCCATAGATCTTGTGAATCACTGAACATTTCATTAGAATCTTCTCTTGACCTTCACTGCACGACAATGAAGTCTTCTTCTTGTTAATTAGAATCTTTTTCTTTCTCTTCTGTAAGTATGTCTGAGAATAAGATTGAGAAAGAATACTAAGCAACTGTGTCTTATGTAAATAAAAGTGTCTCTTTTATCCTACTCTGCAATCTTGCATAAAAGCCCTTATTGATTATTCTATAATCAATTTCCGGTTTGAAAAGTTTGACAGAATTGGCATAATATTTTATCATAAATGATTTGTCGTTCTTGAAACTTGCAGAATATATAACTAATAATATTCTTCATTAACTACTGTGTAACGACTATATTCTATAGAGAATATATCATTTATTACTCCTTGATTGGTGCGCAAGATCGGCGGCGTGCACATTCCCTGAATACCAATTTCCAAGAATGTCTGTGCATTAAATGCAGCTCTGCAACTGTCAAGACGATAAGATTCCTTCAAGTCGATATCGTCTTGATCAATGTAAACGATAAATATTCTTCACGATGATATCATCGACATACTTCATTCTTCAAGACTTTACTTGATATTTCAATGATATAGCTTCTTCTATACGATATCGTCGAGATGTTTCTTTTTATAAGACATAGACGTATTCATCAGGTTGATAATCTTTCTTTCAAGACAATATCATCTTGATCTTCGAGACGATTTAAAGTCTTCAAACCAATGTTGTCTACATGATCCTTTCTTCATGACTTAATGAGTTATGTCTTTAATCTTCAAGGCTATACATCTTCTTCAAGAAGATATCGTCGAGACATCTGAACTTAGCTTTATCAATGATAAGTTTTCTTCAAGACGATATGACTATACATCTTCATCAAGACGATATCGTCGAGGTGTCTGAACTTAGCTTTATCAACGATAAGCTTTCTTCATGACGATATCGTCGAGACTGACTCGACGGTATGATACCTTTCTCAGCGATTCATATGCTGAGTCTTGAGATGATATTTTACTTAGTGAATTTTCATTACTTTTATAGTCTTGATACTAGTGATGTAGCTTTGATGCATCTGCCACAACATGAACTTTAACATATCATCAAAAACAGCTTAGCTTATATGTACTTGTGTTCCTTCTACAAATCTAGAAACATTGAAGGCATAATACCCAACATAATTGATTCAGTCTAGTAAGGCCCATGCGAGACCGCAAACTCCTATTCCCCAAGGTCTTTAACCCTTGCCGCGCGATAAGAGCCCATAGATCAAAATTATTCCTCTGAACGACCTCTTTCCAATTAGTAATGCCGATTTGAAACACAAATGTAAGGAATGGGAGCAGTCGTAGAAGCAACAACTCAAGCAAATTGACTCTGAGCGGTCTAGACCTGACCGCCTAGTGCTGACCGGACCTCCTGTAGTCACAAAAGTAGTCGAAGAACCCTTGCCTACTTCCACTTTTGTTACCTTAGAAGTTGAAAGTATGTCTTCCCTGCAAGTTTAGTATTTGTCTTCCAAATAGAAAAGATTTCTTACCACACGATCTGTATCCTTTATCGCAGATGAAGAAGAAAGAGAGAAAAAGGAAGAAGCCCTCCTAGAGATCCCGAAATCATTTAGAGAGATGCTAAGTCCTCTGATCGAGGGCGTGCAGACAATGCAGCAAAGAGAGAGAGAGAGAGAGAGCTCTTGAAGATCAAGTGTGATCTCAAGTTGCTGCTTTTGATAAGGAAATGTGAAAGATGAGGGCGATCTTCCATGAGCAATTTAAATCTCAGATTCAAGATGTGAAGATGCGGATGAAGAACGAGATGCAGGACCAGATAAAATCTCAAGCTGACCGCATTCAGAAGTTGGAGAAAGATGTAGAATATTATAAGGGGAAGTCACGGCCTTGACAACTGATGCCGAGCGGACCTAGCGGTCTGATCCTGCGGTTACTGCGACCAAAGCAGGAACATCTTCTATTAGTCAACAAGGAGAGAGGGTGACACCAGCTAGGATCCCCTTAATCTATCTTGACTTGATTGACATGGATGTCTCCTATCTCCATCGGTTAGCAATGTTCGCTAATCGCCATATGTCGCAAGGGTTGTCCGCTATAAACTAGATGCAGGAAGACGCGACACATATTAGGAGTGATCGCGAGGTCAAAAAATACTTAATCATCTGCTTCTCTTATGTCAATTTGAATAATATAATATTAGTACTATGATGACTTTCCTGTGAACAATGTTAACTTCATTCGATAAATGTTTAAATGTTGTATTTTAATTGCCTCTGAGATGCTTGTTAAATGCTTCTATGAGACTAGCACGACTGGATATTTGATATCTGATATTTATGATGAAAGATTTCCTTCCGAGCTCAAGTAAATGGATCGTGCGGTCTGATGACTAATTGGGCGATTATGCATATTAGATACTTGTTTTTTGTGATGAACGATTTCCATCTCATAACTAACCGTACGACTTGATATATAACCGCGCAGTCAAAGTGTTCTAGAATTTTCCATGGATTTCTATAAATAGGGTTGAGCAAGGAAGAAAAATGAAGATTTCGTTGATGCGGTCAAAACGGAAATCCAGGCGGTCTCCCACAATGGTAGTCGCGTGAATAAACGCGAGTGACATTTTTCTGTCCGTCGTTCAAAAGCCATCAAGGCTGACTCTACCATAGTATAGATAATTCTTGGCGGATCACGTTATACAGACTCATCTGATCGCACGACTTCCGCGATAAGTTAAAGGACTGAATACTGGGTCAGACAGGGTGATCACAATTCCAAACGATCACTTTGATTTTAGCTTCAACTTTTCTCTCCCCTGGGAGGCAATATCAATCTTTGATCATTATGGGGTGGTTCCCAGTCAACTGCCACGCAACTCGATTGCTGCTATATTCTCATATATAACATATATACGGTCAGAGAGGGTCATTTTCACCATAGATATTTTTTGAAGTGTGTTTACCGTGCGAGTTCTAAAATGCGACAAGAAAAAGGAAGAATTCAAAGGTCTTCTTTACTTCGGCTGCCCCGATATAAAACTAGTCAATCTGCCGAACAATGTTCCAAATTGGTCTAAAAGTTTTTTAAAATTTTTGAAGGGGACTTTGGTGGCCTAATCGTGCGTCCAGAAAATATTAATAACTCTTTATTCAAATCTCCAAGGGAATTATTAGAGATCGAGAAGAAGATTATGGAATACCTAGCCCCTGAGGCGTTATATATAAATCATTATGTTCCACTGCTTGTTGTGGTTGCTGACATTCCAAATGAAGACAGTAAGTTATATCATGCAAGTAAGCATTAGATAATCGCATTTAATCGCAAGTTTGATACTAATAATTTCTCTTATTATTCAGCGGTCTTACAAGTTCCAAAACGTAAACCCCTGAGACCGCAAGGAATATTCTAACACAAAGAGAAATGAGGAAGAAGAGGGACGAGGAAATATTTCCTCAAGAGACCGTCGGGGAGGCGAGCTCTTCGGTTGGCGCTTACCACTTCTCCAACGTCAGCAAGGGGTCAAGGACAATGCCAGCAAGCCACTTTTGCGCTGGGATAGGAAAGGAAAGAAATTTACGGTCTCCACAACCCTTCCTTCATGGAAAAGTGATCTCCCTAACCGCCATGCCATAGTAATTACAAATGCCCTCTATGGGAAGAAGAATATATATAAGGTGAACGAGATTTTCCCTGAGGACTTTGCCGCTGCAGTTGCTCAAGCCACACTAATGAGCATTGTCATGAATCATTACATGGGTCGGCTGCAACGACAATCACTTAAGATTTTAGCTAGCTTAGAAGAGAAGCTAGAAGCAAGAGAACTACTTTCTAATCGTGCGGTCAGAAATTTGTCAAACCGACCGATCTAATCAAGTCTTTATTTGTAGAATGCTTACAACCCTAAAAATTCCGCCTTCCAGAAGGTTGTAGTTTCCCACTGTTGATAAAGCGTTGAAGGTGTGCTTTTGATGCTCAAATAGCAAGGTGCCTTCACATAGGATTTCAAAGATACACATTTTTGGACTTGTTTCCAAATTTGGCAAACATTGGGGCCAAATCGGTCATTGTGGTCCCTGATGATGAATAGCCAGAAGATGCGGTTAATGAAGAAGACGATGATCAGGAGAATGAAGAAGAAGAAGAAGAAGAAGAAGAGAAAATAGAGGAGAAAGAAGATGAGGGAGAAGCTGAGGTGATTAGAGGCTTAGGAGATGTTGAAGAAGGGGGAAAAGCTGCGATTAATGATAAAGAAGACGAGCAAGACTCGCGGTCAGAAAGTGGAAGCAAGTATATTGCTTCTCACTCTGGCAAGCTTTTCCTCAAGCTCTAGCTTTGGCTTCACCTCTGATTCTTCAAGCTGATCTGACAGTTCAACTAAAGGATCTCGGGCGAAGAAGAAGAAGAGGAGAAAGAATGATGAAAGCGACGAATGACAGATAGATTCTTAGCAATGTAATTTTTATTTTTGAAAAATGCGCGGGCTGTTTTTTCTTAGTCGCGCGTTCCAAGTACATGTAACTTTATTTTGATATGAAATGGAATAAACTTTTTGTTACCTTCCTTTCTGCAGTTTCGTTACCACTGCTGTGTTTTTTCTTTTGTCTTCTTTCATAACTTCTCTGATACAATCGATCACATTTTATTTTAATCGTGTAACCACAACACTTTAGACTGGAGATCCTTCACAGAGTCAAGAAAATTATGCGTATAGGATAGATAACATGATGACTGATTGCACGATCAAATATAGAATTAACGATCCCCTTTATAAAAATTTATGTAACATCCCCCAAACTGCTAGACCCCTAAGTTGGTTTTGTCTTGACTAGGTTATGACAAAACCATAATAAGAGCCATTTGATCTTGTGAGCTTAGGTAAGAAAGAGAAAACCACCTTGGACTGCAAATAGCAATTTCCAATTACCAAGCTTAGGGTTGGACTTTAGGGCCTCAACTTGACCATTTGACCCCACCATAGTATCCCTAACCCTTTAGGGGTCCCCTTAGGGCACCAAGGGCCCATTGGGGTCAACCAAACAGGCCAAATTGACCAAAGTCAACCTAAACCCCAAATTGGTCAAAGCAGCCTATTTAGAGCCAATTAACCTTCACCATGTCAAATTGATCACACATCTAGGCCTAGAATACCATAAGAGACCTAGTAGACCTAAAAGCCCCATCATGGGACCCCCAGGGGTGCAAATTGACCAAAATGCCCTTTTTAGGTCAAAATGGCAATTCTTCACAAAGTGCCCTAATTGACCATCACCATATTAAATTGACCTTACCCATAGTGTTATCATGTCATAGGGGACCCAGTGGACCAAAAAGCCCCATGACTGGGTCACCCTAGGGCTCAATTTGACCAAAGTCAATTTAGCCTATTTTGGTCAAATCAGCTTAAATTGGGTCAACTAAGGCTCATATGACCAAATTGACCCCACCAGTAGTTTCTAAACCTAATTTGGAACCCAATGGACCCAAAATCCCCATCCTAGGGTCCGCCAATTGGTCAATTTGACCAAAAGTCAAACTTGCCCAATTTAGGTCAAATCTCTTAAACCTAGCCCAATCCCTTTGGGCTAACTCAATTGGGTGGTCAACCAGCCTAGTAGACTAGCATTAAACACTGAGGGGAGTGGAAATTCGGCCATGGTGAGTAGGAGAGAGAAAATGGGGGTTTTCCCCAATTTTGAGGTGAGAGAAGAAGCCATTCATGGCCATTAAGGAGTTACACCCCTTGGCCTCCCCCATCAACACACCCATTCATCTTCTCTGCCGATTGTGAGGAGTTTCCAGCAGTTTCTAGGAGTAATTAAGGCAGGGGGGATGTATTAGGATCGGTTATGAGAGGAATTCGAAGAGGCCATTAATGGCATTGGGGGTTAAAGCCACCACCACCTCCAATCGACCCCCCTATCACCTTCAGAAGCCGGAGAGGAGAGAAACCCCCAAGTTTTTAGAGGAAGTCATGTTCTGGAGGCTTGAATCGGCATGGCACCACAACCACCCCGAGCTCCCATGGTGTACACGAGGACACCAAGGCGGCAAGCCCCAATTCAGGTCCGATCCTCCTTCCCTCTCTCAGTGCTTAGATCTTAATCCAACTGGGGCTTGATTCGAGTTCAAATGGGCTCGAATCGTGCACCCAAAGGTGCTCATTTTCGAGCACATTTTCCCTCCCCGAAACCCCTTGACCTCCTATCTTGGGAGAGTTGGGCTTGGTGTGCCCTTAAACCCTAGTGGTTAACCTTAGGGTGCTCTTTAGGGCTTGTGAAGGGCATAGGAGTGTTTGTCCTTGGAGAGGTGTCTAATTAGATCCTCTGAGTTCCTTGAGTGTTGTAATATCCTCACAAGAAGTTTGGGTGGATTTGGGGAAGTATTGACCATAATCCTAGGGTAAACCCTAAAGGGTGCATTTAGAGGCCAATGAAGGAAGAGGGGTCAAACCTTAATGGTTTGACTTGAAATTTTGGGGTAGTGGTCATGGTGACCAGAGAGTATTACTGTGAGAAATTGGTAGGGTTTGGAGTTGCCAACCCTAGGGAATAAATTCTTGGGTAGATTTGTAAATATTTAGGTTTTTGGGATTTAGGAAGAATTATTAATTAGTGATTAACCATATTCTGTCACCAAATTATTTTTGATGTTATTAATCCCTGGAGATTCTATTAGAACCATTGGAAAACTTTTGGAGGTCCAAACTATAATTATATTGTTGACAATTTTTGGGATTAACAATTTTACGGTGTTAGTTTTCTGTAGTTGCATGAAACTGTTCTGGATGACATTTCATACCATTATGAACCCACAGTATTTTTCGCATAATTTATGGATTAATCTTTTTGGTACCTCTAGTTCAATTTGGAATTAATTGCAAATATATCCTTTGTGAAAATTACAAATGTAACCTCTATGGAATATGGTCAAATTTTGTAGGGCTGCGTATTTTAGTATGAATCACCTCTGTATAAATTTGCATAAGGTTTGGAGTTCATATGAGGGTACCCCCTTTGGAAATGATTGGAAATAAATGGGTTTTGGAACTTTTATAAATAGTAAATCTTGCTGAAATTTCCTAAAATTTCATATTTACTGATTACTTAGTACCCTTGATTTATGTAAAAATTGTGGTAGGCATTGGAAGTCAGAAACGTACACTTGTAGTTCAAACCTTAGGAAGTTGCATTTTGGAAAAATTGTTTTAAATATTAATAATATTGAGAAAAATAAGATTCTCTGGAATTTGCCTTAAACTATCATGATAGACCTCCAATAAATAGCATGGGTCAGTTGGATGAATATTTGGAGTACCTCTAGTTGTAAGCTTCATGTAGTCGGTTTGGACTGCGTATAGTAAAACTGTGAAGCTTAGGAATTTAGTAGCATACTAGGTGGAGATGGGGTGCAGGTGGTGTACATGGGCTGTTTAGTTAGTAGTGAGTCCTCCCAATGAAGTGTATGTGAGGAAAGTGTGCTTGGTGGGTCGAGGGTAAGGTCGTCATGGGGATTGATGAAAGATCGTCTTTTCCCTTTAGTGTCCTAAAGCCCTTAGGACTAATCCAGGTGAAGTTCTATGAGGGCTCTTGTGGGTAGTAACTAGTAACATCAGGTGTCTTGGGAAAGGAGACTTGGGGAGTCTTCCCAGTGTAACTCTTATCACCGTAGTGAGCCCCTTACAGGGTAACCCTCGGGAAGTCCAAGACTAACCTTAATGTATAGGAGTAAGTCCTTGTGCAAGGTTAGCTAATAGCACACTCACCCACACCCCGTGGTATGGGAGTCTAGTGGTTTAGTCCGGTGAGCTTGTGATTCTGAGTTGTTTGTTGGTGACGGGCGGGTTAGCCTGGGGAGCTTGTGGCTCGGAGATTGTTGGAAAACATGTTGCATGTGCATAAGGTGGTGGGTCCTTTGTGTTGGCGATCGTTGCACCGACGTTGATACTTGGGCTCGGCAAGTGTGGTATTTACACTTAGCCATAAAGGTCTGGAGGTCCAGTCAGTAAGAGTACGCAGGCGCTCCACGGGTTTGCGTTGAGGCGTACGATAGGTCTAGGTTAGGTAGTGCATATACCAACCTAGAGGTGGGCGAGGCCCAACCCACCGCTTCCATTTGCCACTACGGGAGTATCCTGGGAGTCTTGCACGCTCCAAAAAGGGGGAACTAAAGGTCTATGCGCATAGAGTCGTAGTGAGTGAGTTGCACTTGTATGAACATAACATAACAGCATACCTTGCATGTCATAGCATAAAACATTGCATTTCAACCTACCCCTAACGTATAAGTCGGTTATGGTACTTCTTATACGGTTGGCCCTGCTAAACGGCCCCTTGGTCTATAGGTTTGTATGGGCATTCCTATAAATCAATGGTTACTTTTATTATACCTTACTTGCCATTATACATACTACTTACTGCTCTTTATGTACTTTTACCATGCTTTTATTTATAGCTTCATTTATTATAAATACACACTTGTGTAGTGGTGGATCTTTCCATAACTAGTTTCCCTGTCACCTGCATTTGCTTACCCCCTTTGTTTACCTCCGCTTCGTCCTCCCGCTCGGTGCCTAGGAGTCACTGGGAGAGGGGTGGGGGATTGGCTTAGTCTTTTTGACTAACGGTCGGTGGACCTTATCATTTTAGGAGACCGCGGCGACGGGGCAGCACCAGAGGCCGATTCAGGTGGAGGCAGGGCAGTCTAGCACAGGAGCACCGATGACAGGATCTGTGAGTGTTAGTTATAGTTAATTTGCTTCCGCAAGTGAACTTATGTAGTGAGGCTTTTATGTATCGGGCAGGAGACCTTGTTATCTCTTTTGATTCAGTTATGTTTGTGGACATCTCTATGATGGTTTATTTAAATGTGATGTGGACTTGACCTTTTTAGTCATTTAATCTTTACTTTTCTTTGTGATCGAATTGGCCGGCAGGATCGGCATTTTGTAGTGGCGGCCTTCCCGAGTGAGGGTGTCACCGCAAAACAGCGGTTCTGGGCCTAAGACCCGGTGGTTTTTGCAAAAAAAAAGGGGGTCTTACAATTTACATGGAAAATTATCCTTTCGTCTTTCAGATTAGCAGCTTGATAGATCAAACTGCGCGGTTGGATACTTAGTCTTTGAAGTCTCCCTTGATGATATGTCTCGGTGATTATCCCAGATTGGCAACATAGAATAATATGATAAGAAATCCAGGATAATATTATTACAGGCACTTTAACCGCTCAAGAATCCCAAAGTAACATTGATTGTCTGTGCAATCAAAAGCCCATAAAGCAGTTAGACAACATACATGATAGGAAATTGAGATGTAAAAATTCTTTTGACCACTCAATCAAAAGTGTATAGAGACATTCTAATGATATTTCTGATCGTATGAATAGAAGTTTATAAGAATTGCTCAGAAAACACTTATAATCTCTTATTTAGAAATCCAGGTGTTGTATTTCTGACCGCATGGACTGCTCATACAGAAATCCAGAAGAATAATATTTTTCGGGAGGTACACTTACTAAGATAACTAATTGGGCAGGTGCGCGCTAAAAAGCAGCGTCATTAATTTCCTCAGAGAGGTCATCAAAGATGTAGTAGCTCCTTAAAGACCTTAGAGGTAAAAAAATAAAAAAAAGGAGAGGTGCACATGCCAAGATGATCAATTGGGCAGGTGGCATGCTAAAAAGCGACGACATTGCTTTCCTCAGAGAGATCATAATGGCTTTATCAACCCAAGAAAGTAAAATGACCTCGGCGGTCAGCAGTTTCTAGCCGACTTAGGGCTTAGGGAGCGGTCAAAATGCTCCTGATCGCCCTTTCTCAAAAAATGACTTTCCCCAGGACAAAGAGCATTCGAGGGTCACATGATAAGATGACTAATTGGGCAGGTGGAATGCTAAAGAGCGATGGCATTGCTTTCCTCAGAAATGTCATCAAAGCTATAACGATATCACGTAATGCATGACAGGGCTGGACATTCACCTAGACCTCCCTTGATGTAGAGGGGTGTCAGATGTCAGTTGAGACCTGGTACCCTAAAGATTCTTTGCACGAGCTTGGCGAGCCACTCCTACACGAATGCAAAATCTCCCCGCTATCTGTGGTCATTGTAGGTTTTACATCTCAAGCTTCAAGTCATTGGGGAAATATGTAGGATCCGTCGATATCTCGCTTGGTGGGATTTTAGCCTTGCGATCAAACCATCGAAGGTATTCTTTTCATGAGATATGGAAAAATGTCAGTATATGTATTTATGATGGAAAAGACGGTAAAGTAAATGAAAATAAAACATTTTTATTAGGAGAAAAACCGCTTCAAATCATCACCACTCTAAGTTTGAGATATTTCATTTCATAGGTTTGGAGGCGATAAACACCATTTTCATACCTCTTTTACAATGAATGGTTTTGCCCAGTTGGGGTTCAATTTTTCGACCGAGTTGGATCTTGCAGCTGCATCAACTTTCTTCAGAACTAAATCTCAAACTGCAAATTCTTTCACCCTGACGCTTTTATCAAAATATTTTGCCATCCTTCGCTTTACTTCCTCTTACCTGATTGTGGTTCTATCCCTTACTTCTTCGATGAGGTCAAGATTGTTGGAACATGCACTCTGTATCTCTTGGTTTGAGATTAATAAATTTCATTGTGTATTTGATCATGCTTGTCGTGTGTTTATAGTGTGCATGAACTACTGGTACAATACCCATATGTATAGAATAAAAAATGAAGACGATGCTCAGAAAAGAAAACTAACGTCCGACGGTAACGTTAACACGAGCGGTAGCTTGACGACGAGAAGGGAATGTCGACGAGATGCAATGATACACATCGAACTAACGCGACGCGTTAATACTTACCATGATGCGATAGGGCCGTGTTTTACCACGACTACCACGGTTGTGTGAATTCGACCATGTTTCTCCACGATCTGATACAGTGGGCGGTGAATGTTATTGCCAACGGTAGCTCCTGATTTCTATTTAAAGAATCGGATCCTCTCATTTTATTTCTTGCTAGAAAACTTCAACCTTTCATGAGAGCCTTCATCCCTGAGTTTTAGAGCACGTCCAACTACATCTTTGAAGATTAAGAGCTTGAAGGAGAATTCCAAATGGTCATTCTACGTGAAGAACGAACGCATAAACTTCAACGATTTCTTTGGCGATTCTCAAATGGTCATTCTCAAGCCCCTATTAGTACAAAGAAGAAAGACGACGATTCTCTATCATTACGGCACTCTGTTTGCTATCGCGGCGCGCTAGTGCTACCGCTGGCGGTAGCTTCTGCATAAGTGGAAACATCGCCTTGAAGGAAATATCGTCGAAAAAAGGAATTTCATTGGGACTCAATATAACAACTCTTACCGCGGTGCTTTAAAACTAACGCACTTCGGTAACTTATGGAAGTCCCGGGATCATGTCGCTGATTGGAGGAAAAAAAGGAAGGAGATCTGACGGTTAAGAAAGATATATTGCTAACGCGGCGCATTAGCATTGTCGCGGCGCGGTAGGAGGGGATGCCAAATTTGGAGCTAGAATATTGCCAAAAATGACTCAATCCGCGTGCCAGCCTGTTGCCTAAAGAGGCTACTGCATGACGGTAGCACAACCGCTTGCGCTAGGATCCAAGTCTATTTAAAGAGTGGTCCTCCTCCATTTTGAAGTGCTGATTTGACGATGCATCTAAGCCACAACTCCTTTGCCTTCATGAGAGCCTCCTCCGCGCAGCCAAGAGAACTCCATCAACACTCGTGAATGCTAAGGACTTGAAGAAGGACCAATCATGCATACTTCATCTTCAAGTTCAACCTTTGAGGGAGTTTTTGATGTTTTAGTTTTTATTATTTGTAACTCGTCTTTATCGTCAATAGAGAATTCATCGCGTGGTTGGCGACTAGGGCCTTGCGAGGACTAAGGGAAATACACTGCGTGGGTGTGGCGACTAGGTCTAAGGTTAGATCTAGGGGATGCTTGAGGCCTCATCTAGGGAGAGATAGGCTAGAGCTAACCCATCCTTAGGAGAAGGGTCGGTATAGAAAACCAAAAAGGTTTTACACATTCGCCTCAATTCCTAGCGTCATTGGGATATGATTTTGTAATCATTTCTAAATCAATAATACTATTTGTTCTCTCTAATATTGTCTGGCTATCTTTGATCTTTGAAATCTAAATGACAAGGTATTTATTGTCACTAACGTCGAGTGGTAACTATACCATTGGTGCCAGCAACAAAGGTTCCATCTCTCGTGCGTAGTGCAACATAGTTTCATAAAAAACATACTGAATTGTCTTGACTGAGATATTTTCTTAAAAATATAGTCAACCTATTTGAATAAAATCACTTAAGTCTTAAAAGTTTTAAAACCCTTATTCACCCCCCCCCCCTCTAAGGGCGCCTACAGATCCAACAAATCTTGCTCTACTAGATCTTGCAACTGAACTTTCAATTCCTCCATCTCCTTTAGCATTATTTGGTATGGTGAGCGTGATACTGGTTTGGCACCAACCACTAGCTCAATAGAGAATTCGATCTATCACTGAGGTGGAGCTCCAGGGAGCTCTTTTGGAAACACATCAACAAACTCCGATACGATTGGAACATCACTCAAACTGGGATTGGGCTTTGAAGCCTCCAACAACATGAAGAACAACTTTGAGTCTTTCTGAACCGCCTTGACCACATGGAGAGTATACATCAGTATCTTGCTCGATCCTCGCATACCAAAAAATGTAGTCTCGCGTTCAATGTTATGCCCCAGTGTGACTTCCTTCAGACTACAATCGATGCATGCCCACTGTTTCGAGAGCTAGTCCATGCCAAAGATCGCATTAAACTCATATAGCGACAGTATTGATGCTTCCAAGCCAAAATCATGACTTCCTATCCGCACCTTCACATAACAACTCCTATCCTCACTCACCTTGCACCCATTTGACAGCACGACATCCAATCTATCTTTTGATATGAAAGAAGGCACTCTGATACACAATATGAAGTCCTTAGACAGAAAGGAGTGAGATGCTCCAGTGTCAAAGAGAGCTCTCGTCGGATAGTTACATATTAGGATGAAGCCTAATTACACATAAGTTAAACATGCAATAGACAGTGCAATAAGCTATGCAAGCTAAATACTAATTCATACCTGTCACGACATCCGATTGACGAATGGCTTCTTGTTTCCTAAGAGAGAAAACTCTCAGTTGTACTAGAGTATACTAGGATGCAGAAGACTCCACTGCTTTCCCCTTCTTCGCATAAGAAGCACCCGCCTTTTTGTTCATCTTCAGAAGACCGTTGTGACACTCTCAGGCAAAATGTCCCATCTTGTCACAAGTGTAGCAAGTGAGTGGACCTCACCCAGTAGTCGCTCCCGACACAACAGAGGGAGTTGGCTCCGAAAATCTAGACTTCTTCGTGTACCTTCAGTACCCATACTTTGCAGAGCTCAGCTCCTTGAATTCCAGTTTCTTTGCACTTAGGTCCTTCTTACTTTGGACCCTTTGCATACCCAGCTCCAGAGATCTGGAAGTATTGACCAAGGTAAGATAAGCAAATATCACTGGTCTGCTAGGAGCATCCTCAGGTCATCTGACAAACCTTCATAGAACTTGTTTGTTTTCTTCTCCTCGTCCTCCAGCATAGCAACTAAGCTTAGTAAACTCATGGAAGTAATTGTCTACTGAACGATCGCCTTGAGTCAGACTCAGGTATTGGTTTAGCAATGCAATGCGCTGGGTAGAAGGGACATATCACTGTAGGAAAATCTATGAGTGTTGGGAAAAACACCCTTTGATTTATCTTACAAATTATATTCAAGTGATTTCATTTTCTAGAATGTATTACCCATGTTGTATATAGAGGGTAATTTGATCATTATATGTCTTAGAATGTCACACTCTCATTAGAGTGCCAAATACCAGTCCAAAAAGAGTCAAAAATTTAATTGAGTTAAACCTGCGTCGAATAGAAGTCACGCAGCTTCAACTTCAAGTTGAAGTAACTTTGAATAGAAGTAACATAAACTCAGACTTAAGTCTAAATTGACGCAACGTCAAGATGTACTCGATGCGAAAGACAGAGTCAGTAGAAGCAATATTAGAAGTCGACACAACTTGGACTTATAATCGACACAGAAGTAAGTGCTCTGAGTTCAGGATTTCAACTCGACGGATACGGCGATAACTATTCGATGCAACGTCGACTACAGAGTTCATTTCAAATCTGAGGAGGATTTCGACGCAACTTCCAGTAGAATTCAGAGATGCGTCGATAAGAAGTCAAATATATTCGACTCTACGTCTAAAACAGACAGAAATAGAAATTCTCCTTTAATCCTTTCTAAAAGAGATTTAGAGCTTATACATGGAAGTGTTTGAATTTCTGACGGGTTGATTATATCCAAGAATGGAAAGAAGGATTACAGAGATACAATAAAGACATTCTTGGAAGATATTCAAAAAGGGATTGATGGGCTGACAACTAAAATAGAAAGATGATATTATAATTCCCTGGATATTCCAAGTAAGGATACAACAGAAGAAGAAAGTGATTCAAGCATTATTCGACAGTAGAATAATAATATAGAGGAAGATTTTGAATTAGAGAAGTTGATCATCCTGTCTTCTGCCTCACTGAAGCTTTCTCTCGGACAATAGGCAGAAACATACTTCTCTGTTTTTAGCAGCACTTCTTCTTCTCTCTGCTGCAACCAGGTGAAAGATTGGACAAAGCTTAACCATACTTTTCTTACAAGGGATTAATCTTCTACAAGATCTAGTATACAGTGCCAAGAATCCTCTAAGAAATCTGCTGAAAGAGGATTCAAATCAGAAGACTAATTTCATTATTTCTTCTTTCTTACTCTTTTCTTTCTTATTGTGACTTGAGTAAATAGTTTTTAGAATCCCTCTCCAAAGAATTCAGTGGTTCAAAATCTCCTTATCAAAAGATCTAGATTTGTTCTAAGAGTCTCCTTATCAAAAGACTAAGTCCTTGGTTCTAAGAGTCTCTTTACCAAAAGACTCAGTGGTTCTAAGAGTCTCCTTATCAAAAGACTCAGGCACTGGATACTGTATTCCTACCAATGTGGTAGAAGAGTGGATGTACCCATATTTTGGGGAATCACTATAGCACTTGTCTTTGTGCTGTGAATTTTTGTGTTGTCCATTTTATTATTTCTGCATTTCTGTGATTACTTTATTCTGGATTGATCAGCTGAATGCATAGGTATTATAAATATTTTTATTGTGTTCATCAGACTATAGAAAAGTTTTAAATATCTATTCACCACCCCCCCTCTAGAGAATACTCAGAGGTCACACTGTGCACTTTCAATTGGTATCAGAGCGAGGTTGATCATAAATAGGTTAACACCTTGATCCAAAGATCCTCTCACTCTAAATTTTATATTTTAAAATTACTTTTTTTAAATGATTTCTAAGGACAATGCATGTATCAGGCCACCAATGTGTAACCTAAATAAGTTTACACTCTGGAAAGCCAGAATAATATTATATATGAACTCTATTGATGAAGACATTTTTGATGTCATTATCTCAAGTCCACCAACACCAGTCAGGAGAACTGCTAGTAGAACTATCATACAGAAACCTGTCCCTCGATCTGAATGGACAGATGCTGAAAAAAAAGATGAAGGCATGTGATGCCAAGGCCATGAACATTCTGGTCTCTACAATGTCTGATGACATTTTTCAGAAGGTGGCTGACTGCAACTCAGCAAAAGAAATTTGGGAATCCCTTTCCAGATTAGTTGAGGGAAGTTCTGATGAAAGAAAGGATAGAAAGTCTCTTCTCATATCCCAATATGAGAACTTTCAGAAGAATGCTGAAAAAAGTGTGGCTGAGATGCATGAGAGATTCAGCACCATTATAAATGAGTTGAAGGGGATGGACAAGGAAATTTCTCTGATAGAGATAAAGGATAAGCTACTAATGTGCTTCCCAAGCACATGGGACTCAAGGATCTGGGTTGTTAGAGAGTCCAGATGTCATAGAGAAATCTCTACTGATGCTCTACTATGAAAGCTCAAGTCCTATGAGCTCCTATTGAATAGCAGGGCTGAGACTGAAGCCAAAGAAAAGGTCTCAACCCCTAAATAAAGGACCATGGCACAGAAGGCTGCTGAAGGAGAGCCTTCCACATCTGAAGAAGAGATGTTCAATCTCTTAGTCAGAAGATTAAAAAATGGATCAAAATAGAAGACTCCAGAAGAAAGGATAAGAGCTCAAGCAAGCCGAGATATGACAAGACTCCAAAGCAGGAGATTATCTGCTTTGCCTGCAGAAAGCCAATGCACATTGCCCCTAAATATCTTGAAGAACAAAAGGACAAAAGTTGCAACAAGAAAGAGCACAAAAAGAAATCCTTCACAAGAAAAGATAAGAAGAAACGAAGAGGTTTTGTAGCTAAAACTTGGAGTGATACTGTATCAAGCTCCAGCAGCTCCTCAGATAGTGAGGAAGAAACAAAGACTGAAGAACCCTACCTAATGTCTTTAGAAGATTCAACTGAAGAAGATCAGGTATCTCTCCTTGCTGACTTTGGTTTTACTTCAGAAGATATTAATACAGAAAAATTTAAGAGTTGTTTTAAGGAATTTTGTAATGATTATCTTAAGGTTCAAAAAGAAATAGAAATAGTTAGGGAAGAATTAGAAGACTTTAAGAAAGATTATTTGTATTCTGTAAATTATGATTTGAGAAATCAAATTTATAAAAGGAAACAGTAATAACAAATCTAACCAATGAAAACTCAAAGCTAAAAGTAGTGCTCACAAAGCTAAAAACCTTTGAAGACTCACTCAATGGCAGGAGTCAAAAGCTCAAGGAAATTGCACAAAATCTCTCTATGAGATTTAAGTACCTTGGCTTAGGAGTAGATCCATCCACCAACACAGAAGTCCCTAGAGAACCTGCCTGAAAAAATCAAGTTACATTTGTTAGACCTAGTGACTTTCAAATAGCTGAGACCAGAATAGTAATTAAAGCACTAGACAATAATCACCCTGAAAAACTCACTGTATTTAACAAAGTTAATCCTAATAGTGAGAAGAGAACTACAGAGGAAAATAATTCAGGGATTCCAATGAATTTCAATCAAAAAGGTAAAACTAAGAGGAAAATCATTAGACATTCTACAGATATACTATATCAAAATGGATTCTATGCAAACTTCAAATATCAAAATAATAAATATTGGTCTAATAGACCTATTTTCTTCCATCCAAAAGGATATCATGAAAGACCCACGTATTCTTTCATTTCATCTTATATTGGTAAAAGCAAAGGGCCCAAGGTAACCTGGGTACCTTCTAATGTTTGAGTTACATGTGCGGGAGAATTTAGGATCCCTTCCTCAGAGATAATAGAGGGAAAGGGAAAATTAATTATTCAACATGGAACTTCAAAGAATCAAGGGAGTGACTACTTCTCTCAAACTCCTGATGATGCATGCTAATTAACACATACAATATTATATATGATATTTTCAATAAAGACAATTGCTGGGAAAAACAACATAAATTTCCTAAAGAAATGCAACTGTAGATTCAGAGTTGCGTCGAATAGAAATCAAAGTACCATCGAGTTCTACTCGACGTTAGCTCCGAGAGCCGCCTGGGATAGATAATTTGAATAGCATTCGATGCAACGCCGAATACATGTCGACGTAGGCATTGATTTAATAATGGTTGTATAAATTCAATGTCATGTCGAGTACAAATTGACGCAATGTCGACATGCCAAGCACGCGCAGTTATGCTTCTAGAAGCTACTTCGACAAGTTTTGGTGCGCTGAATTTACTTCTATTCGACGTTGCTTCGAATACAACCCTAAGTTGTGATGATTCATCTACTCAAAGCAACTCAGTCGTTAGGCTCTATTGTGCTTTTGAATTCTCTCTCTTTCGCTGTTCTCCATTTCCTCTCTACTTCTCTCTTTCTTTTTCCGTGCAGGTACCCAGCATTAATCAATGGCTTTTCGTCAAGATCAAAGAAACCTTGTTGAAGTAGTTAATCTAGCCTTAGAGACACTGCTGTCTCAGTTCAGTTCTATGTATCTTGTTGATTTCTTCAAAGATTGCTACTGAAAATTGTGTGCTCAACATAAAAGGTTACAGAACCCTACTCGTCAAACAAAAGCCCTTGAAGAGGAATTGAGGTTGTCAGCGCTGCCTGTTGATGTCTTTATAGCTTCTTCAATGATATAAAGCAGGGGGAGAAGTGGAACAGCAGGCCCTCTCCAGACTCAGTGTATACTACAAATCTCCCCTCTCCTTATGTGTGTGAAGGAGAACAAACTATCTCCTCCAAGTTCCTTCGGTTACCTGCATCATCCTCTCCTCCCAGAACCCTGTCTTCAATCCAGGGGAGCCATCACAACAGGGGGAGGGTGATCTCTTTTCAGATGATAATGAATACTGGAAAAGCATGAAGGAGTACTAAGAATGGTTTGATCCACCCATTCCTGAGACACCAGACTTCAGGCCATATTCTGAAGAGTCAACAACTGCAATTGCACCATCTCAGTCAAGCCTGCACTTGAACCTGCTCCCTCCTCTCCAACACCAGCTCAGCTCCCTCCTGCACCTACTCCAGTATCTATTCCAATGGTCCCAGTACCAGCTTTCAGAGGAAGACCTCCATTCAGAGGAAGGAGATATGGAAGAGATTATAGAGGAAAGGGATATGGAAGAAACATACCTATTTGGGAAAGATATACAAAAGAACAGAGAAAATAATACAAGAAGGACAAATCATATTACAAAACCTTTGAGAAGGTTGAAATACCTGAAAATAAGACGGAAGTATATAATGATCCAAAGCTTGACAGAGCACTAGATGAAATCAGAGAAAGGGATGTATGAGTTTGATGCATCTCAAAGAGAACTAGAAGAAAAGAGAAAGTTGTTCATTGAAATGCTTAAGAAGGGCAAAGATGCTGTGGAAAAAGAATAATTAATGGAGGTAATTCAAATTCCAAGCACTCTGTTTGATCCTACAAAGTATGCTGCCAGGAATCCTCAGGCAAAATTTCTAGAAAATAATGGGCAACTTCACAAAGGGGGCCTTAAAAGTGATTAGGATGAAGCAGAGCCGCCACTTCAAAAGAGAAAGAAGATTGAGTTCAAGTCAACTCCAACTCCTGAAGTTATACAGTCTACCTTTATAGTACCTGATCCAGAAGAGCTAGATTTGGAAGAAATAAATTTTTTGTACTGCTAAAGTCATTGGTCTGGGATTCAATCTTAAAGATGACTATCCTGAAGTAGAATCTGACCTGGAGAAGCTTTTCAAAGGACATGACAGAATCCAGAAGAATCCAGAGAAGGCCATCCCAGCAAATTTCAAGTATGCTGAAAGAAAGTTCAGAAAGGTCTATGAGGCCTTATCTACTTTTCTCAAAGAGAAAAAGTTGATATCTTCTTGGGTAACTAACTCAGATAAACATTTATCTATATTAATCAGATGTTTTTCAGTTTGCCAGGTCATTCTGTCTATGTTATATTTGTTTGTACTCTGTTTTTATGTCTCAGTATGTTTGAACTCACTTAAACAATTTGTAAATTTTGTTAAGATAAATAGGAGGAGATTGTTGGGAAAATACCCTTTGATTTATCTTACAAATTATATTCAAGTGATTTCATTTTCTAAGACGTATTACCCATGTTTTATAGAGAGGGTAATTTGGTCATTACATATCTTAGTATGTCACACTCTCATTAGAGTGTCAAAGACCAGTCCAAAAAGAGTCGAAAATTCAGTTGAGTTAAACCTGCGTCAAATAGAAGTCGACGTAGCTTTGAATTCAAGTCGAAGTAACTTCAAATAAAAGTAACATAAACCCAGATTGAATTTTTAGTCGACGCGGAAGATAGAGTCAGTCAAAGAAGTATTAGAAGTCGATGCAACTTAGACTTATAATCGACACAGAAGGAAGTGCTCTGAGTTCAAGATTTCAACTCGACGGATATGTCGATAACTATTCGACGCAACATCGACTACAGAGTTCATTTAAAATATGAGGAGTATTTTGACGAAGCTTCCAGTAGAATTCAGATATGCATCGATAAGAAGACAAATGTATTCAACTCTACGTCGAATACAAACAGAAATAGAAATTGTCCTTTATTCTTTTCTAAAAGAGATTCAGAGCTTATACGTGGAAGTGTTTGAATTTCTAACGGGCTGATTATATCCAAGAATGGAAGGAAGGATTACAGAGATGCAATACAGATATTCTTGGAAGATATTCAAAAAGGGATTGACGGGCTAACAACTGAAATAGGAAGATGATATTATAATTCCCTAAACATTCCAAGTAAGAATACAACATAAGAAGAAAGTAATTCACATATTATTTGACAACAGAATAATAATACAGAGGAAGATTTAGAATTAGAAAAGTTGATCATCATGTCTTCTTCCTCTCTGAAGATTTCTCTCTCAGACAATAGACAGAAAAATACTTCTCTATTTTTTAGCATCACTTCTTCTTCTTCTTTCTGATGTAACCAAGCGAAAGATTGGACAAAGCTTAACAATCATTTTCTTACAAAGGATTATTCTTCTACAAGATCCAGTCTACAGTGCCAAGAATCCTCAGAGAAATCTACTAAAAGAGGATTCAAATCAGAAGAAATTTTCATTTCTTCTTTCTTATTGTAACTTGATTAAAGAGTTTTAGAATCCCTCTCCAAAGGACTCAGTGGTTCAAGATCTCCTTCTCAAAAGATTTAGATTGGTTCTAAGTGTCTCCTTATCAAAAGACTCAGTCCTTGGTTCTAAGAGTCTCCTTACCAAAAGACTCAGTTGTTGGTTCTAAGAGTCTCCTTACAAAAAGACTCAGTGGTTCTAAGAGTCTCCTTATCAAAAGACTCAGGCACTGGATAGTGTATTCCTACCAAGGTGGTAGAAGAGTGAATGTTCCCATATTTTGGGGATCCACTATAGCTCTTGTCTTTGTGTTGTGAATTTCTATGCTGTCCATTTTATTATTTCTGCATTTCTGGGATTACTTTATTCTGGATTGATCAGCTGAATGCATAGGAATTAGAAGTATTTTTATTGTGTGTGCATAAGACTATAGAAAAGTTTTTAATCTCTATTCACCCCCCCCCCCCCTCTAAAGAATACTCAGAGGTAACACTGTGCACTTTCGATGAGAACTCTCTCAACGAGATATCAGTAATGTCCTTTCCCACAAACTTTTGCATTTCCACCTCTTCCCACCAAAGCCTCGCTTCCCCGTTGAGAAGGAAAGTTCCTAAGCTAACTTTCTTCGCTTCTTTTGTCTCCGTAGCTGTCAGGGTTCTCTTCATCCTAAAGAGCCAATCTTCATCTTCAGTTGGGGATTCTGTCCCTGAGAATGATGGAGGATGGAAGCCCAAAAGTGCATCAACTATTGGTATGATGTGCGTTTCACCATTGCCGGCTCTTTAGACTCTCGTCTCACAGCAACTGGCTCAACTACACCAATTGGCTCCGGGCCCGCCCCAAGGGTAGGATGTTGTACAAGCCTTCCTGATTGTGCATTGATCGAAGTAAACACAGCTTCAATAACCAATAGTATCATTTCAGCAGAAGGAGGGGTTGTAGGCACCTCAGTAGATGCACTACTCTCAACAAAGTGACGGAGTTGGGACTGCCCCGCGTCACTCCTAGTCACCTATAATCATGTCGCACACAATTTAGTGACTAACATCATAACAAAATAGCAAACAAGGAATGCTCAAGTTCCACACTCAACAAGCAAAACATGTTGTAGTTTCATTCCTAAGTGGACATTAATTGTATGTTATCATTTTAAGGTGACGCACTACACGTACTCTCCACCCCTTAAAAAAATTTGACCACAAATTTGGATGACAACCGACTGACCCGTAAGTTGATATCAAATCTATAACACTCTGAATATAATAAACAATATAACATTAGGTCCGGTCGGGAGCCCACGCCATATCGAGCACACAACCAATGTTATAACTACACACCACAGAGATAGAAGCCAACGGAAGCATTTTAATTAATTAACAAGAATGCCCACACTATTACTAGAAATGTACACACAACCAATGTTTTGGGCTTAAGGCCTTACATGCTTTTCAACAAAAGTGTATATAGTTGTCTACATGATTTACAAACTTTAGCACGTAGGCCAACAATACATAAAAGTTATAAAACACTTCGGCCTTCAAGTGAGCTCAGTTTTGTGGTCCTTGCCGCTATTTTCTGCTCGGTTCGCAGGTACCTGAACCATCCACAAATAAGCGGTAAACAAGTGTCAGCTATGAGCTGACCACAAATCATGTAACGATCCCACCCCCAACCATTCAAGCCAACTCCAGGGCAGTGGTTCCGCACTCCTGCAAGCAAGTTGTACAAGAAGTATATATATCAAATGAAAGTGCAACTACTCTAAACAGAGTGAAGTTTCAAGCACATTCAATTCGTCTAGGTTGAGGTTCAAAATAAGTAAACCTAGATATACACATGATGTTGGTTGGTCTATCCAAAGGTTCCTTCAACTGCCTAAGCATGAGGCTAACAAACATCAATCACAAACATTGGTACGCACGAACACACGCCATTATGCTCTCAAGGCATGTTTAGGTGAACTCTCGCACGAGTAGTTCCACCAATCCAAGTATTGTCAACTCAGATTCCATTTAAACATTTCACTAGTCAAGCGCATCAGCTTCGACTCTGTCTCTCCCATGCTAATAGCTTTTACAAGGCTTCCCTCAATCTAAACAACGTGGTATGGGTTCGAATCTGCAACTATCCATTATCCAAATCACCTTGTTTGGTCAAACGTAGTGCGAGTATCACATTACCTCAGCCCATTCATCGAAAACACGCAACACACCTAATCCACTCGAGAGGACATATGTGATGAATAGTATTTACACATATTTTTAGTATAATTTTTATATAGCTTTACCCTAAAAATTGTGAATAATCTATGTAAATTAATGAATAAAATGCTTATTTTTATTTATTTTCATTTCTAACCTAATATTTCTTTCTTTTTTCAATATTTTCTAAAATTTTGTTAGGTCACGCCCGTGACCCAGGGCATGTCTGCTCAATTTCAGCTTTCAGCTCTCTGTCGCCTTCCTGCCAGAAATGAACAAGTCACGCCCTTGGTCATGCCTTTGGCCGAGGCCGTGTACTTAGGTCACGTCCATGTACTCATGGTCGAGATGACATCGTGCCTTCTCGACGATCGACTTGACATCTCGACGAATTTTCAAATTCACGCCCGTGTCAATTATGTCACACCTGTGACATGCCAAAATCTTCCAGAAGCAAACACACGCCAACCATCACGCCCAACTGTTGCTGCTGCCCGCCGATCAAGGTCACGCCTGTGACATTTGGGTCATGCCTGTGTTCGGCCACCTCTTCAATCAAAACCTTCCAGAACCACCCTCGATGTTAGTTGTTCCGGCTTGCCGAGCACACCGCAGGTCACGCCCCTCGGTCACGTCCATGATCGAGGGCGTGTAATTCCAAAATTTTCCTATAAATAGCAGGACTCAGCTGAGGGTGGGGGTTCACAATTTCTTGTCTTTTTTGGAGTTATGAGCCATTTTCTTTCTTTTCTTTCTTGCTTTCATGTATTTTCATTTTCTTGCACTTTCTCTCTCCTAGGGTTGTAATTCCTTCTTTGATAATGAAATAGTTGATTTCCTAATATTGTCTCTTCTTTTCTTAAAAATGGTGTGGGTGAGTGTGGTAAATTAGTTTTCTTTTTTCTTTCTTTTATTTTCCTTTTTGTTTCTTCTTTATGTTGTGTGTGAGAATAAATTTTATTTTGTTTTGGTTTTTGTTTTTGTTTTGGTTTTTGTTTTTGTTTTGTTTTTCTTCTTTATGTAAGTGTGTGTGTGTGTGTGTAGGGATTAAATCTTATTTTTATTTTGGTTTTTGTTTCTTTTATTTTGTTTTCCTTCTTTATGTAAGTGTGTGTGTGTAAGAGATTTAGATTTTGTTTTTGTTTTTGTTAATTAGTTTTCAATTCAAAGTTGTGTGTGTGTGTGTGTGTGTGTGTGTGTGTGCATGAGCTTAGATTTTGTTTTCTTTTAACTTAGTTTCCTTTATGTTGTGTGTGTGTAAGAGTTAATATTTTTTTGCTTTCTTTTTATTTAGCTTTCAATTATCGTAGAGTGGGTGCATATATGAAATAGATTTTTCTTTTTTGCTAAATTAGCTTTTTCTGCTTTCTTTAATTATTGTAGAGTGCGTGCATGTATGGGATAATTTTTTTGTTTTTTTTTCAATTAAGTCATTTCAATTATCGTAAAGTGTGTGATTTTTAATTAAGTGTGCCCTTCTATTTTTCATTGTTTTTCTTTATTTTTGCTAAACGCACGCCAGGTCTTAAATATCATCGTTATCGCTTTTTAAAATTTGCAAAATCTAATCAAACCTCTTTTTCCGATAAAACAATAACGCGCTCCTAAAAAGTAGAAATAATTAACACGATCCGGAAAAATAGGACCTTGGTATTTTCTAAAAAATAATATCTTATACTATACGCGATAAGGTATACTTGCCTTTATCGAAAAAGTAGTTTGGATAAATTATTACAAAAATTCTGCAAAAGCCTTTTCTATAAAGTTAACAAAAAGAATTTTGGCGCCGTCGTCGGGGAGCTTCTCTCGATATTTCAAAAGAAGGAAAGACAATTACTTCTATCTTTCGATGGGATAATGGTTAGATCCTCGAAGTAAGATTACTCGTCAGACCACTCGAAAATGTTCGCCTAAATCTAATCACACACATGCTCTCTGCAAAATAAATCTAAAATCTAAATTTATTTATCAAGTTTTTGGCATCGTTGCTAGGGATTTGTGATGTTATTTTGAAACAAGAAATCACTATTAATTTTATCTTTTACTTCTTCCTCCCCATTTTCCTCTCGTATACAAAATTTCTAAACAAAAAACCAAAAATGCAAAAAAAATAGAAAAATTCTCAAAAAGCCCGAAAATCAAATCAAAAAAATTTATTATACAAGTTCTTTCTTTTCTCTTCAACTTATTTATTTTCAATCTAAAAACCCAAAAATAAAAAAAATATTATAAAAGTTTTTTCTCTCTCTCTTGTTTATATTATTATCAAAAAGCCCACAAAATCAAATCAATTTTTTTTATAAAAGATCTTTCGCTCTTTTCCTTTTAAATATAATATCTTTTAAAAAAACTTAAACTCAAAATTTTTTTTATATAAAAGCTCTTTCTTTTTCTATTTCTCTTGTTTATATTTTCATCAAAAAGCCCAAAATTAAAATGAATTTTTTTTTACAAAAGTACATGACCCAAGGAAGCTCTTCGGATAATCCGGAAATTGCTTTTGATCCCGAAATCGAGCACACCCTTCACAAACTGTGCCGATCTCGTGATCAAAATCCACCCTTAAACCTTGAAGAGTTAATCGGCGATACTATAGAGGAGAACATGACAGATCCCATTCCAAATGTGGCCCCGCAACAGACCATGGCCTACTATGCCAGGCCAAATTTGGAAGATACTAGATCAAGTGTCACTTTCCCCGCAATAGCCAATAATAATTTTGAGATAAAATCTAGCACTATTCAAATGGTACAACATTCAGTTCAATTTGACGATTTTCCAGATGAGGACCCAACTCTCCACCTTTGTAATTGTTTAGAAATTTGCGACAGGTTTAAAATAAATGGCGTCAGCGATGACGCCATTCACTTACGTTTATTTCTTTTTCTTTGAGGACGAAGGCTAAGGCGTGGTTGAGTTCTCTTCTGAGAGGATGTATCACCACGTGGCCGAATTGATGGAAATTTTTTTGACTAAGTATTTCCTCCCGTCAAAAATCACCAAATTGCGCACAGATACCGCTTCCTTTATACAATTCGATTCTGAGCCTCAATACGAGACTTGGGAGCGTTTTAAAGATTGCTTGTGTATGTGTCCTCATCACACGCTACCATCCTGGCTACAGGTCCAAATGTTTTATAATGGCTTAAATTTCCAAACCCGACAAGTGATCAATTCGGCCGCCTCGGGAACATTGAATAATAAAACCCCATAAATGTGTCAAGATCTTTTCGAGGAAATGGCCATGAACGCATATCAATGGAATGTGCCTAGGTTGCGTCCTAATAAACCGGCTGGGATTTACGAAGTGGGTGCCACTTCTCACTTAGCCTCGCAGGTATAGCGGCTAAGTAAGCAAATGGCGGAGATGACTGCTTCCTCCTCCACTCCTGCGTGTGCTAATAATAATAATATTATTAATAACTTAGTCGAGGAGATAGTGGATTACCTCGACAATCCAGTTCATCCCCCCTTCAACCCTAATAATAACCCTTGCAGTGATAACTATAATCCCGGTTGGAGGAATCACCTGAACTTCTGCTGGAGTAACCCAAACAACCCGCAAGCCCCCCCCCCCCCCCCCCCCCCCCCCCAAATGCGGGTCCCCAGGGATTTCCGCAAGGATTCCTCCAGGGATTTCAGCAGGGTTATCAACCTCCTCCCAAACCTTCTCCGCTCGAGGAGGTTTTCGCTAAATACGTAGCGTCCAACGAAATAAATATCTATAATATAACCAGATCGCTAAAAAAATTAGAAATGCAGGTTGGACAACTTGCGAAAATAATCTCAAAGCGGCCACTTGGAGCTTTGTCAGGGAATACGGAGCCGACCCCTCGCAAAAATGCCCATGTTATAACCCTTTGCAGCGGCAAGGAGGTTGTCTCCCTATCGTGGGTTGAGCCTAAGGTACATGTTTAAACTCCGGCCCGTCCACCCTCTTCTTCGATTTCAGAAACATAGGTTTTTTCAATTGCGCCGAGCGTTGCGAGCCCGCAAATTCCTTACCCGTCACAAATTAATAACGAGAAGGAGCTCGGCGGTCCTACTTAAAAAATTGCCGCCAAAGTTGTATGACCCAGGAAGGTTTTCCATCCCGTGCCTTTTTGGCAATTTGTTAATAAAATACGCCCTAACGAACCAAGCCGCAAGTATTAATTTAATGCCCTTCTCCCTCTTTAAGAAACTTGATTTGGGCACTCCTAGCTCAACAAAAATGAGCATCCAACTCGCGGATCGCTTGATAAAGTATCCGATCGGGGTATTGGAGGACATCCTGGTCAAGGTTGACAATTTTATTTTCCCAGTAGACTTCGTCATCCTCGACATTGAGGAGGACACAGAGGTACCAATTAATCACCCTCGGTCGCCCTTTCCTCGCAACCTCCTAAGCATTAATTGATGTAAGTAATGGTCGCCTCCTCCTTCGGGTCAGGGACAACAAGCTTACTCTTCACATTAATCCCTCCATGCAGAACTCCTTTCGAATGACAATTTCTATATTAATTTGGAATCTGCATTTGAGGATGAATGTTCTTCTCTTTCAGAATTGTTATCTTTAACGCTAGACGATTCAGATCCGGCAAATCAAACTTTTTAAGACGAATTGCCTCCAGATTAGCCTTTCGAGCCTTTTGATTCGAAAGAATTAAAATCACAACGTCTTATGAAGAACCCCCGGTCTTAGAACTTAAGCAACTCCCCGAACATTTAAAATACGCTTTTCTCGTCGAAAATTCAAAACTTCCTATTATTATTTCTTCTACTTTAACCGATTCCGAAACCTCTGAATTGGTGGAAGTTTTTTCTAAGCATCGCCATGCAATTGCATGGCAGATCTCTGATATAAGGGGGATAAATCCCTCTTTTTGCACACACAAAATTTTTCTAGTAGATACTTTCCGCAAGACCATCAGCCTCAGCGACGTCTTAACCTGAATATGCGGGATGTCGTTAAGGCTGAAGTAATAAAACTCCTGGAAAAGGGGATTATCTACCCAATATCGGATAATACGTGTGTAAGCACCGTACAAGTCGTTCCAAAGAAGGGTGGTTTAATGGTAGTGGCTAATCAGAACAATGAATTGATCCCAACCCGTATTATTACGGGTTGGCGGGCGTGCATTGACAAACGAAAGTTAAATGATGCCACCTGAAAGGACCACTTCCCGTTGCCATTTATCGATCAGATTCTGGAGCAACTTTTGGGTCATCCAATTTATTGTTTTCTCGACGATCTATCGGGATTTTCAAATTCCTATCTTCCCTAAAGACCAGGAGAAAAGAACTATTATGTGCCCCTTCGGCACCTTCGCGTATCAAAGGATGTCGTTTGGCCTCTGCAATGCGTCAGCTATATTTTAACAATGTATGCTGGCGATCTTTGGGGAGCTCGTAGAAGATATATGAAAGTTTTTATGGATAACTTCTCCGTATTCGGGAGCTCCTTTTTCAATTGCCTACATAATTTGGATCGAGTTCTCCAAAGATGTGAAGACACGAACCTAGTTTTAAACTGGGAAAAGTGTAATTTTATGGTCTGGGAAGGTTTAGTTCTCGTCCACAAGATTTCCGCCAAGGGAATGGAGGTAGATAAGGCCAAGGTTAAAATTATTGAAAAACTTCCCGTGCCTTCAATCATAAAATCTATTAGGAGTTTTTTGGCCACACGGGTTTTTACATGTGGTTTATTCAAAAAATTTCCAAAATAATGAAACCGCTAACCAACCTCCTGGAGAAGGGTTCCCTTTTTATTTGTAATAACACTTGCGTAGAGGCATTTAATATAATAAAAGATAAACTTATCAATTCTCCCCTTCTGGTAGCGCCCGATTGGTCCCTTCCATTTGAAATAATGTGCGATGCGAGCGAGATCGCGGTGGGAGTCATACTAGTCCAACATGTTAATATGTATTTTCATCCCATCTATTACGCCTCTCGCACGCTCATAGCCGCACAGGCTAACTACACTACAATGAAAAAGGAACCTCTCGTCATCGTCTTTTCGTGCGATAAGTTTAGGCCCTACACCACGCTTTCTAAAGTCGTCGTTTTTACCGATCACTCCGTCCTCAAATATCTTTTGGCCAAAGTAATTGCCAAGCCCTTCTTGCTTCGATGGATCCTCCTCCTACATGAATTTAACTTAGAGATCCGGGACAAGAAGGGGGCTGAAAATTTAGCGATCGACCACCTCTCTCGTTTAGAATGCCCTATCACGGAAGAGCTCGCCCAACCAAACATAGACGATAGATTTCCCGAGGAGCGCCTCTTAACTCTTTCTAATTTAAAAACTTCTCTCATTCCTTGGTTCGTAAATTGTGTCAACTATCTAGTGGTGTGGGTCCTTCCAAAAGACTTTTAAAAACAGCAAAAGAAGAATTTTTTTTTATTTGAAAAATTACTTTTGGGAAGACCCCTTTCTTTTTCGCGTCTGCGTGGACTAAGTAGTGCGGAGATGCGTTTCCAGCGAGGAGGGTGCGCAAATATTGCGGTACTGCCATGAGGGGCCGGTCGGGGGGCATTATCAAGCCAACCGGACCGCGCGGAAAGCGCAAGAGGCGGGCTTTTATTGGCCCACACTCTTTAAAGATGCTCACAATTTTGTGAGTAAGGGTCGGGTAACATCTCTCATCGTGATGAGATACCCCAAAATTTATTTTTAGAATGCGAGATCTTCGATCTATGGGGCATAGACTTCGTAGGCCCCCTACCTCATATAATAATCGCTATATTTTAGTGGCGGTCGACTACGTATCTAGGTGGGCGGAAGTGCAATCTCTCCCCACCAACGAAGCGAGAGTCATCGTCAAACTTCTAAAAAAATTATTTTCTCACTTTGGTACGCCCTGTGTAATAGCAAGTGATAGGGGTACGCACTTCTGCAATGCCCAGTTTGCAAAAACTTTATCTAAATACGACGTCATGCATAAGCTCGCCACCGCCTATCACCCCCAAATAAGCGGCCAAGTAGAGGTACTAAATCAAGAGATCAAGCGAATTTTAGAAAAACAGTTTTGATGAATAGGAAGGATTGGTATTTTAAACTAAACGACGCGCTGTGGGTGTACCGTACGACATGCAAGACCGTCATTGGTTGTATGCCCTATCGATTAGTCTATGGCAAGGCGTGCCATTTGCCGATAGAGTTAGAGCACCGAGCCTTTTGGGCTCAAAAATTTTTAAATCTCGATCTGAACTTAACCTCCGAAAGTAGAAAATTCCAATTAAACGAACTCGATGAATGGTGTGTGAATGCTTACGAGAGTAATAAATTTTATAAGGAGCGCTTTAATATCTACCATGATCGAAAAATTAAATTTCCAAAATCATTTGCGCAGGGCGATCTTGTCCTTCTTTATAATTCACGCCTTCATCTTTTCCCGGGCAAGCTAAAATCCCGATGGTCCGGTCCCTTTGAAGTCAAAGATGTTTGGCCATATGGGACTATTCTTATCCCCCACCCTGAAAAAGGCGAGCTTAAAGTCAATGGTCACTGTTTAAAACTCTATTTTACGGACGATCTAGTGGGCGGTAAACTCGACTCCAAACCCCTCCCCCGTTTATAAGAAATCTAAACGTCAAATTAGTTAAGCTACACGACGGTAAACAAAGCGCTCGTGGGAGGCACCTCATATTTATCTAATATTTTCATTACTTTTTTGCTTCTAATATATTTTTCTGCAGGGTTTCTTACATTTCCTCGTCTTTCATTTTTTGTACAATCCGCATTTTCATTTTCGCTTCTACATACTTAAATTATAGCATTGGCTATAATGTTGGGTTTTAAGTATGCGGGTATTTTTCCGTTCTTCAAAAACAAAATATATATATAATCCAAAAAAATTTATTAAAAACACCAAAATCAAAAAAATTATTCTTTGTCAATAAATATCTTAGAAAAAACAAAAAAATTCTAAAAAAACACCAAAATGAAAAAAAAAATTATTTTGTAAATAAATAGCTTGAAAACTAAAAAAAACGAAATTTTTAAAAATCCCCCAAAATTAAAAATATATATAATTTAATGTTAATCGTTTACATAATTTAGGACTTAACTCTGTATACCCCAGATTTTTATTTCAGTTCCTCTTTTGGTTAAATAAAATGATAACTCAAATATAGAATTTAATGTTAATCACTTATGGATACCTCTCTTACTTTTGCTCTGGAATAACAAAAGCTTAAGTATGGGGGTATTTGATGAATAGTATTTACATGTATTTTTAGTATAGTTTTTATATAGCTTTAACCTAAAAATTGTGATTAATCTATGTAAATTAATGAATAATATTCTTGTTTTTATTTATTTTCATTTCTAACCTAATATTTCTTTCTTTTTTAATATTTTCTAAATTTCTTATTAGGTCGCGCCCTCGGTCACGCCCGTGACCAAGGGCGTGTATGCTCAATTTCAGCATTCAGCTCTCTATCTCCTTCTTGCTAGAAATGAATAAGTCACGCCCTCGTTCACGCTCGTGACCGAGGCCATGTACTTCGGTCATGCCCGTGTACTCATGGTCGAGACGATACCGCACCTTCTCGACGATCGACTTGTCGTCTCGACGAATTTGTAAAGTCATGCCTGTGTCAAATATGTCACGCCCGTGGAATGCCAAAATCTTCCAGAAGCAAACGTACATGCCAACCGTCACGCCCATCTGTTGCTGCTGCCCGTCGATCAAGGTCACGCCCGTGACATTTGGGTCATGCCCGTGTTCGGCCACCTATTTAGTCAAAACCTTCAAGAAGCACCCCCCGATGCTAGCTGTTCCAGCTTCCCGAGAACACCCCTCGGTCACGCCCATGACCGAGGGCGTGTAATTCCAAAAAATTTCCTATAAATAACAGGACTCGGCTGAGGTTGCGGGTTCACAATTTCTTGTCTTTTTTGGAGTTGTGAGCCATTTTCTTGCTTTTCTTTCTTTCTTTCATGTATTTTCATTTTCTTGCACTTTCTCTCTCCTATGGTTGTATTTCCTTCTTTGATAATGAAATAGTTGATTTCCTAATATTGTCTCTTCTTTTGTTACAAGTTGTGTGGGTGAGTGTGGTAAATTAGTTTTCTTTTTTCTTTCTTTTATTTTCCTTTTTTGTTTATTCTTTATGTTGTGTTTGTGTAGGAGAATACTTTTTTTTTCTTTATGTAAGTGTGCGTGTGTGTAGGTGAATAAATCTTATTTTTGTTTTAGTTTTTGTTTCTTTTATTTTGTTTTTCTTCTTTATGTAAGTGTGTGTGTGTGTGTGTGTGTGTGTGTGATTTAGATTTTGTTTTTGTTAATTAGTTTTCAATTTAAAGTTGTGTGTGTGTATGAGTTTAGATTTTCTTTTCATTTAACTTAGTTTCCTTTATGTTGTGTGTGTGTGTGTGTGTGTAAAAGTTAATATTTTTTGCTTTCTTTTAAATTAGCTTTCAATTATCGTAGAGTGGGTGCGTATATGAGATAGATTTTTCTTTTTTTGCTAAATTAGTTTTTTCTGCTTTCTTTAATTATTGTAGAATGCGTGCGTGAAGGGGATAATTTTTCTGCTTTTTTCAATTAAGTTATTTCAACTATTGTAGAGTGTGTGAGTTTTTAATTTAGTGCTTCCTTCTCTTTTTAATTATTTTTCTTTGTTATTGCTAAACGCACGCCAGGTCTTAAATATCATCGTTATCGCTTTTTAAAGTTTGCAAAATCTAATCAAACCTCTTTTTCCGATAAAATAATAGTGCGCTCCTAAAAAGTAGAAATAATCAACAGGATCCGGAAAAATATGACCTTGATATTTTCTAAAAAATAATATCCTATACTATACGCGATAAGGTATACTTGTCTTTATCAAAAGAGTAGTTTGGATAAATTATTACAAAAACTCTGCAAAAGCCTTTTCAATAAAATAAACAAAAAGAATTTCGGCGCCGTCGCCGGGGAGGTTCTCTCGATATTTCAAAATAAGGAAAGACCATTACTTCTATCTTTCGATAAGATAATGGTTGGTTCCTCGAAGTAGGATTACTCATTAGACCCTTCGAAAACACCCGCATAAATCTAATCACACACAGGCTCTCTGCAAAATAACTCTAAAATCTAAAAATATTCATCAATAGGCTTCACGATCGCAACCATCATAGGAGGTCCAAGTACCTTCCACTACGGATTTGTGGAGAAGGTTTGCATTCTACCACCACAACAATCGGGTTTCTACTAAGTGCTTCAAGAGTTCCCTTAGTCCAACCTCTCGCAAAGCGATAACGCATTTTTCAGAATCTTCTCCGGCACGCAAATCAAGCATCACCAATTAGGACCAACAATCACAGATGGGCTTCACATAGCATGCCTAAATCTGCAAACCAATCGGATTTCTATATGCAATAAATGTCGAGGACAGACATAATCGACCCGGTGGAGGTCAAGTCTTCCGCTAATCAGTAGAGGAAACGCTTCCATAAGCAAAATGAGCAACATAAAATAGGACAAGCACGTCCTAAGACCGGAGAGATGGATCGTTACCCTTCACGGTCGTTTCGGTTGCATGGTACAAAAATCCAATCAGATGGAAAGGACCGCACTGGGCTACTCTCCGTGGATCTGAAATTGGCTTGCAAAACGAAGCTTCGGAGTTCCGTTAATGGTCGAAGGAAGGTCTTCTTCTTCCTCTAGCTTTTCTATGATTTCTTCTTTCTCGAGCTTGGAGAGAGAAAGACTAAGGCATGATGAGTTAAAATCTTATCCTCAGTCTATAAAACCATGGGGATAAGTCTTATCCAAAAAGGCATAAGTTCCAAGAAGACATGACGACACCGTGACCGTAAAGATGAAACAACAATTTGATGTTTACTATTCATGTAAACTAGAACTCTAGACAACAAAGTTGAGGCTACCAGAGACATGGGAAAGAACTCTTCTAGTCGATATTATCTATATCGGCATGTGGTCTCGCCGACACGACTAAGCCGTCTAGACGATAATCTCTAATGTCATCTTGAGGTCTTAGTGACAAGACTAAGCCATCAATACGATATTCTCTATATCATCTTGAGGTCTTGGAGATAAGACTTAAGCCATCAAGATGATATTCTCTATATCGTCTTGAGGTTTCGACGATAAGACTTAAGCTGTCAAGAAGATATTCTCTAACACGGGAAATGGAATCCTCCTGGATCCCACTAACTTCTATAAAAATCTGAGCAGATTTCATGAAAATTTATATATATATATACTTTTATAAGAATATATTTATATATACACATATTTTATAAGAATATATATGTACATAGATTTTTATAAGAATATATATAAATTTTTGTACAGAATTTGATAAGTAAACTCTTATAAGATAATTCATATGCTATTTAAATATTTCAAAACAGGATAAATAAGGATTTTTATCAAACGCGACCTCACAAACATCTGAGATGGACTGCGGCGACGCACATATGACGGTAACGCCCTCGCTACGACGGAATTAAGCATTCGATCTAAAATAATAATTATTATTTTCATTTTAAATAATCTATTCAAAATTTTGGGGCGTTACAAATGTGACCTTCCGATAGCGCAGTAAAAGAACCTGGCCCTCTAAACATCTACCACTTGCCGAGTCATCATACTTCCGAGTTCCGTCGGTATGTCGACTAAGTAAGTACCGAAGACCCACCACATTCTATGCATATGCACTTTAATGAGTCCGATATTTATATGGTTTTTTGGACTCATGTGGGCTCATTTTCATGCACATGCACTTCACTTTTAGTTCATTATTGCTTATATTTCACTGGTTCACTCTTCTCACACGAAGTGCACTTTTCGGCCTGTTGTGGTGTGCTATTGCGCACTATTCTGTTGGGGGTAAGCACCGTGTGTTCCCCATCTTTTTATGTGCAGTCTTATGGATTTCTATGTGCTGGAGGTGTGTTCCCAGCAAGTGTTTTGCTGTGCAGGTGGGCAAATCTCCTTTGCTGCCCAGATTTCATCTCTTTATGAATTGCACGGTCGTGCGTTTCCTTGACGCATGATCGTTGCAACCGTGTGATGCCTACAAAACCACAAACGGTGATCTTCCCCAGGTCATGCGATTTTACTCACGCATGGGCAAAACAGCCAGTATGAGAACAAACCGCACGATCTGCCTTAAATCACCGTGGATTCAACAGTCCGAGAAGGAAACGCACGATCTGCCTTTGTTGGCTAGGTTTTTAAGCGATCTGACTTTACCCGTGTGTTTTGTTCATGCATGGTCGATTTCGACCGTGCGTGAGTAAAATCGCACGGTCTGCTGCTGAGCTAGTCTGGGCATTTTCTGCGCATTTAATTTCACACGGTCGTGCGTTCAACCATGTATGCCTATTTTTCTGACTGATTTCTATAAAAGCCGCAGAATTCGACCTAGCTGCGATCATCTTCCTCCGCGATTTCTTTCGCCGCAAGACCTAAGGGGGACCACCGTCTCTTGCTCCTTCCACCATCCATGAGGGCCATGCCCTAGTCTGCTTCACATCATCCTAGAGCTTCAAGGAGAGGATTCTACACTCATCTTCATCGCCAAGCAAGGAGTTCTTCACATCGGACGTGGCTGGATTGTAGTTTATTGTAGAAAACGGGTCCATTGGGAGAAAGTCACAGCCCTCCTCTACCCCGGACGATAGTTGGGACCGAGCTAGGATACAGATTGACGCCCCGACGATTCCTATCGTGAATCTACAATAAGCCTCCAGATTCGATTGTATCTCTTGCATTTTTCTCTACATGTGTGGATGTATTTGACTATGATCTTCATTATTTGATGATTTATGTCATTTTAGACTCTTGATTTATAGATCTATTTTCATGGTTGGGAAAATATTTATTAGTCTAGATTGTGCTTAAAGTGCGCTGACTCCGCCATCACCCTCCATTACATTACGTGAGCCTACTCTTCCATTATGCAAGCCTACTCTTCCATTATGCAAGCCTACTCTTCCACTACGTGAGCCTACTCTTCCATTCTGCAAGCCTACTCTCCCATTCCACAAGACTTCTATTCCACTCTGCTTGACTACTCGTCCATCCGCCGAACGAAGCAGTGCATAGCGGCCTACATAATCTGCCAAGTTGCGAAGCAGTGCTGGCGACCCGCATTGTTAATCTAGTTTATTTTATTTTGTTTTCCACAATCCAATCCAACCCTTCCGCAATCCATACAAACTAAAGGACTTCAATCTCAAGTCCTTCCTCAAATGTAAACTCCACCTTACTGTGTTCCTTCGAGATGATACTTGGGGATCACTCCCATTTTATATTACTTGAACGATCGGTACACTGCCATTTCTTGTCGCAGTCTCGCTCTCGCCCATAGCGGTATGCAAGGTTTGTGCATCACACTTATGTATCAACTCAATCAATTGAGCCTCCAGTTCGCAAGACTAACCAGTCCTCTGTTACATTTTCACCGAACCTATTGCTCACAGGACCAACTTGTCCTTCATAAATACCGAGCCAACAACTCCATGGACCGACTTGTCCATTCCACTCTATAAAGTACTATTCACCTAAGTTGTATGTGTATGATTCATTCATATTTCTAAATCATCTAGTCTTTTCTACTCTTTTGTTAATCTTAGATGTTTAGGGTTCATTTTGGACTTCCCGAGGTCTACCTAATGAAGGGCTCGCAGCGGTACTAAGAGGTATGATGGGGTGACATCCCAAACCTCCCTTTCTCAAGATATTTATTATTATTAGTGGCTACCCATACCTCCCACAATCTCTCTGATTGCTTTAGAGCCCTAAGATGAATTATAGTATTTAGAGGAGCATTGATTTTCAATTGAACCTCAATGCTGCCAGTTATTTGTTGACTAACTTCTTCTCAGCTCATCTCCACTTGGTCATGATCTAGGTCTAATCCCAAAAGCTTAACATACCATATTATTACTGGTGGCTCATATCGTCTCACTCATCTTTCTAGGCTTAATAAATTCAACCTTAAGCATTTCTCTAACCGCACACCAAACTTATCTGGGACTAGTTCCAAAATGAACTGGCCTACCCACCATCATATGTGGTACATGACAATTCTAAGGTTGTTGGGGTTGTGTATGATGACCAAAGGATATTCAAATCACTAAATGCAGATTTGTTATCCACAGACCAACTTGACTATGAGTGTAATCTAAGGCCCTTATGAGATGTATATGAGAAACATGTTCAAAGGACTTAAAATTTATTCCTAAAGCCCTACATGTCAAGTAGTGTCTTCATGATCAATCTTGTGCATTTTCCATTAAGGGCCTAATTATTTAACCTTCCATAATTAATTGTTGACTTCCAATATCAACATGATGTATGGTATTCTGATGGTTCTCTTTGCAAATTTTTCCAGAGGTACCCCTAGGTTAAAATTGCACATTTCAAGAATTTGGAAATTTTTTTATTTAATCTTCTGCCAATAATAATTTAATACAAAAATTGGGCCAAAACTACATTTACAACGGATCGCCATATTTATTTCAACTAAAATAGCAAGAAAATTCTCAGTGCTTAATAATGATCCAAAATGAACTTCTACAATTTATTATCATTTTGCAGACATATATGATCACTTAAACAAAATTTACTAAATATAGCCAAAAGCTCATTTGAAGAAGTTCACCAAGATTAGATCAACTAAAAATTACAAGAAAATTCTTAGTGCTTAATAATGATCCAAAATGAACTTCTACAAATTTTTATCATTTTCCAAACAGATATGATCACTTAAACTAATTTAACTAAATATAGCCCAAAAGCTCATTTTAAGAAATTGACCAAGATTAGATCAACTAAAAATTACAAGAAACTTCTCAGGGCTTAATAAGGATCCAAAATGAACTCCTACAAAGTATATCATTTTCAAGAAATATTACAACCCTAATTAGTCAAAATCCCATAATAGTGACTAATCAACAATTGCACATGAACTATAAAAAATACTGCTCTAAAAATTCCAAATAAATTCACACTGACATATAACACTATATCATAAATATAGTCAAAATTTTGGAATTTTCCAGAACTTTTCAACCATAATTATTTCATTAATTCACATGGTGTAAAATCCCAACAAATTAATTTAGTAGAGTAAATGGTGCTCAATAGTTCCCAATTAAATTCCAGAGGTGTATTATGTCCTAACAATGCTTAGGGCAGATTTGTGTTTTTTTCCTAGATGATTTGGTCTCTATTAATTTACATAATACAAAATGTGACATATAAAGAAATATTAAAATACCTAGAAATTATTAGTCCATAAAATCCTACCTTTCCAAGGGTGATACACTTCCTCATGTTAAATGCATGGACAAAATCTCACTGCCATGTAGGAAGCCATTTGGGATAAATTCACCAAATACAACTTTGGTGCTAAGTGCACACCATTCTCCCATAACTACTCTTACATGCATGGGGTATTTCCCAAACATGCACATGCCCAAATTGTCTAGAACTTCAACCATAGGCATATCATGACATAATAAGATCCCCACAAAAAATTTGGGGTCTTTAGGGTTCTTATACCTACTTAATTTAATCATGCATGAATAATTAAGTTACTATAAAAACTACAGAAAAGGTTTTTCGAAAAATTCCTATTTTGGGGTAGCTTGTGTATTTGGGCATGACTCATGCATGTCCAAAATCTCAGCCTATTTGGAGTTGTAGAAGTCCAATTTCACCTAATACAACTTTGGTGCTAAATGCACACCATTCTCCGTACATTACTCTTACTTGCATGTGGTATTTCCCAAGTATGCACATGTCCAAATTGTCTGGAATATTTACCAGAGGCTAATCATGACATAACAAGATACCCACCAAAAATTTGGGGTCTTTAGGGTTCATATATCCACCTAATTTATTCATGCATGAATTATTAAATTACTACAAAAACATGGAAAAAGTTTTTCCAAAAATTCCCATTTTTGGAAAGGGTATGTATTTGGGAATGACTCATGCATGTCCAAAATTTCAGTCTATTTGGAATGATAGAACTCTCAATTAATTATTTGGTGCTTAGGGCAATCTATGTACACAGCCCACCAAAATTGGTGCTGAGGGAGCTACATTGCTCCAAATTGAGTGAACTCAATTTCTAAAAATAGTAGAGACCTAGGGCTTCAGCTTTTATGTTAGGCACATTTTTTATTTTTCCTCTATATATTTTCTAAAATTAATTAAAGTTCATGCAGAAATCTTAATATAACACTAAAATATAATTGTGGTCTGCATTTATCAAACTACCCCAGATCGGACGGCCCAGGGCTATCTTCTTCCTTGAGCTAAAGGCCCAGATTGTTTCTTCCAGGAGAGTTTTTGGAGATCGATCCCGACTGCTTGAGGCTGTCTCCGGCCAAACGACCGACGCCACGACCTTCGGTCGTGGGTTGGTCGTCGATTGCCAGAGGAATGGCGTCCTGAGGTGGTTTATATGTGAAATGGGGGGCAGGATTCGATTGAGCTAAAGAGCTCGAGATCAAAATGACAAACTCACCATTTATCAACTAAATTCAAAAAGGAAAAGACTAGGATCTAGCACTGGTGGAGGAGAGGAGGAAGGCCTGCCTGATTTGAGCCGTGGGAGCGTATAACACGCTTGGGAGCCATGGTCGATCCTCTCCTTGAGTCCATGGCTATTCCTATGCACAGGGCTTGTTTCCTTCAATTAGGTCGGGGCTTCCTCTTCTCTCTCCTCTCTGAAGGCGATGGAGGTCTCACGTGGCAATGGCAGAGGCTTAAGGATGGATTGCCATTAAAGGCCATTTTTGTCCAAGCTTGGGTATCCTCACCCAGCTGCCATGTGGCCTCAATTTTGAGGGAATTGATGGTGCAGGATCCAAGACAAGAATTGACCTGGTGTTGTTCACAGGACAGGAAGTTGTGTTAGATTGAGAGAAATTACTAATAAATTCTCCTAGCTTTCAGTTTGTTGACAGTGATCCTGAAAGTATCTCCATGAGATTCCCTACCACTAAATATGATGTTGCTGAACCGTCCAATGCATAGTCAGGATCCGTGTTTCACATGATGCCATCACTGCTAGATGTGTAGAGGAAAAAGATGGAAGCATTTGTTCTGAAAAAAGTTAATGGATTGAGGAAGGAGCTGAAGGATGAGCTGCAGGTTGTTAAAGATGACATGCATCATCTCAATACTCAACGAACTCACTTTCTATACCTTGCAGGTCCAGCTATGGATACTATTGCTGATCAGCTGAATGTGACTCATCCGAGAACTCTCCAGGTTATTCAAAATCAGGTAACCATGTCAGGAAATATTTAAGAACCTTTTCAAAAGGTCACAAATTTCATGGGTCAAGACAGATTGCATATAGTTGACAGGGTGAACTTTAATACTCAAATACTAGGTGATCCTTTGCTCCAACTAAGAAATAATATAGATGAGGCTGAACAGAATCTTCATGAGAGGATCAACTTGGTGCAAGTTGCATTAGATGATCACATTGTTGAAGAAGTCATAAAGGGGGAGAAGGCTGTGATAAATGCAGGCTCCCATCAGATAATGTGGACAGTAAATCAAGTTAATCAAGCCATGCAAATGCCCAGCTCCATGTTTGATATGGAGGAACCTTCTGAGAGTACTACTTCAGAAGAAAATATTGTTGTAATTGGAGAGTCCTCAACATCCAGGAAGAGGAAGAGAACATAGAGCATGCAGTACAGGAAAAGAAGACTGAGGGAAGTTGACCTAGATCCTCAGTTCAGCAGATGGAGTCCTACCTCTAGAGATCTCATTTCAGAAGCATTGATTGAATTTGGATATCCCAATGCTGGCTCAGAAAGAGTTTATTACTCTGCTGATTGGCAAATTCATATGAGACAAAAGGAGAAGAGGAGAAATCACAAATTAGCTTTTCCTCGTGGTCCTCCTCCTTCTCCTAAAAGGATTCCAAAGCCAAGAAGTTTCTATGAACGCCAGATGAGGAAAGGAAAGGGCGGTAACAGCTGGAACTAGATAAATCAAATCTCTAAGGATGATTGTCTTGAGGATGAATAGGGCAAATGACTTTGTTAATTTTGTATAATACATTATCTTTCATTTATACAATATTGGTGGTTGAATTCTTCTGTGTCTTACATAATTCTCCTTAATTTTGATTCTACATGTTAACTGGAATTTATCATTGAGATGAGTTATGACTTCTTCAAATAGGGGGAGAATGTTAGGAACAGTGCCTAACAATGTTCCTGATTTGAAGAAGTGCCCAGGTCAATGATAAAAGCACTATGTATTTGATGTTATATCTTATTTATGAATGCAGTGTGTATACAGTATTTCCAGTGCTTCTCAAATCTCTCTAAGTCCAAAATCAGTGAGAAGGATTGGACATATCGTTGAAAAAGTATAGACATATCGCTGAAATAGTACAGACATATCGTGGAAAAAGTATAGACTTGTCGTTGAAACAATATAAAATTATCGTGGAAAAAGTAAAAGGCTATCGTTGAAAAGACTGCCTTGCTGAGATTCTTCAGGAGTCATAAGTGGAATTCAGGCGAAAACAACATGTCATCGTGACTGCAAATGCAGCTGAGAAGTTCCATATCATTAAAAGGATCACGACGATATCGACAAGAAGACCACATCTCATCGTAACTAAAAATGTCGGTGAGATAGTAAGTTCTGTCATCGAGATACCTACTTTGGGTGAAGATCTCAATAGACTTGAAGAGTTATGTTAGTCCAAGTTGGATCATTGAGATGGCAAGTTCTATCATCGAGATATTGTTCATATCGCGAAACAGACCGAGATTTTTTGAAACGCACTATCTGTATTTAATGCAGTCGTCTAAGGGTCCAATCAGCGAGTGTCATTAAGGAGTGAGCTTCTGACATTCAAGAGACCTCAGAATAGACCGTTAGAAAGCCTTGTCATATATAATGATAATTTTTGTGCCCTAAAAGTAGCGATTTATCAAATCTGAACAGTGTAACGGCTTTCAGAAGAAGGAACATTTTCGAGAACAATCCTCCTATGCTCTCAGTTCTCCAAGGTTCAGTTAGGCATCACCGACTGATAAGCATAGTTCCAGATTGAAGAAGAGGATCGAAGAGAAGCTTATGTTGCATCAGTGAATAGATTTTTAAAGCCTTCTCTTCAGATCCAGAGGTCGTCTGCTTAAGTCCTCAGAAGACTCTTCAGGATATTTCGATTCTTTATTTTATGAAGTGTTCTTCAATATTGTAAATACAATACATTCTCTGTAGGACTCTTTAGAGTCTGAGTTGTAGGGTTCTGTGTGAACCTGAGGTAGGATCTACAGTAGATCTGAGTTGTAGGGCATGTTGTGCCTGAGCTGTAGGGTTCCAAGAACCTGAGGTAGGATCCTAAGTGGTTCTGAATTGTAGGGCCTGTTGTGCCTGAGTTGTAGGATCTGTGGAGGAGATCTGAGTTTTTGGTGGAGTTTGCTGAACCTAGTACATTGCTAGATAGGAGCAGAGGGACAGTGGAGTACTCAAGACATAATCTCTTGGGGAACCACTATAAATCGGGTGTTTCTATGTGTTGTGTTCTGTGGATGTGATCTTTGTTGATTTTCTTTGTTTGCTTTTAGGCTTAATTTTAAAAACAATCACATCACCTATTCATCCCCCCTTCTAGGTGATAGTTCTATAAACAATAATAAGTCCATTACAATTTATCATAGATATATTTTGAGAATTTTTAAGGCACTGAGAGCTTGTCAAATAGAATCTGAACTCTTTCTCTAGTGAGCAGCACTTGATCCTTCACCTTGTTCAACTGCCCTTCTTTCAGCATTCTTGGCTTTGTTTTCTTGTCTCTTGAAATACAAGTAAGGTTTGGGAATATACTTGGATGGCGTCCTATTTGGATTACTTCTCTTTACCAAATTTTCTTTAATAATTTTTTCTCTTAGAGATAGCCTCTAGATGCTTTATCCATTCCTCTGAAGGATAAACACTGTCAATGTTCTTTAGGAGTTGTCCATGATTGATCCATGCATTGATGATGATACTCTGAGAATTGATGAATAGTAAAATATACGTATTTTCTATATAGTTTTTTGTATAGTTTTATTCAAAATTTGTAATATTTCATGTAAATTATTGAATAAATGATTTGTAGTAACTTCTATGATATTTTATATATATTTATATGTAAAAAGAAACTTTTAAAGTATGTAAATATATATAGTAAATATGTAAATATTTTTGTAAATATATTTATAAAGTATTTTAAAATATATGTAAAGTATTTAAAAATATATGTAAATATTTATTAAATTAAAACTATATCTATATTTGTAATTATAAACTATAAATAAGTTAAATATTTAATAACTCAGCTTCTCGTCGATCGACTTCCTGTACCGTCGATCGACATCACGTCCCGTCGATCTCCTTCTCGTTGATGTTTACTTTGGTTTTTTTTTAATTCTACTTGAAGTCCGGTCGATCGACTTCCTGTCCTGTCGATTTTGTTGAAGCTTCCCGTCGATTTTGTTGAAGTTTCCCATCGATTTAAAATTTACTATATGAAAATATAAACTATATAAAGTTAATTTATATTTGAATGTAATAAAATATAAATAAATATAAATATAAATAAAAAATAAATAATAAATAATAATAATAATAATAAAATATTAATAATAATAATGAATAAATACGTTTAAGAATATCATATATGTTGAAAACGGCAACCGGTCTCTGAGTTCAGACCCACTGGGGGGTGTAGCCCGCGCCTACTTCTCCCTCATGGAACTCTCCTGACTTTGGATGGAAAATCTGGAACAGACCCAAGGCTGTAGCGAGGAGGTCCCGCCACATACCTTGAAGGTCTTAGAGAGCTTCCCCTCCCAAACCAATGCTCAGTCGGGCACCTTGGAGGGCACTAGCAGCCAACTCCGAAAATTGCCTGGAGGAGAGAGCTCAAAAGGGTCTGGTCTCCTCCAAGGTGCTCTTAAGGGTCTATTTATAGATTTTCTAGTCTTGGACTGCAAATATCTTAAATCCGCCTTTTGGTTTTACTAATCGCACCCCAAACTGGTCTGCTAACAGTCTGACTCCGCTTTCTGAAGGGCTATTGGCAGCCCACAGGGGACATTTAGGTAATCTTCCCCTCAAAGCCCTCTGGGCGAGTGGTCCGTGAAGGCTTCACTCGTCAGGCTCCTTGCCCATCATGGTTCGCTGGGCGAATGGCTTATGAGGACATTGATGAGTCCCAAATATATACACATTTATGGACTCATCTAGGACGATTTTCTAGTCTATGCACTTCACTTTAGACATGTTTTCACTCATATTTGATACTCCATGCTAAGTGCACCTCTAGGCCCATTTTTGGTGTTATTTCATGTTTATCTTAGCTATTAGTTTTCATGCATTGTTAAGTGCCACCTTCAGTGGCTAGATTGGTGTTGTATGCTGGAACAGGAGTAGTGCAGGTGTTCCCGGTACAATTCTGTATAGGAACACTGCGCACGATCACTGGTTCTATTGCGCACGACCACTGGTCGTGCGCCGCTGATCGTGTGTACTTAACCCCTTTTTTTGAGTTCTGTCTCGGACAGTGCGCACGACCACCTACGATAGTGCGCACAACCACCGGTCGTGCGCCATTGTTCGTGCGTGCTTAACATCAATTTTATGAGTTCTGTTTCGACCAGTGCGCACGACCACCTACGATAGTGCGCACGACCACCGATCGTGCGCCACTGGTCATGCGAACATGGTATTTTATAAATTTCTTACATTGCAGGATCCACCCAGGCAGGCGCACGATCACAGAACTCCAGCTCGCACGACCACTGGTCGTGCGCCAATGACCGTGCGCACTGTTTATTCCAGCGCCTATAAATATTCCTGCTCGCAAATTAGGTTGGATCCATCTCCCGACTCCGCCCAGCTGCGCCGTTTCCTGCTCCAGAGCTCCCATTTCGCCCCTCCATCGCCGCCCACCATCTGGAGGTGCTCCGGACATACTCTCCACGCCAATCTTGAGCCGGAGCTTCCTCTCGGCCTCGTCCTTCATCCTAGCGCTTCAAAGGAAGATCTAGCCGCCATCGCCATCAAGCAAGAGGAAGTTTGCAACCTCTACCGGATCGTGACACGAAGAAGACGGGCTCATTGGAGAGTAGTGAAAGCTCTCTCTACCCCAGACGTAGTTGCGGACCGAGCTTGGACGCGGATTGACAACCCGGCGATTCCAACCGTGAATCTCCAACGAGCCTTCGGATTCGGTCGATTTCTTGCCTTGTTCTTCTCTTATTGATGCGTTTGTAGCTAGATCTCTCATGTATTGATGATGAACACTATGAATCGTGCTTGTAATCTTAATTTCATGTCTATGTGAAGTTATATTTTGTTCATATGTGTACGAGGTGCGCCACCATCCATCCTCAATCCCGCCATCATGTTCGTGTGCCGCACTAGCAATTGCTATTGGCGTGCTTGTCGATGAGGTGCTTGCGACCCTCATCCGTATGCCTACTCTTCCATCCGCCTAGCGAAGCGTGGCATAGCGGCCCGTGTAATCCATTCCGACTCCGCCGGTGCGAACCATTCCATCCGCTTGCCTACTCGTCCATCCGCCTAGCGAAGCGTGGCATAGCGGCCCGTGTAATCCATTCGCCCTACGAAGTAGTGCGCTCAAGGCCAGCACAGTTCGATTCCGCTTGCCTACTCGTCCATCCGCCCTTGCGACGCAGCGCGCTCAAGGCATGCCTAGTCTCCATCCCGCCAAGCGAAGCATTGCATAGCGGCATTGCATAGGAGTAGTTTAAGTTGTTTTCTTTTATTTTCCACAAACCAAATCCCCCATTTCCGCATCCATCCGCTCAAAAGGACTTCAATCTCAAGTCCTTCCTCGATAATAAACTCCACCTTACTGTGTTCCTTTGAGATCGATACTTGGGGATTCATTCCCATTTTATATTACTTGAACTATCGGTACACTGCCGTTTCGTGCCGCAGTCTTACTACCGCCTATAGCGGTGTGCTAAGATTGGCGCATCAGACATCACTCGCCATGTGCTCGAGTCGCTTGATGGGCGAGATCTTGGGCGTTCTCGCCTATCTGTCATGATGCCTATGCGAGTGGCCCGCAAGTGCGGGCCTCACTCGACCAAGGACCTCTTGGACTCCTATTTTGCTCATTGACCCTCCACAAGGTCTTGGGGACCCACTCGACGAATACGGGGTTGTACACAATCCTCGCTCTTTGCGATCGGGTCCCACGCTCGGAATGAAGAGTCCAACCCCAACATTCGACGAGTGCCTTACTGACCTGGAGGGAATCTTCTTGGTGGGGCCCTCCACTTAACTATAAATACGGCCCCCGTTGTTTCCTTTAGATTGCCCATCTTCTAATCATTGTCCCTCGTTTTCTCCCTCGGAGCACTCGCCATGACGTTCATGAAGCCGACACCATGGCCACTTTCGGAAGGAATGATGGCCCGTCTTGCCGCCGCACAGGGAGGGATCGCTCCCAAGACCACTCGATACGCCCCCTGGCTCTCGTCAGCAAGAGACCTCTCCAAGCCCTACAGGCCGAAGAAGGCCAAGACGGTCTGGCGGGACTGGGGGGAGAGGGAGTCGGCATCTGAAACTCCCCCCTGACATTCCTCCAGCCAACACCAATGAGGTAACGCGATTCATCCCGCTTTCGAGGTTGATTATGATGACGCGACTGACCTCCGCCTCTCTTACCATTCGCAGGATCTGTCGACGACCGGGGGTGGCCCTAGGCTCGACCAGGTGAGTGCTGCCGTTCCTCCTCCTGCTCTTGAGAACGCCCGTCCGATCCTAGAGCCTTCCCTCCTCGGCACCTCTAGCGGAGCCCTGTCCTCGCTTGGTGAGCATTATGTTGCCCCCTCGCTTGCTTTTTTTCTCTTCTCGCAACTCTTATGACTCAGGCTCTCGCAGCCCCTACCTTCGAGACCTTCGGGACCACGGGTTTGCCTCCTTCCTTCCATACTTCTACTGTCCCGGATGCTACCAAGAGTCCCCCTGCTCATGAGCAGGAATGCCTGGCAAGGAAGAGTCTCGGGCCCCACTCTCTGGCTGCGGACCTGGCTGTTACTTCCGCCGCGGCCGACCAGACACACCGCCCCGGGAAGGGGAAGTCTCTCCACCCCCCAAGCCAACCATTCGCGGGGAAGCCCAGCACATCTCGCCGGTCTCCCATCGAAGAATACGTACCGGGTCGGTTGTCTTCTTCCGCAAAACTCGTGGCTTATACCTGAGAGAGGTCTAATCTCTGCTTTTGCAGGCTTTCGCCAGATCCCGATTACTGACCCTTTAGAGGAGGAGGGGCTGATCTCACCTCCCCTCTCCCCTAGCGACATCTCTGAATTCCTTGGCGACCACGAGGATGCCTGTACTATGAAGGAACGGATGACAGAGCTTTTCGGCAAGCTGATCTGGATGCAGCGAGATCAAGCCAACCTGACGGAGGAGCACCGGGCGGCCTTCGAGCGTCGGATTAGCATCCTCGAGCGAGACTACGGGCACCTGGTCGGGAGATGGAGCGCCATTGGGGTGGGTGCGAGGAAACCTCGCCTGGGAGGCACATCGCGTGGGCCAGGGATCAAATGCGCTTGATCAGCCAAGAGCTGACAGCAGTTAGTGCGTTTCACTACCCGCGAGTACCTCCAAGGATAGGGAGGCGAGGTCGGGGACGATGGCGGTGGGATCAGTACTAAGCCTACCGGCTCTCGCTCCCCACGCTCTCCCTTATCCCTATTATTTCTTCCTTTCTATTTCTTTTTTCTTTTTCGTACCGGACCAAGGCGAAACTGTTTATGTCTCGCGAACTATTGCTTGCGTATCTACATGTATATGTCTCGCTTTTCGCTATTTTTCAGAATGCTGCCTTGCGATTGTTTTCGTTCTCGTGCCACTTGATTCGAATTTGCAGGAAAGATCTCGCATACTACTTTCGCCTTCTGTATGCAGTTGGGCTCAGGTGGGCGGTTCAGATCCCGAGGCGCTAAGAAGTCGCGTGGGCTATTCGCACCCCGCATGCAAATGATTTCAGTCATTTTTCTCCTTTTTTCTATAAATAGTTCGTCCAACCACCGTCATTATTGCGCTTTCATCTCTCTCTTCTCTTTTGCTCTCGCGATACCACTCGCCCTTCTCTCTACTCTTTTGCTCTCGCGAGATCACTCTGCTCCACCACGATGCCGAAAGAAGCGGATCGTAGGGCTAACTGTGCCCAAGCTTTCTCCCATCGAGACTTCAAGACCTGTGACCTCTCAGAGGCAGATTTCTACAAGGCCATCGTGGATTTCTTCCCGCCGGGTTTCGTCGGGCACCTCCCGGGGAGCCGGGATCGCATCAACCAGTTCTCACCCGACACACTCACAATCCACCTTGAACACTTTCAGGTAGGGCTCCGCCTCCCGCTGTGGCCAGAGGTGCGCCTGACCCTACGCTACTTCGGGGTAGTTCCCGCGCAGCTCAATCCCAACTCCATCGCCATGCTGGTAGCATTCGCCTGCTATCTGCGCGAGGAGGGGATTGAGTTCTCGCTCCCGATCTTCCGCAAGCTCTTCACCTTCAGGGCCACCCGCGGAGTGGCATTCTTCTCTGGGCAGAGCCCCCTCAACGTGACCGGTACCGCCAATAAGAATCATTACTGGGTTTGGCAGTTCATATTCATCACGGGAAAGTTCGGCAACGTGCCACTAGCACCTGTGCAAGAGAACGAGTCGAACTTTCGGCCTCCAACGCTGGGAGGGTTCGAGGCTAAGCTTCACGCCTTCTTCCTAAAGCACGACATGGACGTCGTGCACTTGCGAAGGCATGTCGGCTCGCTGCCGGTGGTCTCGCTGGGAGAAGGTAAGCTGAATTACTTCGGCCCGAGCTCTCGCTCTTTCTACGCTCGCTTCCACTTGTTTTAACTGACCTTTTGACCACAGGGCTTCAGAGCCTCCCCCTTCATCCGCCAAATCCGAACGTGGGGATCCCTCCTGCCGATGCCCTCGCCCGCGTGCAGTCTGCTGTCACGGCATGCCGTGAGAACTTGCCTCCCGCGAAGTCCAGTGGGCAAAAGCTGAAGCAGAAACCGAAGCCTGGCGAGGTTTCGAGCCCTTCCGCCAAGCGGGCTAAACCCTCTGCTGCTGATAAGGGCAAAGCGGTCGTGGATGATGTCCCGGGCTCGAGTGCTCCCACGGCTGAGGTCTTGGCCGTCCAGCCTGCCGCTGCGCCTGCGGCGGCCTTTTCGGGGCCGGTGCTGAGAGGTCGCCGAAACTTTCCTCTCGGCGAGAAGTACGTTGATCTCACCGGAGAGCCCCTTGTTCACTGGGACCGGTGGGCCAACCGGGTCTTCATTTCCACTCTTCCTCCGTCCTGGATGGAGAAGGAAACCATCAACGGACATGCTTATGGCCTCTCGTACGCGCTTTATAGCTGCGAGGGCGCTTTTATCTTTGACACTAAGTCGACACAGAATCTCGCGCACGAGGCGGTGAGGGATATGATGCGGGGCCATGAGCTGACCCACATGTCCTCTCGCCGGGGTATGACGCTCGCACGGAACATAATCGAGGTGGAGAAGACCCGTTCTATCGCAGCCACCGAGGTCGCGACCACGAAACAACAATTGGCCACTGCCGAAGCCCTTCTCGCCAGCCGCCCGAGCCGAGAGGTGACCCCTTCCTCCTCCCGTAACTCGAGCTCTCGCTTTCCTTTCTTTATTCCTTACGCGTTAATCTTCTTTTCTCTTGCAGGACATATCCAACTATGACACCCTGCTCGTTCGGTCTCGCATCCTCGAAGAGAGAAATCTGACGCTGGAGGCTGAGAACTAGAGGTTGCGAGATGCTGCCGCTCGGCCACCCCCCGCGGAGAGGGAAGCTCGGCATCTCTATTCTAACATCGAGCTTGAAAGGCTGATGCAGAGGACGGCCCAGGGAGCGGCGGAGCATGCACTGGATGTGCTGCGGAGGGCCAGCCTTCAGAAAGAAGAAGACGAGAGAATCCTGGCCCGTCATGTACTTCTAGAGCTCTTCGCCCCGATCGATGCCATGGATGAAGCTGGCGACAGGCGAGATCTTGGAGGCCTCTCCTCTCCGAGCAGCGGGTACTCCGACGACGAGGTTGATGACCCTTGAACATTTCTTCTTTCTTTTGATTAATGTGAGAGACTCTTGTAATTTTATGACGAAAATAGAAAGTAATACTTTTGTTGTCGTTCGTGGTCTTAGTTATCACTGCGCATTTCTTTTTCTGCACTTCTCGTCATCGTCACCCGACAGCTCGCGCACTCGTATGCCCTTTCGCGTGTTCTCAAGCTATCGTGCTCGCACTCGCAACTCTTACTTGCTTGAGTGTCGATGGCCCCTATCCTTAGGTCATGACCGAGATGATTCCGCCACGTAGGCGTGCCCCACCGACGCAACCCTTTTCGCATTCACACACGCCCTTTAAAGACTTAGACGATTTCATTGATTTCAGCCGGGAGCGAAACTGCGGCGTGGACCCACTTCATCTCGCATACTTCTCGCGTCCCTTGGGACTGCTAACACTCCGGCGCACATTCGCCCGGCGAATGCCTTTCTTGTATAACCCCATTCGCGGGCCAGTGACCCTTTTGATGGACATCACCCGCCACTTTTGTACCAAGGCTTACCCTGTGATAATCTTCCTTCTTTGGTCCTTCATTTATTACCTTTCCTTCCACTGGGCTAACCTTCGAACCTTTGGAACCTGCCACCGAGTGAGCCTTCGGCCCTGCCAGCTAGGTGAGAGCTGATAGAGAAAAAATTGTGTTTTCCAATCTATAATCGACTAAGGCAAGTATACCTATCGAAATATAGCATAGGACATAAAGAATATCAAGGTCGTATTAAAACTCGGGTCTGTCGAGGACTGCTACTTCGAGAAAACAACTATTAATTTATCAGACGAGAATTTTTGTAAGAAATTATAAGGTGGACTAAAATACGAAAATAGAAAAAACTAACTTGATTAGAACAACCCTTGAAATGAAATAAAACATAATAATTTATGATCTTCTAATCCGATCCTTGACAGTGGAGATTCCTGAAATATGAACGCACCTCTCTCGAGGAATACGCCCACCTGAGATTAGGTTGATTGACCGAACTCTCGTTCTGCAATCGAAACCCCTAAAACTCGCCTTACCAAAGTGAATCCCGCTATAGGATTTGACTCCTATCCAGAAGATTTTCGTCATCCTCTCTCGAGGGTTGCGATCAACTCTTTTTATTCGTGAGCGATCAATTATTACGCATGAGCCTCTCGGCTAACTAGAATACGAAATGAGATACGAAAGTTCACACATCGACATATGAACCCAATATAAATCACGAATAAATCGAAGGTTAAAAAAACAATCATAAAGAGAAATATAATTTCATTCCAACGCTTGTAATATTCAAGTACTAAATTACCATCTTCTTGACATAAAATAAAAAAGTACATAAAAGGAAAGAACAAAAAGACAATGCTTAAAATAAAAATAAAGACTATCATTGCATAAAATAAACGGGCTACATGAAATAAAACTAAGCTAAGAAAAAGAAGGCATTGCATAAACAGAAATGTGAACTTAAAAATAAAAAACTACATAAAATACAAGATAGAACTGCCCAAACGGGCAGGGGAAAGAGAGCATGATCCAGCCCATGATGGAATATGACTACTATTTATAGGAAAGGGAGAGGATGAATGTGGAGGGGACATGAAAGGTTGGAAGTAAAAAATATTCAAGAGGGGAAATTATTGTGGGCAAGGGGGATAAGAAGAGTTGGAGGTGTAAATATGCATTGATGAGACGTTATGAGAGGTGACTTTAATTTCAATTTGAAGAGAAAGATAGCCGGCTATGCATGAATAGGAAGTGTTTTGAGTAATTTAAGTGGAAGAATATGAGGGGGTGGAGGAAATGAAGAGGGATGCATCAATGAAGAGGAGAGAGGGTAATGTGGAGGCATAAAATTAAGATAATGAGATGGCATGAAATTATTTCATGGAGAAATGAAGGTGGCACCATATATATAAAGATGGTGGCGGTAAGTAAATAGAGAAGTGAATGGGTTTTAATATTAATGGAGTAACGTTGGTGGCTGTAGCAATTAATTAATGGAGGTGGTGATGAAGTTGAAGTGGTTTTTTGCATTAAAGAGAAGAGAAGATGAAATGGCAGCACCATGGAGAGAGCGGATGAATTGATTGGAGAGAATTGTGGCTGCTCTATTAAAATGAAGTTGAACGCCACTTGGAGATAGAATAAACCGGCTGCATGGGATTGAAGATGAACAATCATATTAAATGGAAGATAATGATGAGGTGGCAGTATATATATGAAATTGTATGAAGGGTGACGTGGCAGCATGGTTCTTTGCATGTAGCTACATGGTAATAGCTTGTATAGGTCGGCAATGCATGCGGGGTTGATGGAAAGGTTTCACGTGGTTGTATAAAATGGAGGTGGCGGCATGCATGAAATAATTGGCGACGATGGCGTGGCAGCATCAAAGATGTCGCGGCGACATGCAAAGGTGGCGGGAAGACTTTGCTTGCATGGTTTGACATGAGAAGTTGGGATTGGTGAAGATGGCGCGGCGAAGCGGATGTTGCGGCGACATGAAATTATGTGGACGAGTGCGGCTCGAATGGGCGCAACTAACGTGGCAACTCAAGCAAATACATCATTCTCCAACTTAGGAGCACAGCCGCAACATTATTCCTACAAAATAGAATTAAAAGATAAATTAGTGGACAAAATATAAAATAAAGGATTTATAATGAAAAAAATACATAATTTAATATTAATTTATATTAAATATTAAACAAAATTATATACTAAAAATAGGCATAATTTCTACTCATCAAACACCCCCATACTTGGCTTTTTCTATTCCAGAGCAAAATAATGAGAAATATTTATAAGACATAAATAAAATTTTCAATTACACTAAAAATTTATTAAATCAAAAGAAAGTTAAAAATAAAACTTAGGGATTTAAAAGTTAAGTCCTAAATTATGAAATTAACATGAAAAGAGAAAAATATTTAGCCAAAAATTTCTCAAATAAATTAACTAGCAAACAAGATTGAGTAATTAGTAAACAAGGTTAGATTAAACTTATAATATCATAGCTTTAAAGAAACTTAAGGAAAATGCAACCTACTACTTATGCTCTCCCAATATTTTAATTTAAATCTAAGACAATAATATTGGCTAAAGGGTTTGGGGAAAACAAGGCATATGAAGATGTCTTTGATTGTAGGTGATGAATTTTATCCTCTCACCCCCACACATTTTTTTCTTTTATTATTTTTATATGTTTACCAAAAAATGATAGACTATTATTATCCTATCATTTTCCACGACATATAAACACTTTTTTCCTCTTCATTTTTTTTTTGGGGTGGCATATGTTTACCAAGGAATAAGAAACTAACATCTCCTTATTCCCATGACATATGATCTAACAATAAAATAAAATAAAGATAACGGAGGGCTAAGGGGTTAAACAAAATTTAGAAAATAAACCAAAATATTGGAGAGCAACTACTAGTAGATTAAACTTTTCTAAAAATCTAAAAGCATGAGTTAGAAATAACTAGAATCCAAAGTTATTAAGCAAAACTACTACAAAATGAAGCTACTTAAAATATAAGAGAAAAAGATGCGAAATAAAATACTCTAATCAAATTAAAACCATAAGATATTTCTTAAAACTAAATCACCTAAATATTAAATCTAACAAACTAAGATGAAATAAAAGATTAGCCAACCAAAAATAGTAAAAATGTTTATAAATAAACTCAAACTAAATTTCTGAAAATAACAAAGAACTAAGTAAGGGTTAATTGTATTTTGGGTTTTTTTTTTAAGGTTTTTCATATTTTTTTGGAATTTTGAATATGATCTTTTTTCGAACTTTTTTATAAGCTATGAATACTAGATAGAAAATAGCATAAAAAGTATGATACTAAAATTCTTTTTGCATTTAGGAGTTTTCTAATTTTTTTGAATTTTTACTTTTCTAATTTTTTTTGTGATTTTAAAATTTTAAAGGGCTAAAAAAAAGAAAATAAAAACAAATTTTTAAAATTTTAAATTTGGCAAAATAGCTAAATTAGTCCCCAACGTTTAGGGTAGAATTGAAATTGGTCCTTAAAGTTTCGATTGTTTGAAATAGGTCTCTAACGTTTCCAACTTTTTTGAAATTGGTCTCATTTAACTTTCCATCCTCATATTTAACGGAATCTGAAAATTTAGTGTTGATTGGGATGCTGAGAAGGATAATGACTATATATGCAAATATTTTATTCAAATATTATATTAAACCTGTAATCTATATTCAAATATTTTTGAAATTGCTATTCTAATCTCTCCCTCCCGTGAGAAGCAACTAGCCGCAAACCTGAAGGAATTAGAGAAAGAGAATTTTCTCTTTAGAAGAATAACTTCTCTAAAAATGACCTTGTCTCCGATGTCCGTTTCCAGCGATTCTTGGTTATATCTTGTAGCCATCGTCGAGAGTTGCGCTGCTGTATAGCCGGTTTCTCGTGGTGGTACTCGGTGGAGGTTGTAGAAGGAGTTGAAAGTTTTGCTGAACATTTATTAATTCATTTTTATAACCCAAATTGTTTTTCATTTTATCAATTTATCCCAACAGCGAAGGTCTGACTTAAGTTGTATTGTTGTTTTGTTTCAATTTGTTCCGATATAAGCTTCTTCTCCCAGTCTTTCTCAATTTGTCCCGATAGGAGAGGACCCGTTTTAATTTAGGGTTTAGTTTTAGTCGTGTTAATTGGCCTCACATGTTTAGTAAAATTAATAAAACTTGTCACCCACTATAATTTTTTATTTTATTTTATTTTGCAATTGCAGTTAAATCCACATAGGCGTCATGTTGGCGCTTCGTCATCTCCACCAAGCTGATTCCGTTAAAGATGAGAATGGAAAGTTAAATGGGACCAATTTCAAAAAAGTTAGAAACTTCAGGGACCTATTTCAAACAATCGAAACTGTATGGATCAATTTCAATTCTTTCGTAAACATTGGGGACTGATTTAGCTATTTTGCCTTTAAATTTTATATATATTTTTTGTTATTTTATACTTTTATAAATTTTTTGGAATTTTTGGAATATTTAAAAATAAAGGGAAAACACTCCCCTCATACTTAAAATTCAACATTGTCCCCAATATTGAAAACTAAGTATGAAGAAATAAATAAAAAGAAAGAGAACATGTGCGTAAAGGAAAAAAAATGAACGAGAAAGAGGGAAAAGAACACGTCCCTGATTTGGAGACAGAGAGGCCGCACGAACATCTGCAAAACAAGTTAGAATAAGCCAAAAAAACAAAACAAAATATAAAGAAAATATTTTTGTCATTTTTTTTAATATGTTTTATAATTTTTTGGGGGGATTTTAAATGTTTTTTTAATGTAAGAACAAAAAGAAAGATAAAAGAGATTTTTTTATGTTTCAATTAGTCTTAGACTTCCCAAGGTCTACACGGTGAAGGGCTCGCAAGGTACTAGGAGATGCGATGGGATGAAAGCCTAAATCTCCCTTTCCAAGATTTTAATTACAACATAATTTTTTTAGATTTAAGGAGAAAAGAAAAAAGCAAATAAGAAGATAAAAGTAATAGCGTCTTCTCTTTTCAAAATATCGACAAAAAAGTCCCCGGCAACGGCACCAAAAACTTGATAGAGAAAAATCGTGTTCTCCAATCTATAATCGACTAAGGCAAGTATACCTATCGAAATATAACATAGGATATAAAGAATATCAAGGTCGTATTAAATCGGGTATGTCGAGTACTGCTACTTCGAGAAAACAACTATTAATTTATCCGACGAGAATTTTTGTAAGAAATTACAAGGTGGACTAAAATACGAAAATAGAAAAAACTAACTTGATTAGAACAACCCTTGAAATGAAATAAAACATAATAATTTATAATCATTTAATCTGATCCTTGACCGTGGAGATTCCTGAAATATGAACACACCTCTCTCGAGGAATACACCCACCTGAGATTAGGTTGATCGACCGAACTCTCGTTCTACAATCGAAACCCTTAAAACTTGCCTTACCGAAGTGAATCCCGTTATAGGATTTGACTCCTATCCAGAAGATTTTCATCATCCTCTCTTGAGGGTTGCGATCAACTCTTTTTATTCGTGAGCGATCAATTCGTACGCATGAGCCTCTCGGCTAACTAGAATATGAAATCAGATACGAAAGTTCACACATCGACATATGAACCCGATATAAATCACGAATAAATCAAAGGTTAAAAAAATGATCATAAAGAGAAATATAATTTCATTCCAACGCTTGTAATATTCAAGTACTAAATTACCATCTACTTGACATAAAATAAAAAGTACATAAAAGGAAAGAACAAAAAGACAATGCAAATGTGGCGGGAAGACTTTGCTTGCATGGTTTGACATGAGAAGTTGGGGTTGGTGAAGATGGCGCGGCGAAGCGGATGTTGCGGTGACATGAAATTATGTGGACGAGTGCGGCTCGAACGGGAGTGACCAACATGGCAACTAAAGCAAATACATCATTCTCCAATTAGGAGCACGACCGCAACATTATTCCTATAAAATAGAATTAAAAGATAAATTAGTGGACAAAATTTAAAATAAAGGATTTATAATGAAAAATACATAATTAAATATTAATTTATATTAAATATTAAACTAAATTATATACTAAAAATTGGCATAATTTCTACTCATCAAGAGCCTGGTCAGCGGTTCTGCTCGGGGCTAACCTTTGAACTTTTGGAACCTGCCACCGAGTGAGCCTTCGGCCATGTCAGCTAGGTGATAACCTGGTCAGCGGGTCTGCTCGGGGCAACCTTCGAACCTTCGGAACCTGCCACCGAGTGAGCCTTCGGCCCTACCAGCTAGGTGAGAGCCTAGTCAGCGGGTCTGCTCGAGGCCAACCTTTGAACCTTTGGAACCTGCCACCGAGTGAGCCTTCGGCCCTGCCAGCTAAGTGAGAGTCTGGTCAGCGGGTCTGCTCGGGCCAATCCTCGAACCTTTGGGACCTGCCATCGAGTGAGCCTTCGGCCCTGCCAGCTAGGTGAGAGCCTGGTCAGCGGGTCTGCTCGGGGCCAACCTTCGAACCCTTGGAACCTGCCACCGAGTGAGCCTTCGGCCCTGCCAGCTAGGTGAGAGCCTGGTCAGCAGGTCTGCTCGGGGCCAACCTTTGAACCTTTGGGACCTGCCACCGAGTGAGCCTTCGGCCCTGCCAGCTAGGTGAGGGCCTGGTCAGCGGGTCTGCTCGGGGCCAACCTTCAAACCTTTGGGACCTGCCACCGAGTGAGCCTTCAGCCCTGCCAGCTAGGTGAGAGCCTGGTCAGCGGGTCTGCTTGGGGCCAACCTTCGAACCTTTGGGATCTGCCACCGAGTGAGCCTTCGGCCCTGCCAGCTAGGTGAGAGCCTGGTCAGCGGGTCTGCTCGGGGCCAACCTTCGAACCTTTGGGACCTGCCACCGTGTGAGCTTTCGGCCCTGTCAGCTAGGTGAGAGCCTAGTCAGCGGGTCTGCTCGGGGCCAACCTTCAAACCTTTGGGACCTGCCACCGAGTGAGCCTTCGGTCCTGCCAGCTAGGTGAGAGCCTAGTCAGCGGGTCTGCTCGGGGCCAACCTTTAAACCCTTGGGACCTGCCACCGAGTGAGCCTTCGACCCTGCCAGCTAGGTGAGAGCCTAGTCAGCGGGTCTGCTCGGGGCCAACCTTTAAACCCTTGGGACCTGCCACCGAGTGAGCCTTCGGCCCTGCCAGCTAGGTGAGAGCCTGGTCAGGGGGTCTGCTCGGGGCCAAACATCAAACCTTTATCATCATCACGCAAGCCATCATACCGCACACTTATATAAAAAATCAAGTTGTAAAGCAAAATATTCTTGTTACATGGACTTAGGGATAGAAACGCTTGAAGTCATCACCACTCCACGTGTGATTGAGGGACCCGCCTTCCACATTTTGGAGGCGGTACCCCCCTGACTTAAATTCTTCTTCTACGATATAGGGGCTCTCCCAATTGGGATTGAGCTTTCCTACCATGGCTGACCTTCTGGCTGCGTCGACCTTTTTCAACACGAGGTCCCCCTACTCGAATTGTTTGATCCTGACATGCTTGTCGAAGTATTTGGCCATCCGCCGCTTGACTTCTTCTTGGTGAATGGCGGCGAGATCTCAAACTTCCTCGATCAGATCCAAGGAGAGTCGCAGCTCCTCCTTGTTTCCCGTTGTCCATTCTTCTTCCCCACCTGAGACTGCCCTTACCCGTGGCGTCTTGACTTCAAATTCTACGGGAATGACGGCCTCGCAACCATGAGACAGCTTGAAGGGGGTCTCGCCGGTGGCGGTGTTATGGGTAGTTCTTAGATCCCATAGGACCGAGGGGAGTTGCTCCACCCAGTTCCCCTTCAAGTTCTCCACTTTTTTCTTGAGCAGATTCACTATGACCTTGTTTGCCGCCTCCACCTGCCCGTTGCTCCTGGGGTGATGGATGGATGCAAACCTAAGGTCTATCCCCAGCTGGCTGCAGAAGCTAATGAACTCCTCACTGGTAAACTGCGGATCGTTATCTGTGACTATGGCTTGAGGGAGCCCATGTCGACAGATAATCTCTCCCCAAACGAAGTTGCGGACCACCTGGGAGGTGACCTTTGCTAGAGCCTTGACCTCCAACCACTTCGAAAAGTAGTCGATCATAACCAAGAGAAATCTTCTCTGTCCACTGGCCTGAGGGAAAGGTCCTACAAGATCCATCCCCCATATGGCGAAGGGCCAGAGCGCCGTGATGCTTCTTAGCCTCTGAGTCGGCAAAAGGGTAAGTGGGGCGAACAACTGGCACTTTCGACATTGTTTGGCGGATGTCGCCGCATCCCTGCTCAGGGTCGGCCAGAAGTATCCCTGCCTCACTATCCTTGCTTCCAACGTCCTGCTCCCCGAGTGACTGCCACATTCGCCGGAATGAACCTCCTCCAGGACCCTCGAGGCTTCTTCCTCCGAGACGCATCACGCCAAAAGTCCGGAGAGGGTCTTCTGATATAAGTCCCCTTCATGAAGCACGTAGTAGGCGGACTTATATCGAAAGCGTCTTTGATCTGGGACCTCTTTCGAAAACTTGCCCGTTTCCAGAAAGGTCATGAAAGGGTCCTTCCACGAGCGGCGATGTTCTATGTCCATGAGCTCCCCTTCCTCAATCGAAGGGTGAAACATATCTGTCAAGGTTCCTCCAACCCAAGGGCCATACTTGGCCAGCCGATCTGCCTGGACACTTTCCTCCCTTGGTATGTGTCTGATGGAGAAGGTCTTGAATGCACCGATGAGACCCCTTACTTTGGCCAAATATCTCATGAGTGTGTGCTCCCTTGCCTCGAACTCACCCTTGATTTGCGAGGCTATCACCATCGAGTCCATGAGAACTTCCACATCGTGAACCCCCAACTCCTGAGCCAGACGTAAGCCAGCGATCACTGCCTCGTACTCTGCCTGGTTGTTGGTGATGAGAAAATGTATTACTAGTGTTTGTTCGATTTTCACTCCATGAGGGCTCTCCAACACCACCCCCCCCCCCCCTAAGGAATTCCTGCCTGATGCCCCATCGACCAACAACTTCCAAGGGATGTGGTGGAGAGCTTGGCCTTCCTCCATTTCGATTACGTAGTCTGCCATGAAATCCGCAACCGCTTGATCCTTCATCGACAATCGAGGGACAAAAGAGATGTCAAACTCACTCAACTCCACCGACCATTTCGCGAGCCTCCCCGAGTGCTATACCCTCTCAAAGATTTTGCGAAGGGGATGGTCAGTCACTACCCGGATTGAGTGGTGATAAGTTGTTTTTAGTTATATTATTTTATGTTATTTTAAGCATTATCTTTTTAATCTTTAATAAAACTTTGATGATTTTATTATCATTTTGCTTAACTTTATATTTTTGTTCAAACTAATGTGGTTTTATGTTTTGTTTTGTAGGTGGAGTTCACCTTGGTGAGCTCATGCTCACCTTGATCAAACTCAAGTTTTGTACACTTCAATTCATGTAGCAGCCCGGCTACATTTGCGGCCAAGACGAAGCCAATTTCAGCACTAATGCAGTCCAAAACTAGCCCTCCAAATGCTGCCCCAAAACCAGTCTAAGTGCAGTCCAAATGCAGCCTTATTCCAGCTCAAAACAAGCCCAAATTCAGCCTCATGTTGCTGTCCAATTCCATCCATGTTGCTGAATTCCTGCAGCCCACATTGGTGCAACGTGAGCTATGCACAGCAGCCCATTGATGCAAACCGGGCCCATGCCATCCACACCAAGCAATGCAGCCCACTTACTTCTTTAATGCAGCCCACTTCACTCTCCACTCCCATAACCGAGCAGCTCTTCCTCTACCAGCCCGCCACCTTGACATTTCTCCCCATGCATGCATTTCCAATGCATTGACCGGCTGCTCTCTCTCTCTCCTTTCCTCTTTACTTCACATTCACCCCCTTCTTCCTCTCTCTCCTCTTTCAACACTCATCCATCCCCCCTCTTTTATTTTAATTCTCTATTTTATTTTTTAAATATCATTCATGCATGAGACCCCCTCTCTCTCATCTCCTCTCTCTCCTTTTTTTTTATTTCTTCTCTCCTCTTTATTTCTTATTCATCTCCCCTCCTTCTATTTTCTATTTTCTATTTTATTTTATTTCCTTCTTAAATAGAACACAATGCATTTGGCCACCTCTCTCCTCCTCATTTAAACCCATGCATGCATCCTTCCATTCATGCATTTCCCTTCTCTCTCCCTCATAAATCTCATCTAGAACCTTCCACCTCTTCTATATAAGGAACCCATGCTTCATGCTTTGGGAGGTTGGATTTTGGAGAGAGCTTTGGAGAGAGCTTTGGAGAGTGCTAAGTTTAAGAGTGCTTTTTACTTTATTGTTGTAATTTTTCCTTCTTGTAATCCCTTTTCATTTCAATAGTATAGTATTGCTCTTTAAATATTTTGTACTCCTTTATTTGTTTTCAACTAATGAAAATGCAAGCTTTCTTTTCTATCTCCTTCTCAATTTCCATTATGCGTAGCTAAATTTCCGTTAGCTTTTGATCATGAGGATCCATGAAATGAGATGAGATTTCTCTTTATTTCTTAGCTTTATTTTTTGTTAAATCTTCACTCGATCCTTCTTTGGTACTTCTTTTTGTCGACTCCGTATTTCCGGTATACGGTAGTAGGCTTTTTGATCTCATTTCATAGAAGTCGAGAGACTCGTTGATTTGAAAGATCGCTCAAAGAAGGAAGGAGTTGCACGCACCCCTAGAGATAGGATGACGTAAATCCTCCGGATTGGAGTCAAATCCAATAGTGCGGTTCACTTCGATAATGCGACTTTAGACCTGTTTGATCTACGAAGAGATTCCGATTAAACCGTCTTTAAGTTAGGAGATTTAGTGCTCTAGCGAGACTATCTCTCATTTTCGGAACTGTCACGGTCGGGTTTGATTTGCAATTATAAAGCTATATTTTTATCCCTATCATCTCTTTTCATGGTGAATCTTTGATCAAACGCTATTTTCTTAATCTGATTTTATCATTTTAATATCGTCTTTAATATTGTCTTAAAAATTCTCAAAATCACCCAACACTTGTACGGTAGGATAATAGTTGAAAGCGTGAGTAGTAATACTTGACAGCCCCGTGTTTGAATACGACCTTGGTACTACAATTTGATAGGTACACTTGCCTCATCGGGTTGATAGTAAATTAATCACCAAGTTTTTGGCGCCGTTGCCGGGGAACCTTGTCAATATTAAGAAAACGCCGTCGCTATTACTTCTACAAAAAAAAAAAAAAAAATTATTATTATTATTATATATTATAATCAATCCATATCACCGTTTTTCTATTCCATCTAAAATCCTGGAAAGGACGCCTTGGGCTTGAATTCCCATCTTAGCCTCTAGTACCGTTGCAAACCCCTCACAGGGCAGATCTCGGGAAGTCCAGGACTAATATAATCCGCTAAAAAAAAAGAGAAAAAAATCATTATCATTTTTTACCTTGTTTTTTTTCCTCACTTTCGTTTATTTTCCCCTCTTCCCCTTTTCTTTCTGCTAGTGCATGACCCGCACGAATTCGTCGTTACTTGTTGATTTGGACCCGGAAATCGAACGCTCCTTTCGGAGAAATTTACGATTCGGTGGTTCCACTTCTCAGGAGACGGTTGAGGATTCTAACGGTGATTGTGATTTCAATTCTGAAATTATGGGTGATCCCAATCCAGAAGTTGACCAGCAACGGACCATGTCCTATTATGCTCGGCCTAACTTGGAGGGTACAGAATCCAGTATTGTTCGACCTGCAATAGCGAACAATAATTTTGAGCTTAAGCCCGGCACTATACAAATGGTGCAGCAATATGCGCAGTTCGATGGATTACCAGATGAAGATCCGAACTTACATATTGCTAGTTTCCTTGAAATCTGTGATACCTTCAAAATCAATGGTGTCTCAGACGATGCAATCAGGCTAAGACTCTTCCCCTTCTCCTTAAGAACAAAAGCCAAACAGTGGTTGAGTTCTCTCCCAAGAGGATCAATCACTACTTGGGATACTTTAACTGAAAAATTCCTTGCTAGGTATTTTCCCCCTGCTAAAACTGCTAAACTTCGAACTAATATCTGTACTTTTAGTCAAATTGATTCTGAGACCCTCTATGACACTTGCGAGAGGTACAAGGAACTTTTGAGACGCTGCCCTCATCATGCTCTGCCTGTATGGATACAGGTCCAGACATTTTATAATGGGCTAAATCAAGCAACCAAGCAAATGATAGACGCCGCATCTGGTGGTTCTTTGAACCGAAAAACTCCGGAGGGCGCTCTTGAGCTTATCGAGGATATGGCGATGAACACCTATCAGTGGAATACGCCTAGGTCTCTCCCAAATAAACCTGCAGGTATGTACGAAGTGGACTCTGTATCCCAACTGGCGCTTCAAGTAGAGATGCTGAACAAGAAAGTAACGGAGATGACTGCTGCCTCCGCCATTCAGGTACATGAACATGCAAATGCTGCTGCTGCCGAGCAGGTGGATTATCTGGGGAACGTACCCAGGCCTGCTCAAAACAATTTTAATAATTTTTCTGCTTTTTCTGCTCCTCCTGGTTTTAATGTTGCGTCTAATTCGTATCACCCCGGATGGCGTAACCATCCTAATTTTTCGTGGAGTAATCCCGCAAATGTCGCACGTCCACCACATGATTTCACTCCCCCACCACCACAAAATCAAAATCAAAATTTTCCAAAACCTCCATCTTTGGAGGAAATGCTTTCGAAATATATACATTCGAACGAGACGACCATTAGGAATTTAACAGGATCAATGAAAAATCTTGAAACAACAGTCGGCCAACTAGCTAAGGCTTTCTACGAGAGACCACCTGGGACTCTTCCCTCAAATACTGAACCAAACCCAAGGGAACACGCAAAGGCGATCACCCTTCGGAGCGGCAAAGTAGTCCACGAGCCCACCACCAGGGAAGAGCCAGAGGTTATTGCCTCTCATGCTGATAAGGAACAAGTAATCATTAAGGAAACCGATTTAGGAAGCGAAAAAGAAAAAAATATGTTTGAAAAAGAAAAAGAAAATCTTCAAGGTAGTGAGGTTTTAAAAGAATTTCCTCCGCCACCCTACCCCGCTAAGCTTAGGCAAGATAAGTTAGACGATCAGTATCATCGCTTTCTTGAAATGTTTAAACAAATCCATATAAATTTACCATTTCATGAAGCGATTAGTCAAATGCCTAAGTACGCCAAATATTTGAAAGATTTGCTAACAAACAAAAAGAAGCTGGAAAATCTATCTCATGTAACGCTAAATGAAGAGTGCTCGGCGGTTATAAAAAACACTAATCTCCCTAAAAAGATAAAAGATCCGGGTAGCTTTTCTATTCCATGTGTTTTTGGTAATCTTTTCATGAAAAACGCGTTAGCAGATTTGGGTGCGAGCATCAATTTGATGCCTTTTTCTTTGTTTAAGAAGTTAGGATTGGGCACTCTAAGCCCTACACGTATGAGTATCCAATTAGCTGATCGGTCGATCAAGTACCCATTAGGTATCGTTGAGGACGTGTTAGTAAAGGTCGACAAATTCATCTTCCCGGTGGATTTTGTCATTCTTGATATTGAGGAAGACGTCGAAGTCCCTCTTATCCTTGGTCGTCCCTTCTTAGCTACTTCTCGAGCGGTCATCGATGTAAGTAACGGGAAACTTCTTCTTCGGGTAGGAGATGATGAGGTCGCGTTTTCTATTAACGAATCCATGAAAAACTCTTTAAAAAATGACGACTCATGTTTTTTCGTAGATGAGATAATTGACGATTCTCCTTTTCTTCTTTCAAATATTTCTGCAAATGAATTTTCGGCGTCCTTTTCTGATAATTCTCCAACTGATTTTGAAGACACGGTCATGTCCGTGCAAACAAATTTTGAAAATCCACCAATTTTCCGACAAATTTTTTTTGAAAATCTCGTTTTTGAAAAAGAAAAAGTTTTAAAAAATTCTTATGACGAACCACCCACTCTCGAACTCAAACCACTCCCCGAACATCTTAAGTACGCCTTTTTGGAGAACAATTCTAAGTTGCCCGTTATAATCTCGGCGTTTCTTTCTCAATCCGAGAACGATCAACTGATCGAAGTGCTACGAAAGCATCGCCGAGCTATAGCGTGGCAAATATCAGATATTTCTGGCATAAGCCCTTCTTTTTGCACCCACAAAATTTTCGTTGAAAATAATTCTAAAACTGTGATCCAACCTCAACGTCGTCTTAATCCGAATATGAAAGAGGTCGTGAAAGGAGAGGTTCTCAAGTTGTTGGATGCGGGGATAATTTATCCAATTTCTGATAGTAAGTGGGTTAGTCCAGTGCAGGTTGTACCTAAGAAGGGTGGGATCACGGTAGTAGCGAACGAGAATAACGAGTTAATCCCGACTAGGACGGTAACGGGATGGAGAATGTGTATCGATTATCGTAAGCTTAATGACGCCACTCATAAGGATCACTTTCCCCTCCCTTTTATCGACCAAATTTTAGAACGATTATCTGGGCATAGTTTTTATTGCTTTCTCGACGGTCTCTCGGGGTATTTCCAAATCCCTATCGCACCCGAGGACCAAGAGAAAACAACATTCACTTGCCCCTTCGGAACTTTCGCCTACCGTAGGATGCCTTTCGGTTTATGCAACGCACCAGCTACCTTTCAGCGGTGCATGCTCGCTATTTTCGATAAATATGTAGAAAATATTATGGAAGTATTTATGGACGACTTCTCAGTTTTTGGCGACTCTTTTGCTTTATGCTTAGAAAATCTAGGAAAAGTTTTACAACGCTGCGAAGAAACAAACTTAGTTTTAAACTGGGAGAAGTGCCATTTTATGGTGCGAGAAGGTCTAGTCCTAGGTCACAAAATTTCTGCTAAGGGAATCGAGGTCGATCAAGCTAAGATCGAGGTGATCGAGAAACTGCCGCCGCCTACGAACGTTAAAGCGATTAGAAGTTTTCTAGGCCACGCAGGTTTTTATCGACGCTTTATTAAGGATTTTTCAAAAATCACCAAGCCTCTAACCCAACTTCTAGAAAAAGATATTCCTTTTAACTTTAACGAATCATGCTTAGATGCATTCGAATTAATAAAATCCAAATTAATTAATGCTCCGATTATGATTGCTCCGGTCTGGGAATTGCCGTTCGAAATTATGTGCGATGCTAGTAGCTTTGCGGTAGGTGCGGTGTTAGGACAACGAATAGCTAAAAATTTCCACCCCATCTACTACGCTAGCAAAACACTCAATTCGGCACAAGAGAACTACACAACAACTGAAAAAGAGCTCCTCGCTATTATTTTCGCTTTTGATAAATTCCGGCCTTATATTACGCTCTCTAAGGTTATCGTTTTTACGGATCATTCCGCTTTGAAGTACCTCCTTTCTAAACCGGACGCCAAGCCGCGTCTCATTCGCTGGATCCTCTTACTTCAGGAATTCGACTTGGAGATCCGGGATAAGAAAGGAGCGGAAAACCTAGCGGCTGATCATCTTTCTCGTCTAGAAAATCCAGAAATAGGTATTTTAAATGAAAATTTTCTTAGTGACTCCTTCCCGGATGAACAACTTTTAAATATTTCTTCTTCTACTCCCTGGTTTGCCGACTTGGCCAATTATCTAGTGGCCCGCGTCCTCCCAAAAGAATACTCCTCTCAGCAAAAGAAGAAATTTTTTTCGGAGTTGAAGTATTATTTTTGGGAGGACCCATTTCTATTCCGCATTTGTGCAGACCAGGTGGTGAGAAGATGTGTATCCCGGGAAGAAGGTCACCAAATTTTAAAGCATGTTCATGAAGGTCCGACTGGCGGGCACTTTCAAGCAAACCGCACCGCACACAAAGTGCTTAGTGCTGGCTTTTATTGGCCAAGCATATTTAAAGATGCACAAATCTTTGTGGGCGGATGTGATCGGTGCCAGCGGACCGGAAACATCTCAAATAAAAATGAAATGGAACAAAATTACTTTCTCGAATGCGAAGTTTTTGATTTATGGGGCATAGACTTTGTAGGCCCATTTCCCTCTAGTTTAGGAAATAAATATATTTTAGTTGCCGTCGATTATGTCTCTAGATGGGCGGAGGCCCAGGCTCTTCCAAGTAATAATGCCCGCGTTGTGATTTCATTTCTTAAAAAATTGTTTTCTCGTTTTGGTTTTCCTCGAGCGATCGTTAGTGATAGGGGAAGTCATTTTTGCAACGCCCAACTCACCAAAGTTCTAACTAAATATGGCGTTACGCATAAACTTTCCACCGCTTATCACCCCCAAACTAACGGTCAGGTCGAGGTAGTCAATCGGGAACTCAAAAGAATTCTAGAAAAAACCGTTTCTATATCTCGCAAAGATTGGTCGTTAAAGTTAGACGATGCTCTTTGGGCATATCGGACAGCGTATAAAACCGCTATCGGTTGTACTCCATTCCGATTGGTCTATGGAAAATCGTGTCATCTTCCGGTAGAAGTAGAACATCGTGCGTACTGGGCGTTAAAATTTTTTAATTTCGATCCGCACTCGGTCGGTGAGCATAGGAAAAATCAGTTAAATGAACTCGACGAGTGGCGAGCGCACGCGTATGAAAACAATAAAATTTATAAAGAACGCACAAAATATTATCACGATAAGAACCTTCGCCACCCTAAAACTTTTAAACCAGGCGATCAGGTTCTGCTTTTTAATTCACGTTTACGTCTGTTTCCGGGAAAGCTCAAATCTCGATGGTCTGGACCGTTTTTTGTCAAGCAGGTTTTTCCATACGGCACTGTGTTAATCTCGCACCCGGATAAGGGTGATTTTAAAGTGAATGGACATCGTTTAAAGCTTTATTTTTCTAATGATGTGATATCTCCTGAAAAGGAGCAACTGTTATTTATTTCATGATTGTTTGGAACTATATTTTTATTTTTTTTCCGGAACTTTTTATTATGGACACTATTATCTTTAAACTTTTATTATTATTATTCGAACACTATGTTATGTAACATTTTCAACAATCTTGGGATCTTCCCCCAAGTTCCTTTTCTGCATTTATTTTTGTATTGTGTTCTTCTTCCCGGTGGCCCAATTGCTTCAAAGTTCGTGATTGCCGCTCCAACATTGTTGATATCAAGGTAGATCAAGTCAAGCCTGCTGATGATAAAGTAAATTAAAGCGCAAGCATGGGGGAGCGACATCCGCATTTCAGCCTCAATAACCCGGGGAAGTCCTGTTCTTTTTTATTTTTAATTTACTGCATTCTCGTCTTCTTCCTCCTCTTCTCCTTCTCTTTCTCGTTTTTTTTTTTCATTGAGGGCAATGAAAGATCTAAGCATGGGGGAGGGTTGAGTCCTTTCTTTTTCTTTTCTTTCAAAAAAAACAAAAAAAATTAGTGTAGTTATAAAGTCTCTTAATAGTACTATAAAATCCAAAAAAAAAAACTAGAAAACTAAAAAACCAAAAAAATCCAAAAAAAAATTCAAAATCCAAAAATATTTAGTATCTATTTGAAAATCACCATCAAAAATTATTTTCTATCATTTCTTTAGTATGTTTCTTTGAGTGTTGTGTAGGCTCATGTAGTATTTTTAATCTTTGGTAGTATGTTAGGATAGAGTTTAGTTTAACTATATTACTTTTGCATACGTTAGTTTTGCATTTTCTCTATCATAACTTTTGGCATCATAATTCCATTCTATCATCATAATGATGTTGTAGTTTTTCTTCTAATCTAAGTGTAGTAGCGTGCATATGTTTGTTAGATGATATTATTAGACACTCACTCACATTGTAGTCTTTCTTGGTGGCTAGAACTTGCCTCTAGCGATCCTCGAAGCATTTGCATAAGTTTGTCATGGTTTTTAGAAATGATTTAGGCCATCCTTTTGGATAGTTTGTGTTTCTTTTGCCCACCTAAAACATTCACTTTGCAAAACAATTTTGGGCCTTCTTCTTATTTTCTTTGTTAGCTCCACCTCTCATTTTCACCAAAGCCAAATGCCCTTCCTATTATCACACTAAACTACTATTGAGTTTTATTTGAATATCATTTTGTGTTGGGTTGTTATATTGGAAAACGAGGAGGAATTTATTTCAAGCTTATTTTGGAGCTCTTATGAGCAATGAAAAAAAAAAGAATGAAAAAAAAATCATTATTATCCAAAAAGATCATTTGAAAAGTTATTGTTGGCCAAGTATGAAAAAGAAAAAAAATAGCCATGGCCTTATGTTCTTAAATTTTGAGAAATTTGACGTACATCTCTTGTCATTTCTCATTCTCGTGTACTTTGTTTTGAAAATTATTTAAAACTCTCCACTTGGTTTAGTGTGATATTTAGCCACATGTTTATCTTTGAATCCCAAATCCTTATCATTTACCTAAGCCGAGTCTTTATGCCTAATGAAAGTCCTATTAATCTTTAAGCCATGACAATGTACTTGTGTAGTGGAGAGGGTGTGACCGGGCGAGCCTATGGACACCATCATTGATGGATTTCTTTGGAGGTTACCTTGGAGTGTTTGTAGAATAATCGTAGTCTCAGCAACTTGTTGCTTGTTCAATGCACTTATTTCGGTTGAATTGCTATTCATGTTATGTCTGTTAGCTTAAACCTTTTGATGCCTTTTTGTTATTTTAGTAGGAAATTTGCAATCTAGTCCTATGCCTAAGTAATGTTTTTAAACTCTTCTCTATTCTCCTCTACATCGATTTCTCGCCGCACTCATTGGGAGCATATTAGTTTTGATAGCTTAATTTTTGTTTGGGCTTCGCAATTAAAAAAATCTGGGTAGTATAGCTCTCATATATTTTAATTTCTATTTTGCTTGAGGGCAAGCAAACTCTTAAGCATGGGGGAATTTGATAAGTTGTTTTTAGTTATATTATTTTATGTTATTTTAAGCATTATCTTTTTAATCTTTAATAAAACTTTGATGATTTTATTATCATTTTGCTTAACTTTATATTTTTGTTCAAACTAATGTGGTTTTATGTTTTGTTTTGTAGGTGGAGTTCACCTTGGTGAGCTCATGCTCACCTTGATCAAACTCAAGTTTTGTACACTTCAATTCATGTAGCAGCCCGGCTACATTTGCGGCCAAGACGAAGCCAATTTCAGCACTAATGCAGTCCAAAACTAGCCCTCCAAATGCTGCCCCAAAACCAGTCTAAGTGCAGTCCAAATGCAGCCTTATTCCAGCTCAAAACAAGCCCAAATTCAGCCTCATGTTGCTGTCCAATTCCATCCATGTTGCTGAATTCCTGCAGCCCACATTGGTGCAACGTGAGCTATGCACAGCAGCCCATTGATGCAAACCGGGCCCATGCCATCCACACCAAGCAATGCAGCCCACTTACTTCTTTAATGCAGCCCACTTCACTCTCCACTCCCATAACCGAGCAGCTCTTCCTCTACCAGCCCGCCACCTTGACATTTCTCCCCATGCATGCATTTCCAATGCATTGACCGGCTGCTCTCTCTCTCTCCTTTCCTCTTTACTTCACATTCACCCCCTTCTTCCTCTCTCTCCTCTTTCAACACTCATCCATCCCCCCTCTTTTATTTTAATTCTCTATTTTATTTTTTAAATATCATTCATGCATGAGACCCCCTCTCTCTCATCTCCTCTCTCTCCTTTTTTTTTATTTCTTCTCTCCTCTTTATTTCTTATTCATCTCCCCTCCTTCTATTTTCTATTTTCTATTTTATTTTATTTCCTTCTTAAATAGAACACAATGCATTTGGCCACCTCTCTCCTCCTCATTTAAACCCATGCATGCATCCTTCCATTCATGCATTTCCCTTCTCTCTCCCTCATAAATCTCATCTAGAACCTTCCACCTCTTCTATATAAGGAACCCATGCTTCATGCTTTGGGAGGTTGGATTTTGGAGAGAGCTTTGGAGAGAGCTTTGGAGAGTGCTAAGTTTAAGAGTGCTTTTTACTTTATTGTTGTAATTTTTCCTTCTTGTAATCCCTTTTCATTTCAATAGTATAGTATTGCTCTTTAAATATTTTGTACTCCTTTATTTGTTTTCAACTAATGAAAATGCAAGCTTTCTTTTCTATCTCCTTCTCAATTTCCATTATGCGTAGCTAAATTTCCGTTAGCTTTTGATCATGAGGATCCATGAAATGAGATGAGATTTCTCTTTATTTCTTAGCTTTATTTTTTGTTAAATCTTCACTCGATCCTTCTTTGGTACTTCTTTTTGTCGACTCCGTATTTCCGGTATACGGTAGTAGGCTTTTTGATCTCATTTCATAGAAGTCGAGAGACTCGTTGATTTGAAAGATCGCTCAAAGAAGGAAGGAGTTGCACGCACCCCTAGAGATAGGATGACGTAAATCCTCCGGATTGGAGTCAAATCCAATAGTGCGGTTCACTTCGATAATGCGACTTTAGACCTGTTTGATCTACGAAGAGATTCCGATTAAACCGTCTTTAAGTTAGGAGATTTAGTGCTCTAGCGAGACTATCTCTCATTTTCGGAACTGTCACGGTCGGGTTTGATTTGCAATTATAAAGCTATATTTTTATCCCTATCATCTCTTTTCATGGTGAATCTTTGATCAAACGCTATTTTCTTAATCTGATTTTATCATTTTAATATCGTCTTTAATATTGTCTTAAAAATTCTCAAAATCACCCAACACTTGTACGGTAGGATAATAGTTGAAAGCGTGAGTAGTAATACTTGACAGCCCCGTGTTTGAATACGACCTTGGTACTACAATTTGATAGGTACACTTGCCTCATCGGGTTGATAGTAAATTAATCACCAAGTGGGCCTAGAAATATGGCCTGAGCTTCCTGGCCGAGATGACCAGAGCGAAGGCCAGCTTCTCCAAAATCGGGTATCGAAGTTCTGCCTTCTTTAAGACCCTGCTTATGTAGTAAACTGGCAGATGATTTTTGCCCTCTTCCCAGACCAAGACAGAGATTACCACTTCAGCCCCGACTCTGAGATACAAGGATAGGTCCTCCCCCTCCTTTGGACCTTGGAGCAGCAGAGTCTTGGTGAGCTGACCCTTCAGGGCCTGGAAGGCCTTCTCGCATTCCTTCGTCCATTCGAACCTCTGATTACCCCGCAACACCTTGAAGAAGGGGGAGTATTTCTCTCCAGCCCGGGAGAGAAATCTACTCAACCCTGCGAGCTTCCCAGTTAGACGTTGAACTTCCTTAGCATTTTGCGGTGATCTCAACTCCATTATGGCTTTGACCTTGTCCGGGTTAGGCTCCACCCGCGCTGGGGTAAGGAGGTGACCTAGAAACTTCCCCTTGCTAGCTCCAAATACGCACTTCAGGGGGTTTAGTCGCATCTTGTACTTGCGCAGAGTGGTGAAGGTCTCCTCGAGGTCCCGGAGGTGAGAGCTCAAGCTCCTACTCTTCACCATGAGGTCATCTACGTAAACCTCCAAGTTTCTTCCTCTTTGCTCCCGGAAGACCCGGTCCATCATTCTTTGGTACGTCGCTCCTGCGTTCTTTAGTACGAATGGCATCATCTTATAGCTATAACACCCTTCCCTTGTGATGAAGGAGACGTCTTTGACGTCCGGGGGGTGCATCCTAATTTGGTGGTAACCTGAAAAAGCATCTAAGAAAGACATTACAGAAAAACCGATGGCTGAGTCAACCAGCGCGTCGATTCGAGGCAAAGGATAACAATCCTTAGGGCGGGCTTTGTTTAATAGAGAAAAATCAATACACATACGCCAGTGACCATCCCCTTTCTTTACCATAACGATATTGGAGACCCAGCCAGGATACTGGATCTCCAATACGAAACATGCCTTGAGGAGCTTCTCTACCTCCTCGTGGATCAGCTCCTCCAGCTTGTCAGCGATGGCCCTCCTCTTCTGCCTGATGGGGTGGGCTCCTGGCTCGAGGTTGAGTCAGTTGCCGACCACGTCTGCATCGATGCTTGGCATGTCTGCCACGCTCCATGCGAAGATGTCCACGCTCCTCTAGATGCACTCCAGCATCCTCTCCCTATCTTCCGGGCCAAGACCCCCGCTGATCTGCACCTTTTCCACTCTACATCCTTGGGTGGTGACCTCCATCTCGACCACTTCTTCAGCTGCCTCCGGATGGGCCGGCTCTTCCCATCTGCCCTTCTCCTCCCTTCTCTCGGGCAGGGTCTTTTCTTCCTCCGAAGCCTCCTCCTCCATTGGCTCGTCACGCTCCTCCGGAGCCACTACCTTCTCCTTTCCTAGGATGCTGCCCTCCCCCTCTTCTTCCTTCTTAGCTCCACCTGGCCCCTCCGGCCTCTTCATCTCCCTATCCACCTTTTCAGCCTCCGCTATCTAAGAGATAGTGTTGACGGCATAGCACTGCCTCGCCATCTTTGCATCCCCCCGGATCCAGACTTGAACTCCTCCGCTGCGGAACTTCAAGCATTGATGGAAGGATGAGGGAACGCACCGGAAGTTGCTGATGAGAGGGCGTCCAAATATGGCATTGTAGCTGCTCGGAGCATCAACAATGACTAACCGACAGTTCCTGGGGACCCCCCCTCCCAACGTCACCTGGAGGCCAACTCCTCCCTCGACCTCCTTCCTCTCCCCTAAGAACCCAAACAGTGGTCCATCTGAGGCATGTACCCTCTTCGTTTCTACCTCCAGCACGTCAAAGTCCTTCTTGAATATAACATTCACTGAACTTCCATTGTCGACCAAGATTCTGGAGACTGTGAAGTTTTCGATTGCCGCCTGGATCCCCAAGGCGTCACAAAATGGGTCTTCAAAGTCTGGCATGTCCTCTGCCGAGAAGGTGAGCTTCTCCGAGGGGGTGGGGTTTGGGAGGTCGACGCGACGCTTCTCCAAAACATCGCCGGGAAGCTTCTCTTGCGAGTCGCTTCTATTCCCACCCCACCATGGATCACCCCGACCCCTCCCCTGGATCCTACATCCGTCCTATCTTCGCATCTTTCCTCCTCATCTCCAGGTAGCACCTCCTCGATCCTCATAGGCCGCTACTGCTGCTGGCCTCTTCCCCTTACCTTCAGAAATTCTGGGCAGGTGGCTGTCGCGTGACCTTGTTCTTGATGAAAGTCACAATAGGGCAACGCCACCCTGACCCCTCTTCCGCCTCTTCCTCTTCCTCCTCTTCCTCGGCCTACCGACATGGCATGCTCTCGAGTGGGGTGAGGTGGTCTGGGGCCTTGCCTCCATCCCGGATGATTGACCCTTCCCTCCCCCCTTCGTTGGTGATATCTTTCCTGACCTCTCGTCGGTCCTTCCTGGGGACTCTAAGCCAGCCGGTTATTGGGCTCCTGATACCCCCAATCCTGTTGCTGCCCCCGGAACCCCTGGCCTCTGGGTTCATCTCTTCTTCTTCCCTCCTGTTTCCTCACCTCTGGCTCGCTCAGCCTTGCTAACCTCTTTGCAAACTCAGGGTTGGCGGCCTCTCCCTCGATCTCCTCCGCTGCCTGCTCCATCAGCTCCTCAAAGGATAGAGGGGCCTTTCTCTTTATGTCCATTTTGAAAAACCCCTCCCGCAGCCCCACTATAAAGGCTGGCTGGAGGGTGAATCCCGGCACCTCCTGGACTTGCAGGACCTCTTCTTGGAATCTATCCACGTAATGGGTCAACGACTCCCCCGACCCTTGCTTGATCTTAAAGAGCACCTTCGCATTCTTCTTCATCTTTTTTGACATTGAGAAGCGCAATCTGAAGCTCCGACGCAAGTCCTCGAAGGTGTAGATGGAACCCACGGGAAGCTAGTGGAACCAGTCCCTCGCCTTCTCCTTCAGAGTGGTGACAAAGAACCGACATTGGAAGGCATCTATAATTGGAAGGATCGAGACCATGTCCTCAAACCACTGCAGGTGCAGGATGGGGTCGTCTTTGCCGGTATAGTAAGACATCTCTGGCCCTCTGAACCCCTCTGTTACTGGAGCCGGGAGGAAGAACTCACAGAAGGGGATCCCTTCCCTTGGTCGGCGAGTGGTCCTCTTGTGCGGGGTCAGCTCACACACCTCCTCACTCACCGGGCAACTGAACAACTGCCGCCCGGGGAGATCTCGCGCACTAGCTTCCGCTGTGACCTCCTTCCCAAGCCGCTGGCTCAGAGCATTCTCGCCGATCTATTGGGGTGGAACCACCGGGACCACAGGCATCTCGCATTCGCTTCTTCCGGCGAGAGCTACCTGCATGGTCTGCATGACCTCTCGCTTGAACTTCTCGAACATCTCCAGCCACTTCATTGCGGTTGGTGGCTGCGAATGGCCTCGGTCGGAACCATTTCCTCCTTCTCCTGTCATCGAGCTCAACTTGAGATTTTCTTGCACTGGCTACGATCCACGCTCACCGCACCAAAAATGTTGAAACCGGCAACCGGTCTCTGAGTTCGGACCCACTGGGGGGTGTATCCCGCGCCTACTTCTCCCTCTCGGAACTCTCCTGACTTTGGATGAAAAATCTGGAACAGACTCGAGGCTGTAGCGAGGAGGTCCCGCCACACACCCGAAAGGTCTTAGAGAGCTTCCCCTCCCAAACTAATGCTCAGCCGGGCACGTTGGAGGGGACAAGCAGCCAACTCTGAAAATTGCCTGGAGGAGAGAGCTCAAAATGGTCTGGTCTCCTCCAAGGTGCCCTTAAGGGTCTATTTATAGATTTTCTAGTCTTGGACTGCAAATAGCATAAATCCGCCTTTTGGTTTTACTAATCGCATCCCAAATTGGTCTGCTAACAGCCTGACTCCGTTGTTCTGAAGGGCTATTGGCAGCCCACAGTGGGGCATTTAGGTAATCTTCCCCTCAAAGCCCTCTAGGCGAGTGGTCCGTGAAGGCATCACTCGCCAGGCTCCTTGCCCATCACGGTTCACCGGGCGAATGGCTTATGAGGACATCACTCGCCATGTGCTCGACTCGCTTGATGGGTGAGATCTTGGGCGTTCTCGCCTATCTGTCATGATGCCAATGCGAGTGGCCCGCGAGTGCGGGCCTCACTCGCCCAAGGACCTCTTGGAATCCTATTCCGCTCCTTGACCCTCCACGAGGTCTTGGGGACCCATTCGACGAATACGGGGTTGTATAATATATGTAATATATTTCAGACTAACCGCAGACCCAGCTTCCCCAACAAGCCAGATGCTTCCAGAAGCTTCCAGAAACTTCTAACCGCACACCCAGCTTCCCCAACAAGCCAGATGCTTCCAGAAGCTTCCAGAAAATTCTAAACGTGCACCCTACTTCTCCAACTAGCCAAGATTTCTATATAAATAGAAGCCTACCCCCCTCACTTATTCCCCCCTCTTGGATTGCCCATTTTGGGGTGATCTTCCACCATCTTTCCAACTCTTTTGTATTTTCTTTTTTTTGTATTTTCTTTTTTTTTGTAATTTTCTTTTAAATGTAATGTTTTTATTTCTTGTAACCCCTTATTATGGCAATAAATAAATTTAGTTTTTATTTCGTGCATTTTCAATTCTGTCATTTCAATTCGTAGCGTAGTTTCAGTTCTGCAATTTCCTTTCTGTATTATAATTTTAATTCATAACTTAGTTTTATTTATGTCTTGTAATTTCAATTCATAACTTAGTTTCATATCCGCACTTCAATTATGCAATTTCAATTCCTGCATTTTCTCTCACTTTGGTTAGCAATTTATTTATTGCCATAATTTTGGTTTTCGTTTTAATTCGAATTTATTCATCTTCATAACTTTCGCTCTTTTTCTTCCATGACATAGAATCGATAGAGCCGAATATTACGTTTCCGTTTATTTTCTCTTTAATTTGAATTTTGGTTATCTTTATTTTCGTTTTAATTCGAATTTATTCATCTTCGTAACTTTCGCTCTTTTTCTTCTTTGACACGGAATCGATAGAGCTGAATATTACGTTTCCGTTTATTTTCGATTAATGCTTTGTTTTTCCTGTTTTTCACTTCGATTCAAATTTATCCATTCTCAATAATTTTTATTCCTAGCTTAGTTCAAATTCTGCAATTTCAATTCTGTCCTGCAATTTTCATTCAAAATTTCTGCAATTTTAATTCCCACATTTTCTTGCTTTCATTAGCTTAGTTACGGCATGAAATTTAACTAGATTGTTTATTTTCCGTTTCGAAGCGAGCTCTCCTTTCTTGTTTTTCTTTCTTTTTACTATTTTGTTTTAGTTAATTTTAATTCATCGCGTTCTCATCCGATAAAACAATAGTCGTATTCTCGAAGTAGAACTACTCAATAGACCCGGAGCTAAATACGACTTTGATAATTTTATAAAAATACCATATACTATACATGATAAGATATACTTGCCTTTATCGAATGAGTAGTTCGGATAAACGATACAAAAACTCCGCAGGAAGCTTTTCCTCTCCAATTTTTTATTTCTCTCTTTTTTTTATATAAAGTTTTCGGCGGCGCCGCTGCGACGTAATCGTCGATATTCCGAAAGAAGGAAAAACCATTACATCTATTCATTGAAATAGGATAATGGTTAGTTTCTCGAAGTAGGAGTACTCGCGAGACGCCTTGAAAGCGCCCGCCGAATTCTATTATCATCAACAAAAGCTTTTCCTGCGTCGAATAATCCTCTTAATTTAATTCATCAAGATTTTGGCGTCGTTGCCGTGGATTTTTGTTGATATTTTGAAAAGAGAAAACGATATTGATTTTATCCTTATCCTTTTTTCCCCTTTAAAAACCCAAAAAAAGAACATTAAAAATTTAAAAAAAAAAAACAAAACACCAAAAAAAAAAATGCCCTATTTTTATAAACTCTAAGAACCCTAAAAATCACCCTAAAATGAAAAAAACTTTAAGAAACTCACACCAAAAAACCTGTCTTTCTTGTGTTTTGTTTGTTTTGTTTTATATTTTCTGTATTTATAAATAAGGTTTGCATTATCCTTTCGTAAGATAAAAGAAAAAAATTTAAAAAAAAACTCATAAAAATAACAAAAATAGTTTTCGTTTCCTTCCTTTTGTTTTGTATATTTTTGTTTTGTTTTTGTATAGGTTTTCTTATTTTATCTTGTTTTGTATTTACAAAACAAAATTTGTTTAGTTTTAACATCTTTTGTAGGTATTCATGCGGCCGCACCGTCTCAAAATCAGGGACGTGCCCTTTCCCCTGCTATTTCTTTTTTTATTCTTTTTCATGTTTTTGTATATATACATTTTTATTCCTCCTACTTAATTTCAACATTGGGGATAACGTTGACTTTTAAGTATGGGGGTATTTTTCCCTTTTTTTGTAATTTTTGTCCCTTTCTTCTAATTTAAAAACAATAAAAAAAAATTAAAGGGATCATTTAAAAAAAATATCATATTTGTATTTTTATTTTTCTTAATTTTTTTTCTTTCTTCTCTTTTTTTCTTTTTATTTAGTATTAATGTGTTTATATATAACAAAATAAAAAAAAAAGATCATAAGTAAAAACCAAAATAAAATTTGATGTAAAAACTTAGAAAAACCGAAAAAAATCATATTTGCTTTCTTCTTTCTTCCTTTCTTCTTCTTTTCTTCTTTTCTCTTTTTTGTTAAGTATTAATGTGTATATTTATAACAAAATCAAAATCAAAATAAAAAAAATGATTAAAAAACTTAGCAAAAAAATCCAAAAATAGAAAAAAAAAACTACTTAGCTTTTTGTTATTTTCAAAGCTAGGCTGAATATATTTATAAGTGTACAACCCCTATTCTCTGAGGGTGGGGCCTATTCAAAGCCACGTAGGCAGAAGTCAGAGTTAATGATCAACACGAAGATATCGGACTGCGTACCGGGACTATGTAACCCTGGGGTGCGAGTAAGGCCTTGCTCGCCCCCAACTGGCAAGAAGGAGTATGCCCGCGCAGTTATCCAGACAGACTAGCGAGAAGGTAACAGGCCTGGACATACTCGCCTATACGCGACTTTCATCAACCAACTCGCCAGCCTGCGACGAGATCCTTACCTGCTCGCTCGCTTAAGCCTTTGTTCAACCATCTCAAAAGGGGGTCAGGGATAGTCGCTTGCACCCCCTCCCTCAAGATTTGTTTATAAATAGACCCCCAGGGGTACCAGGAAGGGCACTTGTCAAAAACCAAAACTTCATCCTCCTTATAGGTGAGAATCCTCCCTAGCCAGTGCCTTCCTAGTACCAAGCTCGGCCATTCGTTGGTTATGGAGGAGAAGACTCCTTTGAGCTTCTGGGTACGTAGTGGGACCTCCTGGCCGCATCACCTGGGGTCCTGTTGTTGTTGTTGCTCTTCTAGTTCTTCGTCGTTGCCGATCAAGCCTTCTTGTTGGACTGTTGGGCAAGTAGCCTCCGACTGCATTGATCTGAATTTTGGAGTCGAGATTTTCCTAGCTTCAACACTTTGGTGCAGTGAGCGTGGATCGTAGCCAGAGGGAGAAAGTCAAATAGAAAGGCGAGATGGCAGTAGTTGGCGACCACAAGGAGGTAGTTGGTAACTCGGCCGGAGGAGGCGAGTTCGTGACTTTGGCTGTCTTTGAAGAGTTCGTGCGACGACTCGAGTGGACCGTGGGGGCAGCTCTTCAACCTCGCACGGAAGGAACAGTGACCTCGCCTCATCGTCCGATTCTTGTCGAGGAAGGTGTTTTATCCCGGTGAGTAGGGAAGGAACATGAGGGGGAGCCCGAGCGACCAAGGAGGTCACAGTTCTACCAGCAAGCCTCGCAGGGAGCTGGCGGGACTCGATTCCGCGAGGAGGAAGAGTAGGCGAGGTACTACGGTACTCGCCAAGTGAGCGAGTATGGAGGAGATACTCGCCAGGCAGAGGATCGTCGCCAGGTGGGTGGGAGGGGCCCATTCTGTGAAGAGATCATTGTAGTGCCCGTGCCGGAAGGGTTCAGAGATCTCGTGATGAATTACTACTCAGGGATGGATGACCTTATCCGACACATCCAGTGGTGCGAGGATGTAGCCTCCATCCAAACCATGTCGGATGCATTTAAGTGTAGGCTCTTCACTATCACTTTCCGAGGGAAGGCCAGGGACTGGATCCACCAGTTGCTAGTAGGTTCGATCTACTGCATCAAAGATCTATGCCGCGGGTTGACGATGCGGTTCGCCACGGCCAAGAAGATAAAGAAGGACGCGACGGCCCTCTTCCACCTCGTGCAGGGATCCAAAGAAACATTGGGGCATTACATCGATCACTTCTAAGAGGAGGTGTTGGACATCCAGAAGGTGGATGGCCCCACTTTGCAGCTAGCCCTAATGTTCGGTCTTCGTGAAGGTCTCTTCAAGTTGGAGCTCGGCAGGAACCCTCCTTATTCCTATGACAACCTCATCGAGAGGGCCAACAAGTTCGTTCAGGGGGAAGCTTCTAACCGAGGTTTCCTGGCCTGACTCACCAGGGTGACCAGGGAGGATGAGGAGGAAGAAGAGAAGACCCCAGAGAGAAGGAAGAGAGAGGAACCTAGAAGAGAGAAGAAGAGGAAGCCTGAGGAGAGGCGAAGGGAGGAAAGGAGGAAGGAGGAGCCCAGGAAGGAGTATCCCAGAAGGAACGATGAGGGAGACTCATCGTGGCTCCTGAGTGTCGGGAGGAGGAAAGACGCTGCCAAGTTCCCCGGAGAGAACCTCAGCGTCAGGATCGGGGAAGGAGATCCCTGGAGAGAAGATGCTTCGACCGGCCAGAGAGGCGTCAGGAAAGAAGAAGGGAGGAAGCAATGGCAGTTGTCCGGCACGACAACCGGCAAGGTCGGAAGAATCGGGAAAGGAGGCCGCATGTGGAGGAGATCCCTCTCTGCTGTGATCTGCATCAAGTAGAGGGACACGGGACGATGGCTTGCCCAGATTTTTGGGAAGCTAGGAGAAGGTTAGCAGCAGGAAAAGCGGGAGGAGAGCAGCGGAGGATCGAAGCCCCTATCGAGCCACCGGTAGTGCAAGGCCTCGGTCGAAGGAGGAACAAAGACCTGGTCGACCATGGAGGTCGAGGGGACATCGCCCAAGGAGGCAGAGGAGGAGTAGGTGTGATCCAAGGGGAGGAGGGCTGGGAGTTTCCCACAAGGGTAGCCTCCATAAAATCTACCGAAGGAGTGTCGCTTCGACCTCGCAGGCACCGCCCCTGTTGGAAGAAATCACCTTCTCGGAGGAGGATATGTTGGGGAACGAGAATCCCTTTCATGATGCCCTCATGATCCAAGCTGTTGTATAAGACTTCACCGTTGATCGAATCCTGATCGATAATGGTAGCTCTGTGAACGTCTTCTTCAAGGAGATGTTCGTCGGTCTGGGCGTCAGAGCCGAAAGAATCTGGGCGTCCGATGGTCCCTGTCATAACCCGCATTTTCTCCAAATTTAAGAATATTAGAGTAAGAGAAAATACGTGTCATGATGTCACGTCATGCAGGAGACAATTGCAGACGCTCAGGCGGAAACCTATTACTTATTTAATCAAAACATGTTTACATGATAGATCATCATTTGAACTCATTTATTAGGTTTTGGGGTAAGAACCGTGTCTCTCAGTTCATGGATCATTTGAACTCATTTATTAGGTTTTGGGGTAAGAACTGTGTCTCTCAGTTCATGGATCAACTAGTCCACCGAGAAAATATATGTAATTGCAGCGGAAAATACTTAATTTAGTTCACTTAAGGTCCTACATGCACGTGATGACAGGACATAAAGTAAATGGTATGCATATATCTAGGCGTAGTATATGTATAGAAAATATCCTTAGGCGACTTTAAAGATAAGGATTTCTGTTAAAAGAATGCAATGAGGATGAAAGAAAAACCATTTTATAACTATAATGCACCTAGTCATAAATCATTCCCAGAGAGCAAGATACACAAGATCTAAAAAGTAGTATCATTTAACTGGCAAGTAAACTATAAAGTATCAAAAGGGCACAACGGGCATCAACAACCTGACACTAACCCATTGGCTCCAAACTAGCAGGTCTGAACACAAGAAGAAAACTAACCACAACTACCTCGCAACAGCGGGTTAAAACAACAACTAAAACTCCCGGAAACTCCAGGCTACACCACTAGCAGCTAAAGCTCTGAACCTGAGGCATTCAATAAAACAAAGAATGCCTCAGCAAGGGAATTACAAGTGGCAGAAAACAAGCAGAAAAGTAAATAAGGCATAAGGGGTACCAACCCAAGCCATATTTAACGAAAGAGAAGCTCCCAACAAAGAACTAAGCAAAGCACCAAATGCACCTAATACCATAAAGAGGAACAAACAAAGTTCATTTATCTTGTTAAATTTATTTAATGAGACTGATCAGCTCAAATTAAACGGGGGCGGTCCTTTATCCACTGCCACCCGAAGCCAAAAACGGGTGGGGGTTTCTATCCCCAACCACCCAAACACGGCCCAGGGGACCACAGGCCAAGCCTGCGGTTTACCACTAAAATGGCCACCGTGCAAGGCTACAACACTCCCCACTGCCCCCCCCCCCCCCCCCCCAAAAAAAAAAACATGACCCACCGTGCAAGGACAAAGGCAATGGTCTTATTAATTAATTCCTTTAATTATGGCATGGGTCGAAGCCCAAGAAAACACTCACCAGGATACCCTAAGGATAGGGTCACAAATGGAGTAAACACTCCATAAGACGATGCAAAAGAGAAGACATAAATTATTTAACCGCAACGGGTACGAAGTTTCAAAGAGGAGTAATCATGATAAAGGGCACAAAACAAGCACTGATAACACCCCTGTACACTTTAGAAGATTCAAAGTTCCAAGAGAGGGAAGAGGTTTGAGACATAGCTCACCGACTTAAGAATGGACAGGCATTTCTCGAGAAGGAGAAGACATTTCTCGAGGAATGAAGGGTATTTCTCGAGAAATAGAGGGAAGTTCTCGAAAGAACGGGAAGGATGACTTCAGGGGTTCCTCGAGAAGCAAGGAACATTTCTGTAGGGATTTCAAAAGAGAACAGGAAAAAGGGTCTGAGATTTCTCGAGAAATTAAAGGCAGGGTTAAGGGTTCTCGAGAAATTAAAGAGCAGGGTCAGGGATTTCTCGAGAAATTAAAGAGCAGGGTCAGGGAATTCTCGAGAAATTAAAGAGTAGGGTCAAGGATTTCTTGAGAATTTAATAATAAAAGGAAGTCAGGGATAAACAGCTTCTCGAGATAGAAAAGGCTACAAAAGAAGCTCTCGAGAAACAAGCCAGAACACAACAAGAACACATCACCGCAGAAAAATAGTGCTTTAAGAAAACAACTAGAGGGAGGGATTAGCCACTTGCCTTAAACCTTGCTAAACTCGAAGACATCAGCTCCAAAAGCTATGGATCGGCCAAGAACTCACCCGAGCATGAAATCCTGAAACCTTTCGGGTCGAAAAGAGGAATTAGGTCACTACCATAACTCCAAAAATTCCACGAAATGGGAAAAACATAACACTAGAACGAATATCCCGCCGAGAAATTTCCAAATCTACTCTCCGCGACTCTGACTACTACAGCCCTCGAATCGCCGGCCGGAAGCTCCACGACATGCCGCTCTCGCTCTCTCGCCCGACAGAACTCTAGGTCGGCCAAAAGGGGAAGGAGATGAAAAGATAAAACCTAAGCTTAATGTATATATACTAAGCCTCCATGAGTTCGTCGAACTCAGCCACGAATTCGTCAAACGCAACTTCAGCGAGTTCGTCGAACGCAGGGCTCAGTGAGTTCGTCGAACACAGGGATCAGCGAGTTTGTCGAACGCAGACTGATCCCAGTTCGTCGAACACAGACTGATCCCAGTTCGTCGAACGCAGACTGATCCCAGTTTGTCGAACGCAGACTGATCCCAGTTCGTCGAACGCAGACTGATCCCAGTTCGTCGAACGCAGACTGAGAATTTTATGCAAAGATTAATTGCAATATTTACATAAAAATTCTCCCATAACTCGAAACGACGCAAAATCTTACACACTCGATCCAAATTACACACTTTAACTAGGCTAAGGCCCAAAACTAAACCTGACGAGCTGACGTAACGCCCAAACACCAAAATTGTGTCACAGCGGCCACATAAATAATTAACGAAAAAAACAGTGGCCTTACAGTCCCCTCTTTGGCTTCTCAGGAGAGAAGAAAAAGGTGGAAGGAGGAGTAGATCTCCTTATAACACTCGGTGGCACCTCCCTCAACTGCCGCTTCGTCATCATTGATGCCCGGAGTTGTTACAATGCCATCTTCGGAAGGCCACTTCTCAACACCTTCAATATCATCCCGTCTTCCTACTATCAGTGCCTCAAGTACTATCAAGGGGATGTCCAGGTGAGGATCAGGAGTGATCCAAGAGCCTCCCGCGAATGCTATCTCAGCGCAGTTAGCACCATCGGTTGGATGGCTGAAGCGGAGGAGTTTGAAAGAGTGCTGGGGGCACGGCTAGGCTGGAAGTGGCCGAGAAAGTAAAAGAGATCGAGGTAATCTCCACGGCGAGAGTACCTGGGCTGCTGAAGGTCGGAGGGTTGCTGAAGACCAAAGAGAAGATCAAGATGGCAGCGTGTCTTGAAGAGAACATTGACATCTTCGCCTGGAGCGCTGCTGAGATGCCAGGAATTGACGCGGAGGTCGCATGTCATCGCCTCAATCTAGACCCCGCGGTCAAGCCGTTCCGCCAGAAGAAGAGGTCAAGTGCCACCATGTTGGCCAGACCTATCAGAGAGGAGGTGAAGAAGCTGCTTGAGGCAAGGTTTGTGTCAGAGATCCAGTACCCAGGTTGGGTCTCGAACGTTGTAATGGTGAAGATAGATTTTGGCAGCTGGAGAATGTGTGTCGATTTTTCGTTATTGAATAAAAGCTGCCCGAAGGATTGTTATACCTGCCTCGAATCAACGTGTTGGTTGATTCAACCGTCGGTTTTTTTGTAATGAGCTTTCTCGATGCGTTTTTAGGATACCACCAGATCCGGATGCATCCCCCAGACTGTCGTGATGTCTCCTTCATCACTGGTGATGGTTGCTACAACTACAAGATGATGCCCTTCGGGTTAAAAAATGCAGGGGTGACTTACCAGCGATGATGGATCATGTCTTCAAGGAGCAGAAGGGGAGGAACCTGGAGGTGTATGTGGATGATCTCTTGATCAATAGCAAGAGCATCCAGGAGCATGTAGCTGATCTGGTGGAGACCTTCGCGACACTGAGGAAGTTCAAAATGAGGCTCAATCCGGTAAAGTGTGTGTTCGGAGCTAGAAGAGGGAAGTTTCTGGGGCATCTCATTACCCTGGAAGGGGTAGAGCCGAACCCTGACAAGGTTAAGGCAATCCTGGAGATGACTTCGCCAAAGATGATGAAAGAAGTCCAAAGGTTGACAGGAAGGCTGGCGGGTCTTAGCCGCTTTCTGTCAAAGGTAGGAGAGAAGTGATCTCCATTCTTCAAAACGCTTCGGAAGAGCCAGGACTTCGAGTGGTCTGAAGAATGCGAGAAGGCGTTCGACAGGCTAAAGTAGCAGTTAACCCAAACTCCCCTCCTCCAAATTCCGAAAGAAGGCGAAGACCTACTCATCTACTTAGGAGTAGGAGCAGAAGCCATAAGCTCCATGCTAGTCTGGGAGGAAGGTAAGAAGCAGCTACCCATTTACTATGTCAGTTGGGTGCTGAAGAAGGCAGAACTTTGGTATTCAATCCTGGAGAAGCTTGCCTTCGCCCTAATAGTGTCAGCGCGGAAGCTCCGACCTTATTTCCAAGCTCACTCCATACGTGTAAAAACTGATCATCCTCTCTAAAATGTCTTAGAAGGAGTGGAGCATTTGGGAAGGTTGGCGAAGTGGTCGGTCAAACTCAGTGTGTTTGACATTTCTTTCTCACCCCGGGTGGCGATCAAACCGCAAGCAGTGGCTGACTTCTTAGCCGACTTCTCAGGAGAAGCGGGTCCAAGTGAGGGGCCTTCCGATCTAGTCCCCTGGAAGATGTTCGTGGATGGGTCTTCAGGCAAGAGCTCTGTGGGAGTAGGCATCGTGCTTGTCAGCCCACAAGGAACTAGGATCGAACAAGCAGTCGAGATACTCTTGCCCGTCACGAACAACCAAGAGTACGAGGCCGTAGTAGCAGGCTTGTGTCTCGCAAAGGAACTGGGCATCCAAGACATCAGGGCTTTCACTGATTCAATGGTGGTTGCATCGCAGATTCGAGGAGAGTTTGAAGTGCACGACACCATTCTACAGAGGTATCTTGTCAAGGTCAAAGGATTATTTGGAGGCTTTCAATCCTTCTTCGTCGAGCATGTACCAAGAGAGGAGATCTCGACAGCAGATCGCCTGGCCAAGTATGGGCCAAGGGTCGGCGGGACCATCACTGAATGATTCCGACCGTCCATTGAAGAAGGGGAGATCATAGAGATTGAGCAGTGCCCTTCCTGCATTGATCCGTTTGTAGCATTTCTGAATACCGGATAGCTCCCTGTGGAAGAAGGGGATCAAAGGAAGTTTCGATACATGGCGGCGTACTACTTATTGCAGGACGAGGAGCTATATCATAAGACCATTTCGGCCCCCCTGGCCAGATGCGTCTCTGAAGACAAAGTACCTCGAGTGTTGGAAGAAATCCACTCGGGAGAGTGCGGAAGTCATTCTGGGACTCGTACTTTGGAGCAGAGAATCCTAAGGCATAGTTATTTCTGGCCTACTATCCGTAAGGATGCGGAGGTCTTCTCAAAAAAGTGCTATAAGTGCGAGCTATTCACCCCCCTTCAGTTGCAGCCGGCCCAACAACTTCGCTCAATCACCACCCCATGGTCGTTCGCTATCTGGGGGATGGATTTGATAGGTCCCTTTCCTTCAGCCAATGGCCAGAGGAAGTTCATTCTCGTCATGATCGACTACTTCTCCAAGTGGATTGAGGCCAAAGCTCTGGCCAAGACCACCTCTCAGGTCGTGAAGAACTTCATCTGGGGGGAGCTCATCTGTAGATTCGGGAAACCTCTCGCCATCGTCACCGACAATGGTCCCCAATTTGCCAGCTTAGAGGTGGAAGATTTTTGTAGGAAGCTGGGAACTGATCTTCGATTCGCTTCAGTGCATCATCCTATGAGTAATGGACAAGTGGAGGCCGTCAACAAGCTTATCATCAACCTCCTAAAGAAGAAAGTCGAGAACCTACGAGGTAATTGGGCGGAGCAGCTCCCCTCGGTGTTGTGGGCTTTGAGGACCATTCCTAGCTCAGCCACTGGGAAACCCCGTTCAAACTCTCTCATGGTCTGAGGCTCTCATCCCAGTGTTCGAAGTTAGAAGTCCAAGCGTGGTTGCGGCTAAAGATGGAGACGAAGAATGGCAGCTGGAGAACGATGAAGCTCAAAAACTCTCTCTCGACTACATCAAAGAACTCCGAGACTTGGCCTTAGCTCGGCAAGAGGAAATCAAGCGCCAAATGGTGAGGCACTTCAACAAGCAAGTCCGCCTCAAACACTTACAAGCAGGTGATCTAGTCTTAAATAAAGTGGACGCGGCAGGAATATCAGCGGCCGTTGGGAAGCTCAACCCAAATTGAGAGGGGGGCCTTCATCGTCCACGAATCACTAGCTACCAGAGGATATCGTCTATGAAATTATGAAGGAGAGCTGCTTGGCAATACCTAGAGTGGTGACGACCTGAAAAGGTTCTACCCCTAGCAGGTGTATGTACATCCCTCTTTCTTGAATACAACTTAGATTATATAATAAAATCTCCCACCCCCTGAAACATGGGATGGTGTGAGTCTTTTTTTAGCAAGACATTTCAAGAAAAATGAAGATAGGTGAGATCAATCTCCACGGCAGGTTGGGAAACAGGCCTCCGACTCAATCCTCATAAAAATCGGAACGGATGATGGGACAGTGACTCGGTAGTGAGTTCTCCTAAGACCAAGCCTCTGCACTGACGGTCGAGATTAGCTCCCCCCATGCACGTGTTGGATCGGTCGGCGCGCTTAGAGGGGGGGGGGGGGGGGGGGGGTGAATAAAGGTTTTCAAAAACTTAAGATTATATTTAGAAAACTTTGAAATATTGCAAGATTAATACAATGAGAAATCAAGTAAAACAAAAATGAAGAGACATGCTTTATTAATATCAAATAATATTTTACAAAACTTGATTTCTATGACGCTGGAAATTGGAGGCGACTAATAAAAATTCTTTTCATTTTCTATACCGACTCGTATCCCCACGAACCGGTTGGCTTTAGCCGATCTCTCCCCAGATACGGCCTCAAGCCGCTCTAGCCAATCTATCCCCAGAAATGCCTTGAGCACCCCCTAGACCTAGCCTAGATCTAGTCGCCAACATGAGGCGAATTTCAGCCCTAAGTCCTACCCCAGACCTAGTCGCCAACACGAGGCGATTTCACTACCGTTTACAAAGAAAGATAAATAAAATAATAAAACTTCCCTTAAGATGAACTTCTGAAGATGGAGGCGAAGATCCGCTGTAGAATCAGCGTTTGTCGAAGCGGACTTCGTCTGGATTCGGCGTGATGGAATTCTTCTTCAGAAATTGACAGTGCTTCGCTGGGACCTCAAATTTCGGCCAAGACAAGCCTCTGGAGTTGTAGAACTACCTCTCTCTCTCTGATGTCCATCTGAAACGAGAGGTGAGGGGTCCTTTATATAGCCCAAGCGCTACCGCCGGCGCTAGCGCTACCGCCGGCGCTAGCCCGGATTAGGAAAGATTTTGCGCTGCAGGATCTCCCATCCGCGACAACGTTCTGCTCTATGCCTCTTGTGCGCCATGCTACCGCCAGCGCTAGTAGCTACCGCCAGCGCTATCCCTGATTAAGTAACATTTCGCGCGGCAGGATCTTCAATCCGTGGCAACAATTTGCCCTTGCCAACTGTGCTCCTCGCTATCGCCTGCGATATCTCCTTCTATAAGTTCTCCCGGCAATTGCGCTTCGAGCCAATATTTTGTCTGTTTGTCCGGAAAGCCCACGACCTCCTCTTGCTGGTCAAATTTTTCGGTCTCAGTTTCGGTGACCGCCCAGATCGCCAGCTGCCTCCTCGACTGGAATTTTCTAAGTTTCGAGCGGTCAGAGAAGTGTGAGACCGCCAACTTAAGCGGTCTGATCGTTTTTCTTTTCTTTGTTATTTGTATTCCTTTTCCCTGCCCTGGCTCTCCTGTATCCTGGGCAGCCCGTAGTTTTCAGTTCTGCCCGTTTGGGCAGCCCCCTCGTCTGTAAATAGAGGGGTAGGGGTACCAGAAAAAGGACTTTTGGCTCCGAGGCTCCAGCTTACAACCTGTGTAAGCGGTCTCATTTTTTCGTGATCGCCTTTTTGTGATCGTTTTCCCTCTCTTCCAGCATCTTCTGTCTTAGTAACCTGCACTTCGCAGTTTTCTCCCATCCCTTTTTAGTGTGAATTTTGGAGGTACCATTTTTGGAACCAACAGAACGAACACGCGACCTTCAGATTCGAAGTGTCAGGTGAAATTCTTAGACTTTCAAGATGGCTGATCGCTGTAGAGGTCGTCCTCTGCGATCTCCCAGCGTTCCCCCTTCCGATCACAATCCGTTAGAAGCGCTTGAGCGCCGCTTCGAGCTTCGTGTTGAACAAGCTCTCCGTGAGGCCGCCCGAGCTAGGCAGGACGCCGCCTCTGTTCAGCAGGAGATCGCGCGGTCTCAGCAAGAAGCCGCTTGAGATCGGCAAGAAGTCGTCCGGGCTCAGCAGGAGTCTGCGAAGCAGATTGAGGCTATGAACCAGGTTCTAGCCGCGATCTCCCAGAAGATCCTTCCTCAAACCTCTCAGGTCGCTACTCCTGACCGCATGGCAGGCGGTCACCCGAGCGATCACCCTGTCTTTCAGCACGCAGCTCCTCAGCGATCTCAGCATGAGGAGTTCGCCGCCCGCTATAATTCTTTCCGAGCCGCAGCCCAGGGGCCTCCGGCTCAAACCCTGAATTTTGAAGAAGGGTTTGCTTACCCTCAAGATCCTCCTGCCTCTTTTCTTCCTCCTCCAGGACCTTCTATTTTTGGGGAGCCTTCCCCCTTTACCGATGAGATTCGTCGGGATCCAATTCCTCATGGATTCAGAGAGCCCCGTCTCCCTGTGTATACAGGAGAGACCGACCCGATGTGTCATCTTCAAGCCTTCGAGTCTGCTGTTGCCCTCAGGACCATTTCAGATGGAGTGAGGTGTAAGTTGATGGTCACCTCCTTTGATGGGTCGGCCATGGAATGGTTCTATAAGCTGCCCTGCCAATCGATCTCGAGCTTTGCTGACCTGAGGCAAGAGCTCCTTCTAAGGTTTGCCACCGCAAAGAAAAGGAAGAGTGGTCCTGCGACCCTCTTCAAGATTAAGCAAGGAGACAACGAGACTGCGACGCATTTTGTTGACCGTTTTCAGAAAGAGATCTTGGGAGTTAGAGATATGGATCCCGAGCTCTATATGGTAGCTTTGATCAGTGGCCTGCAGGAGGGTCCTCTGAAGTTCAAAGTCACAACCAAGGAGCCTAGCTCCTATCAGGAGCTGATCAGCATTGTCAATCGCTACATAGAAGGGGAGATCAACAACCCTACCTATGTGAGCAATTTGACAAACAGGGCCACTCAGAAAGGCTCTGCGGGATTTTATCCGGCTCCGTCTTCCTCAAAACCTCGACCAGAACTCCCACCTCCAGCTCCGAGAGGTAAGAATTATCGCAACGGCCACTTCAATCGAGGTAACCATTCTTTCCCACCTCAAGGTTCATTTCTTCAAACCCCTGCTACCCCTGCTCCGCAAGTCACCCCTGTCCACCAGATCTAGTACGCCCAACCTCCTCTTCTGCCCATTCCTTCGCTCTACAATGAATCCCAAGAGTCTTTTACAGACTTTGGTGTTTCTATGAGTGAAGTGCTCCAAATCCTTCAAAAGCAACCCTTTTTCAAGAAGCCAGCTCCGCTAAACTCGGATCCAAAGACCATAAATCCTACTTTCTACTGTGAGTACCATAGAGATAGGGGACATTTGACAGAGGATTGTAGAGCTCTCTGCCTGTTCTTAGAGAAGCGTCTGAAGGAGGGTAAGCTTCGAGATCTCATCCAGAAGAATGATTCTGCCAAAGCCTCAACCTGCAAGGCTAGGGAAGTAGCGGAAGTCCATTGGGAATGCGAAGAAGTGGACGATATTGGCCATCTCTTCTGCATCCAATGAATGTGTGGATGCTGATGACGAATGCGCCTTGGGCAATCTCTTCTGCATCCACGGAGGTGCATGTCCGGAATCTTCAAGGAAGGCGAGTCTGAAAAGGGTTTATCAATCAGAGGTTGCTGCCACCTCTTCAGCCCCGGTCCGGGGAATGGTCACTTTCGGTGATGAAGACCTTCCTCAGACCGCGAATCCTCTTGACGACGCGGTCGTCATCAAAGCTGTAATTGAAAATTATACAGTAGAGAAGATTCTGATTGACACGGGAAGTTCAGTCAATGTGCTCTTCAAACCCGCCTTCGAGGCGTTGAAGACAGGTAAAACCCTCCTTTCAACTGAAGGCCCCCTCTATGGTTTTTCAGGAGAGAAGAAAGAAGTAGAAGGGCTCGTCACTCTTTCTGTGATTCTGGGAGGGATAGTGAAGCTGGTCAAATTTATAGTCGTTGATGCTCCCAATAGCTACAACGCCATCTTTGGAAGACCCTTCTTGAATGCATATCAGGCCATTATCTCCACCTATCATCAGGCGGTGAAGTTCGCCTTGAACGACAAACAACACCGAATCAGGAGCGACCCAAGGAAAGCTAGGGAATGCTACGTAAAGACGGTCAACATGATCGTGTCCCCTTCTCCCCAAGAAGTCATGATGGCTGAATCAATTGAAGTTCCTGAGCAAATCCAAACTGCAGAGGAAATTGAGGAAGGTGCAAGAGATGGAGTTCGCTTGGAACCTGCCCAAGCAACTCAAGAGGTTCGGATCAGCGAGGAAGATGAGAGCAAGAGCCTCTCCATCAACGCTGAATTATCCGAAGCTGACAAGAGTCAGCTCATCTCTTGCCTTCTGCAAAATCTGGATATCTTCGCTTGGTCGGCGGATGATATGCCTGGAGTGGATCTGAATGTTGCTTGCCCCCATCTCAATCTTGACCCAAACTTCATCCCGATCCAGCAGAAGAAGAGGTCTGTTGCAACTACTCTAGCACAGCCCATCCGTGAAGAAGTAGGGAAGCTCCTGAAGGCAAAGTTCATCCAACCAATCCAATACCCAGAATGGGTGTCAAACGTTGTAATGGTAAAGAAGTCAGGTGGGAAGTGGAGGATGTGTGTCGACTTTACTAAACTCAATAAAGCTTGCCCCAAGGATTGCTACCCCTTGCCTCGGATAGATTCTTTAGTAGATTCCGCGGTAGGTTATTCTTTTATGAGTTTTGTAGATGCTTTTTCAGGTTATCATCAAATCAGAATGCATAAACCAGATATACCTCATACTTTATTTATCACAAATGATGGTTGCTTCTGTTATCTCATAATGCCTTTCGGGCTAAAGAATGCTGGAACAACCTATCAGAAAATGATGGATACAGTGTTCAGGAGTCAAAAAGGAAGAAACCTTGAGGTATACGTTGATGACCTCTTGGTAAAAAGTAAACTATTCTCTTCTCATCTTAGAGACCTCTCGGAAACTTTTGCAACCCTTCGAACTTTTAATATGAGGTTGAATCTGTTGAAGTGTGTTTTTGGGGCAAGTAAAGGAAAATTCCTGGGTCACCTCCTTACTCCAGAAGGGCTGGAACCCAATCCTGACAAAGTGAAAGCTATTCTGGAAATGCCACCTCCCAAGTCCCCAAAAGAAATTCAGCAGCTGGGAGGGAGGATGGCAGGCTTAAGTCGCTTTATCTCCCGTTCAGGAGATAAGAGTGCACCTTTCTTTAAAACCCTCCGGGGAGGGAGTAGGTTCGAGTGGACAAAGGAATGTGATGATGCTTTCACTCAGCTGAAGAAGCAATTGACATCAACTCCTTTGCTCCAAAGCCCGCGAGAGGGAGAAACTCTATTTCTGTATGTGGGAGTCGGAGCCGATGCCATAAGCTCTGTTCTGGTCCGAGAGGAGAAAAAGAAGCAATTTCCAGTCTATTACGTGAGTCGAATCCTGAAGAATGCAGAGACTCGTTATCCTATTCTCGAAAAGTTGGCTTTAATGCTTATAACTTCAGCAAGAAGATTAAGACTATATTTTCAAGCTCACTCGATTTTAGTCGTTACTGATCTTCCATTAAAGAGTGTCTTGGAGAAGCCAGAGCATTCAGGCAGGTTGGCAAAGTGGGCAATAGAGCTCAGTGAGTTTGACATATCCTATGTTCCAAGGATGGCAATCAAAGCTCAAGTCTTAGCGGACTTCATGGTGGATGCCAAAGAAGTTGAGTCGCAGAAGGGGGTCGGAGTACCCCTTGCCTGGAAAATCTTCGTGGATGGAGCCTCAGGGAAAATTCTTCCGGAGCAGGAGTTGTCTTAATCAACCCAAATGGAGTAAGGCTGGATCAAGCACTGAAGTTCTATTTTCAAGTAACAAACAATCAGGCGGAATATGAGGCTTTGTTAGCTGGTCTTAAGTTTGCTAGAGAGCTGGGGATTGATGATGTCAAAGTCTTCACAGATTCTTTAGTGATGGCTTCTCAAGTAAATGGAACTTTCGAAACTCGAGATATATTTTAAAGCGGTATCTAACTCTGGTAAAAATCGAGGTAGGGAATTTCAAAAGCTTTACCATTGACCAAATTCCAAGAGGTGAGAACGTGGAAGCAGATGAGTTGGCAAAATTTGGACTTCTCTCGGGAGGAACAACTTCGGAATTGTTTCGCCCGGCAATTGAAGAAGGAGAGGTCATGGAGATTGATCAACATCCGTCTTGGATGGATCCGTTTGTTCTATATCTTTCAACTGGAGAGCTCCATTCATCAATAAAGGATAGGAAAAGGTTTAAATGGAAAACGGCTAACTATTATCTTGTTGCAGGAGTGCTTAATAGAAGAACTTTCCTTTCTCCATTAGCGCGGTGTGTTTCGGAGGAGGAAATTCCAACGGTCATTCAGGAGGTCCATTCTGGAGAATGTGGAAGTCACTCTGGAGCTAGAACGTTGGAAAAAAGAATTCTAAGGCAAGGCTATTTTTGGCCTCAAATGAGGAAAGATGCGGAAAAATTTGCTAAGAAATGTGTAAAGTGCCAGAAGTTTGCTCCTCTCCAAAATCAGCCGGCTCAACAACTCAAGTCGATAGCAACTCCATGGCCGTTTGCAGTTTGGGGAATGGATTTGATCGGGCCTTTTCCTATGGCAAGTGTGCAGCGTCGATATGTTATAGTCATGATTGACTATTTCAGCAAATGGATAGAGGCAAAAGCATTGGCCAAAATTACGACTCAAGCCGTGAAAAATTTTATTTGGGGAGAGATAGTATGTCGGCACGGAATTCCAATGGCAATCATCACGGATAACGGTTCTCAGTTCAATAATTCAACTCTTGTTAATTTCTGTAAACAAATTGGCATTGAGCTACGTTTCGCTTCTGTACATCATCCAAGAAGCAATGGGCAAGTAGAGGCCGCCAACAAACTCATCATAAATCTCTTGAAAAAGAAGGTAGAAAATGTCAGGGGCAACTGGGCAGAACAACTACCATCTGTCTTATGGGCCTTGAGGACAACTCCATGTTCTGCTACGGGAGAGACTCCATTCCAATTATCACACGGTTCCGAAGCCCTTATTTCGGTGGAATTTGAAGTAAAAAGCCCAAGAGTATTATTGGCACAACAGAATCGAATTGATTGGATGGAAGAAAATGATGAGGAGTTGAAATGTAGCCTTGATTTAATTGAGGAGTTGAGAGATACGGCGATCATCAGACAAGAAGAGGTGAAAAGAAGAATGGCGAGGCTATTCAATAAAAATGTAAGAACCAAAGAATTCGCTGCTGGGGATCTAGTCTTGAAGAAAGTAGATACAACAGCAAGAGCCGGTTCAGTTGGAAAGCTTAACCCAAATTGGGCGGGACCGTTCGTGGTGAAGAGTGTGCTTAAAAATGGTGCTTACCATCTCCAAACTTATGAAGGAGAAGAATTACCTCATTCATGGAGCGGAGATGATCTCAGGCTCATCTTTTCCTAAAAAGTTAGTATCTAATTCATTCATTCTTTTTCTCGCTTTTCTTTTCTCAAACATCACGCAGGTATTGTCAAAACATTCGCAATACAAGTGATGGACGACGAGTTTTTTAAAAAAAAAGGTTGGTTGTTTTTTGAAAAGCCAAAAACCTGTCAAATGAGACATCGACGGATCCTACTATCTTCCCCCTCGACTTGTTAGCTCGACGTGTAATTCTGCCAGGACCACAGAAGTCGGGGAGATTTCAAATCTGTGTAGCAGTAGCTCGCCAAGCTCGAGCGGTGGAAGTTTAGGATACCGGGTCCTTGCTGACATCTGGCACACCTCAGCATATCAAGGAGGTCTAGGTGGCTGGCCCAGCTCTGTCATGCATTAAGAAGGACATTATTACGATCTTAATGATCTTTCAGGGAAAGCAATGTCGGTGTAGCCTCAGCGGCATGACCACACCTGCCCTACCGATCATTTTGGTCTGTAACTTTCGAATACTCGTTGAAGCGTGGTTAGGTAAAGAAGGTCGGAAACATCTATGACCGGCACCTGAATCTCGAAGTATAATCAATCAGGGAAAGCAATGTCGGTATAGCCTTATCGGCATAACCACACCTATCCTACGGATCATTTAGAAATTCTCCTTCTCTCCTCTTCCCACTTCCCATTTCTACAAAGTCCCATTTATCTCCTAATATTGAGATCGAGCGGTCAGAGGTTTTATGAGACCGCATTTTTCCTCTGTTCAAAGGGTGACCTACATTATTCATGATTAATAGCTTGAATCTTCTCCAGGATCTGGGTGAAAGTGATCGACAATATTAATTTTTTGAAGGAAGTTGGAATCGTCCTTGGTTCGCTGTGATCGCCAGGACTTGGGAAGAAGTGATCGTCGGGCAGGACTCTCCAAAGATGATTGAAATTACAACTCAGGAATCCTTTGTTGATAGAAATCGGTCTGATCATAATGAGATCGCAATCTGGATGTCTCTTATTATTCAAAACTATATGAGAATGCTCTTAATCCTTCATTTCCCATCAAGTAATAGTTGGGTTTTCTTCAAAGTAGCGGTCTGAGTACATTGAGATCGCCAGACTGATATTCAAGAAGATTTATTATCAAGTTAATATAACTAAGTGTTTTAATTTTCTAGCAAGCGGTCTAATTATGCTGAGATCGCAGAATTGTCATTTTTATGCGAGGTTCAGGATTTCTATCAAGTTTTCAAACATCAACATGAACTAGAGATCGACGAAATCTAAAGCGTTGAGATCGAGTGCTAAATCTATTTTAAGAAGAACGTAATCGCGTACGAAAGAAGCTGTAGAGGAAACAGTTAAGATTAAATTATTTAGAAACCACAGGAGACCGCCGGTTTGTCTCCTCCAAAATTTGGTTGTTTGAGATTGTCGGTCGGGTCCCCCATTTCTTCTGTGGTATTCTTTTCAGCGATCTCCAGAAAGGCTGGAATTGACAATCGTCACCCCAAGAAAAGGCTAAGGATAAAACTACAAGGCATCAAGAGTATTCTTCCCAACGCTACGAGCGATCAGAAAGAAGTAAGACCGCACTCTGTCCAGTCAATAATATTTAAAGATCACAATCTGGTATAATGAAGATCGCTAGCGACGACCGCCACGAAGAGAGTACTGTAAGATGTTTTCTTTTCTAGTACTCAGATTTTCATAAAATAGTACTGGCAATTGGAGGATCGCAATTTATACTTATAAAGTAATTATTCAAAAAATCTTTATAAAGATCGATAAAATTTAAATGTATTAAAATCGAATACCAATTTCACCTTAAAGTGAAGAGACCGCATAAGGTATAAACAACATAGAAGAAGTATAAAAGCAGAAATCGGATCGCAAGAGGCAAGAAAGACAATATTATCCTTCATGTTCATTCAAAATATTTAGGTACATCAGACTGGCCGGTCTCCAAAAAATAAGAATTACATATTATCTACTCATTTCTTCGATCTCTTGGGAGACCGCTCATCTGAAGAGGAGGACGAGCCGGCCTCACCAGAAGATTCTTCTGAGCCCTCTCCTTGAACTTTCGACCCAGAGCTTGAGGTCGTTCCTGAGCTCGTATCCTGGCCTTCCACATATTGGCTGCCGCTCAGCTGGTCTCCATCTTCGATCACGACGTCTTCCTCGTCATCAGCGGACTCCTCAGTAGTCAAAGATTGTTCAGCAATTCTTCTTGCCGCCTGAGGGAAAAGAGCAGCAAAGGTTGTATCTTTGTACTCCTCAGAAAGACCGCCTCGATTTCGGAGCTCCGTGATTACTTGCTCGGCGGTCTCCCTTACGTGGTGCGCCATTGCTCTCTTAAAATCAGGATTATGGATGTCGTAGGCCATTTCCTTCGCCCGCTGAAGAAAAGAGATGATCAGATCGCGCGGTCTAAACGAGTTCAGGAAAAACATTTAGTAAAGAGATATAATACCAGCAGATCTTCATTTTCCTTCAAGACGCTTCGGAGAGTTCGCCCCATATGATGCTGAAGAGTGGCATTCCGAAGGGCCGTTTGAGCACAGATATCTGGAAGCAGGTCGGTCTCGATATCAAAAATCTCAGCCGTATTTTTCTTTCCGTATAAGGCCGCGGTCACAGCAGTAGCATGGTGGGTCAGTTTCCCGCTCCATAGGGGGAGATCGGTAGAAACTCTCACGGTCTTTCCTTTGGCGCCCCATTTGAGTAAAGGTTTGCCTTTTAAGTCTTTCTGATGACGCATATAGCCATGCAGAGGAAATGGCTCCGCAGCGGTCTTAGAAGAATTACCAGTCTTAGCGGTCTGAAATTTTTCTTCTCTCTTCAATCTTCTTTCCCTTTGGGTAAGTACTTCATCAGCAGGTGCTACCGGGTCCTTCGTTGGGATCGCAAAGGATGCTGAAAATGGAAAGTTAGAGAAATAAAAAAAAAGTGTATAAGCAATACTGGGGGATCGTTGGAAACAACTCACTTTCTTCAGGAGCGATCTCAGCGATCTCAGGCCAGATCGCCAGATAATGAGTGAGATCCAGGCGCTTTCCAGCCAGAAATGTCAGAATCTTTAACTCTTCCTCTGAGATCGATTTGCTCTTTTGAAAAATCTTGTCAGGTCGCGGAGAAGGGCGACTCTTGAGATCGCCAAGATCGCCTTCGAACACAAGGAACCTCTCTGTCCAGAAGGGAACCTTGTTTGGAAGATTGAGAACTTTGAATCCTTCAGTAGAAAAGTATATTAACCCTTTGAATTCCTCTTTCTTTTGACCTTCTTTCAGGACCTTAGCAGTGAAGGACGCACGGAAGAGCGCCATCGTGAATTTTATCTTCTCCGATCTCAGGTAGTTTATAACAACACTAATAAGACCGATCGAGTTCGGCGGCAGCTGGGCGAGCACCAGCCCGTAATACTCCATGATCTCCAAAAACTCCCAAGGGAGAGGAATCCTCAACCCACACTCAAAGTGATCAATAGGGATGATGAACTTCTTCTCCTCCCCGAAACTGAGCCCTTCGGTCTCAGTTGGCGGTCTCACGACAATTTGAGTCTGGATCATGTGCTTCTTCAAGAACTCAACATATTCTTCTTTTGAAAGGTGGCAAGGTTTGTGATCGGCTCTGAGGAAAATTGAGGAAGCAGTGGCTCGAGCGGACACCATTCTTGGAGATCGCTGTGACTGGTGCTTAGGGCGCATACAAAAAATATAAAATAAAATCCAAAAGGGCGGCTATTTATAGTGAGCGAATGATGATTTCGTCATCATTACTTTTTCTCGAAGACCGCCCAGTGAAATCTCTCAGATCGCCAAAACCTGTAAGGAAGCCAATGAGGTACTGGCATCTTTTCGACCTTAAAAGAGAGAGACCGCAACATTTCAGATCACAGTACAAACAAGCAATACAAAATAGCAAAAACATCACAGCAGAATAGGAGATCGCAAGCAAAAGGAATTAAAAACGTATTATACAACAATTGTTCATCATATTACAAAATCATATGAAAGCGGAACGTCAAATGTTTATTTCGAATGAGGCCTCTTTCTTCCTACAAAGGCCGCGATGTGTTGCATCTCATTAATAGAGCTGAAGGCCGAAGCAAGACCCTGGTTCGCGTTCATCGCAGCCCGGTGAATCCTTGACATTTCTTTATCAACTATTTCCATGGGGACAACCATGATCTCAGAGCTCGGCCTCATATCCTGGTGATCGCCAGATGGTCCCGGTCTCATCGAGATTCTCGCAGTGCCGCCCCTTAGCGCAGCAACCTCAGCAGACAAAGCGGTAGATTTTCCCTTGTAATATTCAACGTCTTTCTCAGATCGACGGAGTGCTTGAGTAAGCTCGCCAATCTTGAGACCGCTCGCCTCTTCTGCTTTTCGGTGTGACTGGATGAGCTCGCCGGCTGGGTCATAAGCTGCACGGAGCTTCTCTTCAAGGTCGCGGATCTGATCATGATAGGCGCGTTCCCGAACCAACATAGACCGAACATCCTCAAACATAGGATTGAGGATATTGGCAAGTTGATCGGAGATCGCAACCCTCCGCGCCGGAAGTTCCCCCTCTTCCATCTCAAGAATGTTTTCATCTACGAACAAAAGAGCAAAGGTTAGTTCAGTTTTCAAAAACTCAGAATAACAAGGTTCGCAAAGAAAGGATACTTGGAAAGGAATCAAGACCGTAGTCATGCAGCATATTTTCAATATTAATTATGACCGTTGGTTCTGCGGTCAGTACGAGGCGGTCTGATCCCCTCAAGCGTTCGAGGTTCATTCTTTCCAACTCTCTCTTTTGCGACCTCTCTCCTTCTTTTCTTCTCCTCTTTAACTCTGCATTACTAACAAGGATATCGTCAGTTTCAATGATAACGACCTCATGTTTTCGTTCCGGAGAATCAGGTCAAACTATTGGAAGAGGAAGATTTTCTAACGATCTGGCCATGATCAACGCCTTACCAGTTCGCAGAGCGGAAACCGCATTCGCGCGGTCTTCTGCTGCTCGGTTTAGTTCTGCCTCTTGAGCAGCAGAATGGGTTGGAAGACCGCTTGATAGTGCAGCCTTTTCCTTGGCAATCTGCCGGTTCCTTTCTTCTGCCTCCAGTTCAGAAGCCATTCTCTTTTGTTCCTCGACGGCCGATAGGGCCGCCTTTTTCTCTTCTTTCTTTTTCTTCGCAGCGGCCTGGGCTGCCTTCCTCTCTTCGTCTTCTTTCTTTTTCTTTGCAGCGGCTTGGGCTGCCTCCTTTTCTTCTTTTTCTTTCTTCGCTGCGACCTGAGCCGCCTTCTCTTCTTCCATCCTCTTCTTCTCCTCCTGTTCGGCGGCGATCCTACCTGCTTCCGCCTCTTTTCTTTCCCTCTCTTCTCGATCCCTCCTTTCCCTATCTTCTCTCAGCTTCGCTTTAGCAGCGACGATCTCCTTTTCTTTTTCCAAAATCTCTTTTTCAGCAGCGGCTGCTCTAAGACTTTCCGCCTCAAAAGGGTCAAGCACCTGTAAGGAAGAACAAGAAAAATCATTAGAAGAATCTCCTTCAAGGTAGGCGATCAGTTTAGGATCGGCCTCCCTTGAAAAAGCTGAGACCGCTGAAAAAGAAAGGAGATCGGCCGCGTCATTTACCTCCAAAGGAGCATTCTCAGGATCCTTGAGGTCGCCACCCTCGGATTGAGCGATCGTCTTAGAGGCGGTCACCCCTTTGACATCGTCATTTTTCGGTTTCTTAGCGCTCTGAGTAGAAGGATTTGAATTTTTTCTTTTACTCGCTTTGGAAGAATCCAGAGAATTGCCTAACTGTTGCATAATTTTTTTAGCTTCAGCCTTTTTCTCCCGCAGCCTAGCCAGGATAACCTCTGTGGAAGCGGTCTCATTATGTTGAACGGTGGTAAGACCGAGCGCCTTTTCTGGTAATTAAAAGAAATGGAAAAATTAGGAAGGATCAGTTCAGGCCCTGAAGAACTAGATGATAAAACAGCGGCAACGCGATGTAGTGAAACTTCATTTTTGGAAAGAACGGTGATTTTCTCCGGAGAAGGTCGCGCGGTCTCCTTGGACGTGCCCGCCTCCGGTGAAGTCTTAACAACTTTCACAACCTTTTTCGAAGTAGCAGTCTTCCTCTTCTTCTTCTTTTCAGAGGAGTCCTTTCCCGGAGAGTCGAACGCAGACAACAATGTTGACATTATCGAGCTCGACTTATCTACTTTTTTAAGACCGCTTGCAAGGTAAGCTCATTTACTTTTTCAGGAAATTATGATTTCACAGACCATCGGGGGGGTATTTATAGCCCGGGGGGCATTGATGGCGATCACGGTCTCAGCGGTCAAAGCTTACATTTTCAAAGTTCCAGGTGCAACTTATGAATTGGCGGGGATTATGTTTGTCCGGAAAGCCCGCGACCTCCTCTTGCTGGTCAAATTTTTTGGTCTCAGCGGTCTCAGTTTCGGTGACCGCCCAGATCGCCAGCTGCCTCCTCGATTGGAATTTTCTAAGTGCCGAGCGGTCAGAGAAGTGTGAGACCGCCAGCTTAAGCGGTCTGATCATTTTTCTTTTCTTTGTTATTTGTATTCTTTTTCCCTGCCCTGGCTCTCCTGTATCCCGGGCAGCCCGTAGTTTTCAGTTCTGCCTGTTTGGGCAGCCCCCTCGTCTATAAATAGAGGGGTAGGGGTACCAGAAAAAGGACTTTTGGCTCCGAGGCTCCAGCTTACAACCTGTGTAAGCGGTCTCATTTTTTTGTGATCGCCTTTTTGTGATCGTTTTCCCTCTCTTCCAGCATCTTCTGTCTTAGTAACCTGCACTTCGCAGTTTTCTCCCATCCCTTTTTAGTGTGAATTTTGGAGGTACCATTTTTGGCACCAACATTGTCGAACAAGATTTCGTCGAACGCCGCTAAGATTTCGTCGAGCGAAGTTTCGTCGAACGCCATGATGAGAATTTCGTCGAGCGCCGCTAACAGTTCGTCGAACGGCAGCTAGCGCCTGCGCTAGTACTATCGCCAGCGCTAGTAGATGTTTTGGATTTGTTGGCTCAACTTTGGGGGCAACCATCTTATGTAATCCTTGAGTCATGTGAACTTTGTTATCCTGCACACTTAAACACACAAGATCAAATACACATAGGATTTGTTATTCTCAAACCTAGGAGATGCGGAAGACCATGTTCCAACAAACTCCCCCTTTTGATAATAACAAATCCATTAATGATAAATCAGAGCATTAATATATAAGCATGAAGAAACATACTTGTGTGTGTGAGAGAGTGATGACTTAGGATAATTTTAGCATTTAGCATTTAGAATTGCTCGCCCTATATACATGCCCCCCTAAGTGAATGCTCCCCTAATATGTAAGCTATCATCTTAATTTGTCATGTTGGGTTTTTGATAGCGGGTTATATTTATCATGTTAGTTCTCCCCCTTTGTTATTAGCAAAAGTGGGTAGGGAAACAAAGCACTAAGAACTAAAAAATGTGTAAATAGAAGAGAAGGCGTGATCGAGCTTTTAAGTAAATGATAAGGAGTTTTAGAATTATTTAAATAGATCAGAGTTATAAGCATTACAAAATTTTTCATAGAAGGAAATCAGAGTTTTTAGCATAAAAAGGTAATGATTTTCCCTTTATATAAAAGTTTTAAGCATAAAAATAAGGATTTCCAAATAACCAATATACCCAGACAATATGTCTACACCCTAGCCCCGTACTAAGTGACGGATGGGCATGAGGAGCTGCAAACATCCCGTAGGTTAGGGTGTTAGTCCCATCTGCAAACACTAGACAAAACTCAACCTAGCACTCTTTCCCCCCAGTGCCTCGCAAGGCCCCACTGGAACCCTCCCCGGTTAAGGACAAGACATGACTAAAGATAAGTTTATCTAATGTCTACAACCCTACGCCCCCGCTATGGTGAGATATGAAGTCACGGATAATAGTTTTTTGAAATATGAAGCTTTTAAATCTAATGGGAAGAATTATTATTGAATTTTTTGAAATAAAACTTACTTAGCTATATTGAAATTCATGAATGTATCCGAGTTTGAGCATTGCGGAAGATTTCGAAAAAGAAGCACCATAATACTAAATAAGAGTTTAAGTTAAAAAGGAGATGTTTTTGAGCTTCAAAACTAACTTTATAAAGATAAGAGTTGAAGCATTTTGGAAGAAAGAAACAACATCCTTTTAGCAATGTTTCACTTGTTGGAAGAGCGTTTAGCATACACGTTTATATTGAAATAAATCAGAGTTTGTTACTATAGAAATGATATGCGTGTTAGAATAACCAATATAAATTCTACCAAGCAAGTCTACCACTTGTTTTTTAAGGAAAAAATTGAGATTTAAGACTTGATATAAGCATGAAAGTGCAAGGTAAAAGTTATATGGTGATGATGCGGAAAACTTGTAGAAATACATGAAACATCTTATTGTAATCAAGAATAATCCATAAAAAGATATATGAGTTTAATTTCAAAAAGAAGATGTTTATGTAAATCATGTTTCAATAAAAAACTTTTATGGATAACCAAGCATGAAATAACATTATCACAAAGAGATTACTACAATGTTATTTCAATTCACAATTTCAAATCATACCAAACATTATAGAAAACATGCTAGGTTATCTAGTGCATTTCATAAGTAAAGAGTAATATAGAATTAGCATTAGGATCCAATACTCATGAGAAGAAGTGTTATGGAAGATAATGATGTGTACATAAGTGTATTTTTGAGTAGTATAAACAAATGTTTTAATCAAAAGTACAAGAGATATGTAAAGTAATAGCACAATAAAACATAAATAAGATTACTTCAACACACTTGAATGCACAATAAAAAGTACAACTACCAAGGTGTTATGCACACACAATGCTCATTAAGACTTATCAGGGTGCAAAGTAGTGCTTGGGGGATCACATATTTTATTTTGAATTTTGAGACTAGTGATCCGGTGGACTTAAGAGTAAGTGGTTTTTCTTATTTTTGAAAGAAAGATTTTATTTGCACAAGACACTTTACTATTCTTTCCAAGGTGCTCAACCTCACAATGCTTATTAAGACTTATCAGGAGGTTCAAGTAGTGCTTGGTGGAGTTATCTTTGTCATTTAATTTATAATTTTGTTTTGTACAAAGTTCTCCGAATACACTTGTTTTGCAAATCAATAGATTTTATGAAAAACATAACCACTTTTCTTAATTTTTAAGAGTGCAAAATAAGGAGTGTAGGTAAGATACTTGTGCAATTTTAATCCATTGTACTAATACAAAACATACACACGTATTCTTAGATTAAATACATATGTAGACAATGCCTAAAAAAGTGAGTGAATAAATATCATTATCAAACATAAAACATTTCTCATACTTAGAGGCATGCTAAGCTTGATCCTACACAACTTTTAAATTATAATTGATGCACATTTGAATAGATATATCAAGGCAAGAAGAAAGACAATGTCCAAAGTAGTTTAAAAATATAAATTGCAACATTGTAGAATTTCGAAATAATAGATTAAATCATGCTTGATTTTTCACAAAAAATCATACAGTTTTTTTGATAGTTTTAAGGTTTTATATTTTTGTATTTGATTTTAGCAAATAAAAGCATATTTTTGTAATTTTTGCTTTTGTAATTTTTATATTTGATTTTTGCATAAAGATGATCTTTAAACAAAGGAAACAACACAAGCGAAAAATAAAAACATATTTTTTGTAATTTGGTTTTTGTAGTTTTGTATTTGATTTTTCAAAAAATAAAGAAACACAGAAGTGCAAAACTAAGTAGAAAATATAGATTAATATATTTTTAGAAATTTTTTGAAATTTAAAAAATACAGAAAATCGAACATGGACGCTAGCGCCTGCGGTAGCGCTAGCGCGGGAGACAGTGAATGATTTTTTAGGATTTTGGAAATTTTAATTTTGGATCTTGATTAAGTGTCCCAATAGCAGTTCCATGCTGAAATATCAGATTTTTAGGAGATGTTTAGATAGTGCAAATTGCATGAAACATTAGCGATTTAGTGTATGACTTGTCAACGCATGATGTATATTTTCTTATATTTTCATTTTCATTTTTCTAAGACTCATATTTATCAATATAATATAAATTGAAACTGATAGGAAATGTAAGCACAAGATATCATGTTTGAATAAGCCAAATGATATATGTTCTAATGATTAATCCATAAACTATTTGTTTGATGGAATTTTAGTATTCTATTATGATTTCAAATCACATAACATCATAAATGTTGTACCTAGCATAGATACACAAGCATAAACCAAAAAATGATTGCTAGGATGATGAGTTTGGATGCGGATTAATCATGCATTTTGTGAAAAAAAATTTCTTCATTATAAGGGCTAACATAATCAACAAAACAAGATCAACACATTTCGCATTTTAATATTTAGCCTAAGCCCTTTAATAAACCATTTAAATCTATTAAAATATTATCATTAGTCTTGGCAATAATTTCAATTTACAATTCATAATTCAAGACATTTAAAAGGTAATGGATTTAGAAGGTAAAAATAAAAAGGATAAGTAGATCACTAAACAGAATGATATGACTTTAATTCACTTTTATTGATTCATTTATGAATTATTGTTTATGAATGTCATATCACAAAATATATAGAGTGATCATATCATGTTAGTTTAAACAAAATAAAAGGAAATAAACAAAACGAAAGTTTAAGCATATCATGAAGTAGAGAAGTGATATTTCATTTTTAGTTGATTTCTACTTCATGCAAATGATGGGATACTAATGAATGAGAGATTTAGGTATCCAAAGAGGACCGGGTGTGACGGTTCCTTTGGGTACCCAAATAAATCATGTTTGCTTTTGGGGAGATAGTGATGAGTGGACCCTTTCTTTTGACATTAGTGTGTCATTTTTAGCTTTGGGTCTCCATTCAAACAAAGGTTTAATATTGTTTTTATTTGTCAAATTTCCATGATGATTATGATCTACAAAAACTTTGTGTTTCCTATATCCATTATTAGGCTTAGTCAAGTTATTCATATTCGTATTCAACTTGCTTTTGGATATTGCTTGATATTATGAACTTATGTGTTTTGAATTTTTATTCATAATTTCCATAAGCAAATTGATTTTTGATTTTAATTCATCATTTTTGAGTTTAAAATTATGTCTTGCTTTATTATATGCGATTGTGTTATTCTTAAGAGTGGTGACAATTGAATCAATGTGATTTTGATATCTATTCCTATATTCATCAAATGTTTCATCCATCTCTTTGATTTCAGTTTTATAATCTTTACACTTAGCACAATCATTTTTCAAAAAGGAATTTTCTACACATAATCTTTTATTTTGTTCTTTTATAAAAATAAGTTCCTTTTCAAGTTCCTTGCATTTTTCATTTAACTTATTAAGATCTTTACAAGGTGTTATGTTTTCAACAAAGGAGTCTTTAGAATTTGAGTCTTCATTAAACTTTGCCTTTAAATTTTTATTTTCTAAGCGTAAAAGTGTATTAGACTTTTTTAGTTTCTTAATTGTGTGCTTTGTATTTTGTAGTAATTGTAATGAAGTGATAGAAGTACAAAAGATGGAATTTGATTTCCTTACATTGCTTTTGGATGAGGGAGGATTTGAACATATTGTTCCTTTGTCTTCTTCTTGGCACTCCTCTTCCAAAAGTAAGATTTCTTCTTCTATTTCATTTGATGTGTGTTCCATTGATTCGTCATGAGAGGGGCATTCTTGTAGATTTGTGCACGCTTGCATATTCTCCGATTCTTGCGATTGTTCCATACCTGTAGATGGAGAATCATACATTTCTTCAAGAAATTGCCATACTTTATATGCACTTGAAAAACAATATATTAATTTGAAGACTTCATTAGATAGACCGCAAAATAAATAATGTTTAACTTTTGCATTTAATTGAAGTTCCTTTTTATTTAATTCATTTGCAGGTCTTGCTATTGCTAAATTCCAAACTTCGATGTCTAAAGTTTTAATAAATTTTTCAATTAAGATTTTCCATCCTTTATAATTTGTCCCTTCAAATAAAGGTGGTGTAGGTGATTTTTCTTCTTCACAAAAATTTCCCCCACTAGTAGAAGCGAGATCATGAGACGTCATTATTCCCGGTTGTTAAGCCGATTGGAATAAAACCCCTCTGATACCACTTGTTCGATCGGTCGGCGCCCTTAGAGGGGGGGGGGGGGGGTGAATAAGGGTTTTCAAAAACTTAAGATTATATTTAGAAAACTTTGAAATATTGCAAGATTAATACAATGAGAAATCAAGTAAAACAATAATGAAGAGACATGCTTTATTAATATCAAATAATGTTTTACAAAACTTGATTTCTATGACGCTGAAAATCGGAGGCGACTAATAAAAATTCTTTTCGTTTTCTATACCGACTCGTATCCCCACGAACCAGTTGGCTTTAGCCGATCTCTCCCCAGATACGGCCTCAAGCCGCTCTAGCCAATCTATCCCCAGAAACGCCTTGAGCACCCCCTAGACCTAGCCTAGATCTAGTCGCCAACATGAGGCGAATTTCAGCCCTAAGTCCTACCCCAGACATAGTCGCCAACACGAGGCGATTTCACTACTGTTTACAAAGAAAGATAAATAAAATAATAAAACTTCCCTTAAGATGAACTTCTGAAGATGGAAGCGAAGATCCGCTGTAGAATCAGCGTTTGTCGAAGCGGACTTCGTCTGGATTCGGCGTGATGGAATTCTTCTTCAGAAATTGGCAGAGCTTCGCTGGGACCTAAAATTTTGGCCAAGACAAGCCTCTGGAGTTGTAGCACTACCTCTCTCTCTGATGTCCGTCTGAAATGAGAGGTGAGGGGTCCTTTATATAGCCCAAGCGCTAGCGCTACCGCTGACGCTAGCCCGGATTAGGAAAGATTTTGCGCGGCAGGATCTCCCATCCGCGGCAACGTTTTGCTCTATGCCTCTTGTGCGCCATGCTACCGCCAGCGCTAGTAGCTACCGCCGGCGCTATCCCTGATTAAGTAACATTTCGCGCGACAGGATCTTCAATCCGTGGCAATAATTTGCCTTTGCCAACTGTGCTCCTTGCTATCGCCTGCGCTATCGGATATCGCTGGCGCTATCTCCTTCTATAAGTTCTCCCGGCAATTGCGCTTCGAGCCAATATTTTGTCGAACAAGCTTTCGTCGAACGCCGCTAAGATTTCGTCGAGCGAAGTTTCGTCGAACGCCATGATGAGAATTTCGTCGAGCGCCTCTAACAGTTCGTCGAACGACATCTAGCGCCTGCGCTAGTACTACCGCCAGCGCTAGTAGATGTTTTGGATTTGTTGGCTCAACTTTGGGGGCAACCATCTTATGTAATCCTTGAGTCATGTGAACTTTGTTATCCTGCACACTTAAACACACAAGATCAAATACACATAGGATTTGTTATTCTCAAACCTAGGAGATGCGGAAGACCATGTTCCAACAGCACGTTGGTCATAGATATCCTCCGACAGCATTTCTCATCCGACTGGAAAGATTATCAGGAAAGAGTCTGGACGCCGACCTCCCGACTCAACAAAGAGATGAACGATCCAACTGGGCCAAGACCCTTGAACAAAGGAGTCTCATACCCCCTAAAAGAGCAAAAAAGCTCACAGTTAAAACTTTTCTCCTGTTATTTTTTATCCAATCACATGAGTTAGTGGGAATAATCTCCTCTGATTGTTGAGTAACAGTACGAAGACTCGTTAGAATCCAAGAACGAGAGAAATAGGATAGAGACTATCGGTATTGTGTGTCCCTTTGGACCCCCCGAATGTCCTTCCCTATCTAGCAGTTCTCTCGGTGTCCGGCAGCAGAGTCGGACAGAGACTATCGGGATTATGTGTCCCCTTGGACCCCCCGACTGTCCTTCCCTATCTGGCAGTTCTCTAGGCGTCCGGCAGCAGCATAGGATGGAGACTATTGGGATTGTGTGTCCCCGTGGACCCCCCGACTGTCCTTTCCTACCTAGAAGTTCTCTCGGCGTCCCGCGGGAGAGTATGACGGCAACCCTCAGGATTATTAGGTAAAGTTAGAGCTTTAAGAGCTTGTCGAACCCTCCACAAAATCATGCGCAACTCAACTAGCAACAAGTTTTGAGCATGGTGAGTATCAGGGGCGGATCTAAGGGGGGGCCAGCGGGGGCCCGGCCCCCCCCCCCCCCCCCAAGATTTTTGAAAAAAATATTAGTTGATTTGGATTCATCTCGTCGAGCCAATGAATTTTGACTGCTTAAACGTCAAAAACGGTGTCCGAATGAGGGAGAAATGTCTCCGAGAAGATGGAGATTTTCATTTTTTTTTACGAGAGTAAAACGATGTTAGCCCACCTTCTACGAAGCCGCTGCCATTCTGATTCGCCCCGCTTTGATTCCTGCAAGCGTGCAGTGGCCTCTACGCCAGTAGACGAGCACAAAAATATTTGCGTCGTATACAACAAGAACGTCGACGCCTCCTAGTATGGCCGACGTATTCGTTCTCTGCATTTGCCGTCTCCTGCGCCTCCACGATCCTTATCATCGTCGACGAAGACATCCATTTGGTAAACGACGCACTTGTCAAGGGAAAGCAACACTCAAGCCTTTATCCCACTATAGTGGGGTGGGCTATATGGATCCTTTGTTGCCATTGTGCCCTATCTTTATTCATAATCTCACTAATGCCTAAGTACATCATGTCTTTTCTTATAATTTCATTCTAAGTCTTTATTGGTCTACCCCTCCCTCGTTTAACATGCATAGTGACTAGACTCACCTTTTGATTGGCCCCCCCAAGTCAAAGTTCCTGGATCCTCCCCTGGTGAGTATCCATATAGGCGAGCATCTCATATGCGAGTATCTAGCAGCGAGTATTCATATGAGCGAGCATCTCCTATGTGAATATCTAACGACGAGGATCTCATAAGCGAGTAAGGTAAGATAGTCGGCAGATGCCGATCAATCAAAAAGGTGAACGAGTACAAACGAGCGATCCTATGAGCCTAGCGATATCTTCATAGCACAAGACAAACAAAGATGATATATCAGCCATCAAGAATAATTATAACTATTTCTATCAAAAAATGTTATCCACCAAAAGATTGCAAACTCGACTGTGCGAGAAGCGTCAAAAAAGCTCAAAAAATACATGTGTTCACTAAGGATTGGGAGCGTAATCAGAAGAGTTCGACTAGTCGTCCTCCTCGCCTTCATCCTCGCTCGCATCCAGGATATCCGAGAGAATCCCTTCCGTCGTCAGCTTCTCGGCTCCCGGCACCAGAAGGCACGCAATGTGAAGCTTCGCGAAGACCAAGTCGCCGACGGTGAGGGATATCTCCCTCTGAAGCGATGACAGCTCCTGCAAAGATAAGAATGACCCCTCCACGCGGCGAGAAGGCACAGCCTCTGAGGAAGGCTGGGCGGGCATCCTCGACTCCAACTCAGCAATGTGGACTTGCACTGCCTCCAGCGAGGTCTGTCTAGACCGCAAAGTCGCTCTCCTACTTGGAGATCATCTCTGCCGCGACCAACTGCTCTTCCTACAGAGGCGAGAAAGGTAAGGTTATAAAAACAGGATAAAAAACAATACAAAAATTAGAGCCCTGGCGAACTACCAAGATCACCTCGAAGCCTCTGCTCGTTTTGGCTTTATCTTCGGCCGCTCTGGCCCATTTCACGGCCTCGGCCTCGCGCTTCTCTGCCTTCACAGTGAGATTTTGATAAAGCGCGAGCTCCTGCTCCGCGTCGAGGAGGTTCCGAGCAGTCTAATGAGCAAGCTCTGCGGCCTGCAACATCGCGCGCGATCCCTGATCAGCAAGGAAGCGAGGAGTTGCATTTTGAAGCACCTTCACATCATCTCGCCCATAAAGGCCGAACGTGACGCAGAAGGCATCATCATTGGTAACCTCATCCTCACTCCAGGAAGGTAGGCTAGAACTCAGGAAGACCTCGCTCCGGTCCCTGCTCCAGGAGATGAGCGGCTTGCCATCTAGTCCCCGATTCATCGATCCTTGCCCAAAGTTGGGGTTATTATCAGGAACGATGTCCTCCTCCTCGCACGCGCGCTCCGCTGCCACCCTTAGGGTGACTTCCTTCCTCTTCCTTTTCTTCGCCACCGGAGGTTCATGTTCATCTGGCCAGCCTGCCGCGCAAAGAATCTCGGTTGGATCGCCGAGTTCAGGAGGAATTCTCAAAGGAGGGGAATCCTCCCTGCCTTCCTCTTCCTCTCCCTGCCGCGTTGTCGCCGAAGAAGATGGAGGAGGTGGGGTCTGACCCCCTATAGGCAAAGGCACCAATGGTAGGTGGCGACAACCTAAAAGAGAGATGTTAGAGAATGATAAAGAATTGATCAAACCAACTCGGGGCATAGCAATGTTACCCTCGCCAGGCTCCACATAGGCGAGTTGGTTGACGTTCTTCTGCCAAAAGACAATGTCGAACTTCTTGTCCTTCATCGCCAGGAAGAGGTCCTCGCGCCCACCGCGAAGCAGAGGGGTGGCGAACGCTGCCGCCAATCTCTGCTGAGGTCGAATAGGTATTTGAGAGAAGTCGCCAGATACAAAGACGAACTTCTCGTTCCACCGGTGAACCTTGTTCGAGGTTCCAGATATCTTGCAGTGATGGCTGCCGAAGTAGATGACCCCTTCCTTGGTTGCAGCCATATAGAACACCTACCGGAAGACATCCAGATTGAAGGCGATCTTCTCGGTCCGCAGAAAGCATAAGTAGCCGATGATGATGGCTACACCATTCGTGTTCATCTACGCTGGGACCCACCCGTAGTACCTCAAGATCTGGCAGAAATCGGGCCAGAGCGGAAGGAAAAATCCAACCTTGAAGTGGGCATGGTGAAGGCGAGCGCCGATGAGAGATACGCTGGCCCCCTGAACGTCCGCCCCGACCATTCCCGCCACCAGAGTGATGAGCCGGGGGTACCACGTCGTATCGTCGGGAGGAGGATCATCAGGCAGATCTTGGGGCGCTGCCCCGCGAACACCGGACCTCGCTGATGGCGAAGGTTGAGTTCCGGACGAGGAAGCCTGTAACGCCCCTGATTTTTTGGCAATTATTTAATTCGGTGCTGGCGTGCTTGTGACGTCAGGGCGTTACTTTTAACGTCGAGTTAGCGGCGCGTCGCCGTTTGCGCGTTTTCACTTCCGTTTGGGTCAAGTCGACCAAATTTTGAGACGACCCGGAATTGGAAAATTTTAGTTAGGAAATTAGATTATTTAATTTTAGACTTGCCTGTCAAGTTTCATTGCAAGCCGAGCCATTTTGGAGCCTCAGCGCATTTTAGAAGTTTTGTATGTAATTAAAGTTCGCCGTAAACTTTGGCTATTTATATCTCGAGAACGGCACGTCGGATTTTGATTCCGACTTCACCGTTGGATTCATAGCGCCGACGTTCACCTTAGGCGAAATTTTCGTTGGGTTCGGCGTTCGTTAAGTTTTAGTGATAATATAATATTAATATTATTATTATTATTATAAAAATCTTATATATATATATTCATATACATGCGTTCGTCGATCTCCCTTCAGCATTCGTCGATCCCCCTTCAGCATTCGATGAACCCCCTTCAACATGCATTAGTCGATCACCAGCTTCTCCCCTTCATGTCGTTCGACGAACCAGCTTCTCCCCTCCGCTCGACAAATCTGCCGCTCGACAAACCCTTCGTTCGACGAAAACCCCTCCTTCTCAGCGGTCCGTCCGACTTTAGCCTCCTTCTTCTCAGCGGTTCTCCTTTCTGAGCCTTATTACTATTTTATTATTAATAATAATAATATCATTATTATTATTATTGTTAAAATATGTTATTTTGCATAAAAGAAAATGAACCCAGCCCCCTTTCTTCTTCTTCATTCTGTCCGAACCAGAGAGAAAAACGAGCGACGGGGGCGGCATTTTCTTGAATCTTTCGATCGCCGCCGACGGAGCTCCGGTGGTCAAAATCGTGAACCGAGCATAGATCCAGATATCTCTCGACGAGAGCTTCCTTCTCGTGGTAAATTCCTTCCATTTCGTGAAGCTTTTTCGTTAGGTCTTTTGTGCCCTAACCTCTTTTAGCCCGATCTCTTGTAGATCTTGACTCTTTCCGCCTTCTCTTACCCCGATCTACAACGTGGAGTGATACGGAAAGTTTTTCCAGCAAAACCTAAGGCAAATGGTGATCTTGCTCTTGTTTCTTTCTCTTTGCCGTATAACAGCCCCAAGCTGGCTCTCTTTATCTAGCTGTGCTATATTTCCTTTGCATCCTCTAGTTATTTCTGCTAATATCTTGGCATTTTGTCAGTTAATAAAAGGATTTTGTTAGTACTGTATCTTCTTTATTTTCTTTATTTCTACTTGCAATATGGTATCTTATATTCTGATGGGCCTCGCCCTTTTCCCTTGAAAGAATTATGAAAAGGTAAATATTGTTGGAGGTCGTACACGATGTTGGCGGTGCCACCGGTGCGATGCTCTTTTAAAATAATAATTCTGTTGGAGGTCGTACACGATGTTGGCGGTGCCACCGGTGCGGTGCTCTGAGGGTCGTGACGATGGAGATGATATTATCCCCGCACGGCTTCTCCTTTTCTGATGAGCTGATCAGTCTCTATAATTCTGAACAAGAGTAACATGATTAATAATGTGTATGTTGATGGTTATTTGCTGATGGCGAGTTTTGACCTTGCCTGTTTTCACACCTTTGTTTGGGGAGTGATTTTCTGTTGATTATTAGATTCTTCTGTTGTTTCTTTTTCCGTTGATTATTTGTTGCTAGCTTGTCATCACTAATCCTTGCAGCTCTCTGTCTCCCTCCGGTATTGCGGAGGTTTGCTTAGTTTCTTGCTTTCTGCACCACTTGTAACTTGCTTCTGAGGTGTTCTTTCTTTGAATGCCTCAGGTTCGGGGCAGTAGCAGGTGTTAGTGCGGAGTTGCGTTGGTCGCCATCTTCTGACCCTTTTGAGGTAAGATTTTCTGTGATCTTGTCGGCCCATGGGTTCGTGTCAGGTGTTGATGCCCATGGTGTCATTTGGTTAGATTTTTGCTACCCTGCTGTTGTTACTTGTTGTTTACTTTTGAACACTTGTTCTGGAATGGTTAGATGTGGGTTGGCTTTATAGCCCCTTGCTTAGATATGCTAAGGTAATTGTAGCATTGCATATCATGATTTGAAATGTTAATCTCACTACTTTATGCGCGTGATAAATCTACTTTTATATATATAGTAAATCCACACATTCGATTATGCATGGTGCACCTCACTTGGTCTTCATGTACACTTAGGCCACTAAGTAATTAAATCAAGTATTTTTCTGCTGCGTAAAATCTATATTTTTAAAAAGCATGGACTAGTTGATCCACCTAGCCGAGGGACGCGGCTTGTTAATTTTCTGCATAAATCATTTTGAAATCACTTTGAGTTGATAATAATAATTGCTTGAACTGCGATGAAGGATGAGTTGCCTAAACGTCAGTAGTCGTCCCCTACGTGATGTGGCATCACGACGCGTAGCTTTCCCTACTCTGGTAGCATTTTAAATGTTGAGAAAATGCGGGTTGTGACAGTTGGTATCAGAGGGAGGTTCTGTGAAAAAGGTAGTTGGGTGGTTTGTCGTGTGAGCCAAATGACCGCTATCCTAAGCAGAACCTCATAAGATCATTTCATTGTATACACACACCGATATGTCATCAGTATGTCTTGACCGAAGCATGATCACTACACTCATAGCATGATAAGAAGTATACAGGGCATATTATGTAGTATGGGATGCATAATATGTGTTTGTATATGGATCCACCATAGGTGGAACATGTGACGGTTTTGTAGTATGGGATGCATAATCACCATTACATGGATGCCCATTAGCACGTTTTCTTTTTCGTTACATGTGATGTTATGTAGTATGGGATGCATAACATTACATGTGTACGCCGCTCATGACATGCATTAAGGCCTCTTTCTAGAATGCATAGCACTGCATACATTCATATCATCGCATAAGCACGCGTGCCACGTTAAAGACATACCAGATGACATATGTACACACATGTTTTGAAAAAGGAATTTAAATGTTCATGCACTCATGTCATAGCACAAGAGTCAATAGGATGATGGTGCATCATCCTAACTTTAATCATTGCGTCATTTCATGAAATTCTAGAACAAGTTAACAACAATAGCAGGTTGTTTTCCTTCCTGTTCCGAATTGATCCGTGATATTTCCGAGTCTGTTTGGCTTAAGCGTCTTAAGTCTGTTTCTGATTGAATGTCCATCTTTCTTGTAGACATGTCTCGTAGGAGAGTGACACGATCGACTCCCCTGCCTGAGGGAGAGTCTTCTGGTGGTCAAAGTGATTCCGTGATCGAAAGTCTGGGACAGAGCAATGAGGCTTTGACCAGACAGTTAGTTGCGATGCAGACTCAAATTCAGTCCTTGGTGTCTGCTGCCTCGGTGCAACAGCCTGTTGTGCAAGAACCGGTGGTGAGTCCATCCATTCCTGCTCCCCTGGTGCCTCCAGTGGCATTGCCACCGGAGATGAACTTCATTTTGCAATTTCAGCGTTTGGGACCTCCTACCTATGATGGTAGGGCAGACTTGATAGCCTTGGACGATTGGGTGATCAGCATGGAGGAGATGTTCTCCTATTCAGGTATCTCTGAGGCTTCGAAGGTGATGGTGGATGCATATCAGCTGAAGGGTTTGGTGAAAGGTTGGTGGATTAGGGAGAAGGAAGGTCTCGCCGAGGGATGCTCTTGGGAGACGTTTAAGAGGTTGTTGCTTAAGAAGTTCCTCCCTTCGGTTAAGCGTGACCGATTGATGAACAACTTTCTACATCTGAAGCAGAGGCAGCTCACCGTCAGTGAGTACGTGATTGAGTTCAGCAAGTTGAGTAGATTCTCCCCTGAGTTGGTGGCCTCGGAGGAAGGAAGGATAAAGCGGTTTTTGGGTGGTCTCACTGGCGACGTCCAGCAGTGGGCTAGCGCCTATGGGTCAAAGACCTATGCTGAAGCGGTGGAGGCCGCATTGAAGGCCGGGTCGATTGAAAATATGAAGACTCGTGGGCAGCAGGCAAAGAGTGATAAGATAAAATTGGATGATCGGGAGAGTTCCAAGACATCTCACTCGGACTTAAAGAAGAGGGGTGTGGGGCACTGTAGCTTCTGTGGCAAGCGGGCCCATCCGTTCGAGAGGTGTTTCAAGAGGCTCGAGGTGCTGGAGCCATTAAAGGTTAGTGCAATTCAAGACGCACCCAAGGCGGTCCCAGTGTGCTGATACTGCTCTAAGCCCGAGCATGAGGCGGCTCGATGTTACAAGAAGACTGGGTGTTATTTCTTGTGTGGACAAAGAGGACATCGTAGGTCCGACTACCTGAACTCTCAGACCATGTGATGTAGGCTAGGGTGTTCGGGTCGCTCTCACTTGTGCGATCGATTGGGTCACAAGATCGTTTCTAAATAACACCTAATCGGATGAATAAACGCAGCCACCTACGGGTGAGTCCTTTACAACTATCATGCAAACACAACCACAAGAAGATCCTCCGAAAGCAAAACTCCGGAATAGGAGGATCTTCCCCAACAAAGGCAAAAGAGAATCGCCACTCCTCGTCGAATAAAAATAATTCAAGATCGTTCAACTATCACAAATGAGAAGGATCGCGAAAAGATCAATGTCGGAAAATTCGTCACAATTCTTATCCGCCACAAATAACTATTAAAGAATCGCTCAAGAGGTAGAAAGCGTTACCCTCCCAGAATAGTAGATCCGGGTTGTAGAAAGTCCTACGTTATTCACAGAGGTGGTCGCCGGAGGAGAGTCCTTGAAGATGTGCACCGTCGCCTTCAAATCCCGCCGCTACGAACAAGCCCAAGACCGCCTTGATGCGTGAGAGAATGTAGAGGGAGAAACGGTAGAGAGAGGGAGAAGGGTGGGCGGATTTCCACGAGGAGGGGGCGGCCGACGGCTAGAAGGAGGAGAGGAGGGGGCGGCCTCCCTTGGCCGAAACTTGGAGAGGGGGAAAGAGAGAGGGGGGCAACCAAAAGAAGGAGAGGGAAAAGCTAGAGAGGAGGGAGGAGGCTTTAGGGTTTCAAAATTCTTATCATTCAATCTCTTTTCAAATCAACAACAAGCATGGCTATATATATCCTTACACCACTCAATCTCCTCCATACAAAATTTAGAATAAAATAAAAAAAATACCAAAAGTTAACTGCATGAAAATAGAAACAAATATTATGATGGTTATATGCAACAATCATAATAAAAATACAATTGCTTTAAATAAAACATGCTTAAATTGAAATTGCTAAAAATAGAAATTGTTTGAAATGATAAATAATAAAATATATAATTATAATTATTTAATTTATGATTATATATTTTATTTAAAATGGTGACGGCGGACATCGTGCAAAATGTGTAGCGGCGAAGGCGAAGAACGTTGCGGTGTTGGCGTAGAACGTCGCGGCGAAGGCGAAGAAACGACGTGTCTTCGAACTTGCGGCAACGACCATCCCAATCCACGAACTCTCTATGTCGGGGATCAACGGCCGCATCAGCAATGTCGCCATCAATCCTCCCCCACTCAAAATTACTCATCTCTGATGAGTGGCCCGTGAGGGGAAAACAGTCAGAAGCAGCAGCAACGGCCTCCATCAAGATCATCAGGCCAGCAGCAGTATCATCAGTATCCCCAACCAAGTGGATGTGGGGGTCTTCATCAGCAACATCCCCTACCAAGTGGATGTGGGGGTCTTCATCAGCAACATCCCCTACCAAATGAGGCTCGGTGAAGGGGTCTTCATCATCTGGGGTGGGGGAAAGAGAGGGGCTGAAGGGATGGTCCCCATCAATCCTCCTCCGCCCAAAAAAACTAATCACTGATGAGTCAGCACTGTCGGATGTAGGTCCTGGTAAGAGTACTCCTCCTGATTTCCTGTCAAACAAAAGGTTGGCCTCGTGGGCCTTGATCAAAGCATAGGGAAATGAAGAGGAAAGTGCAACAATTTCATAAGACGTCTTACCTCCAGAGACCGCCAAAGGAGTGAATAACATGCTACCCGGCTCACCTCTCAACCCAATAGAAATTTTTGTGGAGGGGAACGAAGGGGGAGCTAGATGCAGTGGAGCTAGAAAGAGTGAAAAATATTTTGAGTCATTGAAAATGGGGTTTGGGCCCCTCTCAGCAAAAACTCTCAAATGTAAAGAAAAACTTTCTAGAACGACAACTATTCGACGAATAGTGGAAACAATACTGACATTGCCGTCTAAGTTGCCAATTGGCAACTTTCCAGGGGAATGATCTACTAAAACTGAGTCTTCCTTATTGCGGGATTCTCCAACGGGTGCGGTGACTACAAAGTGAATGGACCCAGATGGGTCGGCTAGCACCAATTCATCATGTTTGGGTGGATTAAGACCTCTTGAAACACCTACTAATTCTTTATATGAAATTAAATTCAGGTTCATCCTAGGGCGATCCCAACAATTAAGATCAGCTAGCATGAGAAGGACAACCCAACGAAACCACTCAACCCGCCCCGCGGCGGTAACGGGCTCCATGCCATACTTCCAAATTGGGGCTGAAGTAGGGGAAACCCAAGCAACCTTAAATGGGTGAAGGTTTAGCGGGGGCGCTAACACTAGCCTAGGGTCCACTAGCGCAGAGAATGTGCCCACGCAACTACTACCCACAGATAATGGATTGGACCATTTGTCCTCCCCACTAAATGACACAGGAAACGCACGAGCCCTAATCCCACCATGAAAAATATGAGGAGTCGATAAGGCTCGCCCTATCTCCTCAACTGTCTCACCATCAGCATCAAATTCACTCAGCCCACTTTCCAAATTTTCTTTGACCTCATGAATGTCCTCGGGGTGGCCAACAGAAGGCTCCCTAAGGCTAACAGGATCAAGTAGAGGTTGGCTAATCAGAGCAGCATCAATTTCAGGCACTAAGTCAGTCGAGGGTGCCTCAACTGGGACAATGTCTATGGGCAGGCTATGACTAAGAAGGCCGGGCTCTGGCCCCATACTCAAACACGGTGTATTTGTCTCAGAGTGGCTAACACAAACTAAGGGCTGATTTTGAGTGACAGTGTCAAAATCCCCATGTGTGTCTGCACCGGGTGGTGTCGACTCAACCGTGTCGCGAGCGTCTCCAGATGGGACTTTGGGCTTCCTGGGCGGGCTGGACCTAAGATATGTTAGTTGACCGCCATGTCTAAAGTCTAGGGTGTTATTCTGGGCATCATAACTAACGTCAGGGCTAGCGAGCCACGGGTGTCCCAGCAAAATATGGAAGTCCTTCATAGGAAGGACGTCACACCAAATGTGCTCAGAATAGGCTTGGATGGTGAGGGGCACCAAGCATCGCCTGGACACTAAGATAGTGCTCTCATCCGGACATACGAGACGATAAGGGCAAGGGTGTGGTGCAGTGGTCACCAACATCCTAGTTACCGCATTCTCCGTGATAGCGTTTGTATGGCAAACACTATCCACCACGAGCCTGCACCACTTCTCACCGTGCTTAAAATTTGCTCGAAATCGGTGTTTCGGGTCGCGGCTGAGCCTAATCACCTTCACAGCGTCATTCCGATCCTTACCTAACTCCTTTAAATTAGCCGGTGGTGCAGTTATTCGTGAGAGTGCCGGGGGATACCCCAGATTCAGCCTAGTAGTCATTACTAGTGAAAGTTCGTATGCTGACACGGACAAAATTATAATGTCTCCAATTTTCAGGCCAACCTAACGTGATCGAATCGAAAAATTTGCTATTTTAATGATGTTGGAAATAAGAGCAGGAAGCTACATAAAGATTTTAAGATTTTTTTGACAAGTTTTAAAATTCCGAGGTTATTACTAAATGCAGACCAATCCGAAAATTTTGAATGTGAATTTTGAATTTTGAATTTTGAATTTCAGAAATTTGAATTTTGAATTTAAAAAATTTGAATTTAAAAAATTTGAATTTTGACTTTAAAAATTTTGAATTTGAATTTTGACTTTCAAAATTTTGAATTTTGAATTTTGAATTTCAGAAATTTGAATTTTGAATTTCAAAATTTTGAATTTTGAATTTTGAATTTGAATTTTGAATTTTTTTTGTTTTTTATTTTCGCTGAAAAATAAAAATTTTAAGGCCGCTATTCGCACACCAGAAATTTAGATCAGACCAAAATTTTACGAAAGATAATTTTATTCTCGCCTAATAACTAGGGTAAGTAAAATATTTTTTTGATTTTCTTACAGAAAATAATAAGTAGAATTGCCAGAAATTTTTTTTTTTTGAATTTTGCAGAAAAAATGAGAATTTTAGGCCGCTATTCGCAGACCGATGAAATTTTATTTTTCATTTTTGAGTGCCAAATCGTGTGAAAATTGTGAGTGACGCGTTCTACGACAACCTAAGGATTGCGTCAATTAAGAAATTGACACGAACCTGGCTCTGATACCAAATTGATGTAGGTTAGGGTGTTCGGGTCGCTCTCACTTGCGCGATCGATTGAGTCGCGAGATCGTTTCTAAATAACACCTAATCGGATGAACAAACGCAGCCACCTACGGGTGAGTCCTTCACAACTATCACGCAAACACAACCACAAGAAGATTCTCCGAAAGCAAAACTCTGGAATAGGAGGATCTTCCCCAACAAAGGCAAAAGAGAATCGTCACTCCTCGTTGAGTAAAAATAATTCAAGATCGTTCAACTATCACAAATGAGAAGGATCGTGAAAAGATCAATGTCGGAAAATTCATCACAATTCCTATCCACCACAAATAACTATTGAAGAATCGCTCAAGAGGTAGAAAGCGTTACCCTCCCGGAATAGTAGATCCGGGTTGTAGAAAGTCCTACGTTATTCACGGAGGTGGTCGCCGGAGGAGAGTCCTTGAAGATGTGCACCGTCGCCTTCAAATCCCGCCGCTACGAACAAGCCCGAGACCGCATTGATGCGTGAGAGAATGTAGAGGGAGAAACGGTAGAGAGAGGGAGAAGGTGGGCGGATTTCCACGAGGAGGGGGGCGGCCGGCGGCTAGAAGGAGGAGAGGAGGGGACGACCTCCCTTGGCCGAAACTTGGAGAGGGGGAAAGAGAGAGGGGGGCGGCCACAAGAAGGAGAGGGAAAAGCTAGAGAGGAGGGAGGAGGCTTTAGAGTTTCAGAATTCTTATCATTCAATCTCTTTTCAAATCAACAACAAGCATGATTATATATAGCCTTACACCACTCAATCTCCTCCATACAAAATTTAGAATAAAATAAAAATAATACCAAAAGTTAACTGCATGAAAATAGAAACAAATATTATGATGGTTATATGCAGCCATCATAATAAAAATACAATTGCTTTAAATAAAACATGCTTAAATTGAAATTGCTAAAAATAGAAATTATTTGAAATGATAAGTAATAAAATATATAATTATAATTATTTAATTTATGATTATATATTTTATTTAAAATGGTGACGGCGGACGTCGTGCAAAATGTGTAGCGGCGAAGGCGAAGAACGTTGCGACATTGGCGTAGAACGTCGCAGCGAAGGCGAAGAAACGACGTGTCTTCGAACTTGCGGCAACGACCGTCCCAATCCACGAACTCTCTATGTCGGGGATCAACGGCCGCATCAGCAATGTCGCCATCACTGTGACTTCAGCGGTTCCTCTGCAGACCTTGCCACCGCCCCCACTGTTCATGGGCAAGGCTAAAGGCAAGTTTAATGTGCTGACTAGAGAGGAAGCTCAAACCTCAGCGCACGTGATATCTGGTTAATTTCTTTCCTCCAAACTTGTTCTCTTTCTTCTAGATTTAACTTACTAGTTGTCTAGTGGTGCATGCTTATTTACGTGAATTCAAGGTGAAGAATAAGTGGGCGCGTGTCCTGTTTGATTCGGGAGCGTCTCACTCTTTTGTGTGATAGTGGTACAAACAGAACCTACAGGGAGTGAAACCGGGATCACTCCCTCGACTAATGATTCTTTATGTTCTTCATCTACTTCGTTTCTTGACCCTCTTTCATTGGTTACAATTCAACAGGAAGAGTTAACGTTGGTCATCGAGGTAGAATCTGATCATCTCTCATGGGAGGATGTCACTTGTGACATTTCTTCCTCCTGCTTTGCTCCTACGGATGTTGAGTATACTCTCACTCCATCTCTTCCTGTTAATTCTAACATCGTTTCATTTGTGCCCCCGCAGAATTTGGAATATGCTGACCCATTTTTGGGCAGTCAGATGATGCATTCCTGGCCGGATAAGCAAGTTGCAGTGGCAGACGATATTGCTTTGTCCACTCCAGCGTCACCGCATTGCTTCCCCTAAAGGATTGGCTGCAGGGGGGAAACGATTTTTCTTTGAAGAAATACTCTTGGAAGAGAGAAAGAGAGCAAGAAAAGAGGAGACTTAGGGATGAAGGCTAAACCTCTTACTTCGTTGCCATCAGTTGTGGGTCTCCGGACCTTTTTCTTCTATCTGCAGTTACTTTTTTAAGTCAACATATAGTTGATTTCTCTGTATGGTTGTGTAATAATACTACGTAGACTGGGATGACCTCCTCTCTTTAGTCTTGCGTGAACAATTTTATAATCTGCTTAATAAAGGTATTTGGTCCACCTTTAAGGACGTTAAACAAAAGGGCTTCTTGGGAGACATCCCATGGGAACCACCCGGTTCTGTTTGCTTGCTTTAATTTCTATTATGTTTTGTTTGTTTTTGCTTTGGTGCTAACAATGCAGGTGTGAACTCGATTGGATGAAGAGGAGGAGATCTTTAAAAGAAGGATTATACCGCTCTTCTGGCATGCTCTTATGAGCATAGGTACTCCTAACCTAGCTTTATTTTTGCTATGAAATGTTATATTTGATGTGTGTTTTCAAATCAAGTCTGGGGGAGCGGGCCTTTGCTTACGCTACACGCACATACATGCTAGAATGTTATGTTAGGAATTTTCAAATGTATTGTCGCATTGCATACCACGCACCACATTCGTTTTCATGTTATTAGTGCGCATTTATCGTGTAAGTGCTTAATTTGTATGTTTGGAAACTTGTTTGTTGATTTAGGATTGTGTGGCAGAACAAGTTGTGACCCGTGCGGTGCAACTAGTATAGCGCAAACGTGGCTTAAAAATTCTTGTAGAGTAGATTTTATTACAAAATTATAGTTTTATTTACTCCTGTAGTGTAAATGTAAAATACTCTACTCGAACGGTGAATTTGGTGAATCTAGCGGTAGCCCTAGGTCGAGTGTAGAAGAGCTGTTAGCCTCGTGTTGTTTGAGTTGGAAGGAGAGGAGACCTCGCTCGGTGGTTAAGAACTTGCCCCTAGCTATTTTCAAAACGAGTGCGTTGAATTATCTTATTGGGAGCATGACGTAGGCCATCATTTGATACGATTGAGCTTTGATTTCCCAAGCTAATATCACCCTTTGCTAGTCTCGTTGAGCCTAAACTTTCCTATTTGTTAAACTCCACCAAACTTTCACCAAGACCACACATCCTAACCTAAAACGCACTAGAGTCAAGCTTTGAAATTTATACATTTTGTTGATGATTGTGCGATGCGGAGTAATAAAAATTTGGAGGTGTGATGTGGTGTGTGCGCGCAGAAAAATGAAAAAAAAAAATTTAATTGATCCTAACCTATGTTATTATAGATCTATAAAAAAAAGAGAGTTAATGAACTCTAAAAAGAATAGAACCATAAGTATGGTAGTCTCGCGCACACCATAGTGCTTAATTGAAGTCTGGGGGAGTGTGCTTCAAGGTGAAGATGTTAAGGTTGAATTTGCTTATTTATCGGAGGTTGGGTGCGTTTAGCCTACGTTCTTCTACTTCATTACCGTACCTCAACCCAAGCCCAAGTCTAGCCTAAAATCCCTACTGATTCTTGATAAGATCGTCTCATGTAGTGGAGAAGGTGTGAAAGGGCAAGCATATGACCATCGACCTTGATGGATTTCTTGGAGAGCTCTTTCTTGAGATCCAATTTGAACAACGCTCACCTCAGCAGTTCACGCTATTTTCCCTAGGGCGCGACAGTTCGATTCACCAATAATTCACCTCAGAGTAGTAGTATTTTGTATTTTACACTTGTAGAAGTTCTTAAAATATAGTCTTTGTTTTAAAACCTTTTCTACTTTATTTTTACGCTCGTTAGTTCTTTACTTCCCATCATGTTTTGCCTGCACAATTGCTTATTTAACATCAATTTTTCTATCATGGGATTGAGTGTTTGCCCGAGATGTGCAAACGAGTAAGTCTGGGGGTGTGATAAGTCCTATTTATATACACTTTTATGGACTCATCTGGGCTAGTTTTCACGCACTTGCACTTCACTTTTTCTGTAATAATGCTTATATTTCATTTAGTCACAATTCTCACATGAAGTGCACTTCTAGGCCCGTGTGGTGTATTTTCTTGATTATCACTCTTAATATCTTTCATGTTGTGTTATGTGCCACTTTTAGTGGTTTTGATTTGTGTTTATGCTGGAACATGGGTCGTGCAGGTGTTCCCGGTACAAATCTGTACAGGAACACTGCGCACGATCACTGGTTATACTGCGCACGACCACTGATCGTGCGCCGCCAATCGTGCGCGATCATTTGATGCCCAAAGTTGCATTCTGAATTTGGTCGTGCATTTTTATGCACAGTCGTGCGTTCGGTCGTGCGATCTTTATATTTTATAAAGTTTATGTCACAGGTTCCACTGGGATAGTGCGCATGAACGCCTAACTTCTAGTGCGCACGACCATTGGTCGTGCGCAACTGGTCGTGCACACTATTTCGCCAGTGCCTATTTAATGCCCTATTCCGCGATTTTAGGGTATTCATTCCTCCCCGTAGCCGCCCATCCACGGATTTTGGGAGCTTCTATCCCCCCATTCACCTCCCTTCGTCCATCCATCCACCGTTCAAGATCCGGGCATCGATTCATCATCCAAACGCTCCGCTTACTCCACTCCGGCAAGTTCTCAACCACACAACACTATTCAGGTGAAAAGAAGAAGAAGATGCAGGGATTCGGTGCCAGTTCAGAGGTTCAAGTGAAGAAGACGGGACGTTAGCGGAGGATTGACAACCCTTCGAGTATCCCGGACGTTAGCCGAAGCCGAGCCCGGATCCGGATTGACAACCCGGAATTCCGGCCGTGAACGACGGTGAGTCTTCATCCTTTGGTGACGAAACCTCTATCTCTCATTTTCATATTATTACTTGTTGTGTAATTTCTGATATTTTGGTGTATTGAACAATTAGTTGTGATAATATAATCATGTCTCGTTATGTTATTGGTTGATGATCTCGTTGTGACAATCGTTCGGTTTCATTCACGCTCACAATCCACACTATAGCAAAAGTGTTATTAGCATTTGCGAGGAGGTGCTCTCGACCCTCAACACTTCCGCCCTTGCGATCGCCCATCCGCGTGCCTTCTCGTCCATGCGCTTTCCGAAGCACGCCATAGCGGTCGTTGCATCCATCCCGCCTTACGAAGCAGAGTTTTGACCAGCATCTCTCTTTTCTGCACTAGTTTAGGAAACCCAAAATCAAAGCCCCTATTTTTCCTTTAATTAACTCTTGTAATTATTTTCTCAATCCGAAGAGTCAAACTAACCACGCGCATTCCTTGAGAGACGATATTCAGGGACGTACTCCCAACTTTATTACTTGTGCGACTGGTGCACTTGACGAACATGCATCAAGTTTTTGGCGCCGTTGCCGGGGGATGCAGGCTTAGTTTGATTTTGGTGTTTGAGTTAATAGTGTCAGGAGTTGTTGTTTTGTTTTTATTTCTACGGTTTTCGGGTTGTGTGTATGCAGGAGCGATGTCATGTTCTTTACTGCCGCTGTCACAACATGATGAGGATACAGCCTATTTGGAGGAGAAATTATGCAAATTCGCTCAAATTATAATTCAAGGCCTTGAAACGCGGCAAGAGTATATTGATAGATTGACTGTGCAGGTGGAGACTTTATTGTCTCTTGCCTCAGCTGTGTTGTAAGAACCTCCTCATGATGTGATAGTGGTACAAACAGAACCTGCAGGGAGTGAAACCGAGATCACTCCCTCAACAAATGATTCTTTATGTTCTTCATCTACTTTGTTTCTTGACCCTCTTTCATTGGTTACAATTCAACAGGAAGAGTTAGCGTTGGTCATCCAGGTAGAATCTGATCATCTCTCATGGGAGGATGTCACTTGTGACATTTCTTCCTCCTGCTTTGCTCCTACGGATGTTGAGTATACTCTCGCTCCATCTCTTCCTATTATTTCTAACATCGTTTCATTTGTGCCCCCACAGAATTTGGAATATGCTGGCCCATTTTTGGGCAGTCGGATGATGCATTCCTGGCCGGATAAGCAAGTTGCAGTGGCAGATGATATTGCTTTATCCACTCCAGCGTCACCGCATGTTCTTCCCCTAAAGGACTGGCTGTAGGGGGGAAAATGATTTTTCTTTGAAGAAATACTCTTGGAAGAGAGAAAGAGAGCAAGAAAAGAGGAGACTTGGGGATGGAGGCTAAACCTCTTACTTCGTTGCCATCAGTTGTGGGTCTCCGGACCTTTTTCTTCTATCTGCAGTTACTATTTTAAGTCAACATATAGTTGATTTCTCTGTATGGTTGTGTAATAATACTACGTAGACTGGGATGACCTCCTCTCTTTAGTCTTGCGTGAACAATTTTATAATCTGCTTAATACAGGTATTTGGTCCACCTTTAAGGACGTTAAACAAAAGGGCTTCTTGGGAGACAACCCATGGGAACCACCCGGTTCCGTTTGCCTGCTTTAATTTCTATTATGTTTTGTTTGTTTTTACTTTGGTGCTAACAATGCAGGTGTGAACTCGATTGGATGAAGAGGAGGAGATCTTTAAAAGAAGGATTATACCGCTCTTCTGGCATGCTCTTATGAGCATAGGTACTCCTAACCTAGCTTTATTTTTGCTATGAAATGTTATATTTGATGTGTGTTTCCAAATCAAGTCTGGGGGAGCGGGCCTTTACTTACGCTACACGCACATACATGCTAGAATGTTATGTTAGGAATTTTCAAATGTATTGTCGCATTGCATACCACGCACCACATTCGTTTTCTTGTTATTCGTGCGCATTTATCGTGTAAGTGCTTAATTTGTATGTTTGGAAGCTTGTTTGTTGATTTAGGATTGTGTGGAAGAACAAGTTGTGACCCATGCGGTGCTACTAGTAGAGCGCTAACGTGGCTTAAAAATTCTTGTAGAGTAGATTTTATTACAAAATTATAGTTTTATTTACTTCTGTAGTGTAACTGTAAAATACTCTACTCGAACGGTGAATTTGGTGAATCTAGCGGTAGCCCTAGGTCGAGTGTAGAAGAGTTGTTAGCCTCGTGTTGTTTGAGTTGGAAGGAGAGGAGACCTCGCTCGGTGGTTAAGAACTTGCCCCTAGCTATTTTCAAAACGAGTGCGTTGAATTATCTTATTGGGAGCATGACGTAGGCCATCATTTGATACGATTGAGCTTTGATTTCCCAAGCTAATATCACCCTTTGCTAGCCTCGTTGAGCCTTACCTTTCCTATTTGTTAAACTCCACCAAACTTTCACCAAAACCACATATCCTAACCTAAAACGCACTAGAGTCAAGCTTTGAAATTTATACATTTTGTTGATGATTGTGCGATGCGGAGTAATAAAAATTTGGAGGTGTGATGTGGTGTGTGCTTGCAGAAAAATGAAAAAAAAATTTAATTGATCCTAACCTATGTTATTATGGATCTATAAAAAAAAGAGAGTTAATGAACTCTAAAAAGAATAGAACCATAAGTATGGTAGTCTCGCGCACACCATAGTGCTTAATTGAAGTCTGGGGGAGTGTGCTTCAAGGTGAAGATGTTAAGGTTGAATTTTGCTTATTTACCGGAGGTTGGGTGCGTTTAGCATACGTTCTTCTACTTCATTACCGTACCTCAACCCAAGCCCAAGTCTAGCCTAAAAGCCCTACTGATTCTTAATAAGATCGTCTCATGCAGTGGAGAAGGTGTGAAAGGGCAAGCATATGACCATCGACCTTGATGGATTTCTTGGAGAGCTCTTTCTTGAGATCCAATTTGAACAACGCTCACCTCAGTAGTTCACGCTATTTTCCATAGGGTGCGACAGTTCGATTCACCAATAATTCACCTCAGAGTAGTAGTATTTTGTATTTTACACTTGTAGAAGTTCTTAAAATATAGTCTTTGTTTTAAAACCTTTTCTACTTTATTTTTACGCTCGTTAGTTCTTTACTTCCCATCATGTTTTGCCTGCACAGTTGCTTATTTAACATCAATTTTTCTATCATGGGATTGAGTGTTTGCCCGAGATGTGCAAACGAGTAAGTCTGGGGGTGTGATGAGTCCCATTTATATACACTTTTATGGACTCATCTGGGCTAGTTTTCACGCACTTGCACTTCACTTTTTGTGTAATAATGCTTTTATTTCATTTAGTCGCAATTCTCACATGAAGTGCACTTCTAGGCCCGTGTGGTGTATTTTCTTGATTATCACTCTTAATATCTTTCATGCTGTGTTATGTGTCACTTTTAGTGGTTTTGATTTGTGTTTATGCTGGAACAGGGGTCGTGCAGGTGTTCCCGGTACAAAACTGTACAAGAACACTGCGCACGATCACTGGTTATACTGCGCACGACCACTGATCGTGCGCCGCCAATCGTGCGCGATCATTTGCTGCCCAAAGTTGCATTCTGAATTTGGACGTGCGTTTTTATGCACGGTCATGCGTTCGGTCGTGCGATCTTTATATTTTATAAAGTTTATGTCACAGGTTCCGTTGTGATAGTGCGCACGAGCGCCTAACTTCTAGTGCGCACGACCATTGGTCGTGCGCAACTGGTTGTGCGCACTATTTCGCCAGTGCCTATTTAATGCCCTGTTCCGCGATTTTAGGGTATTCATTCCGCCCCATAGCCGCCCATCCACGGATTTTGGGAGCTTCTCTCCCCCATTCGCCTCCCTTCGTCCATCCATCCTCCGTTCAAGATCCGGGCATCGATTCATCATCCAAACGCTCCGCTTACTCCATTCCGGCGAGTTATCAACCACGCAACACTATTCAGGTGAAAAGAAGAAGAAGATGCAGGGATTCGGTGCTAGTTCTGAGGTTCAAGTGAAGAAGACGGGACGTTAGCGGAGGATTGACAACCCTTCGAGTATCCCGGACGTTAGCCGAAGCCGAGCCCGGATCCGGATTGACAACCTGGAATTCCAGCCGTGAACGACGGCGAGTCTTCATCCTTTGGTGACGAAACCTCTATCTCTCATTTTCATATTATTACTTGTTGTGTAATTTGTGAGATTTTGGTGTATTGAACAATTAGTTAGGATAATATAATCATGTCTCGTTATGTTATTGGTTGATGATCTCATTGTGACAATCGTTCGGTTTCATTCACGTTCACAATCCACGCTATAGCAAAAGTGCTATTAGCATTTGCGAAGAGGTGATCTCGACCCTCAACACTTCCGCCCTTGCGATCGCCCATCCGCGTGCCTTCTCGTCCATGCGCTTTCTGAAGCACGTCATCGCGGCCGTTGCATCCATCCCGCCTTGCGAAGCGGAGTTTTGACCCGCATCTCTCTTTTCTGCACTAGTTTAGGAAACCCAAAATCAAAGCCCCTATTTTTTTTTAATTAACTCTTGTAATTATTTTCTCAATCCGAAGAGTCAAACTAACCACGCGCATTCCTTGAGAGATGATATTCGGGGACATACTCACAACTTTATTACTTGTGCGACCGGTGCACTTGCCGAACATGCATCACGCTCCGGTAATGGGGGTGATTGGCGAGCAGGATCCTGCTGCGGGATGACCCCTGCGGGAATGACCGGGGGAGGCAGTAAGTGATCGACACTCATGCGCTCCTCCACCAGAGGTGACTGCCCACTCGCCTCCACGGGCATCTCACCTATAAAGAAGCGTCAGCATCGACTAAAAGGTAGTCACAATTCCAGTAAAGAGGCGATAATCACCTTCTCGGAGAGGATCGGGATGGACACTTAGAGGCTCGTCCTCGGCGTCCGGGCGGAGGACGTCATCCCCCAAACCTTCATCATTCGGCCGGTTTGGGGTCGACTCAGGTAAGGAGGTCGCGGCTTTAGTGCGAGTTACCTCCTCGCTCAGCGGCCTGTAATGAGGATCGGTAGGCTCTCTCTACTTCTTGCGTGCTTCAGAGCTCTTTGGTTTCTTCATCAACTTCTTTAGCAACTTGGTCTTCGCGAACATCTCCTCTGCAGTCAACATCTCGCCAGGTATAAAAAGGTGGCGTGCCATGGAAGGACCATCCACCCTATTTATAGATTTCAAGGGACCCCCTAGCTTCCGAATAAGATAGATACTCGCCAGAAGCAGCTCGTCGAATACAGGTTGGATGATTCTTTCTGAGAACCTTTGTTACTCGCAAAGAGGGGGATTGTGTACAACCCTATTCTCCGAGGGTGGGGCCTATTCAAAGCCACGTAGGCAGAAGTCATAGTCAATGGTCAACACAAAGATATCGGACAGCGTGCAGGGACTATGTAACCCTGGGGTGCGAGTAGGGCATTGCTCGCCCCCAACTGGCAAGAAGGAGTACGACCCCGTAGTTATCCAAACAGACGAGCGAGAAGGTAACATGCCTGTACATACTCGCATATAGGCGACTTTCATCAACTAACTCGCCAGCCTACGACGAGATCCTTACCTACTCGCTCGCTTAAGCCTTTGTTCAACCTGTTGGAGCATGCGTTCTGCACTCGTCCGGTTTGAGAATAACAAATCCTGAATGTATTTGATCCTATTTTTTATTAATGGTGTGCAGATAACAGGTGCAAGAATAACATGTTTTCAATTGGAGCAAAATAATGATTTTCCAAAAATTGGAGCTATCGGATTTCCGATAGCAATATCGGATTTCCGACAGCGCACGATTTCTTCCGTTTTCCGATCTCTACTCGACGGTTTAGAGCTATCGGATTTCCGACAGCAGTAACGGATTTCCGACAGTGCACGATCTTCCCGTAACTCCAAGACGTGCAGCAGTTATGCAAGCTAACGGATATCCGATAGTGCTATCGGATATCCGACAGCCCGCATCTCAACCACGACCTCCACTTCACGCAGAAACTTTGAATTAGTGGGACACGTGGCAGCCTCTGGAGATATCGAATTCTGGCGATACCTAGCTAACGGACGGCGACAACTCTCTTTTATTAAAAGGGTTCAGAACTTCGTGGATTTCATGCCTTCAGACCTTCAAGCCTTCTTCCTGAGTGTTATCGTCCAGAGAGCCCCAGAGAACGAAAATCCCCATCCTTGAAGAAGAAAAGAGAGGGCGAAGCCGAAGATTATACACGCGTTCCAAGGAGATTTTCGCAAGGATTCTTCGCTGCTTTGGTCCAGAAATTTTAAAGGGGGTTATTATTTTGTATTTCATTTATATTTACATTCATCTTGTAAGCGTTGTAGAAATCATCATCTTGCGTGCGGTGTCTAAGTCCATGTGAGGCTTAGGGGAAATCATCACCTTGTGTGTGGTGTTAGATCCTTGTGTGGTCTAGGGTAAATCATCATCCTGTGTGCGGTGTCAAGTCCTTATGTAGCTTGGGAGAAAATCACCGCCGTGTGTGCTGCGTCTAGATCAAGATTTGATTTAGGGGGAGGCTAGTGTCTATATCTGGGAGATATAGGCTATAGCCAACCGGTCCTTAGGAGAAGGACCGGTGAAAAGAGACAAGAGATTTTATTAATTGTAAGCCTTTGATTCCAAGCTTTATTGGAATCATTTCTACTCATTATCTTTGATGAAATAAAATCTTGTTTTTAAATTCAATTATTTGTCTCTATATTCATATATTGTTTCATTTTTTATAAAAATTATCAAAGGCATAAATTGCCCTTATTCACCCCCCCCCCCCTCTAAGTGCGCCACAGGATCTAACAAGTGGTATCAGAGGTAGGTTGATTCCTTATAAGGTTTAACCACCTGGAATTATGGCGCACCATGATCATGCATTTTCCGAGGGGCAAGGAATAACTAGACCACCATTATTTACGGGTTCCGATTATAATTATTGGAAAACTAGGATGAGGTGTTTTTTAATATCATTAGATATTGAAGTATGGAATATGGTAGAAACAAATTATACTCATCCTACTTTTACAATTGGTGATATTGTCATGGAGAAACCCAAAGATAAATGGGATGACCAGGACAAATTAAAATGCAAAAGCAATGAACGCATTATTTTGTGCTCTTGATAAAACTGAATTTAATAGAACCTGCGCATGTCAAACTGCATATGAAATTTGGAATTTATTGGAAATTACTCATGAAGGTACCTCGCAGGTAAAGAACTCAAAGCTTTTCCAACTGGAGTCGGAATTCGAAAAGTTCAGGATGGAGGTAGATGAGGATGTGGATACCATGTACACAAGATTCACTAAGATAGTAAATGACTCAAAAGTTTTAGGAAAAAAATTTTCGAATGGTGATTTGGTGAGAAAACTTCTTAGATCTCTCCCCCCTAAATTCAATCCCAAAGTGACGGCTATTTCTGAATCTCATGATCTTAAAGCTCTTAATATTGAAAGCCTGATTGGGAACTTGAAAACTCATGAAGTTGAATTGAAAATTCAACAACAAGAGTATATAGAGCCGAAGAAGAAGAGATTGGCTCTAAGATCTAAGAACGAAGAAAGTAGTGATTCTGAGGAGGAAGAAGAAGATGAGGAAGGTTTATTTGTTAGGAATTTTAGAAAATTTATGAGAAATCCAGAAAGGAGGAATTCATTTAAGAAGATTTGTAAGAAGGAGACGTTTAGGAAGAAAAAAAGGAAAGGAAGACGATGAGGAGGAAGAGAGACCGCCACCGGAGTGCTATCACTGCAAGAAGTTAGGACACATCTGAAGCAAGTGTCCAAAGTACTGGAAAGAACTTAAAGAAAAGAAGCACAAAGGGAAGAAGAAGGTGCTGAAGGCGGAAACATGGGATGATACTACTTCTGAGGATGCAAGCAGTTCAAGCTCAAGTAAAGAAGAGGAGGCCAACATGTGCTTAATGGGAAAGAGCGTCATATCTGATGACGAATGCAGTGTCCAAAGTGACACTGAGGAAACTCCTCCAACCTACGATGAATTATTTTCTGAATTTTTAAAGACTTGCAAATTTTTTGAAAAGAGTTTAAAAGATAATGATCTTCTTAAATCTGAAAATAAAATTTTGCTTAAAGAAAACAAAAAATTGTTAAATGAAATTAAGACTATTGGAAAAGGAAAATTTCTTGCCAAGAGTGTGATCACTTTTTGGGAAGAATTAAAGAACTTGAAGAATCTCTTTCCAAATCTCATTCTACAATAAAAATTCTTACTAAAAAGAATAAGATTTTAGAGAGAGATCTGAAATCTTCAATTTCTAAAGTCCATGAGGGAAAGAAATCTTTTGAACGTAGATGTGTAAATCTAGTATCCGAGAATACAGAAATGAGAAACCAGATTCATGACTTAACGCTAGCCATGAAAAAATTTGGAATGGGACGAAGATCACTGGATATGATCTTAGGATACCAATTCCATGGATCTGGAAGGTTTGGAATCGGATACACGTCAGGAAGCTATCGCCCGGCGATAACCACTGTCGCCAGCGACAGCGAAAAGTCCAGAAAATCTATTTTTAAAAATTCTGTAGTTAATAAATTGTTTAATACTACATCCTCATCCAGTAAAAGTCCAGAAAAGTTGTACTCTTCTCATTACATTACATGTGCCAAATGCAATAGATTTGGTCACACTACGGACTCTTGCTGGAGGAAAGGAAAAAGTAAAATTAAACAAATCTGGGAGCCTAAGGCTTCTACCTATACTATGGGTGGAACCACTTGGGTAACCAAATCTTTACTCACCTCTTCTTTCTAGGTGTGTTGGCAGGCTAAGGACAAAGAAGACGTGTGGTACTTGGACTCGGGTTGTTCAAAGCACATGACGGGAAATAAAGAGAAGTTCCTTAGCCTGGAGATGGAAAAAGGAGGAGTTGTTACATTCGGAGATAATGGAAAAGGAAAAATCATCGGCATCGGAGTTGTGGGTAACAAAAAATTTTCAATTTCAAATGTTTTATTTGTAGAAGGATTAAAGCATAATTTGATTTCTATTAGTCAATTATGTGATAAGGGTTTAGATGTTTTATTTGAATGCTCTACAAATTTGTGCAAAATTATTAATTCTAAAACAAATGAAATTTTTTTTACCGCACCTAGATGTCATAATGTATATATGATTAAAATTCTTGATTTTTCAAATTCTACTTTAAAATGTTTTTATCAAAAAATGATGAATTAGAATTATGGCATAGGCGACTTGGACATACTAGTGCCAAGTTAATTACAAAACTTTCAAAAGATAAATTAATAAAGGGCTTACCATTGTTGAATGGAAATTTATCTTGTTCATTATGTGTGCCTTGCCAAAAAGGAAAATTTTCAAAATCATCTTTCAAAAGTAAAAAATATTATTTCTACCACTAGGCCACTTCAATTAATACATATGGATTTATTTGGGACAATTGGAATTTCTAGCTTAGGAGGTAGAAAATATACATTTGTATTGATTGATGATTATTCTCGTTTTTGTTGGACTTTATTTCTAACCTCCAAATCCGATGCATTTTCAGAATTTTCAAAATTATGTTTGCGTATTCAAAATGAATTTGAGTTAAAAATTAAACGCATACGATCGGATCATGGAGGAGAATTTGAAAATGAAAAGTTTATTTCTTTTTGTACGGAGTTAGGAATTAAACACGAATTTTCCGCTCCACGCACACCACAGCAAAATGGTGTAGTGGAGAGGAAAATTAGAACTCTTCAAGTGTTAGCCCGTACGATGTTATCTGAGTTTAAATTACCAAAATCTTTTTGGGCTGAAGAGGTTAGTATGACATGTTATGTAATTAATAGAGTAATGCTTCGCCCTATTTTAAAATTAACTCCTTATGAATTAATTTTTAGTAAAAAACCAAATGTTTCTTATTTCAAAGTTTTTGGTTGTAAATGTTTTATTTTGAATTCTAAAGATTCCTTGGGAAAATTTGATGAAAAATGTGATGAAGGTATTTTTATTGGCTATTCTTCAACTAGTAAAGCTCATAGGATTTTTTAATAAAAGAACAAAAATAGTTGAAGAATCTATTCATGTTAGGTTTGATGAGTTTGTTTCATGTGTAGAAAAGAAAATTACAGGAAAAGAAGATGAACCCCTTCCTTCGGTGGAGAATGATGATGAAGAACTTGGAGAAAATGAAGAAGAAAAAGAAGAAGAGAGAGAAGGAGAAAGAGAAGAAGATAGAGAAGGAGAAGAAAGAGAAGAATATGTGCCTCCTGTTGGATCGGTCGGTGCCCTTAGAGGGGGGGGGTGAATAAGGGTTTTCAAAAAATTTAGATTATATTTAAAAACTTTGAATTATTGCAAGATTAAAGACATGAAATAAGTGAAGTAAAACAAAAAGAGACAAGCTTTATTAATGATAAATAAGTTTTACAAAACTTGATCTCGATGACGCTAGAGATCGGAGGCGAATAATAAAAAAGCTCTTTTTGTTTTCTATCCCCACTCGCTTCCCCACGAACCGGTGGCCCTAGCCTTATCCTCCCCGGATTCGGCCTCAAGCCGCTCTAGCCAATCCTTCCCCGGATGTGGCCTCGAGCACCCCCTATAACTAGCCTAGATCTAGTCGCCAACACGAGGCGAATTTCAGCCCTAAGTCTAGCCCAGACTTAATCGCCAACACGAGGCGATTTCACTACCGTTTACAATGATAAAAGAGAAATAAAATAACAAAACCTCCCTTAAGATGAACTTCTGAAGTAGGAGACGAAGATCCGCTGTAGAATCAGCGTTTGTTGAAGCGGACTTCGTATGGATTCGGCGTGATGGAATTCTCCTTCAGAAATTGGCAGAGCTTCGCTGGGACCTCAAATTTCGGCTAAGGCAAGCCTCTGGAATTCTAGTACTCTCTATCTCTCTGAGGTGTATGCAATAGGTGTGTCAAAAACAAGAGGAGAGGGGGTCCTTTTATAGCCCAAGCGCTACCGCCGGCGCTAGCCCGGATTAGGAAACGTTTTGCGCGGCAGGATCTTCAATCCGTGGCAACATTTTGCTCTATGCCTCTTGTGCGCCATGCTACCGCCAGCTCTAGTAGCTACCGCCGGGCGCTAGCTCTTTCTAAAAACACTGTCGGAATCGTGCTAATCATCGCTAGCGCAGGGCGCTATTGCTACCATCGGTGCTAGTGAGCCTTTTCGAATTTTGGCCTCAATTTTGGTGGCAGTCATTATGAGTACTCCTTGAGTCATATGGACTATGTAAACCTGCACACTTGAACACACAAGATCAAATACGCATAGGATTTGTTATTCTCAAACCTAGGAGATGCGGAAGACCATGTTCCAACAAACTCCCCCTTTTGATAATAACAAATCCATTAATGATAAATCAAAGCATTAATAAATAAGCATGAGGAAACACTACTTGTGTGTGTGTGCGAGTGATGACTTAGGATAATTATTGATTTTAGCATTTAGAATTGCTCCCCCCTAAATACATGCTCCCCCTAAGTGAGTGCTCCCCTAATATGTAAGCTGTCATCTGAATTTATCATGTTGGGTTTATGATAGTGGGTTATATTTATCATGTTAGTTCTCCCCCTTTGTTATTAGCAAAAGAGGGTTGGGAAACAAAGCACCAAAGAATTTGTAAATAGAAGAGAAGGCATGATCGAGCTTTTTTAAGTAAATGATAAGGAGGTTTAGAATTGTTTTTCATTGAAATAGATCAGAGTTATAAGCATTACAAAATATTCAGAGTTTTTAGCATAAAAGATTTTTATGTTTGAAGTAACCAATAAAAAAGTGTTCCAAGGAAATCTATCACTTAATGAAAGATAGGAATTTTTAAGAATAAGTGATGATGCAAAGAATACAAGATATTAAGTAAGCAAGGAAAGCGCAAGGTAAAACACTAATATGGTTAAGATGCGGAAGACTTATAGCAATACAAAAACATCAAATAGTAATGATAATCCAAAAAAAATGAGTTAAAGATCACAAAAAAATGATGTTTTTGGAAATCAATTTGCAGTTTTAAATTTTATAATAACCAAGCATGAAATAATGTTTATCAAAAAGAGATGACCACAATGTTACTTTAATTCTTAATTTCAAAAACATACAAAACATTGTAGAACACATGCTAGGTTATCTAGTGCATTTCATAAATAAAAAGTAATATAGAATTAGCATTAGGATCCAATACTCATGAGAAGAAGTGTTATGGAAGATAATGATGTGCACATAAGTGTAATTTTGAGGAGAGTAAACAAATGTTTTAATCAAAAATACAAGTAATATGTAAAGTAAGAAGCACAATAAAACACAAATAAGATTACTTCCACACACTTTAATGCACAAAAAAAATGTACAACTACCAAGGTGCTTTGCACACACAATGCTCATCAAGACTTATCAGGGTGCAAAGTAGTGCTTGGGGGATCACATATTTTATTTTGAATTTTGAGACTAGTGATCCGGTGTACTTAAGAGAAAGTGGTTTTTCTTATTTTTGAAAGAAAGATTTGATTTGCACAAGACACTTTATTATTCTTTCCAAGGTGCTCAACCTCACAATGCTCATTAAGACTTATCAGGAGGTTCAAGTAGTGCTTGGTGGAGTTATCTTTGTCATTTATTTTATAATTTTATTTTGTACAAAGTTCTCCGAATACACTTGTTTTGCAAATCAATAGATTTTATGAGAAAAAAATATAACCACTTTTCTTAATTTTTAAGAGTGCAAAAGAAGGAGTGTAGGTAAGATACTTGTGCAATTTTAATCCATTGTACTAATACAAAACATACACAAGTATTCTTAGATTAAACACATATGTAGACAATGCCAAAAAGGGTGAGTGAATAAATATCATTATCAAACATAAAACATTTACTCATACTTAGAGGCATGCTAAGCTTGATCCTACACAACTTTTAAACTATAAGTGGTGCACATTTGAATAGATATATCAAAGCATGAAGAAAGACAATGTCCAAGTAGTTGGAAAAGATAAATTGCAACATTGTAGAATTTCTAGATAATAGATGAAATCATGCTTGATTTTTCACAAAAAATCAAACAGTTTTTTTTATTGTTTTAAAATTTTATATTTTTGTATTTGATTTTAGCAAATAAAAGCATATTTTTGTAATTTTTGCTTTTGTAATTTATATTTGATTTTTGCATAAAGATGAACTTTAAACAAAGAAAACAACACAAAAACATATTTTTTGTAATTTTGTTTTTGTAGTTTTGTATTTGATTTTTGAAAGATAGACTTTAATCACAAAACAAAAATAAAAGGCAAAACATAATTTTTTTTGTAGTTTGGATTTTATATTTTTGTATTTTTCAAAAATAAAATAGAATCAGACGTGCAAAACTAAATAGTACATATAGATCAAAAAAATTTTAGAAATTTTTCAAAATTTTAAAAACACAAAAATTCGAACCTCGACGCTAGCGCCGGCGCTAGCGCTAGCGCGGGAAACAGTAAGTGATTTTTTAGGGTTTTGAAAATTTTGATGCTTGAACCTGATTAGGTGTTCCATTAGTAGTTTCATGGTGAATTTGCTGAATTTTTGGAAATGTTTTGGATGGTTAAAAATGAAGAAGAAACACTTTTGAATTTGTTTTAATTTTAAGAATCTAGGACACCCAATACAAGTCAAAATAAACGAAATCTTGCCTCACCAACTAGTACATATTGTAGAGAATAAATAGAGGTATTTAATGGAATTTTGATTTATTGAAAAATCAGAAGGGCCCGATACCGTCGGCGCTAGCGCTAGCGCTGGCGCTATCGAAGCTTTTGTTAAATCCTCCTAATCCTTTCAGATCTGCCGTTTGCTGCCATTTGCTCCCGAAAAAACTCGAAGAAGATCCGTTCCAACGCATAGATATGAGGTAATTTCTCTTTTTTTTTATGATTTTTGTTTTAAAGCTTGATTGTGAAGTTAGAGATGAAGATATTTGAGGTTATTAGATGGATTTAGAGATTAGATCTATAATGGTTGATTTTCATCAATATTAGGGTTCTTATGAGGATTTTGATTTTGATCTTTAGTATTTCATGAACGTATTTCTAAGATTTCTTGGATCTAGTATTTTAGAAAATATTGAAAATATTTAGAATATTATACTTTATTTTGATGCTTAGTTTTGAGAATATTATTTCTTAGATCTAACTTGAGTTTGGAGTTGATTCCTTAGATCTAGTAATTTTGAAAGTATTTAACGTTAAGGAGATATAAAAGTTTTTAGTTTTTAGATAAAAAAAATATTTCATAAATTTTTGTAATGTGGCAGATGGCATCCAAGGGAAAGAAACACACAGAGTTGGCAGTGAAGGCAGCTGTGGTGGGAGTGCCAAATGTCGTGGAGTTTGACTTGCCGCGACACCAACACATTATGGAGCTGTTTGCCGCTGCAGAGGTGCTGTGTTTATTTATTCCTGACGGATTTTAGTCGGAGTTGGTATGAGAGTTTTACACGAACTTGGAGGACCCATCTAAGACACAACTAGATGGAGGGGTATAGTCACGAGTGCAGGGGCAGACGGTGACTATTACCCATGAATAGTTAAGGATTGTGTTTGGATTGTCTCAGCATTCACATCGGTTGGAAGTTGTCGAGAAGTTCAGAGCAGACAGAGATTGGACTTTTGTGAACCAGGTGCTGCATAACAAGGAATGCAAGAGTCTGATTTATACCATTTCGACTCTCACAGTGGACGCCTTGGTTGTTCAAGATGTGTTGCGTCATACAATCCTACTGAAATTGGGTGATACAGCAAAAATTACTGCACAGCTTAGTTTTGTTACTTATTGCATCTTAGAGAGGGAGAGGTTTGATGTGGCGGATTTGTTACTCTCCCTGATCCGATATACCTATAAGTTGTGTCAACCATCCCGTCAGAGATACAACAACCTGCCTCTGGGTGGCATCATTCAGCGAGTCATTCAGGTTTTGTATCCTACTATCGACACAGGTTTCTTTTTGTTTGATAGTTATCCTCCTATCTACAGTGCCTCGCATTTGCGAGCATCCTTTGTTTCGGATGAGCCATCGTCATCAGCTCAACCTCCACTCCGGCGAGGTGCGTCATCTCGAGGGACTCGAGATGCTCCATATGGGTCCTTTCGAGAGGAGATGGGCGATCGGATGACACGGGTGGAGGAGGACGTTTCAGTGATAAAGAAGGATGTCTCAGGGATCAAGAAAATGATGAAGTTTATGATGAAAGATTTAAAGTTAAACCCATCTACACCAGAGCGGAGGGAGTGGGAGAGTCCAGTTTCAGATCTGCCCCGCCACTCGATCCAGAGGGTTCGCAGGAGACGCTCCCCGAGTCCTAGTGTGGAGGACATTGATGAGGAGGAGTAGTTATGAGAGGAACAATTTTTATGTAATAACTCAGGAATTTGAACCTATGTCTTGGATGTTGTTGTTCTTTGAAATATGTTTATTTTGTTATCTTTTGGATGTTTGACTCGAATGTTTCATTTATAATTTGATGTTATGAAGTGGTGATATTTAAAAAAAAATTATGTGGTGTACCTTTTTTTTTTTGAAATCTTATGATTAAATATTTTACCACCACATAGAAGATTTTGAATTTAATTGTTGATAAATATATGTATAATGAGTATATGAATAATAAGTAGGTCATCTTAATAAGATTTTGAGTTTTGATTAAAGTTATAGGCTCATTAAAATTTTTGATCATGTTTCCTATACAAGATGATCATAACATGATTATTTCAAAGAAATAAGAAAACAAAGAAAATTGAAAGACATTGAAGCACATCATGAAGTAGAAAAATTGTATATTTCCCTTTTGAAAATATTCTACTTCATGCATTTGGTGGTACCTAATGAAAGAGAGATTTAGGTATCCAAAGAGGACCGGGTGTGATGGTTCCTTTGGGTACCCAAATACAACATATTTGCTTTTGGGGAGATGGAAATGAATGGGCCACTTTTTGTGGTGTTTGTGTTTCATCTTTGGTTTTGGGCCTCCATTCAAACTGTGTTTTAATATTATTATTATGAGTCAAATTTCTATTGTGATAATCTTTATCTTTAGGATTATAATTGTAGTGATTATAGAAAGCATTTTTCATAGGAAATTTGTGAAGTTTTATGTTGGGAGAAGTTTGATGATAAAAATAATTGTACTTTGGAATTTCATTTTTAATTTGTTGATGTCTTTTATTTCCATTATTTGATTTATTAATATTTTGAGAATTTATATTTGACTTTCTTTTAGATATATCATGGTATTGTGAATGAGTGTTTTTCTTTATGATTTCCTTGAGCAAGTTGATTTTAGCATTTAATTTATCATTCTTAGTTTGTAAATTGTGTCTGGCTTTATTGTAAGCGATTGTGCTATTTTTAAAAGTGGTAGCAATTGATTCAATATGTTTTTCATATTCATCCCTATATTCATCAAATGTTTCGTCCATCTCTTTAATTTCAGTCTCGTAGTCTTTACATTTAGCACAATCATTCTTCGACGATGAATTTTCTAAACATAATTTTTCATTATGTTCTTTCACACCAATAATTTCTTTTTCAAATTCTTTGACTTTTTCTTTAATATTATTACAATCAAAACAAGATTTTGTATTTTCAAGTAAAAAACAAGATGATGAAGACACATCACAATTTGATTCATTAGCCTTTAGCCTCTTATTTTCTAAACGTAAATTTTTATTAACAATTTTTAATTTTTTGATCTTTCGTTTAGCTATTTTTAATATGTTGAAACTAGAGATAGAGGTTATTACACAAGACGAGGATTTAGTCTTTCTTACAGTGCTTTTGGAGGAGGCAAAATATGAGCATGAAGTTCCTTTGTCATCTTTTAGTCCCTCCTCGATCACAGATGAGTTTTCATCTTCTTTTGATGTATTGTTCTCTTTCTCTATTTCAATATTCTCCATGGCTTTGCTCCGAGAGAGATCTTCTTGAATGATAATGGATGCTTGTACGTTCTTTTCTTCCTGTGTTTGTTCCACACCTGCGAGAGGAAGATCATACATTTCTTCAAGAAAGTGCCATATTTTGTATGCACTAGAAAAGCAATATATGAATTTGAAAATTTCATTAGATAGTGCACAAAATAGATAGTGTTTGGCTTTGGCATTTAGCTGACGTTCCTTTTTATTTGATTCATCCGCAAGTCTTATAATTGCTAAGTTCCATACTTCGATGTCTAAAGTTTTAATAAATTTTTCAATTAAGATTTTCCATCCTTTATAATTTGTTCCTTCAAACAAGGGTGGTTTATGTGATATTTCATCTTCACAGAAATTTGCCCCACTAATTAAAGCGAGATCATGAGATGCCATTATTCCCGGTTGTTAATCCGATTGGAATAAGACCCGCTCTGATACCACTTGTTGGATCGGTCGGCGCCCTTAGAGGGGGGGGGGGGTGAATAAGGGTTTTCAAAAACTTTAGATTATATTTAAAAACTTTGAATTATTGCAAGATTAAAGACATGAAATAAGTGAAGTAAAACAAAAAGAGACAAGCTTTATTAATGATAAATAAGTTTTACAAAACTTGATCTCGATGACGCTAGAGATCGGAGGCGAATAATAAAAAAGCTCTTTTTGTTTTCTATCCCGACTCGCTTCCCCACGAACCGGTGGCCCTAGCCTTATCCTCCCCGGATTCAGCCTCAAGCCGCTCTAGCCAATCCTTCCCCGGATGTGGCCTCGAGCACCCCCTAGAACTAGCCTAGATCTAGTCGCCAACACGAGGCAAATTTCAGCCCTAAGTCTACCTGAGACCTAGTCGCCAACACGAGGCGATTTCACTACCGTTTACAATGATAAAAGAGAAATAAAATAACAAAACCTCCCTTAAGATGAACATCTGAAGTAGGAGATGAAGATCCGCTGTAGAATCAGCGTTTGTTGAAGCGGACTTCGTCTGGATTCGGCGTGATGGAATTCTCCTTCAGAAATTGGCAGAGCTTCGTTGGGACCTCAAATTTCGGCTAAGGCAAGCCTCTGGAATTCTAGTACTCTCTCTCTCTCTCTATGAGGTGTATGCAATAGGTGTGTCGAAAACAAGAGGAGAGGGGGTCCTTTTATAGCCCAAGCGCTATCGCCGGCGCTAGCCCGGATTAGGAAACGTTTTGTGCGGCAGGATCTTCAATCCGTGGCAACATTTTGCTCTATGCCTCTTGTGCGTCATGCTACCACCAGCGCTAGTAGCTACCGCCGGGCGCTAGCTCTTTCTAAAAACACTGCCGGAATCGCGCTAATCATCGCTAGCGCCGAGCACTATTGCTACTGCCGGCGCTAGTGAGCCTTTTCGAATTTTGACCTCAATTTTGGTGGCAGTCATTATGAGTACTCCTTGAGTCATATGGACTATGTAAACCTGCACACTTGAACACACAAGATCAAATACACATATGATTTGTTATTCTCAAACCTAGGAGATGCGGAAGACCATGTTCCAACACCTCCAAGTGAATTGAGATTTTCAAAGGATCATCCAAAGGAGCTTATCATTGGAGATCCGCAAAAAGGGGTTAGTACTCGTTCATCGTTACATGTTTTATTTTCAAACCTTTGCTTTGTCTCTGAAATAGAACCAAAAGATGTTTCCACCGCTTTAAATGATGATTTTTGGTTTTTAGCTATGAATGAAGAAATTAATCAATTTGAACGTAATAAGGTTTGGAATCTTATAGAACGACCCAAAAATCATCCTGTAGTTGGAGTTAAGTGGATTTTTAAAAATAAACTGGATAGTGAATCTAGAATTATTAGAAATAAAGCCAGATTAGTTGCAAAAGGTTATGCACAAATTGAAGGGGTAGATTTTGATGAAATGTTTGCACCCGTAGCAAGATTAGAAGCGATGAGGATATTTCTTGCATTTGCTTCTTTTAAAAGCTTTAAATTATATCAAATGGATGTCAAAACCGGATTTTTAAACGGGTATATAGAAGAAGAGGTTTATGTAGAACAACCCCGTGGCTTTATAAATGAGAAATATCCAAATTATGTTTATAAACTAGATAAAGCGCTTTATGGATTGAAACTAGCGCCTCGTGCTAGGTATGATCGATTAACTCAATATTTGTTAAAGCACGATTATAAAATAGGAAGTGCCGATTCTACACTCTTCATTAAGCAAATTGATCATGATTTAGTTATTTTGCAAATTTATGTTGATGATATTATTTTTGGAGCCACTAATGAAGAGTTGTGTAATGAAGTAGTTCAAATTATGAAAAATGAATTTGAAATGAGCATGGTAGGAGAACTTTCATATTTTCTAGGTTTTCAAATTACACAAAAACATGATGGTATTTTTATATGTCAATCCAAATATATTCATGATATGTTAAAAAATTTGGATTTGAAAATCTTAAGCATGCAAACACTCCTATGAGTGCTTCACTAAAATTAGGAAAAGATGAAAGTGGAGTTTCAATTGACCAAACCCTTTATAGAAGCATGATAGGATCTTTATTATATTTAACAGCATCTAGACCTGACATTATGTTTGCCGTTTGTTTATGTGCTAGATTTCAGGCTAATCCTAAAAGTCACATTTAAAAGCGGTGAAACGCATCTTTCGATATCTTATAGGAACATCTAAATTAGGATTATGGTATCCTCATAATGATTCCTTTATTTTACATGGCTTTTCGGATTCAGATTATGCGGGATGTTCTTTAGATAGAAAAAGCACTAGTGGCACTTGTCATTTTATCGGCCCTTCACTTATTTCATGGTCGAGTAGGAAACAGAATTTTGTTGCCCTCTCTACTACCGAGGCCGAATATATTGCACTAGGTAGTTGTTGTGCCCAAGCTCATTGGATGTCACAAACATTACAAGACTTTGGCATGCAACAAAGTAGTGTAGATTTAAAGTGTGATAATAAAAGTGCTATAGACTTAACTAATAATCCCGTATTTTATTCAAGATCTAAACACATCGATGTGAGACATCATTTTATTAGAGATCATATTAAGAATAACCACATTAAAATTTCATTTATAGGCACGGATAATCAACTAGCGGATATATTCACTAAACCGTTACCGGATTCCCATTTTTCTATGCTTAGGCTAGAATTGGGAATCCTAGACATTTCACACTGATTATATCACTACTTATTATCTATAAAATTAAAAACATCACAATAGCCTTACATTTTAAAAGAAAAAAAAAACTAAATCTTAACATAGACATTCACCAACATATAACATGTCCAAATATTAAAAATTATTACATAACTTTAATAAAAGGGTACATAAAATGTCTCATAAAAGAAATTCACAAAATTAGAGAGAAATCTGGGCTGGACAGCTGTCGGATGGCGACAGTAGGATGTCGGATGGTGATAGCTCCCAGAAGTCTTTTTCAATCTGAATCCTCCTCATTTCGACTGCCTGCTCCACTGCTTTCTGGAAGATCATAATCTGATCTCCTTACCACTGTCTTCTTCCGTCGAGCCTGACTAACTGATTGGCAACGCGGCTCCTCCTCTGTAGGCACTTCCCATTCCGCGGCTTCAGCAGGCGTAGGTTTTAATTTTAGTCCCTTAACAAGGAACTTCATGAACTTCCTTATCCGTGTCTGATCCTTCTTCGCCTCCACTTTGTGTTCCTCAAAAGACCTTATATGCTCTTGAAAATCATCTATATGTCTATCCAACTTTGTTTGGAAAGAGTCAAGTGCCTCCCGCATAGACCCTCCACGTGAAATAGGAGGCTCTCTCATTTCCGTAGTAGGCAGCTTCCATTGATTTTTCTTACTCTTTATACACGTCGTTTGATATATATCCGGGACACAATCTCCAACATAAAAGCTTTGATCTATCCATGTGTATTTCTTGAATAGAATATGCTGGATAATCGCACCCAACGGGAGGTTGTGTGCCTTTTTCCACTCAGGATTTTTCAGGCGGAATGTATAACGAATCATAGACAAAAGAAGATCGGCCACATCAAATAATTCATTCTCCACTATATAATAAGTCACAAGACTAAGTTGAGCCGTAATACTATGAGTATCACCTGACTTCAACATAATCGTGTGCCTTAGTATATCTTGAACAAGACGAGCATCGTCTATCAATGTCGTCATAGTGGTTATAAGGTTCTTTGTAGAATTTCCATGCAAAGACATGTTCATTAAGGTCCAATCTCTCTCTAGTCTATAATTCTCCACTATGTCCAAAACATTCTCACTTTCCATTATTCCAATTTCACTTCTTAAATCAATGGGAGTGATCTCCACATATTGGCCTTGAATTTTGGATCTAACTCCTCCATTCAATCAGTATATGAAGGGTCCTCAAGATGATTATAAAATTCTCGTACTAAAAAGGAGGAGAAGATATCTTGGATAATGACCGAAAGTATACCTGCCTCAGCAAGCATATAATAAACACGTTCATGTCGGGGGAGATCAAATTCCACAACTTTTGAAATTCTGATTTGGGCTTTCTCTATGCCCGGATAACTTTGATAAGATGAGTGAGCATCTCCTGACTCACTCCTTCGCGATCTCCAACTGGATGACATATCTGCATGAGAGATAAGAAAATTTAAAAAAAAAGGATCTGTCGGATTTCCGATACCCCTCTGTCGGATATCCGATAGCTAAAAATTATGCTTTCGAAAAATCATTTCACAAACATTCTTACTCTCACAAATTCACAAATTTTTCACACAGAAAATGTTCTTCAACATCTATATAATTTTTGAAAAATCAAAACTTTGGTGAAAAACACTATTCATCATCTTCTTCCTATAAACCTTCTTCCTATAAACTTCTAGATCTACAAAATAGGAAAATCATGTTTCAAAAACAAAAAGTTCTAATTTTTATTCTCTATCTCAAAATCACAAGATCTAAACCTTCTTTTAAAACCAAGATCTAAAATGTCTAGATCTCATAAAACTTCTACATTTTTTTCTTCACAAAACTCCATAAAAACCAAGAGGAATATCAAAATCACAAAACTATTTGAGAAATTCTAAACAAAACTTAAAAAATCCAAATTTCTCACCTTAGATCTGAAGTTTTTCGGCGACAGCTCTAGATCTCAGAAATTTTCCTAAAACTGAAGTGAGGTGTCGGTGGAAAGATGAAACACGTCTTTTTATCTGTTTTGAGGTATCGGATGGCGACATCCAGCTGTTGGATTTCCTTAATGAACATGTTGTATTCAACCATCTCAAAAGGGGGTCAGGGATAGTCGCTTGCACCCCTCCCTCAAGATTTGTCTATAAATAGACCCCCAGGGGTACCAGGAAGGGCACTTGTCAAAAACCAAAACTTCACCCTCCTTATAGGCAAGAATCCTCCCTAGCCAGTGCCTTCCAAGTACCAAGCTCAGCCATTCGTTGGTTGTGGAGGAGAAGACTCCTTTGAGCTTCTGGGTACGTGGTGGGACCTCCCTGCCGCAGCACCTGGGGTCCTATTGTTGTTGTTGCTCTGCTAGTTCTTCGTCGTGGCTGATCAAGCCTTCTTGTTGGACTGCCGGGCAAGTAGCCTCCGGCTGCATTGATCCGAATTTTGGAGTCGGGATTTTCCTGGCTTCAACAATAAGCATTTTCATAATTTTTTATTTGCAAAAAAAAAATCTTATCATAGTTCGTAGATTTAACTTTTTGAAAATTTAGTGGTATAAAGCATATTATGATTTTAATTTAAGTAGAGAATAAATTTTTTAGCACTACTTCTCGTTACCCCTAAATAGCTTCTTTTTGTATTATATTGGCAAACTATCCTTAGATTTTAATTATTCTTGCTTCAAACTTGTGAAACTTTAGGAATATTATAAGTTACTAAAATTTGCTCTCTAAACTTTCTTAATTTATAAACTCTAGAAATTTCTTGCTTACCCCTTATCCCATTTACTTGGTATTTTCATTTTTAGAAGATCTTATGTCAATGGGAATAAAATTTTATTCCATAAAAATATGCACCCAATTTTGTTAAAATATTATATGGCATGGGAATAAGATTTTCGTTCCCTAAACATATACATTTTGGGTTTTTTTTGAAGAGGAAAAAAATATCTAAAGGGAATAAGATTTCATTCCCTTATTTATTCAAAAGAAAAAAATTTGAGTGGGGTGAGGGATTCAATTCATCACCCCCAAAATTAAAAATCTCTTCTCTTACCAAGTTTCCCCTACCCCTTAGCCAATAAAATTGAAACCTAGATATAAGTTAAAAAATTTGGGAGAGCATAATTAGTAGGTTTTAATTCATTCATAAAAATTTCTTTTAAAGTTAAAGTTTTTATAATTTTATTCTAATCATGGTGCTAGTGATTGCAAATATAAGTTTGATATCTAGTTAACCGAAGGAACCTTGTCGCCTAAAACTTTTTCGCTCTTTTTTAAATCATTTTCATAATTTTGGATTTGCCTCTTTAAATTCTCCAAAATTAATTTCAAGCTTACTTTTGATAAAATAAAATTTTTGTAAATTAGAAATTTTATTAATGTCTTATAGGTATCTCTTACTTTTGCTCTGGAATAGTAAAAGCTTAAGTATGGGGGTATTTGATGAATTGTAAAATATACGTATTTTCTATATAGTTTTTGTATAGTTTTATTCAAAATTTGTAATATTTCATATAAATTATTGAATAAATGATTTGTTTTAACTTATATTTATATATATATTTATATGTAAAAAAAAACTTTTTAAGTATGTAAATATATATATATATAGTAAATATGTAAATATATTTAAAAAGTATTTAAAAATATATGTAAACATATTTATATGTGTACAGTATTTAAAAATATATGTAAATATTTATTAAATTAAAACTATATCTATATTTGTAAATATAAACTATAAATAAGTTAAATATTTAATAACTCAGCTTCCCGTCGATCGAATTCCCGTCCCGTCGATCGACATCCCGTCCCGTCGATGTTTACTTTGGATTTTTTGAATTCTACTTGAAGTCCAGACGATCAACTTCTCGTCCCGTCGATCGACATCCCGTCTCGTCGATCTGCTTCTCGTTGATGTTTACTTTGGTTTTTCTGAATTAAACTTAGAGTCTCGTCGATCGACAGCCCTTCCCGTCGATCGACATCCCGTCCAGTCGATTTTTCCAGAAGCTTCCTGTCGATTTTGTTGAAGCTTCCTGTCGATTTTGTTGAAGTTTCCCGACGATTTAAAATTTACTATATGAAAATATAAACTATATAAAGTTAATTTATATGTGAATGTAATAAAATATAAACAAATAAAAATAAAAATAAATAAATAAAAAATAATAAAAATAAATAAAATAATTAATAATAAAAATAATGAATAAATACGTTTAAGAATATCATATATGTAATATATTTCAGTCTAACCGCAGACCCAACTTCCCCAACAAGCCATATGCTTCTAGAAGCTTCCAGAAGCTTCCAAAAACTTCTAACCGCGCACCCAGCTTCCCCAATAAGCCAGATGCTTCCAGAAGCTTCTAGAAAATTCTAAACGCACACCCAACTTCTCCAACAAGCCAAGATTTCTATATAAATAGAAGCATACCCCCCTCACTTATCCCCCTCTTGGACTGCCCATTTTGGGGTGTTCTTCCACCATCTTTCCCACCCTTTTGTATTTTCTTTCTTTATTTTGTATTTTCTTTTTTGTATTTTCTTTTTTTTTTTGTATTTTCTTTTTTTTTGTAATTTTTTTTTAAATGTAATGTTTTTATTTCTTGTAACCCCTTATTATGGCACTAAATAAGTTTCATTTTTATTTCATGCATTTTCAATTCTGTCGTTTCAATTCGTAGCGTAGTTTCAATTCTGCACTATAATTTTAATTCATAACTTAGTTTTATTTTTGTCCTGTAATTTCAATTTATAACTTAATTTCATATCCGCACTTTAATTATGCAATTTCAATTCCTGCATTTTTTCTCGCTTTGGTTAACAATTTATTTATTACCGTAATTTTGGTTTTTGTTTTAATTCGAATGTATTCGTCTTCGTAACTTTCGCTCTTTTTCTTCCCTGACACAGAATCGATAGAGCCGAATATTACGTTTTAGTTTATTTTCACTTTAATTCGAATTTTGGTTATCTTTATTTTCGTTTTAATTTGAATTTATTCATCTTCGTAACTTTCGCTCTTTTTCTTCCTTGACACGGAATCGATAGAGCCGAATATTATGTTTCTGTTTATTTTCGATTAATGCTTTGTTTTTCCCATTTTTCGCTTTGATTCAAATTTATTCATTCTCATAAATTTTATTCCTAGCTTTGTTCAAATTCTGCAATTTTCATTCTTAATTTCTGCAATTTTAATTCCCGCATTTTCTTGCTTTCATTAGCTTAGTTCAGGAATGAAATTTAACTAGATCGTTTATTTTTCATTTTGAAGCGAGCTCTCCTTTCTTGTTTTTTCTTTCTTTTTACTATTTTGTTTTAGTTAATTTTCATTCATCACGTTTTCATCCGATAAAACAATAGTCGTATTCTCGAAGTAGAACTACTCAACAGACTCGGATCTAAATATGACCTTGATAATTTTCTAAAAATATCATATACTATACGCGATAAGGTATACTTGCCTTTATTGGATCAGTAGTTTGCATAAACGATACAAAAACTCCGCAGGAAGCTTTTCCTATCCAATTTTAAATTTTCTCTCTTTTTTTATATAAAGTTTTCGGCGCCGCCGCCGCGGCGTAATCGTTGATATTCCGAAAGAAGGAAAAATCATTACTTTTACTCATCGAAGTCGGATAATGGTTAGTTTCTCGAAGTAGGAGTACTCGTGAGATGTAAGACCCCTCCCCCTTTTTTTGAGAGTCCGGGTCTTACCGCCCAGAACCGCCGTCTTGCGGTGGTACCCTCTCAAACATGGTCCCCACCACAACACGCCAATCCTGCCGGCTATTCAACTATATCCAGGCCAACCAAATTCTTAAAAGGAAGAGTGAATTTAAAAGTACGAGTCCACAATAATCACCTCAAATAGAGAAACATGTCCAACAAGAGATATTCATACAAAATAAGAGTACATCAGAGTGCGGAAATTAGAATAAAGGTACAACATGGGCCTAAGCCCGGTCCTCGGACGCTTTCTTCGCCTCTCTCCTGGCGAAGATATAACAATCTAAGCATCCACAAGGCTCGACTCCCTCAATGACATATAACTCCGGCTTCTGACCTGGGTAGATGTGTAGCGTAGGTATATGAGGGGTCTTGCTTACCGGGGCTCTCCCGGCGGCAGCTGAGAGTCCAACGCCGGGCCTGTTCACCGTCTCAGGCACCACCCTCTGGGGGTTGACCTGCTCTTCCTGGTTCTCCTGTAATAATAGGGTCCACAGACCGTCAGTCTAAAAGACTCAGCATATTCCTCACCGCCTCCACCCGCGACTCCTAGGCACCGTGCGGGAGGAGGAAGCGGAGGACATCAAGGGGTAATTCAAAGAAGCAGGTGACAAGTGGTAAAACTAGCAACGTATATCAAGCAAAAGATACATAGCTTCTAGCTAGCAGGAGTACACTAATTAAGATTACTCTAGCAGTTCTACAATTAGGCTTGTAATAAACATTAGGAGAAAGCCACAATAGCAGTAATATGAGCAAGTAAGTAATATGAAGGGCAACTAGGAAAATTAACCTTAACTTATATGCGTACACAAAGGCACATAAGCTAAGGGATCTGGCAAGCAATAACTCATCGTATAAAGGAGCCCACACTGATTTATACGATGAGGTCTCTGTTTAAGCAATGTGTAAAACGCAACGTAATATAAGAAGCAAATAAATACGAGCATCTACGAAAGTAACCTTAACTTATATGCACACACGAGGGCACATAAGCTAAGGGATCTAGAAGGTATAAACTCATCGTATAAAAGAGCCCACACTGATTTATACGATGAGGTCTCTGTTTATGCAGAAATGCTATGCTATGATATGCAATGCAATGATGCAATGTTTGTATTATTATTTCATACACATGCAACTCACTCACACGACTCTATACGCACAGACCTTTAGTTCCCACTTTTCGGAGGTAGCTAACCTCTCGGGCACCCCCCGTCGTGGTCAAACGGTGGCAGAGGAGCGGGCGTCTCCTCACCTAGGTGGGTAAGTCACACTACCAGACCTAGGCCCAAACGTACGCCGTGATACCGGTACCCGGTACTCACGAGCTCCTGCGTACTAAACTGAATTGGTCAGGCAGGGTTTAGGAGATTCGTTCCGTCGGACGCGCAGAAAAACAACCTGGCCCCAATAAAACCACTAGCACTGCCGAGTCAAGGAACTGCTGTCGGTGTGACGACTAGAACAGTATCGAAGACCCACCACAATTTACACACAAGTAACATGTATTAGTTATTTACTACTGAGCCTCCAGCTCACATATCTGCATCACCATTTATAAAGTAGAGCCTACCGCTCGCCGGCCATACCGGCCTTAGATTTGAACTACAAGTATCCCGCTCGCTAGGTTATACTAGTCTTATGTTTAGACTACGAGCCTACCGCTCACTAGACCACTCTAGTCTTATACGTAAAATATGAGCTTACAACTCACTAGACTATACAATTTTTATATATAAAATATGAGCTTACCGCTCGCTAGACTATACAAGTCCATCCTTATAACCCGAGCCTTCCGCTCATCGGACTATCCCAGTCCATCCTTATAACCCGAGCCTTCCGCTCGCCGGACTATCCCAGTCCATCCCTATAACCTGGGCCTACCGCTCACCGGACTATCCTAGTCCATCCTTATAACCCGTTCTAGTTCGGGATGGGTGTTAACTTGGCAAGTTTTCCACCTTAACTAGTTTGTCTATGATTTAGTTGATCTTAGATGATTTAGGGTTAGCCTTGGAACTTCCGGAGGGTTACCCGGTGAGGGGCTCGCAGCGGTACTAGGAAGTGTGGCGGGCTGACACCCCGAACTTCCTATTCCTAAGGCACTTAATCTTGTTGGTATCTACCCCTATTTACTTGATCCCCGTTTTCCTCTCCTATTACATTAATTCTTTAAGATGAGTTGAGCTTGGCTCCTAGGAGCGGGGGAGTTCTTTTGAACTCCAACGCCACCAATTGTGACCGGGTGCTGACTCTCCCGTCGTCACATTCTAATCTCGAGTTCCCTTCTTCACCGAGGAACTGCACACCTTCAATTAGCATTCTCAACCTTTCTTGGACCCACACTCCTATTCTTCGGCATCCTTAACCCTGGGGTTTGCCTTAGATGTTATCCGACTTCACCCTTGAATCTTACCCTAGATGGCTCACCCGGCTAAGGTCAATTCTACTTTCATATAATCACTCACTACGACAAGTTGTGTGTGTGTGAGGCCCTTGACGAGGTCTAACCTCCTTTTCATATCACTGCAAACTCATACACCTATAGCTTGCTAAACACACCCCAATCCTTATTTCCCAAGATGCCCTTAGAGATGCTCTTCCAAATAATCTGAGCCTTCGTAGTTAATAAAGAGTTAATAGTTCTACGTGTGAAGGTCAGTGGTGGTCTAATTCATGTAAATCAGTTTCACTATTCGTGGACCGAAATAAGGTTGATGTAGATTTGGCTCCTATGGTGCGATCTTGATCACATCATATCCAAACGAGTTCCAATTATTACCATAGGATCGCAATGAGTGGTGATCTAACAACCTCATATCCTAATTTCATAAATTCTCTAGGGAATCTTAAATCATAGTTTCTATTAAAAGTAGGAGATATGCAAATAGAGATTTACACATCGAGTATTAGATTATGATCTCAATAAACTCAGGGAAAATTACCATGACATAACACTGGTCCAAAAACACCAAACCTGAGTCTCATATTATTCCAAGTGATATTTACCCTTAATTATCATTTATTACATTTGGTGTGCGTATATGGGTTTACACTACAAGTGCTATGTTAAGACTTCAATAAATTCTGGGAAAATTATTATAGCACCATATTAGTCTAAAAACACCAGATCCTAAGTCTCATATTATTCCAAGTGATATTTACCCTTAATTATCATTTATTACATTTGGTGTGCGTATAAGGGTTTACACTACAAGTGCTATGTTAAGACTTCAATAAATTCTGGGAAAATTATTATAGCACCATATTAGTCTAAAAACACCAGATCCTAAGTCTCATATTATTCCAATTGATATTTACCCTTAATTATCATTTATTACATTTGGTGTGTGTATAAGGGTTTACACTACAAGTGCTATGTTAAGACTTCAATATATTCTGGGAAAATTATTATAGCACCATATTAGTCTAAAAACACCAGATCCTAAGTCTCATATTATTCCAAGTGATATTTACCCTTAATTATCATTTATTACATTTGATGTGCGTATAAGGGTTTACACTACAAGTGCTATGTTAAGACTTCAATAAATTCTGGGAAAATTATTATAGCACCATATTAGTCTAAAAACACCAGATCCTAAGTCTCATATTATTCAAAGTGATATTTACCCTTAATTATCATTTATTATATTTGGTGTGCGTATAAGGGTTTACACTACAAGTGATATGTTAAGACTTCAATAAATTCTGGGAAAATTATTAAAGCACCATATTAGTCTAAAAACACCAGATCCTAAGTCTCATATTATTCAAAGTGATATTTACCCTTAAATATCATTTATTACATTTGGTGTGCGTATAAGGGTTTACACTACAAGTGCTATGTTAAAACTTCAATAAATTCTGGGAAAATTATTATAGCACCATATTAGTCTAAAAACACCAGATCCTAAGTCTCATATTATTCAAAGTGATATTTACCCTTAAATATCATTTATTACATTTGGTGTGCGTATAAGGGTTTACACTACAAGTGCTATGTTAAGACTTCAATAAATTCTGGGAAAATTATTATAGCACCATATTAGTCTAAAAACACCAGATCCTAAGTCTCATATTATTCAAAGTGATATTTACCCTTAAATATCATTTATTACATTTGGTGTGCGTATAAGGGTTTACACTACAAGTGCTATGTTAAGACTCCAATAAATTCTGGGAAAATTATTATAGCACCATATTAGTCTAAAAAACACCAGATCCTAAGTCTCATATTATTCCAAGTGATATGACCCCCTTTTCATTTTATAACCTAAATTAGGGGTAATTTAGTAAATTCCATATCTTGGGATTTTTGTACCCAAAAATCCCAAACGACTTTTGGGAAGTCATATTGCTGCCAAGGACCCATGTCCAGCATTTCAAGCCATTGGGTTAACCCCAAAGGCTTAGGGCTCACTCCACCCCAAATTGCTAATAGACATAAAGAGCAGTCCTAGAAAAATGGCTCTACAAAGAGCTGTAGAGCTCCAAATCACTTGATCTCAAATCCTGCAGAAAGTAGACATCAAGAGCTACAAAAGTTGTGTCTGCCAACTTTTCATGATATGGCATCTATGGCCTTCAAAAATAGCATGCAAACTACGTAGAAATCCTAGGCAGAATTATTGTGGTTTGCTAATAGACATAAAGAGCAGTCCTAGAAAAATGGCACTACAAGGAGCTGTAGAGCTCCAAATCACTTGATCTCAAATCCTACAGAAAGTAGAGATCAAGAGCTACAAAAGTTGTCTCTGCCTACTTTTCATGATATGGCCTCTAAGGCCTTCAAAAATAGTATGCAAACTACTTAAAAATCCTATAAATTGAGAAGTGTGACAAACCATATTTATGGAATTTTACTAAGTAATATTCATCCAATAATTCTACCAAAAATCTCAGGAGTTCAAAACTAGATTTCACATGATTTTTCATGGTTTGCACAATCCCCAAATACTTTTCATCACAAAAATCTCATTTAATTAAAAAGGCAACATAAGGTAATTTATCATGATTTTCAAGTAAACAATATCTAACAATTCACACAAGATTTCCAGAGGTCCTAAATGATGTTACAAGGTGATCCCCAGAGTTTCATATTTTTCCATAAGTTTTTCCCCATGAAATTTTCCATGGACAACATTATATGACCTAAGTCATGTTAAATCAAAGTAAGGGGTTTTTGGTCTTTAGGGTCCCCACCATTTATTGGAGTGGCATGTTTTGATATTATGAAGGTGTTGCCTAAGTTTCAAAGGCTAACACCAAGCCTTCTCTTCTGAAAATACAACAATAGACTTTGTCTATTGGCACCCCAAATCACATAAGAGTAGAGACAAACAAATTGAAATTTCTCTACATGCAGAGATCCATTTGACCTCAAATTTTAACCATGGGTTGCTAGTACCTAGATAAGGTTATCCCCCAAATGTGGGGTCAGTTGGAGTTATATAACCCCAAAAATATCATTTATTTAATTTCCTAAGTTTTGAACAAAACTTTAGAAAAAGTACCTCCTAAAATTCTGATATTTTTACCTAAGCTAAATTTGGGTCATATGCATGCATGGCCAAAATATCAACTTCATCACATTTGTCATTTAAGAATTACACTAGTTTAAAGATCTGGTTTGAGTTTTGACCAGCCTCACTAGAATGAGTGATGTGGGTTCCACACTTAACCAAACAGCCTGATTCCACTTCCATTAGAAACTAGACATCAAGCCCTACAATTGTTATCTCTGGGTATTTTTCGAATTATGGCCTCGAAGAGCCTCAATTTTAGCTCACAAACTCGGGTACATAAATGTGACAGAATTTGATTCATAAATAAATTACATTTAAATGGCCTGCGGGTAAAGATCCGGCTCAGATCCGACGGCTACGGGATCGTCTTCCCCGATGAGCCGACGATCCCGATTTCACGCGCCTGGGCCGCCTTCTCCGTCCATTTCCCGGCAATCTGCAGCACCCTACCGCCGGCCACCGCCTCCACCACCTCCGTTGAGGTGGTGGCTAACGCCAGGCGGCGACACGGCCACCGGAGATGGCCTCTCCGGCGATCCCGAGCAAGAAGGAATGATCGAGAAATCTCCCACTATCTCACATGGGATCGGGCTCAATTGAGCCCGATTTCTCTCCTAAATGAATATAGATACTAGCACAGATGGAGGGGGGAAGGAACTTGCCTGAGCATGGCCTTGGCGGCGGGTGTTGCGGCGGAGGAAGAGTGCGTCCCTGTTCCCGGCATCCATGGCGTTTTCTGTGCGGCTGAGCTCGAAAACTTCTTCTGAAGAGGGGGCTCGACTGCTCTGGGAGTTCTGAAGCTAATGGCGAGGAGAAATGAGAGGAAGAGCGAGTATATGGCTGGCTATCAATACCCGGCGATTTCCTCTATGTCGCCACCGCCCTTGTCAGCCAGTCTCAGACCTCCAGCTCACCAGGAAATTACTCCTGGGCTCACATTGATACCAGAGGAGAGTAAATTGGCCGGCATTGTATTGGGAAGGAGGGAGCGGCCATTATGGTGGCCGGCAAAGTGAGCTTCTCTCTCCTCCCCTCCCTCTCAGCGGCAGCCAGCTCAGTCCCTCTACCTGCTGGAATTCCTTGGGAAGGCAGGAGCCAACCAGGAATTAAGGAGTGGTGGCCAAGTGGCCACCCCTCCATGAATTCCTCATGAATTCAAGGTTGGAGGTGGCCGGCCACCTCCTTGGTGCACCCCTCCTTGGACCCAATTTGGGCTCTAGGTAATTCAGTCCACTAGTGGGCTTAATTAGGTGGGGTTGAGCCCAAGGTTCTAAGGTTGGGTTTGGGGTTAGGTCCACCTAGCTTGGGTTTGGCTCACTTGACCCAATTAAGCTAAAGTTGGGATTTTGAGTTTGGGCTTGACCCAAGCTCACTCCACTCAATGTGACTGAGTAACATTGCTCCCCAAGGCTCCATGGACCTATTCCAAGAAGAATTGAGTTAAGGTGGGGTCAAATGGGGCTTGATTGCACTTATTTGCCTATATGGGCAATTTGGGTACTATGTTGATTTTGCCCTAATTTTCCATGGTTGAATGCACACCATGGTCCATCTAGGTCTCATATACTCCCTTTAGGTTTTGGGGGTGATCAATTTGGTCATTCTAAGTCCCTTGAAGATTAATTTGGGTTTTAGCACCTTTTAGGTCAATTTGGGGCTCTTAAGAAATTGACCCAATTTCCCCAAATTGATGGCCCTATGATGGGGCTTTTGGGTCCATTAGGTCCCTTAGGGAGGTTGCCATAGGAGAGTGGCTTCAATTTGATCAATTGGGGTTCAATTGCCCTTAATTATGGTGATTTGCCCTAAGATTGCTCACAGTTGACTTTTGGTCAATTTGACCAAATTGGTTGACCCCAAAGGTCCCTAGTGGCCTACTTGCCCTCCTAGTTGGTCATAGGGATCATGGTGAGGTTATATTGGCTTTTTGAAGTCTTTTGGTCACCTCTAGGCTAGGACATCCATTTTTGCTATTTGCACCCCAAAGTGCATTCCTTCCCATTTTAATGAGTTCATGGGCCTTCCTGGCCCTCTTTGTGTACTTAACTCACCATATGAACTATTCATGGTTATGTGGGGTTTATAAGATATTTTATCCTCCCTTTTGGTTCACTTCTCATTAGGGTGGATCATGATGGCTAAGTGCACACCATGAGTTTTTTCACCTCTTCCATTTTCATCCTAGGGTTCTAGGTCACTTATCCTATTTTGTCATGACTTGTCATGACAAAAATCATCCAGGGGCCTAGTAGTTTGGGGGATGTTACAAATCCCAATACAAAACAAAACAATTTCGTCCCCGAAATTTAGGATCGGGTGTACGGGTTTTCAGATCAAGCACAATAAAATGAAAATCAAATACATTCTGCAATCGAGTTTTACCTGATTCAAATAGTTTCGGGTAGCGTTGCTGCATTAGATCCAGTGGTTCCCAAGTATGTTCCTCCTGCCTGTGGTTGGACCAAAGGACCTTTACTAATGGCACCTTCTTTCGTCGTAGAACCTGGATGCTGGAGTCGTCAATCCGGGTAGGCTCCAAATGGACTGACCGATCTGTGTCTACTGGGCCTGAGGTACGAGTGATCTGTTGTTCTGGCTTAAGCAGAGCCTTCCGGAGCGAAGAGACGTGGAAGACGTCGTGCAGGTTCTCTAATTCTGGTGGTAGCTCCAGTCGGTATGCCAGAGGGCCAATCCGCTCCAGGATCTTGTAAGGTCCCATATACCTAGGACTGAGCTTCTTTAACCTCCGTACCCGTGTGACACCGTGCACTGGACGTACCTTCAGAAACACCTTGTCTCCCACCCAAAATTCTACCTTACGATGCCGCGCGTCGTAATATTTGGCCTGTCGACTCTGGGCTTCTAGCATCCGTTCCCGAATTAGTCGCACCAGAGCGTCCGTGTCCTCTTCAAACTTCGACCCTGGCACCCCTGGAAAATCATCCTGAACCCATGACAGCGGGGTTCTGCATTTACGACCATACAATGCTTCGTAGGGGGCCATGCCGATGCTGGATTGATGGCTATTATTGTAAGAAAACTCGGCGAGTGGCAGCAACCTTTCCCAAGGTTCGTTGCGGTCCAGAATGCAGAGGCGTAGTAGGTCTTCCATCGTCCGAATTGTACGTTCAGTTTGACCATCTGTCTGAGGGTGGAAGGCGGTGCTGAAGGTCAGCCGAGATCCCAGATAGGCTTGAACAGCCTTCCATTCCCGAGACGTGAACCGGCCATCCCGATCGGACACGATCGACTTAGGGACTCCGTGGTACCGAACAAATTTCTCTACAAATAATCGTACTAACGTTCCGACCGGAGCACCCTTCCTGACTGGAATAAACTGAGCCACCTTCGTCAGCCTGTCAACAATCACCCATACTGAGTCATTCCCGGAGTGGGAGCGAGGTAGCCCATGCACGAAGTCCATAGATATGTCATCAAACTTCCACTCAGGCACAGGTAGAGGCTGCAATAGTCCCCCTGGCTTCTTGCATTCTGCCTTCACTTGCTGATAAGATACACAGTGTGTCACAAAACGGGCGATGTCTTTCTTCATACCGGGCCAATACATTGACTTTCTCAGATCCGTCGTCATTTTGGAGACGCCCGGATGTATGGAGTACTTGCTATTATGTGCCTCAGCCATGATATCTTCCCGAATCCTGTCTCCTTGTGGTATGAGTATCCGCCCACGGAAGTGAATGAGACCATCACACAAGGTAAAGTTCTCGGAGGGGCCTGACTCCAGGGCCGCAAACACTGGTTCCAATGATGCATCTTGTCTTTGCCCAAATTTAATGCGATCTTGAATGTCGCAGGTCATGCTCATGGCTGCCAAGTATTCTGCATAGGTCTCGGGGTTGGCCTTAGATATCAGTGTGACTTGCGTGTCCTGAAGTACCCTTATCAGTTCCATAACCATTAATCAAGGTTCCGTGTCGGATGTACTCGCTCTTCGGCTTAGTGCGTCTGCTACCGTGTTTGCCTTCCCGGGGTGATAGTGCATTGTGTATTGATAGTCACACAAGAACTCTAGCCATCTCCGTTGACGTAGATTCAAGTCCTTCTTGGTGTCGATGTACTTGAGATTCTTGTGATCCGAGAAGATCTCGCAATGAACCCCATATAAGTAGTGCCTCCAAATCTTCAAGGCGAAAACCACTGCTCCGAGCTCTAAGTCGTGTACCGGATAATTTTGTTCATGTTTCTTTAATTGTCTCGAGGCATAAGCAATCACATGACCATGTTGCATGAGGACGGCACCCATTCCGTGATACGATGCGTCGGTGTAGATTTGAAATCCCTCCTTTCCGGATGGGAGGGTAAGAATGGGGGACGTGGTGAGTCGGTTCTTCAACTCCTGAAAGGCTGCCTCACACTTGTCTGTCCACACAAATGCAGCATCCTTCTTTGTTAACGACGTGAGGGGAAGTGCAATCCTTGAAAATCCCTCCATGAACTTACGATAATATCCGACTAGTCCCAGGAAGCTGCGGACATCCGAGGCCGACTTCGGTTGCGGCCAATCCCTTACTGCCCGTTCCTTGGCCGGATCCACTGCCAACCCGGCCCCACTGATCACGTGCCCTAGGAAAGCCACCTCCCGTAGCCAAAATTGGCACTTCGAGAACTTTGCATACATTTGATGTTGCCGTAACTTGCTCAAGACTTGAGTCAAGTGTTGGGTATGCTCCTCCCTTGTTTTGGAGTAGATTAAGATGTCATCAATAAACACGATAACGAACCTATCTAGGTAAGGTTCGAATACATGGTTCATTAAGCTCATGAATGCAGAGGGAGCATTCGTGAGCCCGAATGGCATCACTGTAAATTCATATAATCCGTAACGAGAACTGAAGGCCGTCTTTGGGATATCTTCCTCTCGTATTCGCAACTGATAGTATCCGGACCTCAAATCAAGCTTAGAGAACCAGAAGGCCCCCTGTAGCTGGTCAAATAGCTCATCAATCCTCGGTAGCGGATATGTGTTTCGTACCGTCAGCCGATTCAGCTCTCGGTAGTCGATGCAGAGACGAAGTGACCCATCCTTCTTCTTTACAAATAGTACCGGTGCTCCCCAGGGTGATGAACTTGGTCTGACGAACCCTGAGTCCACCAGTTCCTGGAGTTGAGTCCTGAACTCAGCCAATTCTCTTGGTGCCATTCTATATGGTGCCCGAGACACCGGTTTTGCTCCTGGTATTAGTTGAATTTGGAAGTCCTTTTCCCTGTGTGGCGGTAGTCCGGGTAGTTTTTCTGGGAAGACATCAGGAAATTTTTGAACTACGGGAATATCAGTCAGGGGATTACTTTCCTCCTTTATTTCAAAGCAGATCATGAAGACTTCATCTCCTTGCAAGTGGGCCTTGACAGCTTGAATTGATGAGATTAAACGACGAGAGATAGGTTTAATACCTTCGATCACCACATCGTCGCCCTCGTGTTTTAGCATGATTTTCTTTGCCTGACAATCGATCTTGGCGTGGTTCCAGTATATCCAGTTCATGCCTAAGATTAGATCGTAGCCCTTCATCTTTAGCAGTGTTGCCGGCGCTTCGAACATCTTCCCTCCGATCTCCACATTCATGTTGCACTTAGCACATGTTTCAATCTCTGACCCGTCCGCAAGTCGCACCTTCCTTTCGACGCCTTCGAAATGTTGTACTTGGTCCAAGTCGTCCATGAATTCCGCCGAAACGAATGAGTGGGAGGCGCCCGTATCGAAAAGGGTGTACGCAGGCTTTTTACATACTAGCACTATACCTGGGTGATTTTGCGATTTAGTTTATTGTTTGACGTAAGCTAAAGGTCGGCAAGTAATTAAACAATTATGTAGGGAAAACTGAGGTACCTGTGATCACATCCTCTGGATTTCTGGGTTCGGCAAGATCCAGTGCATACATTTGCTCCGGCTGCCTGCCTCTACCCAGTGGCCCTCGACCTCGTCCACGTCCTCGGCCTCGGTCCCTGATTTGTTGTACCGGTGGTGCTGTTATAGGTAGGGGTGGGGGGTTACCCCATCTCTGAGGGCAGTGAGCCTGCACATGTCCTGGTTGGTGACACCAGAAACACACTGGCGGGGGATGTGCTCTACCTTCTTGTTCTCGGGGCCCCTGTATCTGCAACGGCTGAGGTGCAAGTACAGTCGGGGGTCTCTGGTCCGGTCGGGGGTCTGGATGAGGTTGTCCTCTGCCTCTTTGATGTCTAATGAATCCACCGCGCTGTCGGTGGTCCCGTCCTCTATTCCCGTTTCCATCTTCCGCTGGCCTTTTTCCTCGGCCCTTCACCATTTGCTGATCTGCCTCCAGTCTTCTTGCTGCTTCGCTGATTCGGGCTAAACTGGAGTCCGCCATATATTGTAGGGAGTGTCTGAGATCGTCTCGTAGGCCCTTGAAGAACCTCTTGGCGTACCCAGAGTCGCTTATTCGATGTGATGTAGCGAAGCGAGCCAGGTGAGAGAACTCCCGCTGGTAATCCAATACTGAAAGATTCCCCTGCCTCAGATGCAAGAACCTTTCCTCCAGTTCATCTCTTGCTGTTTGAGGCACAAAGTGCTCAAGTAGTGCCTCCTTAAACTCTTCCCACGTGATGTCGGTGCACTCAAGACCAGCAAAGGTGGTGTCTAAAGCTGACTTCCACCATCTCTTAGCATGAGATTTTAGGGCAGAAACAGCTAAGGACACTGCAACATCTGTCGGGCAACGAATCCCTGCCAGCATTTCCTGGATTGCATCCAGCCATTCCTCCGTTTGCACCACTGACTCAGATCCTGTGTAAGATGGGGGGGAGAGACCCCGGAAGACGCTCAACCAGTTTGCCCCTGGGTTGGGGGCCTGAAGTGGGACCTGTTGCTGAGTAAAAGCCTGCAGGATAGCGGTCAGGGTCTGACCCAGCTCCGTTTGTTGGAACTGGATGGGAGCCGGTGGAGGAGGGACCGCATTCTGTGCGGGAGGTACTTCGTCTTGCAGTGGGGGAACCGTAGCCTGTTCCGGAGGGACTTCATCTTGCACTGGGGGAATCACGACCTGAACATGGGGAATTGTTCTCTGGTTGGGAACATTTACCGGAGGCTACATAAGAAAAGTGTTTAATTAGAAAGGTTGGCCCTAAGCATCTCGTTCGATGGACAATTTAACGTGATTTCTCCTATGTGCACACCATTGCTTCCGCTGCTAGTTTGTCCTCAAACTAACTCGAGTGGGGTTGCCCTAGGGTTGTGGACTCCTTATTTGGATCGATTTTGGCTAAGCTGATACCAGTTTGTAAGACCCCTCCCCCTTTTTTTTGAGAGTCCGGGTCTTACCGCCCAGAACCGCTGTCTTGCGGTGGTACCCTCTCAAACATGGTCCCCACCACAACACGCCAATCCTGCCGGCTATTCAACTATATCCAGGCCAACCAAATTCTTAAAAGGAAGAGTGAATTTAAAAGTACGAGTCCACAATAATCACCTCAAATAGAGAAACATGTCCAACAAGAGATATTCATACAAAATAAGAGTACATCAGAGTGCGGAAATTAGAATAAAAGTACAACATGGGCCTAAGCCCGGTCCTCGGACGCTTTCTTCGCCTCTCTCCTGGCGAAGATATAACAATCTAAGCATCCACAAGGCTCGACTCCCTCAATGACATATAACTCCGGCTTCTGACCTGGGTAGATGTGTAGCGTAGGTGTATGAGGGGTCTTGCTTACCGGGGCTCTCCCGGCGGCAGCTGAGAGTCCAACGCCGGGCCTGTTCACCGTCTCAGGCACCACCCTCTGGGGGTTGACCTGCTCTTCCTGGTTCTCCTGTAATAATAGGGTCCACTGACCGTCAGTCTAAAAGACTCAGCATATTCCTCACCGCCTCCACCCGCGACTCCTAGGCACCGTGCGGGAGGAGGAAGCGGAGGACATCAAGGGGTAATTCAAAGAAGCAGGTGACAAGTGGTAAAACTAACAACGTATATCAAGCAAAAGATACATAGCTTCTAGTTAGCAGGAGTACACTAATTAAGATTACTCTAGCAGTTCTACAATTAGGCTTGTAATAAACATTAGGAGAAAGCCACAATAGCAGTAATATGAGCAAGTAAGTAATATGAAGGGCAGCTAGGAAAATTAACCTTAACTTATATGCGTACACAAAGGCACATAAGCTAAGGGATCTGGCAAGCAATAACTCATCGTATAAAGGAGCCCACACTGATTTATACGATGAGGTCTCTGTTTAAGCAATGTGTAAAAGGCAACGTAATATAAGAAGCAAATAAATACGAGCATCTACGAAAGTAACCTTAACTTATATGCACACACGAGGGCACAGAAGCTAAGGGATCTGGAAGGTATAAACTCATTGTATAAAAGAGCCCACACTGATTTATACGATGAGGTCTCTGTTTATGCAGAAATGCTATGCTATGATATGCAATGCAATGATGCAATGTTTGTATTATTATTTCATACACATGCAACTCACTCACACGACTCTGTACGCACAGACCTTTAGTTCCCACTTTTCGGAGGTAGCTAACCTCTCGGGTACCCCCCCGTCGTGGTCAAACGGTGGCAGAGGAGCGGGCGTCTCCTCACCTAGGTGGGTAAGTCACACTACCAGACCTAGACCCAAACGTACGCTGTGATACCGGTACCCGGTACTCACGAGCTCCTGCGTACTAAACTGAATTGGTCAGGCAGGGTTTAGGGGATTCGTTCCGTCGGACGCGCAGTAAAACAACCTGGCCCCAATAAAACCACTAGCACTGCCGAGTCAAGGAACTGCTGTCGGTGTGACGACTAGAACAGTATCGAAGACCCACCACAATTTACACACAAGTAACATGTATTAGTTATTTACTACTGAGCCTCCAGCTCACATATCTGCATCACCATTTATAAAGTAGAGTCTACCGCTCGCCGGCCATACCGGCCTTAGATTTGAACTACAAGTATCCCGCTCGCTAGGTTATACTAGTCTTATGTTTAGACTACGAGCCTACCGCTCACTAGACCACTCTAGTCTTATACGTAAAATATGAGCTTACAACTCACTAGACTATACAATTCTTATATATAAAATATGAGCTTACCGCTCGCTAGACTATACAAGTCCATCCTTATAACCCGAGCCTTCCGCTCGTCGGACTATCCCAGTCCATCCTTATAACCCGAGCCTTCCGCTCGCCGGACTATCCCAGTCCATCCTTATAACCTGGGCCTACCGCTCACCGGACTATCCTAGTCCATCCTTATAACCCGTTCAAGTTCGGGATGGGTGTTAACTTGGCAAGTTTTCCACCTTAACTAGTTTGTCTATGATTTAGTTGATCTTAGATGATTTAGGGTTAGCCTTGGAACTTCCGGAGGGTTACCCGGTGAGGGGCTCGCAGCGGTACTAGGAAGTGTGGCGGGCTGACACCCCGAACTTCCTATTCCTAAGGCACTTAATCTTGTGGGTATCAACCCCTATTTACTTGATCCCCGTTTTCCTCTCCTATTACATTAATTCTTTAAGATGAGTTGAGCTTGGCTCCTAGGAGCGGGGGAGTTCTTTTGAACTCCAACGCCACCAATTGTGACCGGGTGCTGACTCTCCCGTCGTCACATTCTAATCTCAAGTTCCCTTCTTCACCGAGGAACTGCACACCTTCATTTAGCATTCTCAACCTTTCTTGGACCCACACTCCTATTCTTCGGCATCCTTAACCCTGGGGTTTGCCTTAGATGTTATCCGACTTCACCCTTGAATCTTACCCTAGATGGCTCACCCGGCTAAGGTCAATTCTACTTTCATATAATCACTCACTACGACAAGTTGTGTGTGTGTGAGGCCCTTGACGAGGTCTAACCTCCTTTTCATATCACTGCAAACTCATACACCTATAGCTTGCTAAACACACCCCAATCCTTATTTCCCAAGATGCCCTTAGAGATGCTCTTCCAAATAATCTGAGCCTTCGTAGTTAATAAAGAGTTAATAGTTCTACGTGTGAAGGTCAGTGGTGGCCTAATTCATGTAAATCAGTTTCACTATTCGTGGACCGAAATAAGGTTGATGTAGATTTGGCTCCTATGGTGCGATCTTGATCACATCATATCCAAACGAGTTCCAATTATTACCATAGGATCGCAATGAGTGGTGATCTAACAACCTCATATCCTAATTTCATAAATTCTCTAGGGAATCTTAAATCATAGTTTCTATTAAAAGTAGGAGATATGCAAATAGAGATTTATACATCGAATATTAGATTATGATCTCAATAAACTCAGGGAAAATTACCATGACATAACACTGGTCCAAAAACACCAAACCTGAGTCTCATATTATTCCAAGTGATATTTACCCTTAATTATCATTTATTACATTTGGTGTGCGTATATGGGTTTACACTACAAGTGCTATGTTAAGACTTCAATAAATTCTGGGAAAATTATTATAGCACCATATTAGTCTAAAAACACCAGATCCTAAGTCTCATATTATTCAAAGTGATATTTACCCTTAAATATCATTTATTACATTTGGTGTGCGTATAAGGGTTTACACTACAAGTGCTATGTTAAGACTTCAATAAATTCTGGGAAAATTATTAGAGCACCATATTAGTCTAAAAACACCAGATCCTAAGTCTCATATTATTCAAAGTGATATTTACCCTTAAATATCATTTATTACATTTGGTGTGCGTATAAGGGTTTACACTACAAGTGCTATGTTAAGACTTCAATAAATTCTGGGAAAATTATTATAGCACCATATTAGTCTAAAAACACCAGATCCTAAGTCTCATATTATTCAAAGTGATATTTACCCTTAAATATCATTTATTACATTTGGTGTGCGTATAAGGGTTTACACTACAAGTGCTATGTTAAGACTCCAATAAATTCTGGGAAAATTATTATAGCACCATATTAGTCTAAAAAACACCAGATCCTAAGTCTCATATTATTCCAAGTGATAAGACCCCTTTTTCATTTTATAACCTAAATTAGGGGTAATTTAGTAAATTCCATATCTTGGGATTTTTGTACCCAAAAATCCCAAACGACTTTTGGGAAGTCATATTGCTGCCAAGGACCCATGTCCAGCATTTCAAGCCATTGGGTTAACCCCAAAGGCTTAGGGCTCACTCCACCCCAAATTGCTAATAGACATAAAGAGCAGTCCTAGAAAAATGGCTCTACAAGGAGCTGTAGAGCTCCAAATCACTTGATCTCAAATCCTACAGAAAGTAGAGATCAAGAGCTACAAAAGTTGTCTCTGCAAACTTTTCATGATATGGCCTCTAAGGCCTTCAAAAATAGTATGCAAACTACTTAAAAATCCTATAAATTGAGAAGTGTGACAAACCATATTTATGGAATTTTACTAAGTAATATTCATCCAATAATTCTACCAAAAATCTCAGGAGTTCAAAACTAGATTTCACATGATTTTCCATGGTTTGCACAATCCCCAAATACTTTTCATCACAAAAATCTCATTTAATTAAAAAGGCAACATAAGGTAATTTATCATGATTTTCAAGTAAACAATATCTAACAATTCACACAAGATTTCCAGAGGTCCTAAATGATGTTACAAGGTGATCCCCAGAGTTTCATATTTTTCCATAAGTTTTTCCCCATGAAATTTTCCATGGACAACATTATATGACCTAAGTCATGTTAAATCAAAGTAAGGGGTTTTTGGTCTTTAGGGTCCCCACCATTTATTGGAGTGGCATGTTTTGATATTATGAAGGTGCTGCCTAAGTTTCAAAGGCTAACACCAAGCCTTCTCTTCTGAAAATACAACAATAGACTTTGTCTATTGGCACCCCAAATCACATAAGAGTAGAGACAAACAAATTGAAATTTCTCTACATGCAGAGATCCATTTGACCTCAAATTTTAACCATGGGTTGCTAGTACCTAGATAAGGTTATCCCCCAAATGTGGGGTCAGTTGGAGTTATATAACCCCAAAAATATCATTTATTTAATTTCCTAAGTTTTGAACAAAACTTTAGAAAAAGTACCTCCTAAAATTCTGATATTTTTACCTAAGCTAAATTTGGGTCATATGCATGCATGGCCAAAATATCAACTTCATCACATTTGTCATTTAAGAATTACACTAGTTTAAAGATCTGGTTTGAGTTTTGACCAGCCTCACTAGAATGAGTGATGTGGGTTCCACACTTAACCAAACAGCCTGATTCCACTTCCATTAGAAAGTAGACATCAAGCCCTACAATTGTTATCTCTGGGTATTTTTCGAATTATGGCCTCGAAGAGCCTCAATTTTAGCTCACAAACTCGGGTACATAAATGTGACAGAATTTGATTCATAAATAAATTACATTTAAATGGCCTGCGGGTAAAGATCCGGCTCAGATCCGACGGCTACGGGATCGTCTTCCCCGATGAGCCGACGATCCCGATTTCACGCGCCTGGGCCGCCTTCTCCGTCCATTTCCCGGCAATCTGCAGCACCCTACCGCCGGCCACCGCCTCCACCACCTCCGTTGAGGTGGTGGCTAACGCCAGGCGGCGACACGGCCACCGGAGATGGCCTCTCCGGCGATCCCGAGCAAGAAGGAATGCTCGAGAAATCTCCCACTATCTCACATGGGATCGGGCTCAATTGAGCCCGATTTCTCTCCTAAATGAATCTAGATACTAGCACAGATGGAGGGGGGAAGGAACTTGCCTGAGCATGGCCTTGGCGGCGGGTGTTGCGGCGGAGGAAGAGTGCGTCCCTGTTCCCGGCATCCATGGCGTTTTCTGTGCGGCTGAGCTCGAAAACTTCTTCTGAAGAGGGGGCTCGACTGCTCTGGGAGTTCTGAAGCTAATGGCGAGGAGAAATGAGAGGAAGAGCGAGTATATGGCTGGCTATCAATACCCGGCGATTTCCTCTATGTCGCCACCGCCCTTGTCAGCCAGTCTCAGACCTCCAGCTCACCAGGAAATTACTCCTGGGCTCACATTGATACCAGAGGAGAGTAAATTGGCCGGCATTGTATTGGGAAGGAGGGAGCGGCCATTATGGTGGCCGGCAAATTGAGCTTCTCTCTCCTCCCCTCCCTCTCAGCGGCAGCCAGCTCAGTCCCTCTACCTGCTGGAATTCCTTGGGAAGGCAGGAGCCAACCAGGAATTAAGGAGTGGTGGCCAAGTGGCCACCCCTCCATGAATTCCTCATGAATTCAAGGTTGGAGGTGGCCGGCCACCTCCTTGGTGAACCCCTCCTTGGACCCAATTTGGGCTCTAGGTAATTCAGTCCACTAGTGGGCTTAATTAGTTGGGGTTGAGCCCAAGGTTCTAAGGTTGGGTTTGGGGTTAGGTCCACCTAGCTTGGGTTTGGCTCACTTGACCCAATTAAGCTAAAGTTGGGATTTTGAGTTTGGGCTTGACACAAGCTCACTCCACTCAATGTGACTGAGTAACATTGCTCCCCAAGGCTCCATGGACCTATTCCAAGAAGAATTGAGTTAATGTGGGGTCAAATGGGGCTTGATTGCACTTATTTGCCTATATGGGCAATTTGGGTACTATGTTGATTTTGCCCTAATTTTCCATGGTTGAATGCACACCATGGTCCATCTAGGTCTCATATACTCCCTTTAGGTTTTGGGGGTGATCAATTTGGTCATTCTAAGTCCCTTGAAGATTAATTTGGGTTTTAGCACCTTTTAGGTCAATTTGGGGCTCTTAAGAAATTGACCCAATTTCCCCAAATTGATGGCCCTATGATGGGGCTTTTGGGTCCATTAGGTCCCTTAGGGAGGTTGCCATAGGAGAGTGGCTTCAATTTGATCAATTGGGGTTCATTGCCCTTAATTATGGTGATTTGCCCTAAGATTGCTCACAGTTGACTTTTGGTCAATTTGACCAAATTGGTTGACCCCAAAGGTCCCTAGTGGCCTACTTGCCCTCCTAGTTGGTCATAGGGATCATGGTGAGGTTATATTGGCTTTTTGAAGTCTTTTGGTCACCTCTAGGCTAGGACATCCATTTTTGCTATTTGCACCCCAAAGTGCATTCCTTCCCATTTTAATGAGTTCATGGGCCTTCCTGGCCCTCTTTGTGTACTTAACTCACCATATGAACTATTCATGGTTATGTGGGGTTTATAAGATATTTTATCCTCCCTTTTGGTTCACTTCTCATTAGGGTGGATCATGATGGCTAAGTGCACACCATGAGTTTTTTCACCTCTTCCATTTTCATCCTAGGGTTCTAGGTCACTTATCCTATTTTGTCATGACTTGTCATGACAAAAATCATCCAGGGGCCTAGTAGTTTGGGGGATGTTACATGAGACGCCTCGAAAGCTCCCGCTGAATTCTATTATCATCAACAAAAGCTTTTCCTGCGACGAATAATCCTCATAATTTAATTCATCAAGTTTTTGGCGTCGTTGCCGTGAAATTTTTTTTTTTTTGATATTTTGAAAAAAGAAAACGCTATTGATTTTATCCTTATCCTTTTTTCCTTTAAAAAAACAAACAAAATTAAAAATTTAAAAAAAAAAACCCAAAAACACCAAAAATATATCATGCCCTATTTTTATAAACTCTAAGAACTCTAAAAATCACAAAAAATTGAAAAAAACTTTAAAAGCTCACACCAAAAAACTTGTCTTTCTCTTTTTTTTTGTTTGTTTTGTTTTATATTTTCTGTATTAATAAATAAGGTTTGCATTATCCTTTCGTAAGATAAAAGAAAAAATAAAAAAAACTCATAAAAATGACAAAAATAGTTTTCATTTCCTTTCTTTTGTTTTGTATATTTTTGTTTTGTTTTTGTATAGGTTTTCTTATTTTATCTTGTTTTGTATTTACAAAGCAAATTTTGTTTAGTTTTAACATCTTTTGCAGGTATTCATGCGATCGCACCGTCTGAAAATCAGGGACGTGCCTTTTCCCCTGCTTTTTTTTTCATTTTGTCTTTTTCATGCTTTTGTATATAAACATCTTTACACCTGCTACCTTATTTCAACATTGGGGACAATGTCGACTTTTAAGTATCGGGGTATTTTTCTCCTTTTTTGTAATTTTGGTCCTTTTCTTCTAATTTAAAAACAATCAAAAAAATTAAAGGGACTATTTAAAAAAATATCATATTTTTATTTTTATTTTTCTTAATTTTTCTTCTTTCTTCTCTTTCTTTCTTTTTATTTAGTATTAATGTGTATATATATAACAAAATAAAATAAAAATCATTAGTAAAAACCAAAAAAAAATTGATGAAAAACTTAGAAAAACCCCCCAAAAAATCATATTTGCTTTCTTCCTTTCTTCTTCCTCTATTTTTTGTTAAGTATTAATGTGTATATTTATAACAAAATCAAAATAAAAAAATGATTACAAACTTAGCAAAAAAATCCAAAAATAGAAGAAAAAAACCTACTTAGCTTTTTGTTATTTTCCTAGGCTGAATATATTTATAAGCATTTTTATTATTTTTGATTTGCAAAAAAAAATTCCTTATCATAGTTCGTAGATTTAACTTTTTGAAAATTTAGTTGTAAAGAGCACATTATGATTTTAATTTAAGTAGATAATAATTTTTTTAACACTACTTCTCGTTACCCCTAAATAGCTTCTTTTTGTATTATATTGGCAAACTATACTTAGATTTTAATTATTCTTGCTTCAAACTGGTGAAACTTTAGGAATATTATAAGCTACTAAAATTTGCTCTCTAAACTTTCTTAATTTATAAACTCTAGAAATTTCTTGCTTACCCCTTATCCCATTTACTTGGTATTTTCATTTTAAAAGATCTTATGTCAATGAGAATAAAATTTCATTCCTTAAAAATATGCACCCAATTTTATTAAAAGATTATATGGCATGGGAATAAGATTTTCATTCCCTAAACATATACATTTTGGGTTATTTTTGAAGAGAAAAAAAAATATCTCAAGGGAATAAGATTTCATTCCCTTATTTATTCAAAAGAAAAAAAATTGAGTGGGGTGAGAGGATAAAATTCATCACTCCCAAAATCAAAAATCTCTTCTCTTACCAAGTTTCCCCCTACCCCTTAGCCAATAAAATTGAAACCTAGATATAAAATAAAAATTTTGGGAGAGCATAATTAGTAGGTTTTAATTCATTCTTAAAAATTTCTTTTAAAGTTAAAGTTTTTATAATTTTATACTAATCATGGTGCTAGTGATTGCAAATAATGTTCGCTATCTAGTTAACTGAAGGAGCCTTGTCGGCTAAAACTTTTTCGCTCTTTTGTAAATCATTTTCATAATTTATGATTTACCTCTTTAAATTCTCCAAAATTTATTTCAAGCTTACTTTTGATTAAAAAAATTTAGTATATTATAAATTTTAGTAAATTAGAAATTTTAGTAAATTAGAAATTTTATTAATGTCTTATAGGTATCCCTTACTTTTGCTCTGGAATAGCAAAAGCTTAAGTATGGGGGTATTTGATGAATAGTAAAATATACGTACTTTCTATATATTTTTTAATAGTTTTATTCAAAATTTGTAATATTTCAAGTAAATTATTGAATAAATGATTTATTTTAACTTATATATATATATATGTAAAAAGAAACTTTTTAATTATGTAAATATATATAGTAAATATGTAAATATTTTTGTAAATATATTTATAAAGTATTTAAAAATATATGTAAACATATATATATATATATGTAAAGTATTTAAATATATATTTAAATATTTATTAAATTAAAACTATATCTATATTTGTAAATATAAACTACAAATAAGTTAAATATTTAATAACCCAACTTCCCATCGATCGACTTCCTGTCTCGTTGATCGACATCCCATCTCGTCGATGTTTACTTTGGTTTTTTTGAATTCTACTTAAAGTCCCATCGATCGACATCCCGTCCCGTCGATCGACATCCCGTCCCGTCGATCTGCTTCTCGTCGATGTTTACTTTGGTTTTTCTGAATTAAACTTAGAGTCTCGTCGAACGACAGCCCTTCCCGTCGATCGACATCCCGTCCAGTCGATTTTTTCAGAAGCTTCCTGTCGATTTTGTTGAAGCTTCCCGTCGATTTTATTGATGTTTCCCTTCGATTTAAAATTTACTATATGAAAATATAAACTACATAAAATTAATTTATATTTGAATGTAATAAAATATAAATAAATAAATAATAAAAATAATAATATAATAATAATATATTAATAATAATAATAATAATAATGAATTAATACATTTAAGAATATCATATTTTTAATATATTTCAGTCTAACCGTAGACCTAGCTTCCCCCAACAAGCCAGATGCTTCCAGAAGCTTCTAGAAGCTTCCAGAAACTTCTAACCGCACACTCAGCTTCCCCAACAAGCCAGATGCTTCCAGAAGCTTCCAGAAAATTCTAAACGCACACCCAACTTCTCCAACAAGCCAAGATTTCTATATAAATAGAAGCATACCCCCCTCACTTATAACCCCCACTTGGATTGCCCATTTTGGGGTGATCTTCCACCATCTTTCCCACTCTTTTATATTTTCTTTTTTTATTTTGTATTTTCTTTCTTTTTTGTAATTTTCTTTTTTTTTTTAATTTTCTTTTAAATTTAATGTTTTTATTTCTTGTAACCCCTTATTATGGCAATAAATAAGTTTAGTTTTTATTTCGTGCATTTTCAATTCTGCCATTTCAATTCATAGCGTAATTTCAATTCTGCAATGTCCTTTTTGCACTACAATTTTAATTCATAACTTAGTTTTATTTCTGTCCTGTAATTTCAATTCATAATTTAGTTTCATATCCGCACTTCAATTATGCAATTTCAATTCCTGCATTTTCTGCATTTTTTCTCGCTTTGGTTAGCAATTTATTTATTGCCGTAATTTTGGTTTTCGTTTTAATTCGAATTTATTCGTCTTTGTAACTTTCGCTCTTTTTCTTCCTTGACACGGAATCGATAGAGCCGAATATTACGTTTCCGTTTATTTTCGCTTTAATTTGAATTTTGGTTATCTTTATTTTCATTTTAATTCGAATTTATTCATCTTCGTAACTTTCGCTCATTTCTTCCTTGACACGGAATCGATAGAGCCGAATATCACGTTTCCGTTTATTTTCGATTAATGCTTTGTTTTTTCCCATTTTTCGGTTCGATTCAAATTTATCTGTTCTCGTTAATTTTTATTCATAGCTTTGTTTAAATTCTGCAATTTCAATTCTGTCCTACAATTTTCATTCTTAATTTCTGCAATTTTAATTCCCGCATTTTCTTGCTTTCATTAGCTTAGTTCCGGCATGAAATTTAACTAGATCGTCTATTTTCCGTTTCGAAGCGAGCTCTCCTTTCTTGTTTTTTCTTTCTTTTTACTATTTTGTTTTAGTTAATTTTAATTCATCATGTTTTCATCCGATAAAACAATAGCCATATTCCAATCATGTTTAGTAAATTAGACATTTTATTAATGTCTTATAGGTATCCCTTACTTTTGCTCTGGAATAGCAAAAACTTAAGTATGGGGGTATTTGATGAATAGTAAAATATACGTATTTTCTATATAGTTTTTTTTATAGTTTTATTCAAAATTTGTAATATTTCATGTAAATTATTGAATATATGATTTGTTTTAACTTATATATATATATATATATATATGAGTGACAGGCACGGGGCTCCGCCCCTATCCAAGGCGACATTTGTCGTGAGCGGTGATATTTGTCCTGGGGGCAACATTTGTCGTGAGGGCGACATTGGTAATACTTTCAATCGAAGTGGAATCGAAGCTCTTTAGGGTAATTCTAATATTGAGGAACGATGTTTATTTAGAACGAACCAATTTTGAAAAAATTAGGAGAATTCTAATTTTATTTAACATATATTAATTGTATTTGAGTGTTTAGGAATCTAAACACCTACCTTTTGCTAAATGGGAAATGTTTTTATGCATGCATGAGAATTCTCAAACACCTACCTTTTGCTCCCGGGACTTTTACACACCGATTTGAAGTCAGTGTAGGTTGGGTTCTAGCCTTTCTGCTGCAACACCGCCATCCATTCGTCTCAGGTAATAAATTCATCTCCTTAATTTGTTCTTTTGTTTTTTTTACTACAATTACTTTAAGTGCTACTATAATTGCCATTATACAGGAAGTTGTTTCATAGAGGTCAGAAATGGAAACGGGAATTGAAATGAAAACGAAATCAAAAATATGATGTAGTAACATAAATCAAAAATGAAATAGAAAACTCACCAATGATTCTAAATCTCCAAAACAACCAAAACAAATGTGTAAAATATGTCCATTACACTATAATTGCTACTATTTTTGATGAAATGTCTTTTTACTGAATTTAATTTCTACCATCGGTATCACTATAATTAAGTGCCACACAATAATTGCTACCATCAATATCACTATACAGGAAGCTGTTTCTTAGAAGTCAGAAATGGAAACCAAAAACGAAAGGAAAACGAAATTGAAAATTGGATGTAGTAATGTAAATCAAAAACAAAATTGAAAACTCACTGATGATTCACTGAGGAGATGCGGAGCAGGAAGCGGAGTGGTGAAACCGTCGCAGGTATGCAGGTACATCATCGTTGGAGTTCTCGATCTCTGATTAACCGTCGCAGGTACGCAAACATTTAATTTGCATGAACTAATGATACAGAGCAGGTGCAAGTGCAGATAAGAAAATAAATTGACAGAGCAAGTTAGCAAACAACCTTCATAATGTGACATATTAACCTCAGAGCATGCTAGTAAACAACCTTTAGTTGTTGGAAGAAAACAGTAAATCTACAAATCAATTCATAATGTGAATTTTCGAATTGAAAGGTGCCTGAAATACCTGTATCATCGTTATCCTTTGAAGCAATTCCATTGCACCGCATAGATTTCCCCAACTGCAATCTGTAACAGGTGTCATGTTCGATTACGTCTGTGGCTCCAATCACACTTCACCCTGGGAAAATATGATGACTGAGAGGTTTAGAGCATACTCGGTGCACATGAAACTATGATGTTTATTCAACTTGACCAATTATTTTGGGTAATGGAGTAACGAAAACTAAATGAACAGAGCGCATGTGCATCAAGAAGAAAATCATCTAATTAGGAATGAAATCATTTTGTGAGAGTAAACCATTAGGAAAAGGGGAAATCGATTTGCGTTCGTCGTCAAATAGGGAAAATATAATGGATGGAATATAAGCAGGTGTCTAATAATGACTAATCTGTGGTCGAGGAGACAATATGGAGGCCAATAGTTATGCACTCTTAGATTGAATAAATGAACAAAATTAATTACCCTCCTTCATTGATGCATTTCATCAAACAGCTAGAATGCGTTCCAATATAATGTGAGTTAGATTAGCAACGGTGTTTGTCCGGAAAGCCCGCGACCTCCTCTTGCTGGTCAAATTTTTCGGTTTCAGCGGTCTCAGTTTCGGTGACCGCCCAGATCGCCCGCTGCCTCCTCGACTGGAATTTTCTAAGTGCCAATCGGTCAGGGCAGTGTGAGACCGCCAGCTTAAGCGGTCTGATCGTTTTTTTCTTATTTTTGTTATTTGAACCCCATTTCCCTGCCCCGGCTCTCCTGTACCCCGGGCAGCCTGTAGTTTTCAGTTCTGCCCGTTTGGGCAGCCCCCTCGTCTATAAATAGAGGGGTAGGGGTACCTGAAAAGGGACGTTTTGCTCCGAGGCTCCAGATTACAACCTGTGTAAGCGGTCTCATTTCTTCGTGATCGTTTCTCTTTGTTCCAGCATCTTCTGTCTTAGTAGCCTGCACTTCGCAGTTTTCTCTCATCCCCCTTTTAGTGTCAATTTTGGAGGTACCATTTTTGGCACCAACAGAACGAACACGCAAACTTCAGATTCGAAGTGTTAGGTGAAATTCATAGACTTTCAAGATGGCTGATCGCCGTAGAGGTCGTCCCCTGCGATCTCTTAGCGTTCCCCCTTTCGATCACAACCCGTTAGAGGCGCTTGAGCGCCGCTTCAAACTTCGAGTTGAGCAGGCTCTCCGCGAGGCCGCCAGAGCTAGGCAGGACACCGCCGCTGTTCAGCAGGAGATCGCGCGGTCTCAGCAAGAGGCCGCCCGAGACCGGCAAGAAGTCGTCTGGACTCAGCAGGAGTCCACGAAGCAGATTGAGGCCATGAACCAGGTTCATGCCGCGATCTCCCAGAAGATCCTCCCCTAAGCCTCTCAGGTCGCCACTCCTGATCGCATGGTAAGCGGTCTCCCGAGCGATCACCCCATCTTCCATCCCGCAGCTCCTCAGCGATCTCAGCACGAGGAGTTCGCCGCCCATCGTAATTCTTTCCGAGCCGCAGCCCAGGGGCCTCCGGCTCAGACCTTGAATTTTGAAGAAGGGTTTGCTTACCCTCAAGCTCCTCCTGCTCCTTTCCTTCCTCCTCCGGGACCTTCTGAGTTAGGGGAGCCTTCCCCCTTTACTGATGAGATTCATCGGGATCCGATTCCTCACGGATTCAGCGAGCCCCGCCTTCCTGTGTATACAGGAGAGACAGATCCAATGTGTCATTTTCAAGCCTTCGAGTCTGCTGTTGCCCTCAGGACCATTTCGGATGGAGTGAGGTGCAAGCTGATGGTCACCTCCTTCGATGGGTCGGCCATGGATTGGTTCTATAAGCTTCCTTGTCAGTGTATCTCGAGCTTTGCTGCCCTGAGGCAAGAGCTCCTTCTAAGGTTTGCCACCGCGAAGAAAAGGAAGAGTGGTCCTGCGACCCTCTTCAAGATTAAGCAAGGCGACAACGAGACTGCAGCGCATTTCGTTGACCATTTTCAATAAGAGATCTTGGGAGTCAGAGACATGGATCCCGGGCTCTACATGGTAGCTTTGATCAGTGGCCTGCAGGAGGGCCCTCTAAAGTTCAAAGTCAAAACCAAGGAGCCTGGCTCCTATCAGGAGCTGATCAGCATTGCCAATCGCTACATAGAAGGGGAGATCAACAACCCCACCTATGTGAGCAATTTGACCAATAGGGCCACTCAGAAAGGCTCTGCGGGATTCTACCCGGCTTCATCTTCCTCAAAGCCTCGACAAGAGCTTCCACCTCCAGCTCCGAGAGGTAAGAACTATCGCAACAACCGCTTCAATCGAGGTAATCAATCTTTCCCGCCTCAAGGTTCATTTCATCAAACCCCTGCTACACCTGCTCCGCAAGTTACCCCAGTCCACCAGATTCAGTACATCCAACCTCCTCTTCTGTCCCTCCCGTCTCCTTACGATGAATCCCAAGAGTCTTTTACAGACTTTGGGGTTCCAATGAGTGAGGTACTCCAAACCGTTCAGAAGCAGCCTTTTTTCAAAAGGCCGGCTCCGCTGAATTCTGATCCAAGAACAAGAAATCCAACCCTCTACTGTGAGTATCATAGAGAAAGGGGTCACTTGACGGAGGACTGCAGAGCCCTCCGCTTGTTCTTGGAAAAGCTTCTGAAAGAAGGTAAAATCCCTGATCTCATTCAGAAGAGCGATCCTGCTAAAGCCTCAACCTCCAAGACCAAGGAGGTAGCTGAGGTTCAATGGGCATGCGAGGAAGTGGACGATATTGGCCATCTTGGCAATATCGGTTTTCCCAATGAATGTGTGGATGCCAATGATGAGGGTGCCTTGGGCAACCTTTTCTGCATCCATGGGGGTGCAGGTCCGGAGTCCTCGAGAAAGGCGAGTTTGAAAAGAGTTTATCAGTCAGAGGTCGTTGTTACCTCTTCAGCTCCGGTCCGAGGGACGGTCACCTTTGGAGATGAAGATCTTCCTCAGACCGCGAATCCCTTTGACGACGCAGTCATCATTAAAGATGTGATAGAAAATTATACGGTGGAGAAAATTTTAATTGACACAGGAAGCTCAGTCAACGTGCTCTTCAAACCTGCTTTCGAGGCGTTGAAGACAGGTAAATCCCTCCAATCAACTGAAGGCTCCCTTTATGGTTTTTCAGGAGAGAAGAAAGAAGTAGAAGGGCTCGTCACTCTTTCCGTAATTATGGGAGGGATAGTGAAGTTGGTCAAATTCATAGTCGTTGATGCTCCCAGTAGCTACAACGCCATCTTTGGAAGACCCTTCTTGAATGGATATCAAGCTATTGTCTCCACCTACCATCAAGCGGTGAAGTTCGCCTTGAACGGCAAACAACACGGAATCAGGAGCGACCCAAGGAAAGCTAGGGAATGCTACGTAAAGACGGTCAACATGATTATGTCCTCTCCTCCCCAAAAAGTCATGATGGCTGAATCAATTGAAGCTCCTGAACAAGTTCAAGCTGCAGAAGAAATTGAGGAGGATGCAAGAGATGGAGTTCGCTTGGAACCTGCACAAGCAACTCAAGATGTTCGGATCAGCGAGGAAGATGAGAGCAAGAGCCTCTCCATCAACGCTGAATTATCTGAAGCTGACAAGAGTCAGCTCATCTCTTGCCTTCTGCAAAATCTAGATATCTTCGCTTGGTCGGCAGATGACATACCTGGAGTGGACCCGGATGTTGCTTGCCACCATCTCAATATTGACCCAAACTTCATCCAAGTCAAGCAGAAGAAGAGGTCTGTCGCAACTACTCTAGCACAGCCTATCCGTGAAGAGGTAGAGAAGCTCCTGAAGGCAAAGTTCATCCAACCAATCCAATACCCAGAATGGGTGTCAAAGGTTGTAATGGTAAAGAAGTCAGGTGGGAAATGGAGGATGTGTGTCGACTTTACCAAACTCAATAAAGCTTGCCCCAAGGATTGCTACCCCTTGCCTCGGATAGATTCTTTAGTAGATTCTGCGGTAGGTTATTCTTTTATGAGCTTTTTAGATGCTTTTTCAGGTTACCATCAAATCAGAATGCATAAACCGGATATACCCCATACTTCATTTATCACAAATGACGGTTGCTTCTGTTATCTCGTAATGCCCTTTGGGCTAAAAAATGCTGGAGCAACCTATCAGAAAATGATGGATACAGTTTTCAGGAGTCAAAAGGGAAGAAACCTCGAGGTATATGTTGATGACCTCTTGGTAAAAAGCAAATTATTCTCTTCTCATCTTAGAGACCTCTCAGAAACTTTCGCAACCCTTCGAACTTTTAATATGAGGTTGAATCCGTTGAAGTGTGTTTTCGGGGCAAGTAAAGGAAAATTTTTGTGTCACCTCCTTACTCCAGAAGGGCTGGAACCCAATCCTGACAAAGTAAAAGCTATTCTAGAGATGCCACCTCCCAAGTCCCCAAAAGAAATTCAGCAGCTGGGAGGGAGGATGGCAGGCTTAAGTCGCTTCATCTCCCGGTTAGGGGATAAGAGTGCACCCTTCTTTACAACCCTCCGGGGAGGGAGTAGGTTCGAGTGGACAAAGGAATGTGATGATGCTTTCACTCAGCTTAAAAAGCAATTAACATCAACTCCTTTGCTCTAAAGCCCGCGAGAGGGAGAAAATCTTTTTCTGTATATGGGAATCGGAGCTGATGCCATAAGCTCCGTTTTGGTTCGAGAGGAGAAAAAGAAGCAATTTCCAGTCTACTACGTAAGCCGAATCCTGAAGAATGCAGAGACTCGCTATCCTATTCTCGAGAAGTTGGCCTTAATGCTCGTAACCTCAGCAAGGAGATTAAGACCATACTTTCAAGCTCATTCGATTCTAGTCGTTACTGATCTTCCATTGAAGAGTGTCTTGGAGAAGCCAGAGCATTCAGGCAGGTTGGCAAAGTGGGCAATAGAGCTCAGTGAGTTTGACATATCTTATGTTCCAAGGATGGCGATCAAAGCTCAAGTTTTAGCATACTTCATGGTGGATGCCAAGGAAGTTGAGTCGCAGAAGGGGGGCGGAGTGCCCCTTGCCTGGTCAATCTTCGTGTATGGAGCCTCAGGAAGAAATTCTTCCGGAGCAGGAGTTGTTTTAATCAACCCAAATGGAGTAAGGCTGGATCAGGCGCTGAAATTCTACTTTCAAGTAACAAATAATCAGGCGGAGTATGAGGCTTTGTTAGCCGGTCTAAAGTTTGCTAGAGAGCTGGGAATTAATGATGTCAAGGTCTTCACAGATTCTTTGGTAATGGCTTCTCAAGTGAATGGAACTTTCGAAACAAGAGATAGTACTTTAAAGCGATATCTGACTCTGGTAAAAAGCGAGGTAGGGAAATTCAAAAGCTTTACCATCGACCATATTCCAAGGGGTGAGAACGTGGAAGCAGATGAGTTGGCAAAGTTTGGACTTCTCACGGGAGGAACAACTTCGGAATTGTTTCGCCCAGCAATTGAAGAAGGAGAAGTCATGGAAATTGATCAGCATCCGTCTTGGATGGATCCCTTTGTTCTATATCTTTCAACTGGAGAACTCCATTCAGCAATAAAGGATAGGAAAAGGTTTAAACAGAAAGTGACTAATTATTATCTTGTTGCAGGAGTACTTTATAGAAGAACTTTCCTTTCACCATTATCACAGTGTGTTTCGGAAAAGGAGATTCCAGCAGTCCTTCAGGAGGTCCATTCTGGAGAATGTGGAAGTCACTCTGGGGCTAAAACTTTGGAGAAAAGAATTCTGAGGCAAGGTTATTTTTGGCCTCAAATGAGGAAGGATGCGGAAAAATTTGCTAAGAAGTGTATAAAGTGCCAGAAGTTTGCTCCTCTCCAAAATCAGCCGGCTCAACAACTCAAGTCAATAGCAACTCCATGGTCGTTTGCAGTGTGGGGGATGGATTTGATTGGGCCTTTCCCTATGGCAAGTGGGCAGCGTCGATATATTATAGTCATGATTGACTATTTCAGCAAATGGATAGAAGCAAAAGCATTGGCCAAAATTACTACTCAAGCCGTAAAAAATTTTATTTGGGGGAAGATAGTGTGTCGGCATGGAATTCCAATGGCAATCATCACGGATAATGGTTCTCAGTTCAATAATTCAACTCTTATTAATTTCTGTAAGCAAATTGGCATTGAGCTACGTTTCGCTTCTGTGCATCATCCTAGAAGCAATGGGCAGGTAGAGGCCGCTAACAAACTCATCATAAATCTCTTGAAAAAGAAGGTAGAAAATGTTAGGGGCAACTGGGCAGAACAACTACCTTCAGTCTTATGGGCCTTAAGAACAACTCCAAGCTCTGCCACTGGAGAGACTCCTTTCAAGTTATCGCATGGTTCCGAAGCTCTTATTCCAGTAGAGTTCGAGGTAAAAAGTCCAAGAGTATTATTGGCGCAACAAAATCAGATCGATTGGATGGAAGAGAATGATGAGGAGTTGAAATGTAGCCTCAACTTAATTGAAGAATTAAGGGATACGACAACCATCAGGCAAGAGGAGGTGAAAAGAAGAGTGGTGAGACTATTCGATAAAAACGTGAGAACCAAGGAATTTGTTGTTGGGGACTTGGTTTTGAAAAAAGTGGATGCAGCAGCAAGAACCGGCTCGGTCGGGAAGCTTAACCCAAACTGGGCAGGGCCATTTATGATAAAAAGGTGCTAAGAAATGGTGCCTATCATCTCCAAACCCATGAGGGGGAGGAGTTGCCTCACTCTTGGAGTGGAGATGATCTCAAACTTTTCTTCTCTTAAAAAGTTCGTATTCAGTTTTTTCCCATTTTCTCTCACTTCTCTTCTTTTAAGTATGGTGCAGATACGGCCAAAAAATTCATGATATACATAATAAATGGCAAGTTTTGAAACAAGTTGTTCATAAAAACCAAGAACTCGTCAAGTAAGACATCGACGGGTCCTACTTCATTCTCCCTCGGCTTGCTAGCTTGACGTGTAATTCTGCCAGGACCACAGATGTCGGGGAGATTTCGAATCTGTGTAGCAGTGGCTCGCCAAGCTCGAGCGGTGAAAGTTTAGGATGCCGGGTCCTAGCTGACATCTGGCACACCTTAGCAAGAAGGTCTGGGTGGCTGGCTCAGCTCTGTCATGCATTGAAAAGGACATTGTTATGGTCTTAATGATCTACGGGGAAAGCAATGTCGGTATAGCCTCATCGGCATGACCACACCTGCCCTACCGATCATTTTGATCTATAACTCTCGAATATTCATTAAAAACATGGTTAGGTAAGGGGCGGTCAGAAGCGTCTATGACCGTCACCTTAACCTCGAAATATATCCTATCAGGGAAAGCAATGTCGGTATAGCCTTATCAGCATAACCACACCTGCCCTGCGGATCAATTAGAAATTCTCCTTCTCTCCTCTTCCCACTTCCCTTTTCTACAAGGTCCCATTTATCTCCTAATACTGAGATCGAGCGGTCAAAGGTTTTATGAGACCGCATTTTTCCTCTCTTCAAAGGGTGATCTACATTATTCATGATTAATGGCTTGATCTTCTCCAGGGTCTGGGTGAAAGTGATCAACAATATTGATTTTTTGAAGGAAGTTGGAATCGGCCTTGGTTTGCTGTGATCGCCAGGACTTGGGAAGAAGTGATCGTCGGGCAGGACTCTCCAAAGATGATTGAAATTACTAATCAGGAATCTCTTATGCTGATAGTAATCGGTCTGATCATAATAAGATCGCAATCTAGATGTCTCTTATTATTCAAAACTATATGAGAATGCTCTTAATCCTTCATTTCCCATCAAGTAATAGTTGGGTTTTCTTCAAAGTAGCGGTCTGAGTACATTGAGATCGCCAGATTGATATTCACGAAGATTTATTATCAAGTTAATCTGACCAAGTGTTTTAATTTTCTAGCAAGCGGTCTAATTATGCTGAGATCGCAGAATTGTCATTTTTTATACGAGGTTCAGGATTTCTGTCAAGTTTTCAACATCATCATGGACTAGAGATCGACGAAACCTAAAGCGTTGAGATCGAATACTAAATCTATTTTAAGAAGAGCGTGATCGCGTACGAAAGAAGCTGTAGAACAAGCAGTTAAGGTAAAATTATTTAGAAGCCACAGGAGACCGCCGGTTTATCTCCTCCAAGATTTGTTTGTTTGAAGATTGCCAGTCGAGTCCTCCATTTCTTCAGTGGTATTCTTTTCAGCGATCTCCAAAAAGGCTGGAATCGACAATTGTCACCCCAAGAAAAAGCTAAGGATAAAACTATAAGGCATCAAGAGTATTCTTTCCAACGCTACGAGTGGTCAGAAAGAAGTAAGACCGCACTCTGTCCAGTCAATAATATTTAAAGATCTTAATCTGGTATAATGAAGATCGCTAGTGATGACCGCCACGAAGAGAGTACCGTAAGATGTTTTCTTTTCTAGTACTCGGATTTTCATAAAATAGTACTGGCAATCGGAGGATCGCAGTTTATACCTATAAAGGAATTATTCAAAAAATTTTAAAAAATCGATAAAGTTTAAATGCATTGAGATCGAATGCCAATTTCACCTTAAAGTGAAGAGACCGCATAAGGTACAAACAATATAGAAGTATAAAAGCAGAAATCTGATCGCAAGAGGTGAGAAAGTCATGGTAATACAATTCTTCATATTCATTTAAAATATTTAGGTACATCAGACCGACCGGTCTCCAAAAAAAAAAATACAAACACTCTATTTGCTTCTCGATCTCTTGGGAGACCGCTCATCTGAAGAGGAGGATGAATCAGCCTCGTCAGATGACTCCTCTAAGCCCTCCCCTTGAATCTTGGATCCAGAGCTTGAGGCCGCTCCGGAGCTCGTGTCCTGGCCCTCCATATATTGGCTGCCACTTGGCTGGTCTTCATCCTCGATCACAACATCTTCACCGTCATCGGCGGTCTCTTCGGTATTCAAGGATAGCTCATCAATCTTTCTCGCCGCCCGAGGGAAAAGAGCAGCGAAAGTTGTATCCTTATACTCTTCAGAGAGACCGACCCGATTTCGAAGCTCCGAAATCACCTACTCAGCAGTCTCCCTCACATGGTGTGCCATGGCCCTTTTAAAATCAGGATTATGTATGTCATAGGCCATCTCCTTCGCTCGCTAGTAAAAAGAAATAATCAGACCGCGCGGTCTAAACGAATTCAGGAAAAACATCTAGTGAAGATATAAATACCAGCAGATCTTCATTTTCCTTCAGAACGCTTCGGAGAGTTCGCCCCATATGATGCTGAAGAGTGGCATTCCGAAGGGCCGTTTGAGCACAGATATCTGGAAGCAGGTCGGTCTCAATATCAAAAATTTCAGCCATATTTTTCTTTCCGTATAGGGCCGCGGTCACAGCAGTAGCGTGGTGGGTCAGTTTCCCGCTCCAGAGGGGGAGATCGGTAGAAACCCTCGCGGTCTTTCCTTTGGCGCCCCATTTAAGCAAGGGTTTGCCTTTTAAGTCTTTCTGATGACGCATATAGCCATGCAGAGGAAACGACTCCGCAGCGGTCTTGGAAGAATTACCGGTCTCAGTGGTCTGAAACTTTTCTTCCCTCTTCAGTCTTCTTTCCCTTTGGGTGAGCACTTCTTCAGCAGGTACTACCAGGTCCTTCGTCGGGATCGCAAAGGATGCTGAAAATAGAAAGTTAGAGAAATAAAGGAAAATGTATAAGCAATACTGGGGGATCGTTGGAAACAACTCACTTTCTTCAGGAGCGATCTCAGCGATCTCAGGCCAGATCGCCAGATAATGAGTGAGATCCAGGCGCTTTCCAGCCAGAAATGTCAGAATCTTTAACTCTTCCTCTGAGATCGATTTGCTCTTCTGAAAAATCTTGTCAGGTCGCGGAGAAGGGCGACTCTTGAGACCGCCAAGATCGCCTTCGAACACAAGGAACCTCTCTGTCCAGAAGGGAACCTTGTTTGGAAGATTGAGAACTTTGAACCCTTCAGTCGAAAAGTATATTAAACCTTTAAATTCCTCTTTCTTTTGACCTTCTTTCAGGACCTTGGCTGTGAAGGATGCACGGAAGAGCGCCATCGTGAACTTTATCTTCTCCGATCTCAAGTAGTTTATGAAAACACTAATGAGACCGATCGAGTTCGGCGGCAGCTGGGCGAGTACCAGCCCATAATATTCTATGATCTCTAACAACTCCCATGGGAGAGGAATTCTCAACCCACACTCGAAATGATCAATGGGGATGATAAACTTTTTCTCTTCTCCAAAATTGAGCCCATCAACTTCAGAAGGCGGTCTCACAACGATCTGAGTCTGAATCATATGCTTCTTCAAGAACTCGACATACTCCTCCTTTGAAAGATGACAGGATTTGTGATCGGCTTTGAGGAAAATTAAAGCAGTAGTGGCTCGAGCGGACACCATTCTTGAAGATCGCTGTGACCGGTGCTTAGGGCGCATACAAAAAATATAAAATAAAGTCCAAAAGGGCGGCTATTTATAGTGAGCGAAGGATGATTTCGTCATCATTACTTTTTCTCGAAGACCGCCCAGTGAAATCTCTCGGATCGCCAAAACCTGCAAGAAAGCCAATAAAGTACTGGCATCTTTTCGATCTCAAAAGAGAGAGACCGCAACATTTCAGATCACAGTACAAACAAGCAATACAAAATAGCAGAAAACATCACAGCAGAATAAGAGATCGCAGGCAAAAGGAATTAAAAACGTATTATACAACAATTGTTCATCATATTACAAAATCATATGAAAGTGGAACGTCAAATGTTTATTTCGAATGAGGCCTTTTTCTTCCTACAAAGGCCGCGATGTCTTGCATTTCATTAATAGAGCTGAAGGCTGAAGCAAGACCCTGGTTCGCGTTCATCGCAGCCCAGTGAATCCTTGACATCTCTTTGTCAACTATTTCCTTGGGGACAACCATGATCTTGGAGCTTGGCCTCATATCCTGGTGATCGCCAGATGGTCCCGGTCTCATCGACATTTTCGCAGTGTCGCCCCTTAGCGCAGCAACCTCGGCAGACAGAGCGGCAAATTTTCCCTTATAATATTCAACGTCTTTCTCGGATCGACGGAGTGCTTGAGTAAGCTCGCCAATCTTGAGACCGCTCGCCTCTTCCGCTTTTCGGTGTGACTGAATGAGCTCGCCGGCTGGGTCATAAGCCGAACAAAGCTTCTCTTCAAGGCCGCGGATTTGATCATGATAGGCTCGTTCCCAAACCAACATAGACCGAACATCCTCAAATATAGGATTGAGGATATTGGCAAGTTGATCGGAGATCGCAACCCTTCGCGCCGGAAGTTCCCCCTCTTCCATCTCAAGAATATTTTCATCTGCGATCAAAAGAGCAAAGGTCAGTTCGGTTTTCAAAAAACTCAGAATAACAAGGCTCGCAAAGAAAGTATACTTGGAAAGGAATCAAGACCGCAGTCATGCAGCATATTTTCAATATTAATTGTGACCGTTGGTTCTGCGGTCAGTACGAGGCGGTCTGATCCCCTCAAGCGTTCGAGGTTCATTCTTTCCAATTCTCTTTTTTGCGACCTCTCTCCTTCTTTTCTTCTCCTCTTTAACTCCGCATTACTAACAAGGATATCGTCAGTTTCAATGACAACGACCTCATGTTTTCTTTCCGGAGAATCAGGTCGAACCGTTGGAAGAGGGAGATTTTCTAACGATCTGGCCATGATCAACGCCTTACCAGTTCGCAGAGCGGAAACCGCATTTGCACGGTCTTCTGCTGCTCGGTTTAGTTCCGCCTCTTGAGCAGCAGAAAGGGTTGGAAGACCACTTGATAGTGCATCCTTTTCCTTGGCAATCTGCCAGCTCTTTTCTTCTGCTTCCAGTTCGGAAGCCATTTTCTTTTGTTCCTCGACGGCCGATAGGGCCGCCTTTTTCTCCTCTTTCTTTTTCTTCGCAGCGGCCTGGGTTGCCTTCCTCTCTTCGTCTTCTTTCTTTTTCTTTGCAGCGACTTGAGCTGCCTCCTTTTCTTCTTCTTCTTTCTTTGCAGCGGTCTGGGCTGCCTTCCTCTCTTCTTCCTTTTTCTTCGCTGAGATCTGAGCCGCCTTCTCTTCCTCCATCTTCTTCTTTTCCTCCTGTTCGGCGGCAATCCTACCTGCTTCCGCCTCTTTTCTTTCCCTCTCTTCTCGATCCCTCCTTTCCCTATCTTCTCTCAGCTTCACTTTAGCAGCGGCGATCTCCTTTTCTTTTTCCAAAATCTCTTTTTCAGCAGCGGCTGCTCTAAGACTTTCCGCCTCAAAAGGGTCAAGCACCTGTAAGGAAGAACAAGAAAAATCATTAGAAGAATCTCCTTCAAGGTAGGCGATCAGTTCAGGATCGACCTCCCTTGAAAAAGCTGAGATCGCTGAAAAAGAAAGGAGATCGGCCGCGTCATTTACCTCCAAAGGAGCATTCTCAGGATCCTTGAGGTCGCCACCCTCGGATTGAGTGATCGCCTTAGAGGCGGTCACCCCTTTGACATCGTCATTTTTTGGTTTCTTAGCACTTTGAGTAGAAGGACTTGAATTTTTTCTTTTACTCACTTTGGAAGAATCCAGAGAATTGCCTAACTGTTGCATGATTCTTTCAGCTTCAGACTTTTTCTCCCGCAACCCAGCCAGGATAACCTCTGTGGAAGCGGTCTCATTATGCTGAACGGTGGTCAGACCAAGCGCCTCCACGGTTTTCTGATAATTATAAGAAATGGAAAAATAAGGAAGGATCAGTTCAGGCCCTGAAGAACTAGATGATAAAACAGCGGCAGCGTAATGTAGTGAAACCTCATTTTCGGAAAGAGCAGTGATTTTCTCCGGAGAAGGTCGCGCGGTCTCCTTGGACGTGCCCGCCTCCGGTGGATTCTTAACAACTTTCACAACCTTTTTCGAAGTAGCGGTCTTCCTCTTCTTCTTCTTTTCAGAGGAGTCCTTCCCCGGAGAATCGAACGCAGACAGCAATGAAGACATTATGGGGCTCGACTTATCTACTTTTATGAGACCGCTTGCAAGGTAAAGCTTGTTTACCTTTTCAGGAAATTATGATTTCACAAACCATCGGAGGGGTATTTATAGCCTGGGACGCATTTATGGCGATTGCGGTTTCGGCGGTCAAAGCTTACATTTTCGAAGTTCCAGGTGCAACTTAAAAATGTGCGGGGATTATGTTTGTCCGAAAAGCCCGCGACCTCCTCTTGCTGGTCAAATTTTTCGGTCTCAGCGGTCTCAGTTTCGGTGACCGCCCAGATCGCCCGCTGCCTCCTCGACTGAAATTTTCTAAGTGCCAATCGGTCAGGGCAGTGTGAGACCGCCAGCTTAAGCGGTCTGATCGTTTTTTCTTATTTTTGTTATTTGAACCCCATTTCCCTGCCCCGGCTCTCCTGTACCCCGGGCAGCCCGTAGTTTTCAGTTCTGCCCGTTTGGGCAGCCCCCTCGTCTATAAATAAAGGGGTAGGGGTACCTGAAAAGGGACTTTTTGCTCCGAGGCTCCAGCTTACAACCTGTGTAAGCGATCTCATTTCTTCGTGATCGTTTCTCTTTGTTCCAGCATCTTCTGTCTTAGTAGCCTGCACTTCGCAGTTTTCTCCCATCCCCCTTTTAGTGTGAATTTTGGAGGTACCATTTTTGGCACCAACAAGCAGAATACTTGAAGAAGGCAGATAATACTACAATTATCTTAGTGAATCAAGAGGAAAATCATATCATATTATAAAGAACCTTCTTCAACTATATGTTAATTAATATGATGTGGTCGTTATTCCATAAATGAGCAGAGGAAGAAGATGATCCTATCATACAAAAAAAACATCCTCGTTGGCGGTTGTAGGTTATACTTTGTTGCTTCCCTTAGTCCATCCATGAAAAACAAATTAATATTATTTCTTGTTTGCCCATAGCACATGTGAACATAATGATAAAATAATATTTTATTATTATTGTATTGCAGGAATGTGAGGAAACATGTAAATAAAGAAGATAAGGAATGAAAAATCATGCATCATAATTATTAACTGTCGTGCAGTAGTACATTAAAAAGGAAAAAAAACATACCAGGAAGCAGGAGCAATTCAGCTTCAGCATCTGAGAACGAAGAGAGGGAGATGTGTGAATGGTAATTCCTCTAGAGCAGTGCAGTGGTCAAAAACATATAAAAGCTAGCAGGAAATGATGGGCATGATAGGTACAATTGAGAAAAATTGAGCCAGGAGTAATAATGAAGCAAGCAAAAAAGCAAAAGCTGGGAGATTTCTCCATCGAGAATTTTTTAGCGGTCGAAAGTATAAGATAAATCCCTAGGAAGAAGAGCAGGGGTCAGAGGGGGAAGCGATGCCATGAATGAGATATGAGAGATCGGGAAGGATGAGGCTGCGAGCTTTAGGTTATAGGTTGCTATATTGAAAGATTTGAGCGAAGGGAGCATCGTCAATGGCTTTGTAGCGGATCCTAGAGGAGTGAACCGTCAGCAACGCAGAAACAATAGCTAGGGCATGTGAGATCCGCGCGAATGGAAGAAGAGTCCGCCGGAGACAATGGTTTCCGAGGCTATGCGAGATTGATTTCTCACTATCGAATGAGGGGAGAGCGGATGGAGAGCAACTGGGGAGGAATCGCGCGTCGAGGCTTTGGGTGGGAAGCGAGGGTTTAGGATGATCGGGAATGAGGAGAGAGAAGCATTGATATTTAATCGGGCGTGTTTTTGATGGGATGGCAAGGATCAAGAGTGGATGGTCAAGATCTTTTGAATGGTTTTAAAATACATGGCATTTAAAAGCCATTTCATATTTCTTTTTAGAATAGTATAGATATATATTTTTGTATATATATATGTTTATTATATATATATATACGTTTAAAGCCGACGTCTTACCGTCGCTCAGGGCCAGCCCCTCTCGTGGTCAGTATTCTGCTTTAAATGTGCTAATACATCAATGCTAATACATCAACATTGCGCCGCGCCGCTCGCAAGAGATAGACAGGAAGTTCGAGGTGGGCTCTTGCAAGCACGTCATCGGCAGTTCCTCCATACCCTAATTGAGCTTTTCACTCTAACCTCTCTCTCTCTCTCTCTCTCTCTCTCTCTCTCTCTCTCTCTCTCTCTCTCTCTCTCTCTCTCTCTCTTTCTCTCTCTATTTCCAATTAATCCTGGTAGTTAAATCAAATGGTGAAATGGTTTCCTCTCTCAGATATATAGCAAAGAATTGAGTAAACTGGAAATCTTTCTACTTCTATTATTTGCGTAAATAAATCAGTTCTGCATGCATTTCATATACTTTAATCTTCACTATGAGCCATACAGTTTACTCAACTTGCAGCTTTATATGAGTTTTTTTTAATTGTTTGATTGTTCACACTTGCTTGTTAGTCGAACGGCACGGGCCTGTAGAAGTAGAAATCAAATGGCGTGCAATTGAGTGTTTAATAGCAATTTATGAAGGCATCGGCTAACCAATAACGAAAACATTGTCGTCTAGAGCAATAATAACCTTGATCAGTTGTCGTCTAGAGCAATAAAAAAACTACTTTAATATTGCAATTGTGGTATGAAAAACTGCACTGGGGTAGGGGGAGTATTTCGTGGGGGTAGGGGGAGTATTTCGTGGGAGGGTTGAAAATCGGGGCACTCTACGTAGCACGGCCAGGATACCGTCGTGCAGGGCACGGGGATGCCTCTCAAGTGACATCCTTTCAAAAATGAATGAATGAAACTTAGGCCTACTTATACTCTCATTTCAAAATCAGATGCAATGCTTCAAATACTCCGTTCAAAATCATCCTACTTTTACTCTTATTTCAGTACCCATACATGTAATGAGAGAAAATTAAGTGAATCTACAGCATTACAACTGATACAATAATAGAGCAGAAAATCTATCCATCAACAATTTCTAAAATTTTGTATTGACAAATTAAAGAACAATAAAAACTGAATTTACAGGAAAGAAAATGAATAAGCATCTATAAATAGCATGCCTGAAGTTGTTTCAATGATTATGTCTCTATCATTGGATTCCATAAAGTCATCAGCACCCACCAATATCGCTGCAACTTGTGATGTCGTTGGGAGTGAGTATTGACGCTCAAATGATGGCTTTTCTTTAATTAATAATCTACATTGTTGAAGGTTTGGTTGTTTTGCAAGTTGTCTTAATGTTTCTACGAAAGGGTTTACCGCATTTAGTATTGAGGAGATCTTTTCCAGCGTCGGTATATGGAGTCCGGGGCTTTCTTGCAACCTATTCTCCAATTCGTGTTCTGTGTCGTAAATGAACATTTGCAAGTAACGCGGGCGTGCACCATGTTCTGGTAGGAGAGAACCAATTTTATGATAAATTGCACCATGTGCTCTAAAAGTGTAGATACCCTGATTAAATGCTGGCATATTGTCATCAAATGTTACTCCCATGGATGTGAAGGAAAAAACATGGTTGTAAGCACGTATATTCTATTTAAAATTGCGTACTTCAGTAGTTTGAGATGTGTATAGTTCTATTAGGTCGGGGGGTGCTGGAATATTTGGTAGATCAATCAAACCTCCTTTGCAGCATAGAGTAGTTGTTTCTGCGTGAAAAAGCTTAGCATGACAATGTGGGCAAATAGTAGGGGGACATAGTGTAACTGCAGGAACTTCTCATCTTCTTGCATTTGTTGCATTACGTCGGTCTTGAGTCGATGCATATATTCGTGGCCTTCCTCTTGGGCGATTTGTTTCACGTGGTAAGTCGATGGTGTTTGTGTCTCCGCGCTCTATTACTTGATGTATTTTTTATTTATATTTTAAATGTTTATAAATATAAAGGAAAAATTAACTTGCATAAAGGTTATTACCTTGGGGGAATGTAGGCATGTTTACTGGTTGTTGTTGTGTATGGTGACCCTCTTCTCCAGTACTTGTTGGATTGGTTGGTTCATCTTGAGGTTGTAACTGGGCGGAAGTTGTTATTTCCATTAGTCTTTGCGTTCGTCGAGCTTCTCTTCTTCTTGCATTTGTTGTTGTTCGTCGGTCCTGAGTTGTTGCATATGTTCGTGGCCGTCCTCTTGGGCAATATATTTCATGCAGCAAGCTGCTTATGTTTGTCTCACCAGCTTCGGCTTTGAGTGCCGCGCCATGATCACGAAGCTCACGTCTTCTTGCAGCACGTGCTTGTAGTTGGGCCCTACTTGGCATCTATAATCGCAAGACATCAAATGGCGTACATATATTAATATGCATTACAGAAATCTGCGTTGCACTCCAAATATCAGTGCAAAAATCTGCATTGTAATGCAGAAATCTGCATAGCAGTGCAGATTTCTGCAGTGCTAATAGCAGTGCAGATTTCAGATTCTTTGGCAAAATATATCTAATTAATCTATCGAACCAATCAATTAGTTTCAGTAATCATTAGCCCTAGTTTGTGTTTAGTAAAAGGAAGTAGGATTTTGGATTTTATGGCTCCAACCTTCTAGTACCTTAGAAACCGACATAATGCAGGTTGATTTAATTGAAACTAAATTGGAATCAACTCAATCATCTCTAGCATCTATAGAAACAGATTAGCTCACTATTCGATAGAAAATTTAGATTAGTTTATAAAACATAGTTAACGCACTAAATGCTTACCGTGTACTTTCGAAATAATAAATCATGAGCAATAATGTATCTGAGGAAATCCCCACAACAATAATTTATAGTATTAGATATGATAATAATAAATCATCGAATCACATTAATGGAAAATTAAGAAATGCAAATAGAGTAAATTTTACAGTAAATCTATTTGCTCCGCTTGACCCTCTACCGGCCAATACTACGGAGCAGCCGTATAAACATTCATCACAGAGACTAACATGCTTCGCTTAGCCACTAATTGACTAATACCTCGAAGCACCCTTATACAATTTATAAATTGTACAAAATTGATTACTTGCGGATAAGATGTCAATGTTTGCTTTTTGCCAGTAGGAGAGTGCTCAGTGCGCCACCTTGGACAATCTGCATCCAGATAATTGCAAAAATATTTCTGATTAGAAGAACATTATATTTCTGATGTGAAAAACATTATATTTCATTCCAATTCCACTCAAATTCATATCTATGAAATAAATATCATGCTATATTGCATAGAAATATTATAAGCTTATGTTAGAATCAAGCTTGCAAGTGTGACTCTGAATTTACAGCAATAAACAAACAATCATGATCATATAAGTTTCAATGACTGAGGAATAATAATTGCTGGAAGAGTACATTTACAGTTGGCAACATGTTCTAATCCTTCAAATTGCCTAGAAATGTTTTGAAAAAACATTATATCAGGAGCTCCTAATGTATTTTGCAGGCAAAAATGAATGATATATAATAAAAAGAATTTGTATACTTCAAGTTTAACCCTTGACAATGAGAGAAACTGGGTATTTTTGCAAACACCTAGAGTGCAGTAAATCAGTCTCTATTTGTTTTTAATTTAATAAAATAAAATAAAAACAAAAATTTCTGAATTAAAATATACTTCGCACATGTTTGTTGGCATACCTTCAATGAGGAAGGCTCTGTTTTTATACTCAACAATCTGTTTATATATAATCTGTTTATATATATATATATAGCAACATGTTCGTCTCTAGCATTTATATGTATTACTCATTTCTAATACAAAATTATGCATACATAAAAACATATTTGATATCTTTAACACTCTCTCTAAAGTTGGATTGATGGATGAGGCGTGGACGTCGCCGATAGGAACTCTCATCGCCTTACGTGTGGCCAACGGATATCACGTATACATATCTCATACAATCATAGCCCGCTCACGTGATTACCACACATAAATCACCCAACCTGCTGGTTCGGGGATAATTAAGGTTCTGGAAAATGAGATGATGATATTTTTAATTTTGATAGCCATAAAATTTTACATATTAATACTACATTTACTAAAACTCAAAGATTCATATGGCAACCCTTAGGTAATGTTTGAAGGCCTAAGAGAAAGAGTGAAGTCTGCTGTGAGAAGAGGTTACGTGGATCTCAACTTAATCAATTCCTCGGAAGAGTAAATCTTCACGAAATGGAATAAATTCACTCACCGTTTTTTGTAATTTCAATAATAAGAGGGATGCAATCTGTAATTATGTTAACTTCCAGGGGAAGTTTTGGTAATTTCAATAATAAGAGGGATGCAATCTGTAATTATGCTAACTCCATGGAGGCTTCTACTCAACAATCTGTTGGTATAGAAACTAACATGCTGAAGAGGTATTAGATTGCTTGACGACCTAATAATCTGAAAAAGCTTCTGCGGCTGTATAATTTGACATAAAAATTCCAAACAGATCTTCAATAACTTGGACAATAAAAGAAATTGAAAGGAGTTAACTCACCCCAACAAAACATCACTTGGACAATATATCAAGCACCTTGAGTACAAAAATGTAAGAGTTCAATGAGAAGTTAATGGTGGAGGCGGAATGAGCAAATAGATGAAGCAGCCAAGAAGGAATAGTTCCCTTACCTTGTTCATGTTGCCGACGACTGAAAAGCTTAGAGTGTGCTTATGAGATTTTGCTGAAAGAGATGATCGGGAGCGCTGTAAACTGAAAAATATTAAACAAAAATGAAAGTGGAAGTGAGATAGAGGCTGTAAACTCGAAAACTGAATATTAATAGGAGAAGTGCTTACCATGGCAAATGAAATCAAGTTGAACAAAATAGGACATGAATGTACACCAAATGAAATCAATACCATGTAGATGCATAATAACGTAGGATCTGATTTGGAGCAAATTTTAAATGACATAAAGGAAAAAAGAGTATAGTTATGTGATAGTATGGAGACATTGAGGTACAATCAAACTCTCTGAAACGTATAGTTATGTGATGAATATTCGAAAAAATGAAATAAGAGAAGAACTCTTGAATTTGCCGAAAAGTTTAAAAACGGGAATGAAAACTGATGACGGAAACGAAATTGAAAGCTGAAATATAAAATGAAAATGAAATCGAAAACTTACCAACCATCGGGAAATGAATGCGAGCAAGCAGAGTTGCGAAACCTTGACCTAAGGGTTGCCTGCCCGCACTACTGTTAGGAGCCGGTTTCTTGCCTTGGCAGTAAATGAAAATGGTGGTGGCGATGCCCTAGGAAAGAATGCCGCTGACGGTGGAGTAGGTCAGAAAATTGTTTAAGGAATAAGAAGAAATACTTGTTAAAGAAATATGGAATACCTGAGGCATGCTTGGTAGAACGGCGAGGATGAGGTCTCCCCTATCCTGAATGGCGATGAGGCGTGGTTGGGAGAACGGCGAGGAGGAGGTCGCCCCTTTCCTGAACGGCGATAAGGCGTGCTTGGGAGAACGGCGAGGAGGAGGTCGCCCCTGTCCTGAACGGCGATGAGGTGTGCGGGGTAGAACGGCGAGGAGGAGGTCGCCCCTGTCCTGAACGGCGATGAGGTGGGCGGGGGAGAACGGCGTGCGTGGAAATGGCGACAGGGGAAGAAGAAGGCGCAGCGGCGTGGAGTGATTTCGTGGAGAGTGAACGCGGTTAGGTTTTGTTTTCCTAGGCGCGATATATATTAGGCAGTTCCCGGTTGATTTGAGTTAAGATGTAGGGCTCTGATGCGTTTTTGTCTCATTTTTTTGGCCATTTGGGGGTTTATTTTTGTTGCCATGGATCTTATTTGATATTTCTTTTTAATATAGTATAGATAGATATACGTTTATTATATATATATACGTTTAAAGCCGACGTCTTACCGTCGCTCAGGGCCAGCCCCTCTCGTGGTCAGTATTCTGCTTTAAATGTGCTAATACATCAATGCTAATACATCAACATTGCGCCGCGCCGCTCGCAAGAGATAGACAGGAAGTTCGAGGTGGGCTCATGCAAGCACGTCATCGGCAGTTCCTCCATACCCTAATTGAGCTTTTCACTCTAACCTCTCTCTCTCTCTCTATTTCCAATTAATCCTGGTAGTTAAATCAAATGGTGAAATGGTTTCCTCTCTCAGATATATAGCAAAGATTTGAGTAAACTTGGAAATCTTTCTACTTCTATTATTTGCGTAAATAAATCAGTTCTGCATGCATTTCATAGACTTTAATCTTCACTAAGAGCCATAAAGTTTACTCAACTTGCAGCTTTATATGAGTTTTTTTAATTGTTTGATTGTTCACACTTGCTGGTTAGTCGAACGGCACGGGCCTGTAGAAGTAGAAATCAAATGGCGTGCAATTGAGTGTTTAATAGCAATTTATGAAGGCATCGGCTAACCAATAACGAAAACATTGTCGTCTAGAGCAATAATAACCTTGATCAGTTGTCGTCTAGAGCAATAAAAAAACTACTTTAATATTGCAATTGTGTTATGAAAAACTGCACTGGGGTAGGGGGAGTATTTCGTGGGGGTAGGGGGAGTATTTCGTGGGAGGGTTGAAAATCGGGGCACTCTACGTAGCACGGCTGGGATACCGTCGTGCGGGGCACGGGGATGCCTCTCAAGTGACATCCTTTCAAAAATGAATGAATGAAACTTAGGCCTACTTATACTCTCATTTCAAAATCAGATGCAATACTTCTAATACTCCGTTCAAAATCATCCTACTTTTACTCTTATTTCAGTACCCCTACATGTAATGAGAGAAAATTAAGTGAATCTACAGCATTACAACTGATACAATAATAGAGCAGAAAATCTATCCATCAACAATATCTAAGATTTTGCATTGACAAATTAAAGAACAATAAAAACTGAATTTACAGGAAAGAAAATGAATAAGCATCAATAAATAGCATGCCTGAAGTTGTTTCAATGATTATGTCTCTATCATTGGCTTCCATAAAGTCATCAGCACCCACCAATATCGCTGCAACTTGTGATGTCGTTGGGAGTGAGTATTGACGCTCAAATGATGGCTTTTCTTTAATTAATAATCTACATTGTTGAAGGTTTGGTTGTTTTGCAAGTTGTCTTAATGTTTCTACGAAAGGGTTTACCGCATTTAGTATTGAGGAGATCTTTTCAAGCGTCGGTATATGGAGTCCGGGGCTTTCTTGCAACCTATTCTCCAATTCGTGTTCTGTGTCGTAAATGAACATTTGCAAGTAACGCGGGCGTGCACCATGTTCTGGTAGGAGAGAACCAATTTTATGATAAATTGCACCATGTGCTCTAAAAGTGTAGATACCCTGATTAAATGCTGGCATATTGTCATCAAATGTTACTCCCATGGATGTGAAGGAAAAAACATGGTTGTAAGCACGTATATTCTGTCTAAAATTGCGTGCTTCAGTAGTTTGAGATGTGTATAGTTCTATTAGGTCGGAGGGTGCTGGAATATTTGGTAGATTAATCAAACCTCCTTTGCAGCATAGAGTAGTTGTTTCTGCGTGAAAAAGCTTAGCATGACAATGTGGGCAAATAGTAGGGGGACATAGTGTAACTGCAGGAACTTCTCTTCTACTTGCATTTGTTGCATTACGTCGGTCTTGAGTCGATGCATATATTCGTGGCCTTCCTCTTGGGCGATTTGTTTCACGTGGTAAGTCGATGGTGTTTGTGTATCCGCGCTCTATTACTTGATGTATTTTTTATTTATATTTTAAATGTTTATAAATATAAAGGAAAAATTAACTTGCATAAAGGTTATTACCTTCGGGGAATGCAGGCATGTTTACTGGTTGTTGTTGTGTATGGTGACCCTCTTCTCCAGTACTTGTTGGATTGGTTGGTTCATCTTGAGGTTGTAACTGGGCGGAAGTTGTTATTGCCATTAGTCTTTGCGTTCGTCGGGCTTCTCTTCTTCTTGCATTTGTTGTTGTTCGTCGGTCCTGAGTTGTTGCATATGTTCGTGGCCGTCCTCTTGGGCGATATATTTCATGCAGCAAGCTGCTTATGTTTGTCTCGCCAGCTTCGGCTTGGAGTGCCGCGCCATGATCACGAAGCTCACGTCTTCTTGCAGCACGTGCTTGTAGTTGGGCCCTACTTGGCATCTATAATCGCAAGACATCAAATGGCGTACAGATATTAATATGCATTACAGAAATCTGCGTTGCACTCCAAATAGCAGTGCAGAAATCTGCATTGCAATGCAGAAATCTGCATTGCAGTGCAGATTTCAGATTCTTTGGCAAAATATATCTAATTAATCTATCGAACCAATCAATTAGTTTCAATAATCATTAGCCCTGGTTTGTGTTTAGTAAAAGGAAGTAGGATTTTGCATTTTATGGCTCCAACATTCTAGTACCTTAGAAACCGACATAATGCAGGTTGATTTAATTGAAACTAATTTGGAATCAACTCAATCATCTCTAGCATCTATAGAAACAGATTAGCTCACTATTCGATAGAAAATTTAGATTAGTTTATAAAACATAGTTTACGCACTAAATGCTTACCGTGTACTTTCGAAATAATAAATCATGAGCAATAATGTATCTGAGGAAATCCCCACAACAATAATTTATGGTATTAGATATGATAATAATAAATCATCGAATCACATTAATGGAAAATTAAGAAATGCAAATAGAGTAAATTTTACAGTAAATCTATTTGCTCCGCTTGACCCTCTACCGGCCAATACTACGGAGCAGCCCTATAAACATTCATCACAGAGACTAACATGCTTCGCTTATGCCACTAATTGACTAATACCTCGAAGCACCCTTATACAATTTATAAATTGTACAAAATTGATTACCTTGCGGATAAGATGTCAATGTTTGCTTTTTTGCCAGTAGGAGAGTGCTCAGTGCGCCACCTTGGACAATCTGCATCCAGATAATTGCAAAAATATTTCTGATTAGAAGAACATTATATTTCTGATGTGAAAAACATTATATTTCATTCCAATTCCACTCAAATTCATATCTATGAAATAAATATCATGTTATATTGCATAGAAATATTATAAGCTTATGTTAGAATCAAGCTTGCAAGTGTGACTCTGAATTTACAGCAATAAACAAACAATCATGATCATATAAGTTTCAATGACTGAGGAATAATAATTGCTGGAAGACTACATTTACAGTTGGCAACAGTTCTAATCCTTCAAATTGCCTAGAAATGTTTTGAAAAAACATTATATCAGGAGCTCCTAATGTATTTTGCAGGCAAAAATGAATGATATATAATAAAAAGAATTTGTATACTTCAAGTTTAACCCTTGACAATGAGAGAAACTGGGTATTTTTGCAAACACCTAGAGTGCAGTAAATCAGTCTCTATTTATTTTTAATTTAATAAAATAAAATAAAAACAAAAATTTCTGAATTAAAATATACTTCGCACATGTTTGTTGGCATACCTTCAATGAGGAAGGCTCTGTTTTTATACTCAACAATCTGTTTATATATAATCTGTTTATATATATATATAGCAACATGTTCGTCTATAGCATTTATATGTATTACTCATTTCTAATACAAAATTATGCATACATAAAAAAACATATTTGATATCTTTAACACTCTCTCTAAAGTTGGATTGATGGATGAGGCGTGGACGTCGCCGGTAGGAACTCTCATCGCCTTACGTGTGGCCAACGGATATCACGTATACATATCTCATACAATCATAGCCCGCTCACGTGATTACCACACATAAATCACACAACCTGCTGGCTCGGGGATAATTAAGGTTCTGGAAAATGAGATGATGATATTTTTAATTTTGATAGCCATAAAATTGTACATATTAATACTACATTTACTAAAACTCAAAGATTCATATGGCAACCCTTAGGTAATGTTTGAAGGCCTAAGAGAAAGAGTGAAGTCTGCTGTGAGAAGAGGTTACGTGGATCTCGAACTTAATCAATTCCTCAGAAGAGTAAATCTTCACGAAATGGAATAAATTCACTCACCGTTTTTTGTAATTTCAATAATAAGAGGGATGCAATCTGTAATTATGCTAACTTCCATGGGAAGTTTTGGTAATTTCAATAATAAGAGGGATGCAATCTGTAATTATGCTAACTCCATGGAGGCTTCTACTCAACAATCTGTTTGTATAGAAACGAACATGCTGAAGAGGTATTAGATTGCTTGACGACCTAATAATCTGAAAAAGCTTCTGCGGCTGTATAATTTGACATAAAAATTCCAAACAGATCTTCAATAACTTGGACAATAAAAGAAATTGAAAGGAGTTAACTCACCCCAACAAAACATCACTTGGACAATATATCAAGCTCCTTGAGTACAAAAATGTAAGAGTTCAATGAGAAGTTAATGGTGAAGGCGGAATGAGCAAATAGATGAAGCAGCCAAGAAGGAATAGTTCCCTTACCTTGTTCATGTTGCCGACGACTGAAAAGCTTAGAGTGTGCTTATGAGATTTTGCTGAAAGAGATGATCGGGAGCGCTGTAAACTGAAAAATATTAAACAAAAATGAAAGTGGAAGTGACATAGAGGCTGTAAACTCGAAAACTGAATATTAATAGGAGAAGTGCTTACCACGGCAAATGAAATCAAGTTGAACAAAAGAGGACATGAATGTACACCAAATGAAATCAATACCATGTAGATGCATAATAACGTAGGATCTGATTTGGAGCAAATTTTAAATGACATAAAGGAAAAAAGAGTATAGTTATGTGATAGTATGCGACATTGAGGTACAATCAAACTCTCCGAAACGTATAGTTATGTGATGAATATTCGAAAAAATGAAATAAGAGAAGAACTCTTGAATTTGCCGAAAAGTTTAAAAACGGGAATGAAAACTGATGACGGAAACGAAATTGAAAGCTGAAATATAAAATGAAAATGAAATCGAAAACTTACCAACCATCAGGAAATGAATGCGAGCAAGCAGAGTTGCGAAACCTTGACCTAAGGGTTGCCTGCCTGCACCACTGTTAGGAGCCGGTTTCTTGCCTTGGCAGTAAATGAAAACGGTGGTGGCGATGCCCTAGGAAAGAATGCCGCTGACGGTGGAGTAGGTCAGAAAATTGTTTAAGGAGTAAGAAGAAATACCTGTTAATGAAATATGGAATACCTGAGGCGTGCTTGGTAGAACGGCGAGGATGAGGTCGCCCCTGTCCTGAACGGCGATGAGGCGTGGTTAGAAGAACGGCGAGGAGGAGGTCGCCCCTGTCCTGAACGGCGATAAGGCGTGCTTGGGAGAACGGCGAGGAGGAGGTCGCACCTGTCCTGAACGGCGATGAGGTGTGCGGGGTAGAACGGCGAGGAGGAGGTCGCCCCTGTCCTGAACGGCGATGAGGTGGGCGGGGGAGAACGGCGTGCGTGGAAATGGCGAGAGGGGAAGAAGAAGGCGCAGCGGCGTGGAGTGATTTCGTGGAGAGTGAGCGCGGTTAGGTTTTGTTTTCCCAGGCACGATATATATTAGGCGGTTCCCTGTTGATTTGAGTTAAGATGTAGGGCTCTGATGCGTTTTTGTCTCATTTTTTTGGCCATTTGGGGGTTTATTTTTGTTGCCATGGATCTTATTTGATATTTCTTTTTAATATAGTATAGATAGATATACGTTTATTATATATATATATACGTTTAAAGCCGACGTCTTACCGTCGCTCAGGGCCAGCCCCTCTCGTGGTCAGTATTCTGCTTTAAATGTGCTAATACATCAATGCTAATACATCAACATTGCGCCGCGCCGCTCGCAAGAGATAGACAGGAAGTTCGAGGTGGGCTCTTGCAAGCACGTCATCGGCAGTTCCTCCATACCCTAATTGAGCTTTTCACTCTAACCTCTCTCTCTCTCTCTATTTCCAATTAATCCTGGTAGTTAAATCAAATGGTGAAATGGTTTCCTCTCTCAGATATATAGCAAAGATTTGAGTAAACTTGGAAATCTTTCTACTTCTATTATTTGCGTAAATAAATCAGTTCTGCATGCATTTCATATACTTTAATCTTTACTATGAGCCATAGAGTTTACTCAACTTGCAGCTTTATATGAGTTTTTTTTTAATTGTTTGATTGTTCACACTTGCTGGTTAGTCGAACGGCACGGGCCTGTAGAAGTAGAAATCAAATGGCGTGCAATTGAGTGTTTAATAGCAATTTATGAAGGCATCGGCTAACCAATAACGAAAACATTGTCGTCTAGAGCAATAATAACATTGATCAGTTGTCGTCTAGTGCAATAAATAAACTACTTTAATATTGCAGTTGTGCTATGAAAAACTGCACTGGGGTAGGGGGAGTATTTCGTGGGGGTAGGGGGAGTATTTTGTGGGAGGGTTGGAAATCGGGGCACTCTACGTAGCACGGCCGGGATACCATCGTGCGGGGCACGGGGATGCCTCTCATGTGACATCCTTTCAAAAATGAATGAATGAAACTTAGGCCTACTTATACTCTCATTTCAAAATCAGATGCAATGCTTCTAATACTCCGTTCAAAATCATCCTACTTTTACTCTTATTTCAGTACCCCTACATGTAATGAGAGAAAATTAAGTGAATCTACAGCATTACAAATGATACAATAATAGAGCAGAAAATCTATCCATCAACAATTTCTAAAATTTTGCATTGACAAATTAAAGAACAATACAAACTTTATCTATATTCAGAGTTATTTCCATTCCATTATTTTGCCACCTACACTTTCCATTTTTATTATTTCATCTATCAGGGTTGTACATTATTTTCAGGGGGTGCGGCCGCACCCCCTCGCTTTACAGTAAATCCGCCCATGGATATATTTATATGTAAAAAGAAACTTTTAAGTATGTAAATATATATAATAAATATGTAAATATTTTTGTAAATATATTTATAAAGTATTTAAAAATATATGTATATATATATGTAAACTATTTAAAAACATATGTAAATATTTATTAAATTAAAACTATATCTATATTGGTAAATATAAACAATAAATAAGTTAAATATTTAATAATTCAGCTTCCCGTCGATCGACTTCCCGTCCCGTCGATCTCCTTCCCGTCGATGTTTACTTTGGTTTTTTTGAATTCTACTTGAAGTCCCGTCGATCGACTTCCCATCCCGTCGATCGACATCATGTCCCATCGATCTACTTCTCGTCGATGTTTACTTTGGTTTTTCTGAATTAAATTTAGAGTCTCATAGATCGACAGCCCTTCCCGTCGATCGGCATCCTGTCCAGTCAATTTTTCCAGAAGCTTCCTGTTGATTTTGTTGAAGCTTCCCGTCGATTTTGTTGAAGTTTCCCGTCGATTTAAAATTTACTATATGAAAATATAAACTATATAAAGTTAATTTATATTTGAATGTAATAAAATATAAATAAATAATAATAATAAATAATAATAATAATAATGAATAAATACGTTTAAGAATATCATATATGTAATATATTTCAGTCTATCCGCAGACCCAGCTTCCCCAACATGCCAGATGCTTCCAGAAGCTTCCAAAAACTTCTAACCGCACACCCAGCTTCCCCATCAAGCCAGATGCTTCCAGAAGTTTCCAGAAAATTCTAAACGCACACCTGACTTCTCCAACAAGCCAAGATTTCTATAAAATAGAAGCCTACACCCCTTACTTATTCCCCCCTCTTGGATTGCCCATTTTGGGGTGATCTTCCACCATCTTTCCCACTCTCTTGTATTTTCTTTTTTTATTTTGTATTTTCTTTTTTGTATTTTTTTTTTATTTTCTTTTAAATGTAATGTTTTTATTTCTTGTAACCCTTTATTATGGCAATAAAAAAGTTTAGTTTTTATTTTGTGCATTTTCAATTCTGTCATTTCAATTCATAGCCTAGTTTCAATTCTGCAATTTCCTTTCTGCATTGTAATATTAATTCATAACTTAGTTTGATTTTTGTCCTGTAATTTCAATTCATAACTTAATTTCATATCCGCACTTCAATTAAGCAATTTCAATTCCTGCATTTTCTACATTTTTTCTCGCTTTGGTTAGCAATTTATTTATTGCCGTAATTTTGGTTTTCATTTTAATTCGAATTTATTCATCTTAGTAATTTTTGCTCTTTTTCTTCATTAATACAGAATCGATAGAGAAGAATATTACGTTTCTGTTTATTTTTGCTTTAATTCAAATTTTGGTTATCTTTATTTTTGTTTTAATTCGAATTTATTCGTCTTCGCAACTTTCGCTCTTTTTCTTCCTTGACACGGAATCGATAGAGCTGAATATTACGTTTCCGTTTATTTTCGATTAATGCTTTGTTTTTCACGTTTTTCGCTTCGATTCAAATTTATCCGTTCTCGTTAATTTTTATTCCTAGCTTAGTTCAAATTCTGCAATTTCAATTCTGTCCTGCAATTTTCATTCTTAATTTCTGCAATTTTAATTCTCGCATTTTCTTGCTTTCATTAGCTTGGTTCCGGCATGAAATTTAACTAGATCGTTTATTTTCCATTTTGAAGCGAGCTCTCCTTTCTTGTTTTTTCTTTCTTTTTTACTATTTTGTTTTAGTTAATTTTAATACATCACATTTTCATCCGATAAAATAATAGTCGTATTCTCGAAGTAAAACTACCCAATAGACCCTGATCTAAATACGACCTTGATAATTTTCTAAGAATATCCTATACTATATGCGATAAGGTATACTTGCATTTATCGAATGAGTAGTTTGGATAAACGATACAAAAACTCCGCAGGAAGCTTTTCCTCTCCAATTTCTTATTTTCTCTCTTTTTTATATAAAGTTTTCGCCGCCGCCGCCGCGGCGTAATCTTCGATATTCCGAAATAAGGAAAGACTATTACTTCTATTCATCGAAGTAGGATAATGGTTAGTTTCTTGAAGTAGGAGTACTCACGAGACGCCTCGAAAGCGCCCGCCAAATTCTACCATCATCAACAAAAGCTTTTCCTGCGGAGAATAATCCTCTTAATTTAATTCATCAAGAATCATCACTCCAATATTCATAATCAGGATCAGTTGCATGCGCGTGTCTCCTCATTGCCATAAATTCTTCATACAGCATGACTCCATCTATTTTTCTCCTCTTGGCTAGCTGCTTATCTTGAGCTACTCTTTCCTGACCCCAAAAGTCAAAGTCTGAAGACCTGTTCTTGTCTAGTATAGGTAAGTTGAGAGGAATCCTTGTGCCTTATAGGACCCTTAGGGCTTACTCAACATTGATCTTCTCCCCATTTCTGGCTTCTTCATTAATTTTGTCTTCTAGAAGCTTGGTGTTTGCTCCATATCTGCTGGACATTGTTTGGAAAACATTTTCATGATCAGTAAGAATCTCCATTTTGTTTTCAACTACCAGTTTTATGCCCTCAACATGAGTAGAGTACACATATTCTTTTATGTGATCTACTCCTTGCCTGATGGTTTCATCTGTTTAGCTCACATAAGTTTTAACACTTGTTATATCTTGAGCAGATTGCCTGAGGCTAGCATCCATTATTATGAGAATATTGACATTTTGTTTGACTATGCTGGCAGCCAAGTCAAACCAATTGGTGGTCTATCTATTTATGTGAGCAGAGTCACCTTTTACACAATCTAAATCCGCCATGATTTCAGCTTTAACGTTCTGAATCTCAAACATTATCTCAGCTTTCAGTCCTTCGACAAAATCATCAATATAACTTTTCAATGTTGTAGCTTGCTCATCCAGGAGAGCTTTGACTAAAGCTATGATGGAGCATTCAGCACTGCCTGTAGAAGGTAGATGTTAGGGCATCTTTGGTGGTTGAACTTCAGCAGAATTTGTACTTGTCCCTTGTTTCTCTTGACCATCCAACTCAAGTAGAGTGGATGTCTCAGCCACTTAGGAGATATGGAATTTTTCTTCCTGAGTGGGGACTTCAGTGTGAAGCTCCCACTCAATTTGATCATCTGAATTCAAAATTTGATCAAGAGGATTTTGCATGTTATTTTCAATGATCAGTACTTGCTCCCCCTCAACTGGAGCAACATCCATGTCTTGGTCACTTGGAATTTCTTCAATTTCTCTTGCAGCCCTCTCTAACTCCTCTTGAGTATAGTCATTTTCCAGTATAAGAACAGTATGCTCCTCTTCTAGTCAGACCTGATCTTCATGGTCATCCACTTGAATTCCTATATCTTCAACAACATAGTCTTCTCCAGACCTAGAAGTACTTTCTGCAACTATTTTCTTCCCCCTTTCTCTTGGTCTTGTCTTTTGTCTGGACTACTTGGCTCTTTGGCAGAATTCTGGTGAACCTCTCTAGAGTCTTGATATTCATCTTCATCATGTAGTGGATCTTTATCCCTTTAGTCTTGAAGAAATGCTCTGGGTAAGCATTGATCAAGTACAAGGATAGGATTCTGCCTAGGTTTGGAACCTGTTGGCAAGAAATCAATTTTTGAAAGATTATAGAAGCCCAATCAGTCTTCTTCTTCAGAATTACTCTTGCGATCAGTTCAAATATGGGCTTGAAAATGCTATCATGAGAACCTATCTTACACAGGATGGCCTTCCCAATGATATCAGGCAGAAGTTTGCCTCTTTGGTTGAAGCATTTCCTCTTCAAGGACCCATATTTTACTCCATTAAAACTACACCATTCTAGTGCTTGTTCAATGATCTTGGTAGATACTTCCTCTTCTCCTTCACTGTCCTTAGAAGGCAGGTTTAAGGCTTTGGTCAACCTCTTAGGGTTTATCTTAATCTTTTCTTCCCCCACTTTGCTCTTTATTTTTGTCTTTGATGAAGAGAACTTAGCATTGGAATAAAGCTCTAGAACTTCATCTTTCATAATTATGGTTGGTTCAGGCAACAGAAACTCCAGGTCGGCAACCTCTAACATTATGATTACCTCCTTAATCTCGTCAGGAGCATGTTGGATTCCATTCCTTACTACTTCATACCCTTCTTGAAGTATCTTAACAGCCTTTGGAGCCATTTCTTCAGGGAACTTAGACACTGAGAAGCTAAGAAAGATGGAAGGTTGTTGACGGCTTTCTAGGGTTTAAAGTTTAAGTTCTCAGTTACAGCCTTGGCTTTATATAGACAGTTCATTTCATATTTATTTAATTGATTTAAATGGGTATTGAAGCATCATCCTATTGATTTATCACCAGGAATTGATCCAACAGCTGAGATTGATTAAAATTTTGAATACAGTATTCCGTCCCAGTGGTATCGTGGAGTATATTCTCAATGGTCTCCACGACAGTTGAGACTATCTCAACTATTCCACTCAGCTAAACATCTTAGCTAGTCTTCTCAGCTGATCACCACCACTTATCTGTCAACTAACAGACAACTATGGAACATGAGTTAATTGACTAATGTTAGTGATAGATATTAATCAAGGTTATTGCAAATAATGAAATTTCATTCAGATACCTGGAATGATATAATAGAGATAATCTACTCAACATTTAACATTCCTAACTCAATTTTGAAAAAATTGAACTTTGCCTCATCCAGTTGCTTAGTAAAGATATCAGCTACTTATTTGTCTGTGGGGGCAAATTCGAGACAGATATCTCCACTCTCAACATGTTCACGAATGAAATGATACCTTATTTCTATGTGCTTAGTCATGCTATGTGATACATGGTTCTTAGCTATAGAAATGGGAGTTTTACTTACCTTAAAAGGTTAGAGTCTTCTAGTTGATGCTGAATCCACAACAATTGTGCACAGCAACTTCATGCAGATATGTATTCTGACTCAGTTGTGGATATGGCCACACTAGTCTGCTTTTTACTGCTCCAAGAGATAAGTCTCCTGCCTAAGAATTGACAAGATCCGCTTGTGATTTTCCTGTCTTCTTTGCATCTTGCAAAATCTGCATTTGAAAATCCTATTAGTTCAAAATCATTATTCATAGGGTATCACATGCCAAAATGTTGGTTGCCCTTAAGGTATCTCAAAATCCTCTTTCCAGCTGAGTAGTGAGATTCCTTAGGGCATGTTTGGCACCTAGCACAAACACATGCAGCATACATAATGTCTGATCTACTAGCTGTTAAATACAATAGGGATCTAATGATACACCTATACATGGATTCATCAAAAGATTTTCCTATCTCATCCTTGTCCGGAGATACATTTGACCTCATGGGAGTTTTCATGGTGGAAGCAGATTCCATCCCAAACTTTTTAACTAGTTCTCTAGTGTACTTGGTCTGAGAGATAAATATTCTCTCATCAGACTGTTTCACATGGAGTCCTAAAAAGTACTTGAGCTCTACCATACTGTTAATCTCAAACTCCCCCTGCATAAGATTGGCAAACCTTTTGCAAAGGTTGTCATCAGTAGACCCAAAAATTATGTCATCAACATAAATTTGGACTAAGAGCCTATTGCCCTTTGTTTCCCTTAGAAACAATGTGTTGTTTATCTTTCCCCTTAAGAATTTGTTGTTAATGACAAATCTAGACATGGTTTCATACCAAGCCCTAGGGGCTTGCTTTAACCCATACAAAGCTTTTCTAAGAAAATAAACATGAGGTTAGGATTGGATGTACAAGACATGTGGGTTGCTCTACATACACCTCTTACTTCAGATTACCATTTAAGAAGGCATACTTTACGTCCATCTGGTAGACTTTGAACCCTTTGAATGCAGCATAGGCTAAGAACGTCCTTATAGCCTCCAGCCTTGCTACTGGGAAAAAGTTTGGACAAAGTTAATTCCCTCCTCTTGCATGTATCCTTTGGCAACCAATCTAGCCTAATTCTTTACAATGACTCCATGTTCATCCAACTTGTTCCTGAAGATCCATTTGGTGCCAATTATGTTGTGTCCTTGTGGATTTGGCACCAACTTCCAGACCTTGCATCTCTTGAATTGCTGGAGTTCTTCTTGCATAGCATTGATCCAAAATGGATCCTTGTTGGCATCTTCAAACTTCTTGGGCTCCACATGAGACAAGAAGCTTAGAAAGAGAGCTTCATTCTGAAGTCTGCTTCTGGTGGTGACACATTGACTTGCATCTCCAATTATGAGAGTGATGGGATGGTCTCTCACATGCCTACTTATTGCAGGCATCCTGTCAGCACCTTGTTGTCCTGCTGAAATGATTTCAGCTGGATGTTCCTCTTCAGCATTTTCTTCAGTTCTGTCAGTTGGCTGAAACTCTTCATTGAGCACATCAATATGAGAATTACACATGTTTGACCTTGGCTTGTCTTGGATAAACAAATCTTCTATGTTAAGCTCTGAACCTACATCATTCGGTACATTAGACCAGCACTTGTAGAGAAGGCTAGTCTCATCAAAAATAACATGCATAGATTCTTCCACTATTTGGGTCTTCTTGTTGAATACCATATATGCTCTACTATGTGAGTTGTATCCAACAAGAGTCCTAACATTGCATTCTTTTCAGCAAATTTAGTCAAATATGACTTTTCATTATTTAAAATGAAGCATTTGCAACCAAAGATTCTAAAGTAGGATATAGTTGGTTTTCTGCCTTTCATGAGTTCATAGGGAGTCTTTTTATGGACTTTGCTGATTGAAACCCTATTCAGAACATGACATGCAGTGTTAGCAGCCTTAGCCCAGAAATATTCTTGTAGTGAAGAGTCACTTATCATAGTCCTGGCTGCCTCTATCAATATCTTATTCTTTCTCTCAGCCACCCCATTTTTGTTGTGGGGGTTTTGAGAGAAGAGAATTTCTAGGTGACACCAAGTTCTTCACAAAACTTTGTCATGGAACCAGATTGAAATTTTGTACCACGGTCACTTCTCACTTTGACCACAGAACATTCCATCTCATTTTGGATTGCTTTGACATAGGTCATGAAGACACTCATGGTATCTGACTTCTTCCTTAGGAAGAATACCCATGTAAACCATGAGTGATCATCTACAATCACAAAGGTATATAGCTTCCCTCCTAAGCTCTGAATAGGCATAGGACCAAATAGATCCATATGCAACAAGTAGAGACATCATATAGATTCTTTGGGAGCTAAGCTCTTAAAGGCGATCCTAGTTTGCTTGCTCATTTGGCATGCATGACATGGACCCTCTTTAATACATTTTAACTTAGGAGAATCTCTAACTAAGTTTTCAGAAAATAGGAAATTAATTGTCTTATAGTTAATGTGAGAAAGTCTCTTGTATCATTGAACACAAAGGGACTCTTTCTCATTAGCTACAAGACACATAGGAGTACAAAGACGGTCCTAGTTTGCTTGCTCATTTTACCTTAGGAGCCCAATTGAATTTGGGTCCTAGGTTCTTGTTAGCATAAAAAGGAATACTTCTGCTAACAGCAGCCTTAGCAGGAAAGCTCTTCTTTACATTAGGCACATTATGGTTGTGCCAAAAATCAATGGCAAAATGTCTCATTTTACTACAGCACCAACATTCATGGATGTTGTACCTTCTTTTATGAACATTTCTTGAGGTGGAAAGAGCATCAGAATGCTTATGTTCAGTAAAGAAGGCTACAACATTCTTCCTATCTCACTCAGCTAATAACTAACTGGATGCTCGATGGTATTCAGTCCTTCTCAATGGTATCGGCTTGACAATAATAAATGTCATATTGGTAGCTTACATGGTGTTGATGGCATCTGATATGGCCAAGTGAGAGTTGATTACTGTTTGGCCACCAGCCTGCTTCTTTGCTGGAAGGGATTGGGAAAGATGTTACTTCCTTACCCTTGTATATGTGTGTGGGGGGTGGGGGGTGGGGGGTGGGGGGGTAGGGGGGGGGGGGGGGGGGGGGGGGGGGGGGCTGGAACACCAAACATAAATGGTCCATGATGGGCAATTTGGATTTCCTCATAGGGAGCTTTCAAAGCACTTATCCCCATGCCCTTTCTCCCACAATAGTTGGGAGCATTTTTTACTTTACTGTAGGAGCTTCCATTCTTCCAGTGACCATAGATACTATCCTGGTCATACCTGTTGGAAGGAAGCAAGACCTTTTGAAAGGTGGTCTGAGGCTTAATATGGGCATCACAGATTTTGTCTTAGAGAATTGAGTCGTTATCTTTCTCTCTTTGAGGAGCTTTTCTTCAAGATCCTTAATGATCTTGCACTTCTGGATAATGGTGCTTACTTGGATGATTGTTATTCCTTTCAGTTGGCTTATTTCCCTACTCATCTGAGCAAGCTGAGTAACTCTCTCAGAGTTTTCAAATTTAGCTAACTAGAGGGAAGCAATCTCCATAGCTTGCCTCTTGACAAGCTTCTTACTCTTCTTTAGAGCTTTCAGGAGTGCACCATACTTGTCAATCAATTGATTGAATCCATCTTCAGAATCTGATCCATCCTCATCATTAGATAAAAGGGATGCTTTAGAATTTGGGCCAGTCTCATATTCAGACTCAGAAGAGGAGATGGCAAGAATTAATACCTCATCGGGCTCAGATTCATCCTGAATGTTGTCTTCTGTTATGACCATTAAGCCCCAGCTGTCCTCTCCTTTTTCTTCTTCCACGTTGTCACTTTCTGGATGTGACAAAGGAGTTTTGATTCCCACCCTGGCAGCAGGATAGTCCTTTTGATCTTCAGCAGCATAGAGCCCAATATAGGTTTCTTCTTCTTCTACATATTCAGAAGAGTCTGAGTCACTCTGATTCCATCTCTTCTCCTCCTTAGCAAGGAAAGTCTTTTCAGACTTCTTTCCCTTGTGGAGGTGCCTCCTATCACCATCATTCTTCTTTTCTTTGGCTGCTGCTTTTCCTTTCTTTTGACTGGGCAGTCTGCAATGACATGCCTAGGCTTGCAACAGCAATAACAAACAAAGTCAGTAAAAACATGTTTGTTGTGAGAAGATCCATACATGTCCCCCTTGGGGTTTTAATTATAGTTGGATGAGGAAAAAGGCTTGCTTGTCCAGTGCTTCTTCCTGGACATCATCTTCTTGAACTGCCTAGGAAGGGAGTAAACTCCCCTTCAGACATATCACTATCTGATGTGTTGGGCTCATAAGTTTCTGAGTCAGCCGGTCTTCAGGGAGGAGAGGGAGCTCTCTCCTTGTTCTTCTCCTTAGCCTTGAGGGACAATGTCTTCTCCTTTAGGTGAGATTTGGCAGAATTGTCCTCCTCTTTTCTTAAATTTAGCTGCATCTCATAAGAGGGCACCTTGCCATAGAGAGTGTGGGGAGGAATTTTGGTCATGCTGCCCATTTCCCTGATTGCACGGACCTTGTTGTCCCAATCTCTTGTTAGACATTTGAGAAACTTTTCATTTAGGTCATAATCATTGAAGACTGTGCCATAGGTCCTCAGCTCATTTACTATCTTGAAGAACCTTTCATAGTAATCAGTTATGTTGTCTGAAAGTGCACAGTGTACCTCTGAGTATTCTCTAGAGGGGGTGAATAGAGTTTTAAATATTTTATACCCAAAATGTGCGCACAATAAAACTACTAAGTAATATGCAATCAACACTACCAAAACAGAATAAAGTAAATGCAGAAAATATAAATACAGAAAACAGTAAATTGTGATAGCACAGAAAATCAATCTAGAAGACACGGGATTTTTATAGTGGTTGCCCAAAATGTGGGTCGTCTACTCTTCTAGCTCCCTAGTAGGATTGCACTAATTGTGCCTAAGTCTTTTGACAAGGAGACTATGAGAACCACTGAGTCTTCTGAAAAGGAGACTCTCAGAACCACTGAGTATATTGATAAGGAGACTCTTAGAACCACTGAGTCTTTTGATAAGGAGACTTTTAGAACCACTGAATCCTTTGAAAGATGGATTCTTAAACTCTTTTACAGTAGGTGAATGAAGAAGAAGAAAGAAAGAGGAGAATAGAATTCTGCTTTCAGAATTCTTCAGAAGTTGTTCCTTGAATGTTGTAGCTTCTGTTTATCACAGGATCTGAATGTGATGAACCCTTGCTTATGATTGTGATGATTGCAAGGGTTATTAGCTTATCCTGATTCTCTGCCCTTTTGTTGTCTTATTGTTATGTGATGAGGAAAATGAAGCATTTGCATTGTTATTTTCCTGTGCAGAGAGAGATGTTCTTCTTTTCTGTCTTAGGGTTGAAGGAGGAAGAAGAAGGAACCCTATTTCGATAGACAAAATAATAATCAGTTGGTTGTCTTTCTCTTCTCCTCTCAACATACTCATTCTCTATCATTTGCATTTGAATTTCATTCTTCTTCTGGGTTGTCCTTAGAAGGAATGTCCATTGGACAATTGATGTTTCCTTCTATTTTTGTTCCCGACCCGTCCATCTGATTTGAATAAACTTCCAAGAATGTTTTTGTTGCATTACTAGAATACTCTATTCCATTCTTGGCAATAAATGAGTCGTTGGAGAACAGTCTTCAGCTTTGTAGACCTTCTGAAAAGGTATTAGAAAGGACACTAGAAAAACTTTTATTTCTGATTGTATTTGACGATGCGTCGACTTCATCATTCTTCATATCGACGTACCTCTGAGTTCTTATAGAAGTAGTTTTGAATTCCTTCTTAGCTCTAGATGAACTCAGATGTCGACATTGCGTCAAGTCCTTATCGACGTATCCGTCGAGTTGAAGACTTGAACTTGAACTTTATCTTCTACGTTGAATTGAAGTCAAAGTTGCGTCGACTTATAAGATGGCTTCGACATGCTCTTCCTTCTGCGTCGAGTTCCTTTCGACGTTGCGTCAACTTGACTTGATACTTCGACAGGCAGATTGAATAGCATCGACTTTCAGTCAGAGTTGCGTCGACATCTAGTCGAAGTTGCGTCGACTTCTATTTGACGCAATTTTTAACTAAACTGAATTTGTGCTTATCTTGACCTGGTCTTGACACTCTAAGGTGAGTGTGACATCCTAGGACATCTAATGATAATTTTACCCTTTTTATACAATGTGAGTAATATAACCTAATAGATGAAATCACTTTAGGTAATTTCTTAAATAAATCATAAGGGTTTTTCCCAACAATCTCTCCCTATTTATCTTAACAAATTTTACAAAATAAAATGAGTGATTTCAAACATACTTTGACATAAAATTAAATACAAATAACTATACAGAGACAATAAAGACATTATTGAATGAGATCACATACCATATTATAAATTTTCAAGTAATCAAATTGTTCTTAATAGTTGTGTCCTCCTGATGATATAATGTAAGATATTCACAATTACTGAATACCTGGACTTCATTATTCTTTGTCAGGAATTTTCCTCTTCCTTGAGAAAACTTGTGGTATTACATTTTTTGGTGCAAATTTCAGTGCCTCATCTTCTTCTTCTTCAGCATCAATTCCAGCGTCTTGATGAGTTTCATTTTCTTTGGGAGGCACCCCCTGAGAATGTGCATCTTGTTCAACAGTCAGAGCAACCTCCTTGACAATCTGTGCAACCTCATCCAAGAGCATATAATCTTCTGGGAGCTCCCCCTGAGTTGATGGAAGCTCCCCTTGGATATGTGCCTCACCTAAGAGTACATCTAGAATTGTTGTTTGAAATACAGTCGGCTTGTTAGGAATGTTATGATCAGAAGCATCAGTAATCATGTGCTTCTCCTGGCCATCCAATTTTTCTTGACCAATCACTTCCTCATCATGAAATTTATCACCCTTCTAACCCTTACTGGCTATGGAGGTTAAGAACTCTTTAGATACCATAGAGGAGGATATGAATGCTTTGAGGGCCAGGAGAGACTCTTTTGATTCCTTCATTTCACTCTCCATCTGTGAGTATTTCCTGTTGAACTTTCTGGCTTGAGTGGCCAGCAAGTCAGCAAATGTGCTTGTGGCTAATCCTACTGCTTTGGAGATTGTTTGCTCAACATCAAAAGAGGGAGGTAAAGATGCAGAAGGTGTGTCAACTGGTGTGTTGGAGATGATAACTGGAGGTATTTCAGATTGAGCACAAAGCTTTCGATAGCAGTCTTTCGAGAAATCAAGATAGAGAGAACTGAATTGAGATAGCAATGTCTCTAAATCTAGATCAATTTCTTCGACAATGTCTCTTTGATTTGGAGGAGACTCCATTGATGAGCTGTGAGTACCTGCATTGAAACAGAAAGAGAGAAGTAGAAAGGAAAAAAGAAGAGAGCGATAGGAAGAGAATTTGAAAGCACAATAGATTTGATGCCTAAGTTGCATAAAAGAAGATGATTCGTCGCAACTTAGGGTTGTATTCGAAGCAGCGTCGAGAGGAGGTGGATTCAGTGCGCCAAAACATGTCGAAATGGCTCATTTCTGCGCGCGTTGTACAAAGTCGACGTAACATCGAGTAGAATTCAACATGGCTTCAAAAATAGTCAGCAATTATGATGTCGACGTAAGCGTCGATAATAATTCGATGCTGCGTCAAGTGCTATTCGAATGAACTATCCCAATCTGCTCTCGAAGCTGATGTCGAGTAGAAATCGACGGTGCGTCGATTTGTATTCGACGCAGCTCTAAATGAATAGTTATATTTTTCTTAAAAATTTTGTTGTTTTTCCCAGCAATACCTTTCTATGAAAAATAAGTTTGAATGCATAATAAAGGTGTCCTAGAGAGCTCCATCAAGCATTCCTAGTGCATTGATCAAGAACTTGTTCTTACTTTCATCAAGTAGCTTAGTGAAGATTAGCCCTTTGAATATCAGTGAAAATGTATTGAAGATTGATCTTACCCTTCTCAACATTGTCCCCGAGAAAGTGGTGTCTTATTTCTATGTGCTTAGTTCTACTGTGGAGAACAGGATTGGAAGCATTAGAGATAGCACTAGAGCTGTCACAGAATATTGTGGAATTGTCAAGAGAAAAGTTGTAGTCTAACAACTGATTTTGCATCCACAATATTTGTGAGCAGCAACTTCCTGCAGCTATATACTCAGCTTCAACTGTAGAAGTAGAGACAGAGGTTTGCTTCTTGCTAAACCATGAGATCAGTCTAGCACCCAGGAATTGACATGTTCCTGAGGTGCTTTTTCTATCCAGTCTACGTCCAGCATAGTCTGCATCTGAATAGCCAACTAAATCAAATCCAGATTCTGCTGGATACCACAAGCCAAGTTCAGGTGTACCCTTTAGATATCTCAGTATCCTTTTTATAGAACTCATGTGGGATTCCTTGAGGTCAACCTGAAACCTAGCACATATACAGGTAGCAAACATTATATCTGGTCTGCTAGCTGTCAGATAGAGAAGAGAGCCAATGGCTGCTTTGTAAGTCTTCTGATCAAAGGACTTACCTTATTCATCTCTATCTAGGATAGCATTGGTAGCCATGGGGGTTTTCATGACAGAGGCATTTTCCATCTCAAACCTCTTGATGATTCTCCGGTATACTTGGATTGGGATATGAAAATGTCATCTACATTTTGCCTTACTTGGAGGCCTAGGAAATAGGGTAATTCCCCCATACTACTCATTTCAAATCTACACTGCATTAGGTATGCAAACCTTTTGCATAGTGTTTGATCTGTTGACCCAAATATAATATCATCTACATGTATTTGTACTAGTAAGAGCTGATTTTTATGTGCTATTGTGAAGAGTGTTTTATCCACTTTGCCTCTTTCAAAGGAGTGTTCCAGAAGAAAAGTGGATAAATTCTCATACCAAGCTCTTGGAGCTTGCTTGAGGCCATACAGTGGTTTATCTAGCCTATATATAAAGGAGGGAAAATATGGATTGACAAAACCTGTGGGCTGCTCCACATATACTTCTTCCTGAAGGGTTCCATTTAGGAATGCACTCTTCACATCCATCTGATATACTTTACTCTTCATGTGTGCAACACATGCAAGAAACATTCTAATGGCCTCCAGCCTTGCTAATGGAGCAAATGTCTGGTTGAAGTCAATCCCCTCCTCTTGCCTATATCCTTAGCCACAAGTCTGACCTTGTTCCTGACTATGACTCCAGTTGAGTACATCATATCTTTGAATACCCATTTGGTTCCAATTTCTGGGTAATTCCTTGGTCTCTCAATCAATGTCCAGACCTTGTTCCTCTCAAATTGAGTTAACTCTTCTTGCATTGCAGATATCCAGTGAGGGCCACTGTCTGCTTCTTCAAACTTCTTAGGTTCATATTGTGAGAGAAAACACTGCAACATTGTTTCATGTGTTATCGGATTCCTCGTCTCGACTCCCACTGTCGAATCTCATATAACTTGTGTTGGAGGATGATCCTTTAGGGTCATCCTGGTTCTTGTTGAGTTATTAAGGGGATTCTCTTCTTCATGAAGTTCCACTTGCTCATTGACTCTAGGAGCACCATCTTCATTCTCTAGAATGATCTCAGTGGCTGGTAGTTCAGGTGTTGTAAGCTCATCTTCATCTGCAGCAGAGTCTCCATCTAAATCAGTGTCAACTTTCTGTTTCCCTTTGTCTTGACACTCTGATGAATGATCCATGATGCCGAGCCTTTCAACTTGATCTGCAAGTTGTTCTTCTTCCTGCAAAATAGTGCTGGTGGAAGTTTCCTTCCCCTTATAAAACATGTTAGCTTCATCAAAGACCACATACACAGACTCCTCAGTTTTAAGAGAGCTTTTATTATAGCACCTATAGGACTTGCTTGATGAGGAGTGTCCCAAAAATATTCCATCATCAGTCTTCTTGTCAAATTTGGCAAGATGACTCTTCACATTGTTTAGAATGAAGCAAGTACAGCCAAAGATCCTAAAGTAAGTGACTATATGTGTCTTTTCCTTCAATAGCTCATAGGGGGTCTTCAACTTTGTCTTGTGGATGAGACTTCTATTCAGAACATAGTTAGCAGTATTCACTGCCTCAGCCCAAAAGGACTTTAGCAAGTTGGATTCAGCTAATAATCTCCTTCCTGATTCAATTAAGGTTTTATTTTTCCTTTCAGCCACCCAATTTTGTTGGCGGGTTCTAGGAGCTGAAAAGCTTTGTCTTATCCCTTCATCCTCATAGAATCTACACATTTACTGATTTTCAAACTCAGTACCTTGATCACTTCTGATCACAACAACCTGAGCGTTGAATTCAGATTGAATCTGTCTAATGAATCTTGAGAGGATCTTGAAGGTGTCTGACTTAGCTTTTAAAAAGAACACTCAGCTGAATCTAGAAAAGTCATCAACAATGACTAGAGTATAAGACTTACCTGCTAATCTCTGAGTGGAGATAGGACCAAATAGGTCCATGTGCAACATGTATATGGTTCTGGTGGAATCATTCTTACCAATTAGTTTGAATGATGATTTGATCTGCTTTCCTAGTTGGCAGGATCTACAGGGATGGTCTTTATTAAACTTACCTGTTGGTAAGCCTCTTACTAGGTTAAGCTTAGATAGTTTAGCAATGGTCTTAAAATTTAGGTGACTAAGTCTCCTATGCCACAACTCATTGTTTTCTAACTGAGAGTTAAATAAGCAGATCTATGACTTTGTATACTCAAAATCTACAACATAGACCTTACCTTTCATAAGACCATTCAATACTATTTAATTGGTTATAGAGCTAACTATATGACATAAGGACTTGGTGAATACAACTTTGAATTCACCATCACATAGCCAATGTTGTAGATGTCGGCCGACATAAAGGTTTTGGATGTAAACCGCAACGATATCGATATTTATGGAGAAAATCTCATTTTATAACATATCGGCAATATATTGCGATATATCGCGAGATCTCGCCAGGAGATATATCGCCGCATGTCATTTTTCACGGGGATGGGGTATTATAATTTCATGGGCTTGGACGCTAACGCCACAGTCATTTCTCGCCTGCTCGCTCTCTGCTACTCTGCCCTAGCATCACCTCCGGACATTACCTCCCCTCACTCCGATCATCGTCGTTGACTCATCCCTACCGTCGCTTCGGTCGCCGGCGTCACCTCGCTCGCTCTCTGCGGCTCTACCCTAGTCTCGTTTTTTTAGGTAAAGTCCTTATCCCTCGCCATCCCCGCACTCTTCTTCTTCGTCAGTCCTTAATGCACTCTTCTTCTTCTCCTAGTGCTGTCGCCAGAATCGACTCATCCCTAACGTCACTCCGGTCGCCGGCGTCGCCTCGCTCGCTCTCTGCGGCTCTGCCCTAGTCTCTTTTTTTCAGTTAAAGTCCTTATCCCTCGCCATCCCCGCACTCTTCTTCTTCGTCAGTCCTTAACAGCACTCTTCTTCTTCTCCTAGTGTTGTCGCCGGCATCGACTCGTCCCTAAAATCACTCCAGTCGTCGGCGTGCTGTCGCCTCGCTCTCTGCGGCATTGCCCTAGTCCTTAATAGCAGAGTACTAACTTGCAAGCACTGATAGGAGAATGGAAGTCTGTAGTTATTGTAGCTGTTATATTTGATGGTATTCATTCATTGTGCTCTTCAAACTTTAGCCAGTCCTTATCCCTAGCCATGCTCTTCAAACTTTAGCTGATGTAGTTATTAACTTCTTTTTACATATGAAAGTTTAAATCATATGAGAGCATTGGAGCTGAGAGTAAATTAGCAATTTGGAGCTGAGAACGAAAGCAATTTGGAGCTGAGAACGAAAGCAATTTGGAGCATTGGAGCTTGGTAACATTTTTTTTGTTTTAGATATTATTTTGAAGTAATGTAGAACTTTGGCTTCACTTGGTAACATTTTAATTGTGCATGTCTAATTAGCAATATTAATCAAGTAATAATGTAATATTCTTGACAAAAATATATGGGTAGCTGATTGACATGGTTTTGATACTTTTTAGAAATTTTGTTGTGAATCAGAGAATGGACTCCTCTCAGTCTTCTAGTAAAGTCTCCACTGCGCCATTGGCCGCCGGTAGAGATGTTTTTTGGGCATTGGAGAGATAGTGGTTGCAACGGATACTAATATAATTCGTTGTAATTACTGCAAGCAAGCCTTAAATGGGGGCATAACAAGGTTCAAACATCATTTGGCGGGGATTAAAGGCAATGTAAAGTCATGTACTCACGTTCCAACTGATATATTTACTTTTTATGATTAGGAGAAGCCAAGAAGATGAGAGTACATATTAGAAGCCTTCAAGTCATAGAACTAACAGATGTTGATAGTTGATCCAGAAATAATCATACAAAATTACAAATAAAGGCAAGTTACTTTCTTCAATCTTTACCATTTGTTAATATCCATAATTGTGTTTAATACTTCAGTAGTTCTATATTATCATATTATTACATGTTTATTGCATAGTTTATAAGCATACATTGTGTGTACATTTTTACTTATTAAAAAATTGTTTATATACTACTAAATTTATTTAAATATTAAAATCCGACATTGTAAAATATCTCTGATATATCCCCCACAATCCGACATACGGCATTTCAAACTCAAACCGACATGAACCCGACATCCGACATCCACTGTAACATCCCAGTGCGCGCTAGGCCCCTCATGAGTGTGTTGTGTCACCGGAGGCTGACTCAGACTCGGTAGAAGCCCTAGGACCCCGAGGTGATCAGGTTTGAGTCACGGTCAACAAGAGATGATTAATTTACTTACCCAATTGGGAGCTTTGTTTGGGCTTGTCCTGAGGCCTATTAGGTGTGCTGATAGCAATTGCTTAAGTTAATATTTATATGACTGGCTTTTAAGTGGCGGTGGAGGACTTCATTGCTACAGACTTCCTCTTTATTTCTCCCGTCTCGGTTTATATTGCTTATGGTTTTGGAAGTTGGTTGTCTAGTGTTGGCCGATAGTTATCATCTATATTAAGCGATTTAATTATTTTGGTTGTCTAGAGTTCCTTTGAAGTTGAGTATGAGTTTTTATTGACGCTTTGCGGCATTCGTGATTTTTAGCGGAAAATGAGTTTTCCTATATTGGCAAACATATGTTGGCAAATTATATAGTGGAATCGATCTTGGCAAACCATATAAATATATATATGTGGTATTGGTAAAGCTTTGGGATAGTTATGCTGGACTGGTTGGCTGGGAATTACATATATTAACGGCTAATGTTAACTGTTAAAGTTGTGCACATTGGTGTGCGGATAGCGGAAATTTATGAGGTTGGTGTGCTGATCATGGTGGGCTGATAACCTTTGCTATTGGAGGCTTTAAATGGGCTGCGGATAAGAAAAGGTTTATTTGATTTAAATCAGTGGAATGGAATTGGTATGCTAATAGAGGTTGTCTTATAGTTGAAATTGGGGTGCTATTATACGTTTATGTGGGCTTGGCTTAAGTAGGGCTGTTATTAGACTATGGTTGGATGATATTAGGTGGTGGAGTGTTTTATTATTCATAACTAAATCTACCACATAACAACCAACCCTTTCATTTCCTCCTTCTCCCTCGACGGTGTTGCGTTAGGGCATAACTCTGATCTCAATCTCCAGTCTACTCCTCTCGTAAACCTGTATAGAAGTTGTAGAAATCGGCGACTAGTTCTGGAATCAGTGGTTGTCGGCGGTATTTGAACTGAATCTAGCTCGGGTTGCGGATTTTGTCGAAGCAAAGCCTCGGTTTTTCTCTCCTAAATCACTGTGAGTTTTCTTGTTTCCTCTTTTTCTCTTAAGTTTGTGTTGATGTTGGAGTTCTAGGGAGAAATAGATCATGCAGAGCAGCATTTTCTTCCTTACTCTTTCCCTATTTCTTTCTCTCTGTACTACCGAAATCATGAAGCTAAGAGCCCTCGTCCTAGGGTTTCATTATGAAAAATCTGGGGTTCCATGTTGATCTGTACTTGCCTTGTGGTGATAAGTTAGGGATTTCATTTATTTTGGAGCCCGGTGCATTCTTCCTCTCCCCCTCTGAATTCCTAATTTTGGTGTTAGGATTCCATCATTAGATCAAGCAAGGGTTTATTTCAATGGTCGGCTGTATGTTTTCCGGGACCGGGCTGTCTTTTTCTCCTCTCTTCTCCCCCTATCCCACATTACTGTTCCAGAAATCTCACAGGATTTGTTAAAGGCTTAACTTACCTGGGACTCGAGTAATTATGCTGCAGCTGTGGTCTGGTTCTTCTACTACATATTTACTGTAAGCCATCTTACCCTTCATACTCCATAGGTCCTCTTGACTTTGAGTCAGATTTAAATTTGTGGCAAATGGGGTTTTATGTGTTACGATTTGCATGAATGTTGGCGTGGTGATTCCCATTTTTGGCATATTGGGGGGGGGGGGGGGGGGGGGGGGGGGGGGATGTTCCTACCAGAGATCGGCGACTGCTATTTCTATTCCTTGTTATGAGGGCTGTCATGGGTGCGATTATGAAGTTGGTTTGTTGGGGGTTTTCCATAGCTGGGTTGTATGTGCTATTGTCAGGTTTCTTCCTACATGAAAAAACCTAGATTGTTTTTCTAAAAGTTGGATCTTTAGTGTATTCTGTTCTTGGAAGGGGTTATGGACAGATTGCGATTTTGGAGGGGGTTGTGTTGAACCCATAGTGTTGTGCCTAGCGATATCTCTCTTTCCTGTTGGTGGGTTTAGTTGGCCGATTTGGGTGTTGTTGGTTTTGCTTTATTTATCTAATCGGCTCTCAAATATTTCAATGCTTGGGCCCTCAAGCTGCCCCATGTTGTTTGGTACCTTGTGTTCTTCAATTTTTATGGGGGGAATTCAGTCTATATATGAACTGCTATCTTACAGGGGGGATTCCTATTCCTATTCCTATTCCTATTTGCTGCCATTTATACTCCTATACCAGGGAAGAAATTTTATATGGTAGTCCTGTTGGTCGTCTGCAATCAGTTTCTCTTTATGAATCAAAGGATGGGAGTCTTTGAGAAGTTATTAATTTGTTAACTTTTCATGTTGTCTGCTGTTTCCTTTCTTTTTAGTTTGGGTAATGTTGACTGATTACATATTGGATATTTCTGTTTATCAGGACCATTTAATCAGTCTTGGCCAACTACCGCCATGCCACGGAGGAGACAACCGCGAACGTCAGCCGGAAATCAGGTGACTTCCTCCCCTCTCCCTTGGTGCTAGATATTTAGATCTGAATATTAGGTGAGACATTGAACTCAAAAGAGTTTGATCCAGTGAGTTTCATGAAGTTTCGTAGGAAGAGACCACGCTAGAACTTTTGTTCTAGGGCGTCGTTCACCATGATTATCTTCAATCAACTCCTCTCTTCAATACGAAGATTTAGAGATTGATTCCGTGAAGACTGGTGGTCTGTGGAGGGAGTATTGGAGGAGAGAGGTTTCGGCTAAAACCTAAGTCATCGGTTGAAGAAGGCGATGAACAGTAAAATCGGGTTTGCTTGACGATTCGTGCTGATTCCTTCTTGGCTGAAGGAAGAGCAGATTTGAACGTGATTTTTAGACAAGATCTGATTGGATCTGGACCTCGGGCTCAACACGAAAGTTGTAGCCCTTGGAAATACCTTTCCAGAATGGGGTGAGACGTCTAGATTGGAGGAGCATAGCACCCGAAAATTCAATTTTGGTGGACAGCATCGGGAAGGTTTATAATCTTATTATTGTTGAGATGTCTCCTTAAACCAATCGTCAATCGGTGGTTTACGTGGGCTCGTAAAAAGCATATGTACGAACTAATGTTCATATCACGTGATAATCTATGGATGGTTTAGATTAGTGATGACCCTTCAACAAGGTTGATACCTTTGATCGTGTTAAGTCACGTTGTGATTTGTGCATGAGGGTTGGATACTGGTGATATGTGCGATCTTACTTAATTAGTAGAATATGAATATGACACCGTGACCACAAGTAGTCCTAGAGGATCTTGTAGAGTAATTTCCATGTTTTGCGCACGCCACTGTACATGAGTTATAATAACTCGGTAAGGGGTAGAATTGATGGCTTGATGTGGGTTATAAGATAGGGTTATATCTTATGGTGAAACATTGGGAGGACTGGTCGTTGGGGGCCTTGGATGCTAGTTAGCATCGGTTGAACGGGTATAATATGAAAAGTGAGAAGGATCCTTCAGTGAGTACTTGGGTGCTTGATAGCACGGGTGTGCATGGGAATTACATGAATGTGCATGGTTTATACCTGGTGTTGTATGGATCCTGGTTGGAGGATTGCTTGTGGCGGGTCTACGGGCTTGCTAGTCGTGACACAGACATAAGCCGGCAGTTAGACTCTAGACCGGTCGGGTTGGACTCTTGGTGCTCATCTACCCAAGTCCCCTTTCGTGTCCTTGAAGGCTCAGCTTGATGCGAGCAGTACGCAGGGTCTCCGCTGTGTGTTCTTAGCGTTGAGGCGTACATAGGCCTAGGTCTGGTAGTGTTCATACCCACCTAGTTGTGGAGGAGCCCGGTCCACAGTCTCCGTATGGCCACGACGCGAGGTGCCTGAGTGGTTAGCTACCCTCGAAAAGCGGGAACTACAGGTCTATGTCGACATAGCAAAATGCATGGGTGAGTTCATCATATCATAATCATTGCATTGCATTCATATCATAATCATTGCATTGCATTCATAAAAATTCATAATCATAACATTGCACTGCATCGGGTCCATCATATAAATTAGTATGGGCTCTTTTATATGATGGGTTCCAAATTGGAAACCTTAACTTATAAGTTTGTATGGGCATTCATATAAGTTAAGGTACGATATGAACTGCTTACTCCTGTACTATTTCATTACTTGCTTACACTCTGTCATTGCCATACTACTTGTTAATTGTGCTTCTTATACACTATCGTCGAACTGCTCTCATTTTGCTATTATATGCTCGGCTGCTTATCCACTGTTATTTATGAACCTGTTAGTTAGAGTTATTGCAAGTACTTGGGTACTTATTCAACCGACATATATGAACAACCATTCATGTCACCTGCTTTGTATATTATTGCTTATATTTCAGCTTTTCTTCCTTTCCTATCACCCGGTGCCTTGGAGTCGCAGGGGGAGCGGATGGGAAGCCACTTAGTCTTTATGACTAACGGTTGCTACGTCCCTCTTCTTAGGAACGCACCCTGGAGCAGCTCGCACGGTGCTGGAGGAGGATAGTCAGGTCAGGACGACAGGGTCGGTGATTGCGATACCTTCGCTACCGTCGTTGACAGATGTGAGCACAGTTTGAGATGTAGCCCTTGGGGCATTTAGCTTGATACTCTAATACTTTTGCAGGAGCTATTGGAGCTTATTGTTCTTTTGTACTTATTTGGACTCTTACTTATGTGTATATCTTATATGGCTTCTTGCTTTTACATTATTGATGGGTTGGCGCTGTTCAGTTGGTTTGGCCGGCAGGATAGGCGTCTTGTGGGGGAGGCTAGCTCGTATGCTGGCACTTCCGCAAGGCGGCTGTCCTCGGCATAAGACTCCCCTCGGCCGTGTCGTGTGTTCCGGAAGGGGGGTCTTACATCCACAACCTTGCACATAGCTGACTGGTACTAATTAAATTATGTTGAAGACCTTCAACATAATCTACCTTAGAGAAGGAGATTTCTCCAACTCTGAGCACATCATATCCTCTGGTTTGACCAGAGTGGGAGTTCCCAAAAATTACCTTAGGGCCTTCCTTGGCCTTGAAGTTTTCCAGCATCTCCTTTGCTCCGGTCATATGCATGGAGCATCCACTGTCCATATACCACTGCTGGTTTGTGGTAGAACAGTCTCCCTTCTACATATGCAATTAAACATTAGCATAGACCCTCACTTGTTGGGGTCTCTTTCTTCTAGCATCATATGGAGTTATGAAAGAATAAGTTGGTATTTCAGTATACCCCCTAAGGTTAAGAAGAGTTGCATTATTATGCCAGCAATGTTTGGCTATGTGACCAATTTTAGAACAGCAGAAACATCTAGGAATATAAGTAGAGAGAGAACTAGATGTTTGAAAATTTCTTGCTGGAAGCATGCGTTGAGAAGAAATCGACGCATCTTTAGAGTTGTGCCGAGTGTAATTCGACGTTTCTGCATAGTTACGTCGATAATAATTCGATGCAGAATATTGGTGGTGTCGAATAGAATTCAACGCACCCTCATACTTGCTTCGAGTTGATGTCGAAGCATATGCCGAACTCCATCGAGTTTCATTCGACACATTTTTAAAACTGCGTCGAGTTCTAGTCGACGCATAATTTCTTTTATAAGATTTTTATAATTTTTATTTGGCTTTTCTAAGGGGTGTTTACCTAGAATCCCTGTTTGATTAGTAATGTTTACCCTATTGAATATGGTGAGTTTATTAGGGTTATTATTTTGTTCCTCACATTATTCTAATTTGTTATTAGGTTGATTTATACCAGACCTAATGAATGCTACAGGATTTTTCCAGGCATGTTTGCTAGGGATTAGTGTGCTGGTGGATGGTAGTGATTCTAGATCAATATGGTTAAATCTCTTAGAGAGATTTTATGATATGTCCTTAAGCTTTTGACTCCTCTCATTGAGTTAGTCCTGAAAGGCTTTTGCCTTTGTAAGTTCTTTCTTTAAATCAGAATTTTCATTAATTACTGTATTTATTTCTTCCTCTTTTATATACATCTGATTTCTTAAGTCATAGTTGACTGAATATAGATTGTCTTTCCTAAGATCTTCTAGTTCTTTTCTAAGTGAGTTAAGTTCTTTTTGGCTATTGATATAATCTTGGCAAAAATCTTTAAAACATTCTTTAAAATCTTCTGAAGAGAAATCAATGTCATCAAATATAGTTACCTGACTTTCTTCAGTAGAGTCTTCCAGAGCCATTAAACAGGCTTCTTCAGCTGTACTATCTTCATCACTGTCAGATGAGGAGGAACTTAACTCGGAATCTGAGCCACTCCAGGTTCCAGCAATGAAGCCTTTACCATTCTTCTTATATTTTCTCCTAAAAGATTTCTTCTTGTGCCCCTTCTTCTTGTTGCTCTTGTCCATTTTCTCTTCAGGACATTCTGGTGCAATGTGCCCAGGTTTTCTGCAAGAGAAGCAAGTTATTTCTTGTTTAGGAATTTTATCAAACCTTGGTTTGCTTGAACTCCTCTCCTTTCTTCTGGATTCTTCTGTCTTGACTCATCTCTTGAATCTTCTGGACAAGAGACTGAACATCTCTTCCTCAGAGGTGGAATGCCATTCTTCAGCAGCCTTTAGAGAAATTGTTATCTCCTTTGGAGTTGAGAGTTTCTCCTTTGCTTCTGACTCAGCCCTGCTTTTTAGTGGGAGCTCATTGAACTTGAGCTTGCCTAGCAGAGCATCTGTGAATATTTCTCTGTGACATCTGGACTCTCTGATAGCCCAAATTCTTGAGTCTCATGTGCTTGGGAAGCACATGAGGAGTTTGTCATTAATTTCTGTCAGAGAAATTTCCTTGTCTAGTCTTTTTAGCTAATTTATGATGGAGCTGAATCTTTCATGCATCTCTGCTACACTTTACTCGGCCTTTTTCTGAAAGTTCTCATATTGGGATATGAGAAGGGACTTTCTGCCCTTTCTTTCATCAGAGCTGCCCTCAACTAATCTGAAAAGAGATTCCCAGATTTCTTTAGCAGAGTTGCAGTCAGCAACCTTCTGGAATATGTCATCAAACATAGTTGATACCAGAATATTCATGGCTTTGGCATCACATGTCTTCACTTTCTTTTCAGCTTCAGTCCACTCTGCTCTAGGGACAATTTCTTGTGTTTCTGTCTCACTTGCATCTTTTCTGACTGGTGCTGGGGGACCTGAAATAATGACATTAAAAACATCTTCATCAATAGAGTTTATATATAGCTTTATTATGGCCTTCCAGAGTGTAAACTTATTTAAGTTACATAATGGTGGTCTTGTTGATGCATAGTCCTTAGAACTCATTTTTCTTTATAAAATAATTTTAGTTAATTTAAAATAAAGAAATAAGAGTAAGGAGATCTGTTGATCAAGGTGTTAGACTTTTAATGATCAACTTATCTCTGATACCAATTGAAAGTGCACAGCGTGCCTCTAAGTATTCACTAGAGGGGGTGAATAGATTTTTAAATATTGTATACCCTAAATGTGCACACACAATAAAACTACTAAGTAATATGCAATCAACACTACCAAAACAGAATAAAGTAAATGTAGAAAATATAAATACAGAAAACAGTAAACTGGGACAGCACAAAAAATCAATCCAGAAAATACAGGATTTTTATAGTGGTTCCCCAAAATGTGGGTAGTCCACACTTCAACCTCCCTAGTAGGATTGGATTAATTGTGCCTGAGTCTTTTGACAAGGAGACTCTGAGAACTGAGTCTTTTGATAAGGAGACTCTTGGAACCACTTAGTCTTTTGATAAGGAGACTCTTAGAACCACTGAATGCTTTGAAAGAGGGATTCTTAAAACTCTTTTACAGTAGGTGAATGAAGAAGAAGAAGAAGAAAGAAAGAGGAGAATAGAATTCTACTTTCAGAATTCTTCAGAAGCTATTTCTTAAATGTTGTAGCTTCTGTTTATCATAGGATCTGAATATGATGAACTCTTGCTTATGATTGTGATGATTGAAATGGTTATGAGCTTGATTCTGATTCTCTGCCCTTTTGTTGTCTTGCAGCTATATGATGAGGAAGATGAAGCATCTGTGTTGTTATTTTCCTGTGCAGAGAGAGATGTTCTTCTTTTCTGTCTTAGGGTTGAAAGAGGAAGAAGAAGGAACCTTATTTCGACAGACAAAATAATAATCAGTTGGTTGTCTTTCTCTTCTCCTCTCAGCATATTTATTCTCTATCATTTGCATTTGAATTTCTTTATTCTTCTGGGATGTCCTTAGAAGGAATGTCCATTGGACAATTGATGTTTCCTTCTATTTTTGTTACCGACCTGTCCATCTGATTTGAATAAACTTCTAAGAATGTCTTTGCTGCATTAATGGAATACTCCATTTCATTCTTGACAATAAACGAGCCATCGGAGAACAGTCTTCAGCTTTGTTGACCTTCTGAAAAGGTATTAGAAAGGACAGCATAAAAACTTCTATTTCTGACTGTATTCGACGATGCGTCAACTTCATCATTCTTCATATCGACGCACCTATGAGTTCTTATAGAAGTAGCTTCGAATTCCTTCTTAGCTCTGGCTGAACCCAGATGTCGACGTTGCATCGAGTCCCTATCGACATATCCGTCGAGTTGAAGACTTGGACTTGAACTTTATCTTCTGCGTCGAATTAAAGTCGAAGTTGCGTCGACTTCTAAGATGGCTTCGACATGCTCTTCCTTCTGCGTCGAGTTCCTTTCGACGTTGCGTCGACTTGACTTGATACTTTGACAGGCAGATTGAATTGCTTCGACTTTCAGTCAGAGTTGCGTCGACATCTAGTTGAAGTTGCGTCGACTTCTATTCGACGCAAGTTTTAACTTAACTGAATTTGTGCTTATCTTGACCTGGTCTTGACACTCTAAGGTTAGTGTGACATCCTAGGACATCTAATGACCATTTTACCCTTTCTATACAATGTGGGTAATATAACCTAACAGATGAAATCACTTTAAGTAATTTGTTAGATAAATCACAAGGGTTTTTCCCAACATTGTCCTTGTTGTTCTGCTTGAAGGATTCATACTCTTGATTGAGTATAGATTTCCTGACATTAAGAATTCATACCTCTTATGTTCCCTCCATGTACACTATGAGAGTGTCCCACATTTCCTTTGCAATTTTGCAGTGGACCAAATTATGAAAGGTGGAGTCATCAATAGCACTGACTATGATATTCTTAGTTCTTTTATCCATAGTATCCAACACCATCTCATCCTTGGACATTTCAGCATAGGGCTTAGGAACCTTTAGATTATTATTAATGGAAGAGGCCTTCAAGGGGATGAATGATCCTTCCTCTAATGTTATGTAGATCCTCGGGTCAGAAGCTTCCATGAATAGCTTTACCCTTTGCTTCCAAATGCCAAAAGTTTCCATTCTGCATATGGGCAACTTCATAGAGTTCATCTCCTTATGAGGCTCACTGGAAGACATGTTGAAAGGCTAGACGACCCTTATAGGATTCTGGACAGATTGTTAAGTTTCTTGTTTTTGACCAACCTCCTCTGATACCACTTGATAGTTTATTGTTAGAGGTTGTCTAACTCACCTAGAGGGGGTGAATAGGAGTTTTGCAGTTTAGTTGGTACTTTTCTGATTTCAGTAATATAAGAAAGTAAAGCAAGCACACAATAAACACACTAAGATTTATAGTGGTTCCCCAAGGTCTGGGCACATACACTTTCCCTCTACACATATCTAGCTATGTGTTAGACTAGGCAACCTCCTCCAAAACTCAGCTCAAAAGAGCTTACAACACAAATCCCTCAGAATTTCTCAAGTCTCCTCCAAGGCCTTACCTCAGGCACACAGACTCTACACTCAGAGACCCAGCTAGTCTCTTACCTAAGATTTACATAGAGATCCTACCTCAAGCAAAATCCCTACCTCAGAGTACTCCAACTCCTACAGCTCAGAAACACTCGAGGTTTCTTACCTCAGACTTATCTCTAAGTCCTACACTCAGACTTACACAGAAGTCCTATAGCATAGGTTGGGAGTACAGCCCTACAACTCAAGCACAAATGCCCTACAACTCAGATCTAAAATTAGATCTTACAGTTGAAGTAATAGAATTATTTACATCAGAAGTCTAGTTGTAGATAGACCTTGAAGAATTAATTACTTATGTTGTTCTTGCTTGATGGCAAGATCTGGAGTAGATCTCTGAACTGAATGATCTTCAAGTTGCACAGGTTAGGGCTTGCCCCCCTTGATCTTCTTCTTCTTGCAGATGGAAGAAGATCAATCTTGAGTCTGATGATCGACTCTGCTTGTTCTTCTGAAACCTTCAGCAAGAACAATCTTTCTTCACTTAGAGTGTCGTTGAACTCTTCTTGATTTTTGGTTTTTAATGTAATGACAATGTTCCATTGCCCAAGCATTTCTTCTTTATAGTCTTTGATGAACTTCAATGACCTCTATAAATGTCTTGTCATTGGCATGGACAGGAATAGAATAGTGTATCCATGCTTTCGGCGCCACCGCCAATTTTGACTTCCGCTAAGCAATGCGGGCTTCAACGGTAACATTTTGAATGTACTCCATGGTACCATTGAGTGTTGTCTTCATTCTAAGCAGTATAAGTCTTGACGCTGAGACAGGCATCTTACAGTGGCTATATTTGAATCTTCTCAACTGTACCACTGAGTAGATACTACATTCTCAACGGTATAAGCTTTTACGTTGAGACCTGCTTCTTTTAATGGCATCTCCATGATATCATCGTGAAGAGTCTTTATTCTCGACGATATGTCAATCATATAGTTGACACTGATATACCTTCTCAGTGGTATATTCCTTCTTTGCTCTAAACCTGTTTTAGAGTCAACTATAATATGTCATGTATAAACATGAAGTAGATATACCATCAAATACATTATGCACTTAGCATTGTAAGTGTTGCTTCTTTAAATCTAGGAATATTGAGGGCAATGTTCCCAACATATGCGATCTTTGGCCGACCTCTCCAGGCATCCTTTAGAGTTATCCCTTCCATCCCACACCTCACAATGAAGTTTTTCACTCCAGTTGGGGTCGGAGTTGTCTTTGGTAACCAGGAAGCAGCGTGGACATTTTATCTGGAGCAAATGCAACCTGAATGAGGAGCAGCCCCGTACACCGGCACAACCGAAACCTGAAACTCACCTCAAAGAAAATCTAGGAATATGGCAGGAGTGCCCAACCATATTTTGATTTTGTTTAATTTGCTTAAGCTTTTCTGTTTGTATTAAAATAATTGCTGAACTCTAGAAAGTCGCAAATCTGCACTTACACACATATTATTATCTATTTCAATTCAATATGCTTTATTTTCCTCTAACTCTACCATTGCAAGAACACTTTGGGGTCAGTCCCCAATGTTGGGAATATTGCCCTCAATATTCCTTTGTTTTGAAGAGGCATCACTCACAATGCTAAGTACAAAGTTGTATTTGATAAAGCCATATTTTTGTAAGATATACAGGCTTAGGTAACTCAAGAGGAAGGGACAATCATGCCCTTAGTTCAGGAGAAATCAACTCCTGAGAGATGAAGAATTATCTCAGCAGAACCGCTGAGATGAAGGGTCAAATCCGTTGAGATGAGCTCACTGTCTCAGCGGATCCGCTGAGACAGGAAAGGAGCTAAAGATAGAAGAGATCTGGCATGTTCGTCGAACGCAGAACAAAGTTTTTCGAACGCAGAACTAAGTTCATCGAACGCGGAGACAAGACAGAAGAAACCGCTGAGACTTGGCGTGTTCGTCGAACGCAGAACACAGTTCGTCGAACACAGAGACAGAACAGAAGCAAGCGCTGAGACTTGGCGTGTTCATCGAACGGAGAATGGAGTTCGTCGAACGCAGAGCATGATGAGTTCATTGAGCGCAGAGTATGGTGATTCGTCGAACTCAGAGCTTGGCGTGTTCGTCGAACACAGAGTTTGGCAAGTTCGTCGAACCCAGTATGGCGAGTTCGTCGAATGCAGAGTGCGAGTTCTACCCGTGGCGCAAGCTACAGAAATGCAGTGTGGGGTCCACCAGTCTCTCCTATATTACTCAGAAGGACGGCTGAGTGCCGTTGAAGGTCGGGGATGTATAAAAGAAAGAGTTAGGTCACTTTTGAAGGAGCCGGCAGAGAACCAACATATTCACTATTCCATTGACGGCCAAGTTCTTAGTATTCTCCTCCTACTCACTGAACAAGGAAGAAGAATCTGAGAGAGAAAGATAGCTCCTCTACAAGAAGGAGCAAGGTGATCTTACATCCTTCATCTGAAGAGGAAGATCAGGTTGTAGCTGCCATCAACATCTCCAGCTACAAGGAAGCAGCAGGTGTGCAGGAACTACAGGGGACTTATTCTACTGTCTGTTGTAGTAAGCTTCAACAAAACTTTTACTGTAGGACTTTTGCCTGAGTTGTAGGGCTTCACTGCCTGAGTTGTAGAGCTATAAGGATAGCTTGAGGTAGGATCTGTGAAGATCTGAGGTAGGGCTGTTTGGCCTGAGTTGTAGGGCATTATTGCCTGAGCTGTAGGAGGAGGATTCCACTGAGGTAGGACCTGGAGGAGGTCTGAGTTATAGGAGGTGGATTCCTCTGAGGTAGGGCTTGTTGGCCTGAGATTGTAGGACCTGCTATGGTGTGAGTTGTAGGATCAGTGGCTGATCTGAGGTAGGGCTTCTATGCCTGAGGTAGGGTTGGGAAAACCTGAGAGATCCTAATGGATCTATGTTGTAGGCTCTTGGAGCTGAGTTTGGAGGAGTTGGCCCTGTCTAACACACTGTTAGAAGGGTGAAGGGGGAAAGTGGACTACCCATAGACACATTGTCTTGAGGAACCACTATAAACACTTGTGTGTTTTCTGGTTGTGTTTGATTTCTTGCATAGAATAGTTTAACTGTTTATATAAAACAAGTAAAAATCAAAAGACCTATTCACCCCCCCCCCCCCCCCCCCCCCTCTAGGTGAATTAGATCATATACCTATATAATCTTTCAAGTGTTATCAGAGATAGGTTCCTCAAGAAAGACTTAATAGTCTGACCAGATCCTAAATAGGTATTGAATATTCTGAATCAGATGGCCTCTAGTGGAATCCAGAAGGAGATGGGCTCCATGAAGTTGCCCATATGCAACAAAGCCAACTTTGGCATATGGAAGCAGAGGGTTAGATTGTTAATGGAAGCATCTGACCCTAGGATCTATATTACTGTCAAGGAAGGTCCCTTCACTTTCAAAATTGCCTCCACAGCAGATCCAACCAGAAGGGTGAACAAGGCATTTAGTGACTTAACCACAAATGAACTCACTTTGTTCACTATGGACAAGAGAGCCCAGAACATCATTGTAAATGCTATTGATGACTCCACATTTCAAAACATGGTACACTGCACTACTGCCAAGGAAATGTGGGACACACTAGTAGTTTATATGGAAGGGACTGCAGAAGTGAGAGATGATAGAAAGTCACTCCTAAACCAAGAGTATGAAGCCTTTAGGCAAATGAGCCAGGAGAGCATTTCCATGTGTTATGAGAGGTTCTTTAGGATAGTGTGTAAAACCCCAAGTTTCGTATGCAAAGAAAGTGGAAATGTGCAGAAGCTAAAAAGTTAGCGCCTGGCGCTAGCGATAGCGCCGGCGGTAGTGCATTTCCCGCTAAACTTATTTAGTTCTCGAGGGACAAGTGCATTTCCCGAGAAATGAAGCATGCTGAAATAGATGAGCTAACGCCTGGCGCTAGCCCAACTTCGTCGAACACAGCTCGTCGTTCGTCGAACGCAGGCAGAAGCCTTAAGCGGCTGAGGATAAGCTCACCCACCGCCTTAGAGCTAACGCCAGGCGCTAGCGATAGCGTTGGCGGTAGTGTTTTTCCGAGAAGTGTGTTCATTCTCGAGGAGCGTGGCATTTTGCGAGAAGTTTGTCAAATAAAGATAGCGCAGGCGGTAGAGCTAGTGCTAGCGGTAGCGATTTCTCGCAAAATCCTTAAGCGGTAGAGCGCTACCGACTCTAAGATAGCGCCATGCGCTAGTGGCTAGCACCGGCGGTAGCGGAAAATTATATAAACACTCAACTTCGACTTTCCTTCTCATTTTCTAGGAATCTTTTGCCATTCTGAGAGCACTGAGCAGAGAAGGAAGTCCGTTGAAGGTTGTTGTGCCAAGGGAAAATCCGCGAAGGAGTTCTTGGGCGCTTGTGCCATCGTCGATCTATTGAAGAGGAAGCTATTTCAAGGGATTCCAACTGATTCCCTCTCAATTCTATGGCACCAAAACGAGCGCCAAGGGTAACGATTCTCCTCCCTCATCTTTGGACACGTTCGTCCTTTGATTTGCATAGTAGTAGGCAGATTTCCACTAGCAAGTGGATAGATTTCTGACGACGGGTCGATGTTATCCCCGTAGAAATTGCATATAGAGCCTGGAATCGAAGTACGGGCATAGGCATTGATAATGCTAAATCTAGTTAGTTTAATTAGGTTATTTTTTAGGTTATTTACTCTTACTTTTTGCTTATTGTTGTTTACCTAAATGCAATTTTGGTTCATTTTCCTATTTTTAGTGCTAACTTAAGTTTTCTGAATTTTCAGGTCAAAAATGCAAAATTTCCTAAGTCACGCCCTAGGTCACGCCCGTGACCTAGGGCGTGTAAGTTGCTGTTTCCAGTTAAGCTGCTGCCAACATAATTCAGAAGATCTGGTCAGACACGCCCAAAGTACACGGCCGTGACACACAAGTCACGCCCGTGACACGCAAGCCACGCCCGTGACCTAGGGCGTGTAAGTTGCTGTTTCCAGTTAAGCTGCTACCAACATAATTCAGAAGATCTGGTCAGACACGCCCAAAGTACACGGCCGTGACACACAAGTCACGCCCGTGACACGCAAGCCACGCCCGTGACCAGCCCGTTAACAGCTCAGATTCGACCAGCTGACCACCGAATTGGTCACGCCACTGTTACACGGGCGTGCTTCCAGTCACGCCCGTGACTGCCACGTCAGCCAGCCGCCAGCGCCCATGATCGCCGCCAGCGCCCATGACCCGACTAACCACCGAAATGGTCACGCCCTCAGTCACGGGCATGACCTAGGGCGTGACCCATCAAATCGCGTCAGAATCGTGCGCCGAACCTGATCCAAGCCGCAGAATTGATTAAACAATGTCACGCCCCCAGTCACGGGCGTGACTGAGGGCGTGACCGAGGCAGAAAAATTTCTATAAATTGAAATGACCTCCAAGCTTTCCCCATTCAGTTTTTGGAGAGAGAACTAGTGCTACTACTCTATTTTCAGTGTTTTTTATGTCATTTTATTCTCTTTCTCTCTCTCTCTCTCTTATTTCAATGCATTTCCTTTTCTAGTTTTCATATGAATGTTGTAATGCCTTTGTAATTTCCTTTTATAGTGTATTACTAATGCTTAGTAGGCTTTCCATGCAATTGTAATCTCAGTTGAACTTTTGTTTAATAAAAATGGTATGTTTTTGTTCTCTTAAAATCTTCATCATTTCTCTCTCCTACCCCTCCACCATGAGTAACTAAATCCTCATAGTACTCGATCTTGATGATCTGAGGATGAGTTGATCAAGTTATGATCCTTTAGTCTTCTTTCACTTTCTAAAGTGTTGGGCCTTAGATTTACTCTTAATTAAAATTTAGTGGAGCTATATTATCGATATATAATCCCCACCTTTGCTTTCATTCTTGGCTAGCCGAGAGGCCGATAGTCTGAAGTGAGCACTTAAGAGTAAAGAGAGTTACACACATTTCTCGAGAGAGAATGACGTAAATCTCCTGGATTGGAGTCAAACCCAATAGCGGGGTTCACCACTTAAAGCGAGTTTTAGGTATTCGAATACGGGACGAGAGTTCGGTCGGATTTTCCTAAACTCAGTTGGGCATATCTTTGAGAGAAGCATGTTCAAACTATAGGAACCCCCACGGTCAAGCTGCCCTTACTTTATTAAGTTTTAAGTTTGCTTTTGAATTTTGATCAACTTAGGCCGAAGTAAGTCAAGATCGAGTGCTATTTCTTAATCATCGTTTAGCCGTACTTTTATCCAGCTTTTATTTCAACTTAGCAGACAAAACCATCCAAAAAATTATTAAGATAAAATAATAGTAATTCGTTTGAGTATAAGTAATCAACGGTTCTCGGATTTTAATACGACACTTGTGTCCTATACTACAGTTCGATAGGTATACTTGCCTTCTCGGATTGCTAGTTCGGATTTTATTTCGTGCAAGCGGAATTTTAATCAACAAGTTTTTGGCGCCGTTGCCGGGGACTCGCATTTTGTTGATATTTTGAAAGAACGAATCTATTACTTTTATCACCTCTTTTTTCTCTCCTCTTTCTTGAAAAAACAAAATTAATTCAAAAAAAAAGAGAGACCTTTTTCGAATTTCTCAATCTTATTTTCCCTTCTCTCTTTCTAGTTTATGACCCGAGCGAATCCGTCAGAACTTGTAGACTTGGACCAAGAACTTGAGCGTACTCTTCGGAGAAAATCGCAAGTTCAAGATCCTACATTCCAAGAACTGGCTGAGGATTCGGAGTCGGTTGTTAATATGGGCGAACCTAACCAAAATGAAGTCCCCAACATGGTTGCGGCCCCTGAATGGACTATGTCCCATTATGCAAGGCCTAACCTGGAAGGGACGGAAACTAGTATAGTCCGCCCTGCCATAAATAATAATAATTTCGAACTAAAGCCAAGCATAATTCACATGGTGCAGCAATACGTGCAGTTCGACGGATTACAAGATGAAGATCCGAATGCACATATTGCTAGCTTCCTTGAAATCTGTGACACCTTCAAAATAAATGGTGTTACGGATGATGCAATTAGGCTAAGACTCTTCCCATTTTCTTTAAGAACAAAGGCTAAGCAGTGGTTGTCAACTCTACCTAGAGGTTCTATCACCACTTGGGCCCAGTTAACTGAAAAATTTCTAACTAAGTATTTTCCACCTGCGAAAACTGCTAAGCTTAGAAATGATATTTCTTCTTTTTGCCAAATAGATTCTGAAACGCTATATGATACCTGGGAAAGGTATAAAGAATTCTTAAGACGTTGCCCTCATCACGCTCTGCCTGTATGGTTACAAGTGCAGACGTTTTATAACGGGCTAAATCAACATACTAAGCAAATGATAGACGCCGCTTCCGGTGGTACCTTAAATAACAAAACCGTTGAAGCCGCTCTTGAACTATTTGAGGATATGGCCATGAACACCTAATAGTGGAATGTGCCAAGATCCCGCCCAAACAAACCTGCAGGTATGTACGAAGTGGATAACGTCTCCCAGCTGGCACTACAAGTGGAAATGCTTAGCAAAAAGATATCTGAAATGAATGCTCCTTCCGCACCTCAGGTTTGGGAATTCGCAAAAGCCACCTCCGAACAAGCTGATTTCGTAGGCAATAGAAATGCTTATAATAATTATTCTGCTTCTAATTTTCATGCACCTGGTTTTCAGTTACCGAATAATTATAATCCTGCGCTGCGTAATCACCCGAACTTTTCTTGGAGTAATCCTGCAAACACAACTCGCCCGCCTCTACAAAATGAATTTACACCACCTCCACCCCCTGTTAACTTTCAAAAACCTCCATCTTTGGAGGAGATGTTTTCAAAATATATAAGTACGAATGAAGCAACCGTCCGGAACTTAGCCGGATCCGTTAAAAATCTAGAAAACCAAATCGGGCAGCTCGCCAAAATAATATCCGAGCGACCGCCCGGGACTCTTCCCGCTAACATCGAGCCCAACCCGAAAGAGCAAGCGAAAGCTGTAACTCTTCGGAGTGGAAAGCAAGTATTCGGTCCGGTTAGCGAAGAGCCCGAGGCAAGATCTATTTTAAAAACACCACTCACTCAAATAGATTTTATCACTCCACCTCATATTTTCAAAAACAACCCTGCCCCGCCTTATCCATCTCAACTCAACAAGGAAAAATTAGATGATCAATATCATCGCTTCCTGGAAATGTTTAAGCAAATACACATCAATTTGCCCTTCCATGAAGCGATATCACAAATGCCCAAGTACGCTAAGTACCTGAAGGATCTTCTAACTAATAAGAAAAAGCTAGAAAATCTATCGCACGTAACTTTAAATGCTGAGTGTTCTGCCGTCCTAACAAATAAATTACCGAAAAAGGCTAACGATCCGGGTAGTTTTTCTATCCCGTGCCTCTTTGGTGATCTATTTGTAAAGAACGCGTTGGCCGACTTAGGAGCAAGCATCAATTTAATGCCATTCTCCTTGTTTAAAAAGTTAGGAGTGGGCACCCTTAGCCCCACACGTATGAGTATACAACTAGCAGATAGGACGATAAAATATCCGCTGGGAATTGTGGAGGACGTGCTCGTAAAAGTAGACAAATTCATCTTCCCGGTGGATTTTGTCATTTTGGACATTGAAGAGGATGTCGAGGTTCCCCTAATCCTTGGCCGCCCCTTCCTTGCCACCTCCCGTGCTATCATTGATGTGAGTAATGGTAAGCTATTCCTCCGAGTTGGAGATGATGAAGTAACCTTCTCCATAACACCCTCTATGAAAAATACCCTAGAAAATGACGATTCGTGTTTTTTCTTAGATGTGTTAAGTGAAGACCCTTCTTTTTGTATTTCTGAAAATGGTTCTTCTTCTTTTTGTTCATCTTCAAACACCTCCACTGAAATATTACAAGAAATGAAAATGGCCATTGCTCCCGCCCCCTCAAATTTTCAAATTAAATCAAAAATTTTTGAAGAAATTACATTTGAAAAAGAAAAGTCTTTCAAATCTTCATACGAGGAACCTCCCACTTTAGAACTTAAAGAACTACCCAATCATTTAAAATATGAATTTTTAGAAAAAGACTCTAAGTTACCAGTAATAGTGTCGGCCCATTTAAGTGGATCTGAAAATGCCAAATTGCTAAAAGTTTTACAAAAACACCGCTAAGCAATTGCTTGGCAGATTTCTGATATTAAGGGCATAAGTCCATCTTTCTGCATGCACAAAATTCTAATGGAAGATAATTCACAAAATTCTATTCAACCTCAACGCCGATTAAACCCAAACATGAAAGAAGTAGTAAAGGGTGAGGTCGTGAAATTATTAGACGCAGGAATTATCTATCCAATTTCAGATAGCAAATGGGTAAGCCCCGTTCAAGTAGTTCCTAAAAAGGGAGGTATCACGGTAGTGTTAAATGATAATAATGACTTAATCCCAACACGGACGGTGACTGGGTGGCGTATGTGTATTGATTATCGCAATTTGAACGACGCCACCCGCAAGGACCATTTCCCCTTGCCATTCATCGATCAAATCTTAGAACGATTATCCGGCCATAGCTTTTATTGTTTTCTCGATGGTCTCTCGGGCTACTTCCAAATTCCCATCTCGCCTGAGGACCAGGAGAAAACGACATTTACTTGTCCTTTCGGCACCTTCGCCTATCGAAGAATGTCGTTTGGCTTATGTAATGCGCCGGCAACATTTCAACGGTGTATGTTGGCCATTTTCGACAAGTACGTAGAAAGTATTATGGAGGTATTTATGGACGACTTTTCCGTGTTTGGTGATTCCTTCGATTTTTGTTTAGAAAATTTAGAAAAAGTGTTAGAACGGTGTGAGGAGACCAATCTCGCCCTGAACTGGGAAAAATGTCATTTCATGGTACGGGAGGGATTGGTTTTAGGTCATAAGATATCAGCAAGAGGAATTGAGGTCGATGAAGCAAAAATAGAAGTGATCGAAAAACTGCCACCGCCAACCAACGTTAAGGCCATAAGAAGCTTTCTAGGACATGCCGGTTTTTACCGGCGGTTTATAAAAGATTTTTCAAAAATTACCAAACCACTCACTCATCTTTTAGAAAAAGACACTCCATTTATTTTTGATGATACATGCTTATCTGCTTTTCAATTAATCAAAAATAAGCTAATAAATGCGCCGATTATGATAGCTCCAATCTGGGACCTTCCATTCGAAATCATGTGCGATGCAAGTAGCTTTGCGGTGGGAGCCGTTTTAGGACAACGTATATCTAAAAACTTCCACCCTATTTTCTACGCAAGTAAAACACTTACATCCGCGCAAGCAAACTATACCACAACGGAGAAAGAATTATTAGCAGTTATTTTTGCATTCGACAAATTTCGACCTTATATTACGCTTTCAAAAATTATTGTTTTTACGGACCACTCGGCCCTCAAATATTTACTTTCTAAACCGGATGCCAAACCACGCTTACTTCGCTGGGTCTTACTCCTCCAGGAGTTCGACTTGGAAATCCGAGATAAAAGGGGGCTGAGAATTTGGCCGCGGACCATCTTTCACGATTAGATAACCCATTTATTGAAGATTTAAATGAACAAACTTTTAATGATTATTTTCCCGATGAGAAGTTATTATCAATCAACACTACTCCTTCTCCTTGGTTTGCAAACTTCGCCAACTACTTAGTAGCTCGAGTCCTCCCAAAAGAATTTTCCTATCAGCAAAAGAAGAAATTCTTCTCTGACCTGAAGAATTATTTTTGGGAGGACCCGTATCTGTTTTGAGTTTGTGCAGACCAAGTAGTAAGGAGATGTGTTTCTTTCGAAGAAGGACAAAATATTTTCAAACACTTACACGAAGGACCGACTGGTGGGCACTATCAAGCCAATCGAACCGCTCACAAAGTACTTAGTGCAGGCTTTTATTGGCCTAGCCTTTTTAAAGATGCCCAATCGTTTGTGAGACGGTGCGATAGCTGCCAACGGACCAGAAATATCTCAAATAAAAATGAAATGATGCAAAATTATTTCCTCGAGTGCGAAGTTTTCGACCTTTGGGGAATTGATTTTGTAGGTCCTCTTCCTTCTAGCCATGGTAATAAATACATTTTAGTTGCGGTAGACTACGTGTCTCAATGGGCAGAGGCCCAAGCTCTTCTTACTAATGACTCCCGAGTCGTTATTATTTTCCTAAAAAAATTATTTTCTCGATTCGGTACTCCTAGGGCCATCGTTAGCGACAAGGGTTCGCACTTTTGTAACGCACAATTTGCAAAAACACTTTTAAAATATGGCGTTACACATAAGCTTTCAACTGCTTACCACCCCCAAACTAACGGCTAGGTCGAGGTAGTGAATAGAGAAATCAAACGTATTTTAGAAAAAACTGTTTCCACCTCACGTAAGGACTGGTCACATAAATTAGACGATGCTCTATGGGCTTACGGAACAGCGTACAAGACCGCCATCGGTTGTACACCGTATCGGTTAGTATATGGGAAATCGTGCCATTTACCGGTCGAATTAGAACATCGTGCTTTCTGGGCCCTTAAATTTTTAAATTTTGATCCCCACTCCACCGCCGATCTTCGAAAATTCCAACTCAATGAACTCGATGAGTGGCGCTCCAATGCGTATGAAAATAATAAATTATATAAGGAACGAACGAAATGCTTTCACGATAAAAATTTAAGGCACCCGAAAACATTTAAACCAGGCGACCAAGTATTACTTTATAATTCTCGTCTACATTTATTTCCTAGAAAATTAAAATCTAGATGGTCAGGTCCTTTTAATGTAAAGGAAGCTTATCCGTATGGAACTGTTTTGATATCACACCCAGATAAGTGTGATTTCAAGGTTAATGGGCATCGTCTAAAACTTTATTTTTCTGGTGACAATGTTGACATGGACAGTGAAAAACTTCTTTTTTCTGGACTGTAATAATTTGGATTAACTTTTGAACTATATTCTTTTAGTCGAGCTCAAACGACATTAAACAGAGGGCGCTCTTGGGAGGTAACCCAAGGTTTTTAAAATTTGTTGTTTTAATTTTTCTTTGGCCCTGGATGGCTCTGATACTCTCAACTTCGGTGATGGCCTGCTTCAACATTGCTGGTTTCAAGAAAAATTCAAGATGATATTTCATGAAGATTCAAAGCGCCAGCAAGGGGGAGCGGCATCACACATCCTTTCAAGCCCATAAATCCAGGGAAGTGCCTGTTTCAGTTTTTCAGTTTTAATTTCTTTTCTTAATTACCCCTTCCTTCACTCTCCTTTTCCATTGAGGACAATGTCTATCGTAAGCTTGGGGGAGAATGTCTTCTTTTCTTTTAGTAGTCTAAATTAGATTTTGGTAAAATCAATAGTACCCCTTGCTTTATGTTTTGTTTTTCCCAAAATATTTTATATAGCCTTAGTTAATTTCAAAATTTCTAATCCTACTTTTAATTATGTTTCACAAGTAAATTGTTGACTCATGTAGTGTTCTAATTCTAGGTAGCATGTTAATCTGAAAAGTTTTTTCTAAAATCTTGTACTTTCCTTATCGTTTTCTCTTTTATCTTCTTTACTTTCGTAAAAAATTCTTCATCCACTATTTTCCTCTTCATTTTTAGATATATTTTGCAGGGTTAACTTTTGATTTGTGTAGTAAATGTGAATAATCCTAGACGCTTATTATTCTTATTTTCAGGATAAGTTCATTAGTCTTTATTTAATATCTAGGGCTTACTTTTTGAAATCCTTCAAAACTCATGCTTTAACTAAATTTAGAGAGCAATGAAAATGATTTAGGCCATTTTTGTTTTAAGTTTGAGCCTTCATGCCAACCCTTAAAAAGAAACCCTTTGTTAGCCTCTTTTGAGCCTTTTCCCATGTTTTATTGTCACCTCCACTTATCAAATTTTTCACCAAAGCCAAAATTTCCAAACCTATTTGAATCACACTAACACTTTGAGTTTTATTTAAATTTCTAAAAGAGTGTGATTGGTTTATTGCATGGAGAGCTTCAAAGAAAAGAATTTGCTCAAAAAGGAGATATTTTAAGCATATTTGTATTAATTATCTTTGCCAAAATTTCAAAAGAAAAAAGAAAAAAAAATGGCTATGAAAGAGAAAGAAAGAAAATATGATATATGCTTATAATGAAGGATTGCCTCTTATCATTCATATCGGAAATTTTATAAAACTCATGTTTATGGTTTAGTGTGATTATAGCAATCACTTTTATCTTCGATTCCCATTCCAAATCATATGCCTAAACCAAACATTTCGGTCCTAATAAAGTCCTCTTGATTCATGCTCCTAAATTTGCTTTAGCTAAGTAAAGAAGAAAAGTAGAATAGTTAAGTCTTGGGTATGAATTTAGATCCTTGTTTTTAGAATGATATAATTATAATTTGTCTCTTAGGGTTTAGTAACAATTCAATGCACTATCTCACTTGTTAATTTGCTCAATTTTATTTTAAAAACTTTTTAGTTAAAATTTTGGATGATTAATTTTTGTTAGTAAAGGGTATAAAAATTAAGCTTAAATAAAGTACTTATTTTAGGTTTCCTTTTCACTATTCTCCCTACTTGGAATTTCGCAAGGTACTCGTGTTTAGCATAATTAAATCTTTTTTATTAGTCATTTTATTTTATTAGCTAAAGCATATTTCTTTGCTTGGGGACAAGCAAAGTGTAAGCTTGGGGGAATTTGATAATGCTAAATCTAGTTAGTTTAATTAGGTTATTTTTTAGGTTATTTACTCTTACTTTTTGCTTATTGTTGTTTACCTAAATGCAATTTTGGTTCATTTTCCTATTTTTAGTGCTAACTTAAGTTTTCTGAATTTTCAGGTCAAAAATGCAAAATTTCCTAAGTCACGCCCTAGGTCACGCCCGTGACCTAGGGCGTGTAAGTTGCTGTTTCCAGTTAAGCTGCTGCCAACATAATTCAGAAGATCTGGTCAGACACGCCCAAAGTACACGGCCGTGACACACAAGTCACGCCCGTGACACGCAAGCCACGCCCGTGACCTAGGGCGTGTAAGTTGCTGTTTCCAGTTAAGCTGCTGCCAACATAATTCAGAAGATCTGGTCAGACACACCCAAAGTACACGGCCGTGACACACAAGTCACGCCCGTGACACGCAAGCCACGCCCGTGACCAGCCCATAAACAGCTCAGATTCGACCAGCTGACCACCGAATTGGTCACGCCACTGTTACACGGGCGTGCTTCCAGTCACGCCCGTGACTGCCACGTCAGCCAGCCGCCAGCGCCCATGATCGCCGCCAGCGCCCATGACCCGACTAACCACCGAAATGGTCACGCCCTCAGTCACGGGCGTGACCTAGGGCGTGACCCATCAAATCGCGTCAGAATCGTGCGCCGAACCTGATCCAAGCCGCAGAATTGATTAAACAATGTCACGCCCCCAGTCACGGGCGTGACTGAGGGCGTGACCGAGGCAGAAAAATTTCTATAAATTGAAATGACCTCCAAGCTTTCCCCATTCAGTTTTTGGAGAGAGAACTAGTGCTACTACTCTATTTTCAGTGTTTTTTATGTCATTTTATTCTCTTTCTCTCTCTCTCTCTTATTTCAATGCATTTCCTTTTCTAGTTTTCATATGAATGTTGTAATGCCTTTGTAATTTCCTTTTATAGTGTATTACTAATGCTTAGTAGGCTTTCCATGCAATTGTAATCTCAGTTGAACTTTTGTTTAATAAAAATGGTATGTTTTTGTTCTCTTAAAATCTTCATCATTTCTCTCTCCTACCCCTCCACCATGAGTAACTAAATCCTCATAGTACTCGATCTTGATGATCTAAGGATGAGTTGATCAAGTTATGATCCTTTAGTCTTCTTTCACTTTCTAAAGTGTTGGGCCTTAGATTTACTCTTAATTAAAATTTAGTGGAGCTATATTATCGATATATAATCCCCACCTTTGCTTTCATTCTTGGCTAGTCGAGAGGCCGATAGTCTGAAGTGAGCACTTAAGAGTAAAGAGAGTTACACACATTTATCGAGAGAGAATGACGTAAATCTCCTGGATTGGAGTCAAACCCAATAGCGGGGTTCACCACTTAAAGCGAGTTTTAGGTATTCGAATACGGGATGAGAGTTCGGTCGGATTTTCCTAAACTCAGTTGGGCATTTCTTCGAGAGAAGCATGTTCAAACTATAGGAACCCCCACGGTCAAGCTGCCCTTACTTTATTAAGTTTTAAGTTTGCTTTTGAATTTTGATCAACTTAGGCCGAAGTAAGTCAAGATCGAGTGTTATTTCTTAATCATCGTTTAGCCGTACTTTTATCCAGCTTTTATTTCAACTTAGCAGACAAAACCATCCAAAAAATTATTAAGATAAAATAGTAGTAATTCGTTTGAGTATAAGTAATCAACGGTTCTCGGATTTTAATACGACACTTGTCTCCTATACTACAGTTCGATATGTATACTTGCCTTCTCGGATTGCTAGTTCGGATTTTATTTCGTGCAAGCGGAATTTTAATCAACAGGCATGCTGTGTGAAGCCCATCTGGACAGGTTGGTCTGGATTGGTGATGTTGATATGCTATTGCACTCCAGAGAAGACTCCGTGATCTATGTTGTGTTTTTCGGGTGTTATGTACTGTTTCGTACTGCAAAAGAGATCTGGAGGTGTTTCCCAGAAATACCCGGAAAAGAGTAGCAGAAATGAGTTATGTCACTAGCGTCGGGCGTTAGCGCTAACACCGGCGGTAGCTCCCAGTGAGCCATGTGAAAGCCTGTGAAGCCTATGCGCATGAACTGGGTTGAGCAGCAGAAGCTGAAGGACAGTGTACCTTGCTTCATTGACCGTGCGAGTCAAGAGCGGGCTAGGGAAAGTCGTACCCGTTTTAGGTTGATCTTATCCCTAATATTATGAGCGCGGGCATCTGGCGGAACCGAAACCCCACCCTTAGCTATTGTGAAGAGGATTGCAACCTCGGGTCACGATATGCCGATGGGACTAGACTCATCAAGGCCGACCATCCTTGATGAGAGTCAGCTCATAGTGAGAATCCGAGTTGAAAAAGGACTCGTCGATTGCGTGCCGTGAGTGCACAAAGCGGGTAAGCCTATATCTGAGTTGAAAAAGTACTTGTCGATAAACGCATCGCTCTCAATGAAAATTAATGCTTCTATGCGGTGCTTAGACGCACCTGTGATATATATAATGTTATTGCTTGCCTGCAGGGAAGGAGCACCGCCGCCCCGTGCATGGGGTGGGGTCGTTATAAATCTTGGTCAGCTAAAGCTGACCGGTTACTTGTTTTCACACCACTCGGTGGATTTGTTTATACAGGTCCTGGCGAGACTAGCGGGAAATAGCGGGTTGAGGCCCCTGCTGCTGTGCTGTACTGGCCCTCGAAGGCCAAGGCTTTTGTTTAGTGTTTACATGTGTGGCCGGCCTGCGCGCCGATGTTTGGAAACCACTTTTTATATGCAAACAAACATTGTAAAGAACTTGTTATGTCTTTCATTCCTAGTAGTTATTGTGGACAATGTGTATACTGGTTTTAATTGAAATAAAATGCTTCCGTTGTGTGACTCTGTGTGCTGAGATGGTTGTTATTAACTGTTTAATGCTAATTGTAATGCGCTCTTCTATTCGTTTAATATGGCGTGGGGTCCCGGCCGGACCTACTAATATATTCTATGTAACACAGAGGGTGTTACAAATTGGTATCAGCTACGGGTCTCGTTCCCTTTCCGTCTAAATTCGTGGTCGAATTCTTTTAAGGGGTGGTGAGCACGTGTGTGCGTCGCCGTTAACTCATGTAAATAACCAGTAATTGTCCACTTTAGGAATGAATTACATGTAGGTGTGTAGCATTGGGATGGAAATTTTGTGTTCCTCTAGGGATCCATGCTATCTCTTAGTCGCTAATTGTGTTTTGGGCACATATATAGGTGACTGGGAGTGGAGAGGGGCCATCTCGACCCCCGCGTTCGATTGCCAGTAGTGCACCAACTGTGGTGCCGACTCCTTCTTCTACTGAGATAGTAAGGATGATAGCCAAAGCAGTGTTTGCAATGTTCACTGCGCAACCTGGAGGGCATGTCCCTGGACAGCCTCCTACTCCTGGAGTGGCTCCAGTGCTGGTTGCGGCAGCTGAACCTGCGGTTGAAAGGCCAGTGCCGGTGCGGGCATGAAGAGCTCCAGACCAACAACTGCAGTATTTTCTGAGTTTCCATCCTCCTACGTTCACGGGGGCGGGAACCCCGACGCAAGCTGAAGATTGGCTATCAAAGGTGCGCAAGACCTTGAAAGCCACTGACACGGAGGAAGGCCAGAAGGTTACCTTAGCAACCTTCCTACTAGATGGGGAGGCGCAGTTATGGTGGGATGAGATAGAGCTACATCACTTGGCAGGAAGGCAGCTGGTGGACATCTCGTTTGATGAATTTTCGAGATTGTTCTTAGCGAGGTATCTCCCACCTGCTCAGCAAATTGAGATGGAGAACCAGTTCAACCGCCTGACTCAAGGTGATCGCATGATCGATGATTACATCCATGAGTTTACACGGTTGGGGAGATACGCAGGAGCGACCTTTGTAGTTGAAGCTCGGAAGACAAATCGGTTCTATGAGGGTCTGCGAGAAGAGTTGCGGTTCCTTCTATCAGGGGCAACGACACAGGGGTTTATGACCCTGGTTAATACGGCTCGTTCCTTAGAAAAGGATATGAAGCGGTCCCAGACCAGGAAGGAGCTAGCAGTTGTAAAGCCAGAGTTCAAAGTACCGAGCTCTGCGAAGTCTGGGAGAGGCAAGTGGAAGAACAAAGCGCGACCTTCTGGGTCAGCTCAATCTGCGGCCTCGGGTATGACAACTGGGCGAGGCCCATTCACTTGTTATAACTATGGTAAGCCGGGTCATATAGCCCAAGAATGTCGTGGAGGCAAGAAGGCGGCTGCGGCTTATGCGGCAGAGAAAGGAAAGGCAGCGGAGTCAACCGCATCCCATGCTACTCCAGCCCAACCTAGAGTGTACAATCTTGGCCAGCAGGAGGCCATCAAACAAAGCGATGTAGTGACAGGTATGCGTTAGTATACAGCTTTTGTTGTTTTTTATACTCATACCTTGTGCATTGCTTGAAATCGTTTGTGTATTAGGCTTTGTCCTAATCTTTAACTCTCCGGCGAGAGCACTGTTTGATACGGGTGCTTCACATTCATTTCTATCGGAGGCATTCATACAGCAACTTGGAGTGCCTTCGTCATTAAGAAAAGAACGATTAGATGTGATGCTACTCAATGGCTGCTCGATGTGTGCGGATAGAGGCTATGTTGTAAAGGTGCGAATAGGAAGTCAAGATTTTGATTTGGAAGCACTGATACTGCCACTTTCGGAGTTCGATGTGATCTTTGGTATGGACTGGCTGTCAGCGCAGCAGGCCTACATTGATTGCACTTCAAGGAGGTCACACTGGGGTGGAATACCGAACATGCAACTACGTTTGCCGGTTTGCGTGGGTCGAGCAAGACGCTGATGTCTGCTATCCAAGTCATCAAGGCCGTTCGGCAAGGCACAGAACTGTGTGTTGTGCTAGTTGGAGCTGCAAAGCCTCAGCCCAGTCTGAGTGATGTTCCTGTTGTCTCGGAGTATCCTGATGTGTTTCCGAAAGATCTTCCTGGGGCTACACCTCAGCGAGAGATAGACTTCACTATAGAGTTAGTGGCAGGTGCCAAACCTGTGTCACGCTCTCCTTATAGAATTGCGCCAAAGGAGATGGCATAATTGAAGGTTCAATTACAGGAGCTGCTAGAGCAAGGCTATATACGTCCAAGTACATCAGCTTGGGGTGCTCCGGTCCTTTTTGTGAAGAAGAAGGACGGAAGCCTACGTCTCTGTATTGACTACCGTGAATTGAACAAGCTGACCGAGAAGAACAAGTATCCGATCACTCGAATCGATGACTTGTTGATCAGCTAGTAGGTTCGTCGGTGTATTCAAAACTGGATCTTAAGTCTGGCTACTACCAGTTGCGAATTCGGGATTGTGATATCCCCAAGACGGCATTTAGTACCCGATATGGGCACTACGAGTTTACAGTCATGCCTTTGGACTGATGAATGCGCCGTCAGTGTTTATGGATCTGATGAATAGGACCTTTAGAGAGTACCTGGATCGATTCGTCATGGTCTTCATTGACGATATCTTGGTGTACTCTCAGTCTGAAGAAGAACACGCAATTCATTTGCGCGAAGTTTTGGAGACCCTGCGACGGAGTCAGCTGTATGCCAAGTTATCCAAGTGCAAGTTTTGGCTAACTTCAGTAGCATTCCTTGGTCATGTTGTTAGTGGTGAGGGTATCGCAGTGGATCTGGCAAAGATCAATGCAATCCAGAAGTGGCCCGTTTTGGCAACAGTAGCGGAAGTCAGGAGTTTCCTTGGACTTGCCGGCTACTATCGGCGCTTCGTGGAGAACTTTTCGCGGATCGCTCTACCTCTCACCACCTTGACAAGGAAGGATCAGAAGTTCGTTTGGTCACCAGCGTGTGCACGAGCTTTTGACGAATTAAAGAGTCGTCTGACCACGGCACCGATTTTGTGTTTTCCATGTGGTACGGAAGGCTATGAAATATACAGCGATGCGTCAGGGAGCGGCTTAGGCTGCGTACTTCTTCAGCATGGTCAAGTGATAGCTTATGGCTCTCGCCAGTTGAAAGTGCATGAGCGGAATTACCCGGTCCACGACTTGGAGTTGGCGGTCGTGATCTTCGCTCTGAAATTGTGGCGACACTACTTATATGGTGTGAAGGTTGACATCTTTACAGACCATAAGAGCCTTAAGTATCTGCTAAATCAGAAGGAGCTCAACATGCGACAGTGAAGGTGGATGGAGTTCCTGGGGGACTACACTTTCGAGATACACTATACTCCCGGGAAGGGAAATGTAGTCGCGGATGCTTTGAGCCGGAGGTCTTCTGCGCAGGCCAACTGGATTCAAATGTATGATCCACGTCTGATCAGTGACTTGGAAGCCTTAGAGATCTCCTGTGTGGAGAGGAGTTCTAGTGCAAGTGCGTGCTTGAACTGGACGGAGGTGCAATACGACCTCGCGGACAGAATACGACAGGCCTTAGAACTTGATTCGAGCATGCAGCGCTATTTGGCGGAGTCTGAAGTTGGGACTGCTGCAGAGTTTGTGTTAAACGACAGTCTGATGTGGAAAGACGGTCGTTTGTGCGTCCCAAATGTGGGTAAGCTGCGAGAAGAATTGATGTACGAAGAGCACTTTACAAAGTACTCAATTCACCCAGGGAGCACAAAGATGTACCAAGACATGAAAAAGCTAATTTGGTGGCCAGGACTGATGAAAGACATCGCCTTATACGTGGCAAAATGCAAAACTTGCGCACTTGTGAAGGCTGAATGTCAGAAACCTGGAGGTTTCCTGAAGTCATTGCCGGTACCGGAATGGAAATTTGATGATATTTCTATGGATTTCGTGCACGGTTTGCCGAGATCACAGAGTGGGAATGATGCTATTTGGGTGATCGTGGATCGCTTGACGAAAGTAGCCCACTTTATTCCGAACCGACGGGACGATTCAGTAGAAAAGTTGGCAAAACTTTATGTTGATAGCATTGTACGATTGCACGGTGTGCCCCGTAGCATCGTCAGTGACCGAGATGGGCGCTTCACTTCGAAAGATTGGAGGCTAATCCACCAATTGTTGGGGACAAAGTTGAAGTTTAGTACTGCCTTCCACCCTCAAACGGATGGGCAGACTGAACGTACGAACAGAACACTGGAGGATATGCTCCGTATGTGCGTCCTAGATTTCGGTAAGAAGTGGGAAGATCATCTTTTCATGATCGAGTTCGCTAATAATAATAGCTACCAGGCAAGTATAAAGATGGCGCCCTTCGAGGCCCTCTATGGTAGAGCTTGTCGCACTCCCTTAGCTTGGGCAGAGACAGGCGAGACGAGGCTGTTTAAGCGAAAGGAAGTCGAAGATGCAAATTCGGCCATTCAAACAATCCGGGAGAGATTGTTGATTGCACAAGATAGGCAGGCGAAATACTACAATGCCAAGCACAGAAATGTCGAGTTCGTCGTGGGCGACTGGGTTTATCTAAAGATCAAACCTTTCAAGGGTGTGTCCAGGATTCGGCGCTTAAAAAGCTGAGTCCGAGGTACCTTGGACCGTTTGAGATTCTGGATCGTGTTGGTGAAGCTGCCTATCGGCTCGCCCTTTCGACAGAGCTGAGTGGACTGCATGATGTGTTCCACATATCTGTGCTACGGAAAGCTGTGCCAGAGCCTAGCCAGGTCCTGGTAAAGAATCAAGTGTCAGTCAATGATGAGCTAAAGACGTTAGTCACGCCTGTTTGCATCGAAGACACTGATGTCAGGAAGTTGCGAAACAAAATGATCTGAATGGTCAAAGTCCGCTGGAACAATTGCGGTCGTGAGGAGCTTTCGTGGGAACGGGAGCAAGCCATGCGAGATGAGTTCCCCGAACTGTTCCGTTAAAGTACAAATTATGTTTTGTATCTTGTTGTTCTTTGCACTGTTTAAAATTTTGGGACGAAATTTCATTAAGGAGGGGAGAATTGTAAAACCCCAAGTTTCGTGTGCAAAGAAAGTGGAAATGTACAGAAGCTAAAAAGCTAGCGCCTGGCGCTAGCGATAGCGCCGGCGGTAGTGCATTTCCCGCTAAACCTGTTTAGTTCTCAAGGGACAAGTGCATTTCCCGAGAAATGAAGCATGCTGAAATAGATGAGCTAATGCCAGCGTTAATGCTAACGCCTGGCGCTAGCCCAACTTCGTCGAACACAGCTCGTCGTTCGTCGAACGCAGGCAGAAGCCTTAAGCGGCTGAGGATAAGCTCAGCCACCGCCATAAAGCTAACGCCATACGCTAGCGATAGCGCCGGCAGTAGTGTTTTTCCGAGAAGTGTGTTCTTTCTCGAGGAGCGTGGCATTTCGCGAGAAGTTTGTCAAATAAAGATAGCGTAGGCGGTAGCGCTAGCGCTAGCGGTAGCGATTTCTCGCAAAATCCTTAAGCGGTAGAGCGGTACCGACTCTGAGATAGTGCCAGGCGCCAGTGGCTAGCGTCGGCGGTAGCGGAATATTATATAAACACTCAACTTCGACTTTCCTTCTCATTTTCAATGAATCTTCTGCCATTCTGAGAGCACTGAGCAGAGAAGGAAGTCCGTTGAAGGTTGTTGTGCCAAGGGCAAATCCGCGAAGGAGTTCTTGGGCGCTTGTGCCATCGTCGATCTATTGAAGAGGAAGATATTTCAAGGGATTCCAACTGATTCCCTCTCAGTTCTATGGCACCAAAACGAGCGCTAAGGGTAACGATTCTCCTCCCTCATCTTTGGACACGTTCGTCCTTTGATTTGCATAGTAGTGGGCAGATTTCCACTAGCAAGTGGATAGATTTCTGCCGACGGGTCGATGTTATCCCCGTAGAAATTGCGTATACAGCCTGGAATCGAAGTACGGGCATAGGCATGATGTGTGAAGCCCATCTGGACAGTTTGGTCTGGATTGGTGATGTTGATATGGTATTGCACTCCGGAGAAGACTCCGTGATCTATGCTGTGTTTTTCGGGTGTTATGTACTGTTTCGTACTGCAAAAGAGATCTATAGGTGTTTCCCAGAAATACCCGGAAAAGAGTAGCAGAACTGAGTTCGATCACTAGCGTCGGGCGTTAGCGCTAACGCCGGCGGTAGCTCCCAGTGAGACGTGTGAAAGCTTGTGAAGCCTATGCGCATGAACTGGGTTGAGCAGCAGAAGCCGAAGGACCGCGTACCTTGCTTCATTGACCTTGCGAGTCAAGAGCGGGCTAGGGAAAGTCGTACCTGTTTTAGGTTGATGTTATCCCTAATATTATGAGCGCGGACATCTGGCGGAACCGAAACCCCACCCTTAGCTATTGTGAAGAGGATTGCAACCTCGGGTCACGATATGCCGTTTGGGACTAGACTCATCAAGGCCGGCCATCCTTGATGAGAGTCAGCTCATAGTGAAAATCCGAGTTGAAAAAGGACTCGTCGATTGCGTGTCGTGAGTGCACAAAGCGGGTAAGCCTATATCCAAGTTGAAAAAGTACTTGTCGATAAACGCGTCGCTCTCAATGAAAATGAATGCTTCTATGTGGTGCTTAGACGCACCTGTGATATATATACTGATGTTGCTTGCCTGCAGGGAAGGAGCACCGCCGCCCCGTGCATGGGGTGGGGTCGTTATAAATCTTGGTCAGCTAAAGCTGACCGGTTACTTGTTTTCCCACCGCTCGGTGGATTTGTTTATACAGGTCCTGGCGAGACTAGCGGGAAATAGCGGGAAATAGCGGGCTGAGGCCCTTGCTGCTGTGCTGTACTGGCCCTCGAAGGCCAAAGCTTTTGTTTACTGTTTACATGTGTGGCCGGCCTGTGCGCCGATGTTTGGAAACCACTTTTGTTATGCAAACAAACATTGTAAAGAACTTGTTATGTCTTTCATTCCTAATGGTTATTGTGGACAATGTGTATACTAGTTTTAATTGAAATAAAATGCTTCTGTTGTGTGACTCTGTGTGCTGAGATGGTTGTTATTAACTGTTTAATGCTAATTGTAACGCGCTCTTCTATTCGTTTAATATGGCGTGGGGTCCCGGCCGGACCTACTGCTATATTCTATGTAACACAGAGGGTGTTACATAGTGAATGAACTAAGAACCTATGAGAGAGTGTTCACCAACTATGAGCTGAATGATAAGTTTCTTAGATCTCTAACTAGGGATTGGGACACAAAAATCTGTTCAATCAGGGAAGTGGCCAAGCTTGGTGAGACCCCCACTCACTCAATGTTTGGAAAATTGCTCGCCTATAAGATGCAGCTGTCTACAAGAAAGGAAGAGGACACCTCAACATGGGCTCAAGCAAGGGAGAATTCTGTAGCTCTCAAAGCTGACAGCTCCAAGAGAAGCAAGGGCAGGATGGTGTCTCCTCAAATGAGAAGTGCTGAATCAGAAACCAGTACCTCAGATAGTTCCTCCTTTGATGAAGAGTTTGCTGCCTTTTTAAGGAAATTCAAGAATATGATGAAGAGGAGGCAATGGAAGAACAAGCCCTCTTCCTCATATCACAACAAGGAGGACAGCAAGGAGTCAAAGCATCACTCCAGGAATGACATGTATGGCTCTAACTCTAAATTTAAGTCCTCTAAAGTTGTCTGTTATTGCTGCAGCAAGCCAGGGCATGTCATTACTGACTGCCCAGACAAGAGAAAATAGAAGGATGAGAAGAAGGCTCATCAGCCAAGAGGCAAGAAAGGAGAAAAATCCTTTCTAGCTAAGAAGGAAAGGAGCTGGAGTGAATCAGACTCCAGTTCATCAGAATCTGAAAAGGAAGAAGCCCTTATTGGGCTGATTGCTGCAGAAGAAGATGAAGATTACCCAACTGCCAAGGTTGGAATCAGGGCCCCTCTATCACACTCAGATAGTGATGTAGAGGAGGATGAAGTCATTCAAGATGACCATGGGCTGATGGCTCTAACTGAAGATGAGGGCAGCCACAACAATTTAGAACATGAGTAGGTATTAATTCATTCCATATCCTCTTCTGATTATGAGACTGGTCCAGAATCTGAAGCACCTTCATCAATTGGTGGAAGTGTTTCAGAAGCTGAGGAAGATGTCAATCAATTGATTGACAAGTATGGTGTTCTTTTAGAAGCTCTAAAGAAGAGCAAGAAGCTTGCCAAGAGGCAAGCCTAGGAAATTGCTTCCCTTAAAATGACTAAAAATGACTACACTGAACCTACCACCCTGGTGGCTCAGATGAGTAGACAGATAAGCCATTTACAGGGGTTAACAGTTGTGCAATTAAGCACTATTTCCCTGAAGAACAAGGTCATTAAGGACCTTGAGGAGAAGCTTGTGAAAGAGAAGAGCCTGGTGGCTCAATTCTCCAAGCCCAAATTTGTGCTCCCTATTATTGACACCTTCTCCTCTCAAACCAATAGGAGAGGACTAGGATTCAATAAAATGGAAGGAGGAGAAGGGAGTGGAGAGAAGAGCAAGGGGAAGGCTAAGCCTCAAACCACCTTTCAAAATGTGTTACTTCCTTCCAACAGGTATGACCATGAAAGCATTTATGGTCACTGGAAGAATGGGAGTTTCTATAGGAAGGAAAATACTCCTTCCCATAGTGGAAGAAAGGGCATGGGATTGAGTGTTATGAAGGATCCCCATGAGGAAATTCAAATGGCCCAACCTGGACCATTTGTATTTGGTACTTCAGCCCCTCCAGTCAAGAATAAGGGTGGAAGCTCTTTCAAATCTGCTTCAGCAAAGAGCATAACTGATGTCAAATCTGTTAATATGGCTTGTTGCTCAATGTCAGATGCCATCAGATCTTGTATGGCTGCCAAGCCAAAGCAGGCTGATGCCATCAGGACAAAGAGCATCAAGACAGCACATAGATTGACCTTCAGTCAAATCATTGCTGAGAGAAACATGAAGAATGCAGCTGTTTCTCCTCCTGAACATGTGCACAGTGCTGCAATCCCCTCAAGAAATGTTCAAAAGAGGAGATACAATATTCATGAATGTTGGTGCTGTGGTAAAGTGGGACACTTTGCCATTGACAGTTGGCACAACCCTAATGTGCCATGTGCAAAGAATGGCCTTCCTACAAAGGGTGCAGCTAGAGTAAGGCCATTTCATCATGCTAACATGTTCCTAGGTGTTGAAACCGAGACTTGCAAACAAGACTTAGTCTCTGTGGAGTTCGGGGCCCTCAGCTAGCCGAGGGGCGACCAATCCTTACTCCTCCCAAGGGAGAGCTCTAGGTTGAAGGTGTTGGAACTAGGGACTGGAACAAGGGCTTAGTGGGGAGGTCCCGCCACATACCCGGAAGTTCCCTAGGAACTTCCCCTCCCAAGCCACTACTAAGCTTGGGCACCACTGGAGGCTCTCCTCACCCCCCTAGAGAGACTTGGGGAGGGAGAGAGAGAGGGAGAGAGCTAGCCTCGAATGAGATCCCCCCAAATGGTGCCCCCTTGGTCCAATTTATAGGATTTCTGAAGTTGGGTTGCAAATAGCCGAAAACTGGTCTGCCAGATTACCAAAATACCCTTGAACTGGGCTGCAGATAGCCAAATCCCGCTGCTCTTGGACTGCGAATAGCCAAAACTGCACTGCAAATAGCCAAAGCTGGACTGCGAATAGCCAAATCCCGCCGTTCCACGGCGCTAAACGCAGACCGAATGCCCTCCTGGGCTCGCCCCCCTACTAGGCGTGGGGGCGAGAGAAGCTCGCCCCTTCCTTGGACGTGGGGGGGGGCGAGAGGGGGGCTCGCCCCTCCTCCTCTCGCCCCTCAATGTTGGGAGCGGGGGCGAGCCCCCGGGCAGCAGCCCGGGCTCGCCCCCTTGGTTGGGAGCGGGGGCGAGCCCCCGGGCAGCAGCCCGGGCTCTCCCCCCTTGGCCTCCACCTCCCTTCCTGTATGGGTCAATGCTACCGTGATGCTCCGATGAGCCTTCGGGAGTATGCTCGGCGAATATCGAGTTTGTACACAATCCCCGCTCTTTTCGAGCGTGGCTCATGCTCGGAAAGAAATGTCCAACCCTGCATATTCGACGAGTGTCGCTAGGAATCCGGTTATTGGTGCTATCTTGGAAAAGCCACAGCACCTCCCCGAGAGGTCCCCCAACCTTGCCGGCTAGCGAGAGCCCGGCTATCAGATCCACCTCGGGGGAAAAACACTTAAGAGAATTTTTGGCCACTGAGCGGTTCCTGACCCTGCCAGCTAGGTGGGAGCCTGGTCAGCAGGTCAGCATCGGGACTAAGTACTTGGGACTTTCCTGCCACTGAGCGATCCTCAGACCTGCCAGCTTGATGGGAGCCTGGACAGCGGGCCAGCATCGGGACTAAGCACTTGGGACTTTCCTGCCACCGAGCGATCCTCGGACCTGCCAGCTTGATGGGAGCCTGGTTAGCGGGCTAGCATCGGGACTAAGTATTTTGAGACTTTCCTGCCACCGAGCGATCCTCGGACCTGCTAGCTTGATGGGAGCCTGGTCAGCGGGCCAGCATCGGGACTAAGTACTTGGGACTTTCCTGCCACCGAGCGATCCTCGGACCTGCCAGCTTGATGGGAGCCTGGTCAGCGGGCCAGCATCGGGGTTAAGTACTTGGGACTTTCCTGCCACCGAGCGATCCTCGGACCTGCCAGCTTGATGGGAGCCTGGTCAGCGGGCCAGCATCGTGACTAAGTACTTGGGACTTTCACTACATTAATCATCACATTACATGCAAGAAAAAACTAAGTAAACAACCACGCTACATGAACTTAAGGGTGGAGAGAAAAACTAAGCACTTAGACAAACTTGGTCTCCTACTGCCGAGGGTGGTCTCCCTCATTCCCATTTGGTTTTTGTTGTTGCCGCACCAAACCCCTCGCTTCCTTCAATTCCAAGAACTCAGGGCAGTTGATCGTCGCGTGACCTTCCTCATCGTGGAGGTCACAATAGGGTAACTCCACCCTACCCCCTCTTCCTCTTCTTCCTGCTTTTCTGACTCTCCTCCTTTTTTCCCAGCCAATCGCCATGGTCTGTTGAGGCGGTGGAGGGGATGCCCTTGGCCTCTGCCCCCACCTAGGGAGGTCAACCCCCTCTTCCTGGAAGTTGTCTTCCTCTTGGTCGAACTTTCTCTTGGGAGCCCCTACGCTTCCCCCCTGCTGCCTTGCCTCTGGCTCACTCAGCTTGGCCAGCCTTCTCGCGAACTCCGGGTTGGCCTCCTCACTCTCGACTTCTTCTGCCACCCTTTCCATCAACTCTTCAAAGGACAAAGGAGCTCTTCTCTTAAGGTCCATCTTGAAGAAGCCCTCCCCCAGCCCCAACGTGAAGGCGAGCTTGAGGGTGTACCCGGGCACTTCTTGGACGAGGAGAACCTCATCCCTGAACCGTTCCAGATAGTGAGCCAGCGACTCCCCTGGCTCTTGTTTGATCTTGAAAAGTGCCTCGACATCTTTCTTCCTCTTTCTTGACGTCGAGAAGCGTAGCAGAAAAGCTCGGCGCAAGTCTTCGAAGGCGTAGATGGATCCTGCAGGGAGCTGATGGAACCAGTCCCTGGCCTTCTCCTTGAGGGTGACGGCAAAGAGCCGACACTTGAAGGCGTCCGACATGGGCATGATGGAGACCATGTCCTCAAACCACTGCAGGTGCAAGACGGGGTCATCCTTGCCGAAGTAGTGAGACATCTCCGCCGCTTTGGGGCTGGGCGAGTGGGGGCATGGCGCCTCCCCTCTCGCCCCTTGGGTCTCATCGAGTGGGGGTCGAGGACCTCCCCACTCGCCCACTTGGGTCTCGGCGAGTGGGGGTCGAGGACCTCCCCACTCGCCCACTTGGGTCTCGGTGAGTGGGGGTCGAGGACCTCCCCACTCGCCCACTTGGGTCTCGGCGAGTAGGGGTCGAGGACCTCCCCACTCGCCCACTTGGGTCTCAGCGAGTGGGGGTCGAGGACCTCACCACTCGCCTACTTGGGTCTCGGCGAGTGGGGGTCGAGGACCTCCCCACTCGCCCCCTTCCGGCAACTCTTTCCCGGATGTCTGGCCGAGGATGCTCTCGCCCACCTTTTGAGGTGAGGCCTCCAGACCACTTTCTCTCTTGTCTTTGATTATCGAGGCAAAAGCTACCTGCATGGTCTGCATGACCTCCTGCCTGAGATTCTCAAACATCTCCAACGTCACTCCAGCCACCGAGGGTTGCGAGTGACCTGGGTTGGATCTTCCTCCACCTCCGTCCATGGAACTCATCTTGAGAGTTTCTTGAATTGGTCACACTCCACGCTCACCGCACCATGTGTTGAAACCAAGACATGCGAACAAGACTTAGTCTCTGTGGAGTTCGGGGCCCTCAGCTAGCCGAGGGGCGACCAATCCTTACTCCTCCCAAGGGAGAGCTCTAGGTTGAAGGTATTGGAACTAGGGACTGGACCAAGGGCTTAGTGGGGAGGTCCCGCCACATACCCGGAAGTTCCCTAGGAACTTCCCCTCCCAAGCCACTACTAAGCTTGGGCACCACTGGAGGCTCTCCTCACCCCCCTAGAGAGACTTGGGGAGGGAGAGAGAGAGGGAGAGAGATAGCCTCGAATGAGATCCCCCCAAATGGTGCCCCCTTGGTCCTATTTATAGGATTTCTGAAGTTGGGCTGCAAATAGCCGAAAACTGGTCTGCCAGATTACCAAAATACCCTTGAACTGGGCTGCAGATAGCCAAATCCCGCTGCTGTTGGACTGCGAATAGCCAAAACTGGACTGCGAATAGCCAAATCCCGCCGTTCCACGGCGCTAAACGCAGACCGAATGCCCTCCTGGGCTCGCCCCCCTACTGGCGTGGGGGCGAGAGAAGCTCGCCCCTTCCTTGGACGGGGGGGGAGAGAGGGGGGCTCGCCCCTCCTCCTCTCGCCCCTCAATGTTGGGAGCGGGGGCGAGACCCCGGGCAGCAGCCCGGGCTCGCCCCCCTTGGTTGGGAGCGGGGGCGAGCCCCCGGGCAGAAGCCCGGCTCGCCCCCCCCCCCCCCCCCCCCCTTGGATGGGAGTGGGGGCGAGCCCCCGGGCAGCAGCCCGGGCTCGCCCCCCTTGGATGGGAGCGAGGGCGAGCCCCCGGGAAGCAGCCCGGGCTCGCCCCCCTTGGCTGGGAAGCGGGGTCGAGCCCCCGGGCAGCAGCCCGGGCTCGCCCCCCTTGGTTGGGAGCCGGGGCGAGCCCCCGGGCAGCAACCCGGGCTCGCCCCCCTTGGTTGGGAGCCGGGGCGAGCCCCCGGGCAGCAGCCGGGGCGAGCCCCCGGGCAGCAGCCCGGGCTCGCCCCCCCTTGGATGGGAGCGGGGGCGAGCCCCCGGGCAGCAGCCGGGCTCGCCCCCCTTGGTTGGGAAGCGGGGGCGAGCCCCCGGGCAGCAGCTCGGGCTCGTCCCCCTTGGTTGGGAAGCGGGGGCGAGCCCCCGGGCAGCAGCCCGGGCTCGTCCCCCCTTAGCTGGGAAGCGGGGGCGAGCCCCCGGGCAGCAGCCCGGGCTCGCCCCCCTTGGTTGGGAGCGGGGGCGAGCCCCCGGGCAGCAGCACGGGCTCGCCCCCTTAGCTGGGAAGCAGGGGCGAGCCCCCGGGCAGCAGCCCGGGCTCGCCCCCTTTGGTTGGGAGCAGGGGCGAGCCCCCGGGCAGCAGCCCGGGCTCTCCCCCCTTGGTTGGGAGCGGGGGCGAGCCCCCGGGCAGCAGCCCGGGCTCGCCCCCCTTAGCTGGGAAGCGGGGCCGAGCCCCCAGGCAGCAGCCCGGGCTCGCCCCCCTTGGTTGGGAGCGGGGGTGAGCCCCCGGGCAGTAGCCCGGGCTCGTACCCCTTGGTGGGGAGCGGGGGCGAGCCCCCGTGTAACATCCGGCCAGTACGAAGAGTATAACAGCAGGTCCGGCCGGGACCCCACGCCATACAAACCACACTAGCTAGGAGTTAAAAGGTGATAACCAGAAAAGCAACAACTAAACGAGAGTACAAAACGTAAGCGGAAGCATTAATTAAACCATTCAAATAGAACTGTCCACTATCATAGGAATGTATCCAGAATAAGAGTTACGGCCTTAAGGCCTTACATTCATCCAATGCACAAAACTCCAAGCATACATCGGCACGCAGGCCGGCCATACATGAATAACAGAAAAAGGGCTGGCCTTCGAGGGCCAACAATGCAAAGGGCCATCGCCCGCTATTTCCCGCTAGGCTCACCTGCACCTGCATAAGAACATTCCACCAAGCGGTGGCAAACAAAGTAACGGTCAGCACAGCTGACCAAATTATAACAACCCCACCCCTTTTCCGGGGTGGCGGAGCTTCTACCCTGCAAGCAAGCCATACTAGCACAAGTACTAAATATAAAGAAAGTGCAAACTACACAAGGTGAGGTTTCAAGCATAATCAATCTTCTAGGTTGAGCATCAAAAGAGAGAGGAACCTAGGTATGCACATGATGTTGGTTGAGTTCACCTGAAGGTTCCCCACAACCGCCTAAGCAATCGCATGAGGCTAATCATAACATCCATTTCACAAAACACTCCACCGTAAGGGCCACAACCTTGGGTGGAAACAAGAGCTTTTGGTCGGTCTAGGTATGACACCTTCCACGACCTCTCCCATGATCACACGGCTTTCCTGAGGAAGGGACCTCTTACCGATCTGCATGGAAACGGGTTCGGTTTAGCTTTGTCCGTGCTCTAATCGTCGCGATCTATCGCACGATGCGGGTACGGCTTCACCTCGGCCCGTGAAGGTTTAGCACCTTCAAGTGCTACACTAAATATACGCTACGCACCTAACCCCTTCACAAGGATCTAGGTTTCACGAATACTCAACAAGGGAGGTGCAATACACTCCGCATCAATTTCGTGGTGAAGGTTTGCCTTCATCCAAAACTCAAAGCATGGGGCTTTTGTTAGGATCTTCACAAGATGCCTACACTGAGTTCCCGCAATACTATAGGTGAGTTCACGGAGTCATTCTCCGGCACGCATTCTAGGCCTAACCTAAATGCAACGTCGCAAATCAAGCATCACCGATTCGGGCTCACGGCCACGAATAGGCTTCACACAAAATGCCTAAATCCGCGCGACTACCGGATTTTCTACTTGCAAAAATGCCGGGGACGGACACAATCTACCCGGAGTTCCGAAGAACTTGAGGAAATCCTACACTTCACCCATTTGGTGAAAGGGATACCTCATGCAAACATAGAAAGAGGAATGAAAGGACAAATACAAGTCCAAAGTTCGGGAGGAAGAATCGTTACCCTAGACGCGTTCTTTTTCGCCATAGATCCGAGATTTTACACGGAGAGAAATGACCGCACCGGGCTGCACTCTCCAAATCTGGAAACGGCTCGCAAAACGGAGCTCCGGAGCTCCGTCAATGGCGGGATCTACCTTCTTCTTCCTTGGCTCCCCCTTCTTTCTCTAGGGTTTGGAGAGAGAATGGCTTAGAGAATATGAGGGTTTAACCCCCTCTCATCAGCCCTAAAGGTCTCCCGCAACTAAACCTAGCCGTTGTATCAATTTCCAAAAGATTTGGACGGTCCGATCTTCTTCTCCGCTCAAAATCGTGGAACAGAATAAACAGGGCGCACGATCGCTGGCGCACGATCACTGGTCGTGCGCGAAGAGGAAAAATGGTCGTGCGCACTGTCCGAGACAGAACTCGATTCTCTCCTGAATTAACGCACGATCGCTGGCGCACGATCACTGGTCGTGCGCGAAGAGGCCATTGATCGTGCGCTAAGATCAGAAAGGGAAGATTTAGCCTGCTTCAAGTGCAGCACTACCACTCCGCCTACTTCGCTGAACCATGATTTTTGGGGTGTTACAACTCCACCCTCCTTAAAAGAATTTCGTCCCGAAATTTATAAAACAGAAATAGCCAGAAATTCAGCTATAAATTACCTGAGAGAAATAGCTCGGGGTACTCCGCAAGCATCGCTTGCTCTCTCTCCCAAGAGAGCTCCTCTCGGCCGCAATTATCCCACCGGACTTTTACCATCCGAATGGACTTGTTCCGCAGCTGCTTTACTTCGGTATCTTCGATGCGTAAGGGCTTGACCTTCGTCGACAACCCACTATCAACCGGAACTTTGCCGACCGCAACGATATGAGTAGGCTCTTGCACTGCCTTCCTCAACACTGAAATGTGAAACACGTCGTGCAGACCGCTCAGCTCTGCAGATAGTGCAAGCCGATAAGCCGCATCACCAACACGCTCCACGATCTCAAACGGTCCTAAGTACCTTGGACTGAGCTTTTTCAAGCGTCGGATCCTTGATACCCCTTTGCACGGTTTGATCTTCAAATAAACCCGGTCACCGACGGCAAACTCTAGGTTCCTATGCTTGGTATTGAAATACTTTGCTTGCCTATCCTGGGCAACCAATAGCCTTTCACGTATAGTCCGGATCGTCGAAGTTGCTTCTTCAACATCCTTTCGCTTCAATAGCTTAGTATCGCCCGTTTCCGCCCAAGACAACAGCGTACGACACTTCTTACCATAGAGGGCTTCGAAGGGAGCCATCTTTATACTGGCTTGATAGCTATTATTGTAGGCGAACTCGATCATGTAGAGATGATCTTCCCACCTCTTTCCAAAATCTAGAGCGCACATTCGGAGCAAATCCTCCATAGTCCTGTTGGTTCTCTCGGTCTGTCCATCCGTTTGCGGGTGGAAGGCCGTGCTGAACTTCAATTTCGTGCCCAACAGTTCATGGATAAGCCTCCAATCTTTCGATGTGAAACGCCCGTCACGATCGCTGACGATGCTACGAGGGATACCGTGCAGCCTCACAATACTATCAACATAGAGCTTTGCTAGCTTCTCTACAGAATCATCCTTCCGGTTCGGAATGAAGTGTGATACCTTTGTCAAACGGTCCACGATCACCCAGATGGCGTCGTTTCCATGCTGCGATCTCGGCAATCCGTGCACGAAATCCATCGAAATATCATCAAACTTCCATTCCGGAATCGGCAGGGACTTCAGAAACCCACCGGGACGTTGACATTCCGCTTTCACCAACGCGCAAGTATGACACTTGGCCACGTAAAGGGCAATGTCTTTCTTCATACCCGGCCACCAGAAAAGCTTCTTCATATCCATAAACATTTTAGTGCTCCTCGGGTGGATTGAGTACTTGGTATGATGAGCCTCGTACATCAACTCCGCCCGTAGAGTGCCAACGTTTGGGATGCACAACCTTTCCTGTTTCCACATAAGGTCGTCTTCGAAGGAGAAATCAGCGTTTAACCCCTCAACGGTTTCCGCCTTATAGCGTTTCATGCTCTCGTCAAGCTCCAATGCTTGTCGAACTCGGTCGGCAAGGTCGTATTGAACCTCCGTCCAGTTCAAGCATGTTGAAGTAGACGTTCTCCTATCAATGCAAATGATCTCCATTTCTTCCAGCTCGCGGATTAGACGCTCATCGTGCATCAAAATCCAATTTGCTTGAGCGGGAGCCCGACGACTCAGCGCGTCCGCTACTACGTTTCCCTTACCGGGAGTATAATTGATGTCGAAGGTGTAGTCCCCAAGGAACTCCATCCACCTCCTTTGACGCATATTCAACTCCCTTTGATCCAGCAAGTACTTGGGGCTCTTGTGGTCGGTAAAGATATCGATCTTCACGCCATATAAATAATGCCTCCAAAGCTTAAGAGCAAATACCACGGCCGCTAGCTCCAAATCATGGACCGGGTAATTCCTCTCATGAACCTTCAGTTGCCGGGAGCCATAGGCAATTACCTTCCCGAATTGCACTAGGACACAACCCAAACCACTTCCTGAGGCGTCGCTATAAATTTCGTAGCCTTCCGTACCTTGCGGCGAGCATAGAATGGGCGTCGTGGTCAGACGGCTCTTCAGTTCTTCAAAAGCTCGTGCGCACTCGGGCGACCAAACGAACTTATGATCCTTCCTAGTCAGTTTTGTGAGAGGAAGTGCGATCCTCGAGAAGTTTTCCACAAAGCGCCTATAATAGTCGGCAAGTCCTAAGAAACTTCGGACTTCCGCTACGTTTCTCAACAAAGGCCACGCTCGGATCGCTTCTATCTTCGACGGATCTACTGCAATTCCATCTCCACTAACGACGTGACCAAGGAATGCTACTGACGGTAGCCAAAACTCGCACTTGGAGAACTTGGCATAGAGCTGACTCCTCCTCAAGGTGCTCAGAACAGCGTGCAGATGCCCTACATGCTCCTCTTCCGATTGAGAGTATACCAAAATGTCGTCGATAAAGACGATCACAAATTGATCCAAATACTCACGGAACGTCCTGTTCATTAAGTCCATGAATACCGACGGTGCATTGGACAGACCAAACGGCATCACCGTGAACTCATAGTGCCCAAAGCGGGTACTGAACGCTGTTTTTGGAATGTCACATTCCCTTATCCGCAGTTGGTAATAGCCGGACCTTAGGTCCAGCTTGGAGTAAACCGTCGACCCCACCAATTGGTCGAATAGATCATCGATTCTTGGAATCGGATATCGGTTCTTCTCGGTCAACTTGTTTAGCTCTCGATAATCAATGCATAGACGCAAGCTCCCGTCCTTCTTTTTCACAAAGAGGACCGGTGCACTCTAAGGCGATGAACTTGGACGTACGTAGCCTTGTTCTAGCAGCTCTTGCAATTGAACCTTCAGCTCTGCCAATTCCTTTGGCGCTATCCGGTATGGTGAGCGGGCCACAGGTTTGGCACCTGGCACCAACTCGATACAGAAATCGATCTCCCTCTTAGGCGGAGCCCCAGGGAGTTCGTTAGGAAACACGTCGGCGTACTCCGCTACAACTGGGACATCACATAACCTGGGCATTGGCTCTGAAGTCTTCAACAAGGTGAAGAACAACTCGGCGCCTTTTCTCACTGCCTTAACCACCTGGAGAGCAGACATCAGCATCTTGCTCGCTCCTCGCATACCGGCGAACATGGTTTCTCCTTCGGTGTCCCTTCCTAGAGTGATCTCCTTTGTATTGCAATCTATGCATGCCCGCTGCTCCGAGAGCCAGTCCATGCCGAAGATCACATCAAATTCAGCTAACGGTAATAACGACGCTTCCAAGTCGAAATCCTGACTTCCGATCCGCACCTTCACACGGCTCTTCCTATCCGCACTCATTCGAGATCCATTGGGTAGCACTACTTCCAATCTATCCTCTACGAAGGTAGACGGCACTCCGATTCGCACGACGAAGTCCTCGGACAGAAAAGAGTGCGATGCACCCGTATCAAATAGAGCTCTCGCCGGATAGTTGAAAATTAGGACGAAACCTAATTGCACACAAATAAAGCATATAGTCGTACCACAGTATGAATTATATATATAGCTGTAAAAGCTAACTTCTAATTCGTACCTGTGACGACATCAGTTTGTCGTATAACTTCTTGTTGGCCAAGCGAAAAGACTCTCGGCTGAGTCGGAATGTGCTGGGAAGCCGAAGACTCCGCAGCTTTACCCTTTTCGGCAGCACGAGCATAATCCACCGCTCGATTACCAGCCTTCGGGGGACCACTTCGACACACCGCAGCTTTGTGTCCCACCTTCCCGCAGTTAAAACACGTAATAGGAGTCCGCGCAGTCGTGGCTCCCGAAACATTTGAAGGAGCTGGTTCCGCCTGTTTGATCTTCCTTTTGTTCCTTCTGAAATCCGACTTGGACTGAGAGGCCGGCGCATGAAACTCAGGTTTCTTTACAACACCCCTTGCTTGTACCCTCTTCATGTCCAACTCCAAAGATCTGGCAGTTTGCACCATCACTTGGAAGCCAAACGTCATAGGGCCTGCAAGGAGCAGCCTCAACTCGTCCCGAAGCCCTTCATAGAACTTATTTGTCTTTGTCTCCTCATCCTCCACCAAGGACCCCGCATAGCGACTCAGTCTGGTAAACTCATGCAAGTAATCGTCAACGGAGCGATCACCTTGTGTCAACCTCAAGAACTGGTTTTGCAACGCAATGCGCTGGGCAGAGGGGATAAATCTTTGGAGGAACGACTTTGAAAACTCAGCCATTGTAATTTCAGTAATATCTCTACCGCAGAACTTAAGCAGCTCCTGCTCTTCCCACCACAGCACAGCCTCTCCATCAAGAAGGAAAGTGGCTAAGGTGACCATCATGGCTTCGTCCATCGCTGTCGCCCTCAGAGTTCTTCTAACTTTTGACAACCAGTCTTCTGCCTCTGTTGGGGACTCAGATCCCGAGAAGGTAGGAGGATTAAAGCTCAGGAAATGCTTTAATTGCTGGTCACGCGCTCGCCCCGCAACTACTTGCGTAACTTGAGGTTCCACCCTCGGCGCTACCGCAGGTTCTACTGCAGCTACAGGCACAGGGGCCTCCACCCTTGGTTCCGCCGCAGGTTCCACTGCAGCAACAGCCTCAGGGGCCACATCCGGAGTAGGAGTAGCAGGCTGGACTAGCCTTTGGGGTTGAGCGTTGATCATCGCGAAGACTGCTTATGCGACTAATTTGATCATTTCAGCAGAAGGAGTGGTCGCTGGCACTTCAGCCGACCCACTACTTTCAGCGGTGTTACGGGGTCGAGACTGCCCCGCAGCACTTCTAGTCACCTATAATCATGCAAAGCACAATTTAGTGACCCAAAACATATCCAACATCAATCATGGAACGCTCAGGTTCCGCAAACAAGTATGTTTTCTTTTCATTCCTAAGTGGACATTCTTATTAGTTTTTGTCGTTTTAGGTGAATGCACAACCCGTGCGCACCACCCCTTAAAAGGAATTCGTCCCGAATTCGCTAAACTACGGATCGACGCCTTAAGTCCGATACCAAATTGTAACATCCGGCCAGTACGAAGAGTATAACAGCAGGTCCGGCCGGGACCCCACGCCATACAAACCACACTAGCTAGGAGTTAAAAGGTGATAACCAGAAAAGCAACAACTAAACGAGAGTACAAAACGTAAGCGGGAGCATTAATTAAACCATTCAAATAGAACTGTCCACTATCATAGGAATGTATCCAGAATAAGAGTTACGGCCTTAAGGCCTTACATTCATCCAATGCACAAAACTCCAAGCATACATCGGCACGCAGGCCGGCCATACATGAATAACAGAAAAAGGGCTGGCCTTCGAGGGCCAACAATGCAAAGGGTCATCGCCCGCTATTTCCCGCTAAGCTCACCTGCACCTGCATAAGAACATTCCACCAAGCGGTGGCAAACAAAGTAACGGTCAGCACAGCTGACCAAATTATAACGACCCCACCCCTTTTCCGGGGTGGCGGAGCTTCTACCCTGCAAGCAAGCTATACTAGCACAAGTACTAAATATAAAGAAAGTGCAAACTACACAAGGTGAGGTTTCAAGCACAATCAATCTTCTAGGTTGAGCATCAAAAGAGAGGGGAACCTAGGTATGCACATGATGTTGGTTGAGTTCACCCGAAGGTTCCCCACAACCGCCTAAGCAATCGCATGAGGCTAATCATAACATCCATTTCACAAAACACTCCACCGTAAGGGCCAAAACCTTGGGTGGAAACAAGAGCTTTTGGTCGATCTAGGTATGACACCTTCCACGACCTCTCCCATGATCACACGGCTTTCCTGAGGAAGGGACCTCTTACCGATCTGCATGGAAACGGGTTCGGTTTAGCTTTGCCCGTGCTCTAATCGTCGCGATCTATCGCACGACGCGGGTACGGCTTCGCCTCGGCCCGTGAGGGTTTAGCACCTTCAAGTGCTACACTAAATATACGCTACGCACCTAACCCCTTCACAAGGATCTAGGTTTCACGAATACTCAACAAGGGAGGTGCAATACACTCCGCATCAATTTCGTGGTGAAGGTTTGCCTTCATCCAAAACTCAAAGCATGGGGCTTTTGTTAGGATCTTCACAAGACGCCTACACTGAGTTCCTGCAATACTATAGGTGAGTTCACGGAGTCATTCTCCGGCACGCATTCTAGGCCTAACCTAAATGCAACGTCGCAAATCAAGCATCACCGATTCGGGCTCACGGCCACGAATAGGCTTCACACAAAATGCCTAAATCCGCGCGACTACCGGATTTTCTACTTGCAAAAATGCCGGGGGCGGACACAATCTACCCGGAGTTCCGAAGAACTTGAGGAAATCCTACACTTCACCCATTTGGTGAAAGGGATACCTCATGCAAACATAGAAAAAGGAATGAAAGGACAAATACAAGTCCAAAGTTCGGGAGGAAGAATCGTTACCCTAGACGCGTTCTTTTTCGCCATAGATCCGAGATTCTACACGGAGAGAAACGACCGCACCGGGCTGCACTCTCCAAATCTGGAAACGGCTCGCGAAACGGAGCTCCGGAGCTCCGTCAATGGCGGGATCTACCTTCTTCTTCCTTGGCTCCCCCTTCTTTCTCTAGGGTTTGGAGAGAGAATGGCTTAGAGAATATGAGGGTTTAACCCCCTCTCATCAGCCCTAAAGGTCTCCCGCAACTAAACCTAGCCGTTGGATCAATTTCCAAAAGATTTGGACGGTCCGATCTTCTTCTCCGCTCAAAATCGCGGAACAGAATAAACAGGGCGCACGATCGCTGGCGCACGATCACTGGTCATGCGCGAAGAGGAAAAATGGTCGTGCGCACTGTCCGAGACATAACTCGATTCTCTCCTGAATTAACGCACGATCGCTGGCGCACGATCACTGGTCGTGCACGAAGAGGCCACTGATCGTGCGCTAAGAGCAGAAAGGGAAGATTTAGCCTGCTTCAAGTGCAGCACTACCACTCCGCCTACTTCGCTGAACCACGATTTTTGGGGTGTTACACCCCGGGAAGCAGCCCGGGCTCGCCCCCTTGGTTGGGAGCGGGGGCGAGCCCCCGGGCAGCAGCCCGGGCTCGCCCCCCTTGGCCTCCACCTCCCTTCCTGTATGGGTCAATGCTACCGTGATGCTCCGATGAGCCTTCGGGAGTATGCTCGGCGAATATCAGTGTTGTACACTAGGACCCAAAGCTAATTGGGCTCCTAAGGATAACTAAATTTCTTGCAGGTTAGTCCAAGTACCAACCTCAACCAAATTTGGTACTTTGACAGTGGGTGCTCAAGGCACATTACAGGAAGGAGGTTGACATCTTGGTGCAGCAATAAGCAGACCAGTGTGGCCATATCCACAGCTGAGTCAGAGTTCATTGCTGCAGATTTCTCCACATATGGATGCCCTAAGTGAGGGGGGGCATTGCTCTCTCTATGGAGAAGAAGGTGGGTGTGCTAGTGAGGGGGAGCACAGCCCAGATGCTGGAAGAGCAAAAGCTCAGATTGAAGAAGAGGTCATCAGGGTAACTGAAACCATGGATGTTCTACCCTCTTCTGAAGAGATGCCAAGACAAGAACCTGCAGTGGAGAAGGCAAACAATGGGGTTGAAGAGGTGGTGGAGAAAGAGGTGGCCACAGCTGTTGTGCACAACCATTGTGAATTCAACATCAATTGAGGACTACCTCCTCAAGGTAAGTATCTCTCCTCCTATGGATTTTAAAGAAAGCTGATCAGCTGGATCAGAAAAATCTGGATCAGCTGAGCTTCAGGTTACCCTTAAACAGCTGGGAAAATTCTGGGTTCGACGAACTCTTTCCTGGGTTCGACGAACGTCGAGCTTGTGTTCGACGAACTCAACTCTGAGTTCGACGAACTCAGCTCTATGATGAGTTCAGATGAACTAAGCCTTGAGTTCAACGAACTCCAGTTTGAGTTCGACGAACTCAACTCTGAGTTCGACGAACTCAACTCTGAGTTCGACGAACTCAAGCGTAGGATGTAATTTCATTTACACTTACAGTCAAAAGGTCAATACTAATGCTCCAAGTGAGGGGGAGCTAGAAAGGGTTGTTCAAAATGAACAAGAACAGCTAATAAAGCTAATAGTACTCACATTGAGGAGGAGCAAGTTCCTGCTCAGGTTGAGGGGGAGATGTTCAATTTTAAGAAATGAAGGTTGACCTAAGGGGGATTTGGAAAATGATTTCTAAACCTTCCCTGGGTCTATAGCTGTTCCCTCCCAATTCCTAGAGGGAAACATAGTTGAAGAAACCAGAAAGGGGGAGATGGCCAATGCTATGACCAAATCAGAGTTAGCCCTCTGATAAAGTAATCAAAGTTAGTTATTATAAATATGCTATATAATCTGAGTTAGAAAGGGGGAGATATCCTATGAGCTAGTCAAAGCTTAACATAATTTGTCATGAGGTATCAAAGCATGCTTAAACAATGTTAATGCTTAAACAATGTTATTTTCTAGAAGCAATATTATCATGAATGCTATATACATCATTTTCATGATATGTTTTTATTTGGGTATGTACCTTAACATTGGGAATGTTCTGCCTTCTTCAAATAGGGGGAGATTGTCGGGAATATTGCCCTCAATATTCCTTTGTTTTGAAGAGGCATCACTCACAATGCTAAGTACAAAGTTGTAATTGATAAAGCCATATTTGTGTAAGATATACAGGCTTAGGTAACTCAAGAGGAAGGGCCAATCATGCCCTTAGTTCAGGAGAAATCAACTCCTGAGAGATGAAGAATTGTATCAGCAGAACTACTGAGACGAAGGGTCAAATCCACTGAGACGAGATCACTGTCTCAGCTGATCCGCTAAGACGGGAAAGGAGCTACAGATAGAAGAGATCTGGCGTGTTCTTCAAATGCAGAACACAGTTCATCGAATGCAGAACTGAGTTCGTCGAATGCTGAGATGAGACAGAAGAAACTGCTGAGACTTGGCATGTTCGTCGAACGCAGAACACAGTTCGTCGAACAAAGAGACAGAACAAAAGCAAGCGCTGAGACTTGGCGTGTTCGTCAAACGGAGAATGGAGTTCGCCGAACACAGAGCATGATGAGTTCATTAAGCGTAGAGTATGGTGAGTTCGTCGAACACAGAGCTTGGCGTGTTCGTCGAACACAGAGTTGGGCAAGTTCGTCGAACCCAGTATGGCGAGTTCGTCGAACGCAGAGTGCGAGTTCTGCCCATGGCGCAAGCTACAGAAAGGTAGTGTGGGGTCCACCAGTCTCTCCCATACTACTCAGAAGTCGGCTGAGTGCTGTTGAAGGTCGGGGATGTATAAATGAATGAGTTAGGACACTTTTGAAGGTGCCGGCATAGAACCAACATATTCACTATTCCATTGACGGCCAAGTTCTTAGTATTCTCCTCCTGCTCACTGAACAAGGAAGAAGAATCTGAGAGAGAAAGATAGCTCATCTACAAGAAGGAGCAAGGTGATCTTCCATCCTTCATCTGAAGAGGAAGATCGGGTTGTAGCTGCCATCAACATCTCCAGCTACAAGGAAGCACCAGGTGTGCAGGAACTCAGCGGACTTCTTCTGCTGTCTGCTGTAGTAAGCTTCAACAAAACTTTTACTGTATGACTTTTTGCCTGAGTTGTAGGGCTTCACTGCCTGAGTTGTAGAGCTGTGAGGATAGCTTGAGGTAGGATCTGTGAAGATCTGAGGTAGGGTTGTTTGTCCTGAGTTGTAGGGCATTATTGCCTGAGCTGTATGAGGAGGATTCCTCTGAGGTAGGACCTGGAAGAGGTCTGAGTTGTAGGAGGTGGATTCCTCTGAGGTAGGGCTTATTGGCCTGAGATTGTAGGACATGTTGTGGTCTAAGTTGTAGGATCAGTGGCTGATCTGAGGTAGGACTGCTGTGCCTGAGGTAGGGTTGGGAAAACCTGAGAGATCCTGAGGGATCTGTGTTGTAGGCTCTTGGAGCTCAGTTTAGAGGAGTTGGCCCTGTCTAACACACTATTAGAAGGGTGAAGGGGGAAAGTGGACTACCCATAGACACACTGTCTTGGGGAACCATTATAAACACTTGTGTGTTTTCTGGTTGTGTTTGATTTCTTGCATAGAATAGTTTAACTGTTTATATAAAACAAGTAAAAATCAAAAGACCTATTCACCCCCCCCCCTCCCCTCTAGGTGAATTAGATCATGTACCTATATAATCTTTCACCCCCCCCCCAACCGCAGCATAGTGGCATTGACCTCACTAGCCCGACTCGAAGGTCCGCCCTTTGTCAACGTAGTAAGTTACGACATCGTCAGGGGCCAGTCCCCCGGTCATGCTCAGACCGCAGCACGATGGCCTTGACCTTACTAACCCGGCTCGAAGGTCCACCCATCGCCCGCGTAATAGGTTACGACACCATCAGGGGCCGGTACCCCATTCGCGCGCAACCCGCAGTATGGTGGCCTTGACTTCATTACCCCTACTCAAAGCGTCCGCCCTTCGCCCGCATAGTAGGTTACGACATCGGCAGGGTGCAATCTTAGTAGCCTCACAATGTCGCGGCTCGAAGGTCCGCCCTTCGCCCCCGCAGTAGGTCACGACATCGCCAGGACCTGCTGTAACATCTCCAAAACAACTAGACCCCTAAGATGCAATTTTGTCATGACAAGGTCATGACATTGCTCTAAGAGGACAAAATGGCCTTAAGAACTAAGGTGAATAGGTAAAAAATCACTTTGGTGTGCAAATAACCAAATTGAGCCCAAAGCTTAGGGCTTGATAATTGAGCTTTAAATGACATGTGGACCCCACTAACACTCCCTAAACCCCTTAGGGAGTCCCTTGTGTCATTTAGGACCCATTGGGGTCAACCCAATTGATCAATTTGGCCAAGGTCAACCCTATGCCCAAATAAGTCAATCATCCCTATTAAGGGTCAATTAGGGTTCAAATGATCAAATTAACCCCACCAATGTATTACAAACCCTAGTTGGAGTGCAATGGACTCAGAATCCCCATCATGAGGTCACCAATTGACCCAAATTGACCAAGGTACCCTTTAGGTCAACATTGGTCAATCCTTCACCAATGGGTCCAATTGACCCACAAAACATGAAATTGACTTCACCCCTAGTCTTATAACATAATAGGGGACCCAATTGACCAAAAAGCCCCATTTATAGGTCATCAATTGGTACAATTTGACCAAAGTCAACATTTCCCCAATTTTAGTCAAATCACACATATAGGCTAAATTGGCCCAATTGGGGCATCACCAAGACCCAATCAATATTATATGGTGTCAAGGGACTCAAGACCAACACATTGGACCAGTCAACCCATCAAATTTACCAAGTCAACCACAAAGTCAACCTTTGTCAAAGTTGAGCCCTAAAGAAGAAATTAGAAGCCCAAGCCTATTCCAATGCGCTAAGGCCTCAATAGGAAGCCCATCCTGCAGCCCAATAGCACATGACCATGCATGCCCTCAAATTTGAGGAAGGATTGACATGCAAGGGGGTAGAATTGGGATTTCCCCCAATTTTGAATGAGACAAGGAGGGATTTATGGAGTTGATGCCACATGGCATGTGTCTCCTCTCCCCAAAGCCTCCTCTCAGCTCCCCCATGAGATTTCCTACAAATTTGAGTGAGGTGGCAGCTGGGTAGAGGGAGAAATTTAGGTGGGGAAGGTGTTGGTCGGCCACTTTAATGGCAACCCATGGGATGAGCTACCATTGGGCCCAATCTTCTTCCCCTCAGCATGGATTTGAGCTGAGTAGAGGAATCTGGGTGAGCTGGAGCACTGATAGTGGCAGGGGAGGGAGGTGCCAACTTAGCCGAAATCGCCCATTAATGGCAACCCATCTAATACCCTCCCCCTCTCTCAATTGAGCTAACGATCCCCTTCAGAAGCTTGAGAGAAGGAAAAGCCCCATATTTCAGAGAGGAATCGTGCACTGGTGGTGGAGATTGGCAAGGAGCCGAGCAAGGTGGCCGGAAATGGCATCCCAGAGAAATATCCACCATCAAGACCAATACAGGAATGGTTTCTCCTCCCCTCCCCTGGTGCTAGTCTTCCCCCTATCTTCCTGTGCAGTCGATGAAGAGTTTGATAGGTTTCCCCTTCCGCCATTTCCTTGTTCCTACTCGCAAAATGAAAACAATGGGATAATAATCCCGTCCACCACCGACCAAACGGCCACCGCCATTCGATAGCCCCGAGTCGGCTGGGGGTGGTGGCGGGAGGGATTGGTCGGAGAAGGCCGGAGTTCGCCGGAAACGAGGGCCAAAATCGGCCCAGGCATGGTCTTCTTAGATATACAGCCTTCTTAGATAATTATTTAAAAATACTTCCTCACATTTTCTGAGAAAACTCTGAATATCAATATTGTACCCTTGGGCTCTAGTATTTTTAGAAATTTAGTTCACACCAATCAGAGTACTGTAGCTCTCTCAGCACTATTTTTGGTGGGGTTGGTCTTAAAGTAAATCAGAACTTGAAATGGTGATATCTCTCAAATAGCAACACCAATGAAGCTGAAATTTGGACCATGCATGTATATACACTAGTAATACCTTGTGTCAAAATTTCAGATTTTTAGGAGAAGATTTTTATATAGTTTTGTCCATTATTTAATTTATCAAATTAATGTGCTTTAAGGAGCTAGACACCTCAAGTTGACCCCAAATTTTGGTAGTACACTTGTCATGCCATCAATTAACCATGGTAAAAATTTGGGAGCAAATGGAGTAATACATGTTGGGTAATTACGCTTGCATGTCCCTACTTCAAAGGGGTAATGGTGTGCTAATAGCCAATCTTTTGGCTCTTAGGGTTTTTTATGGAATTGAGGTTTAAAATCACCTGGCATATCACTGAAACCTTATCCATGCATGTTAGATGAATCAATGACCTAAACACTTGAGTGTGGAAATTTTTGGAGCAAAATTGCCCTAGGTTTAACAATATAATTCATCTTGTCACATAAGTGAATTAATGAAATTTATGAGGTCAAAACAACTAGGAAAAATCTCATTTTCTAGATTTAGCCTTTTTATGACATGAGATATCAGTGGAAATAATCTCATGTGGTTTAGATGAAAATTTAGGGTAGTTCCTTTACAATTTATGAAACGTCCTCTATGTGAAATTTAATTATTTATTGAGATATTTATGCATAGAAAATGTTGATTCTCTAGAAAATGTAGTTTTATGATGAGACACATCAGGGGAAATAATCTCATGTGGTTTAGATGAAAATTTAGGGTAGTTCCTCTACAATTTATGAAATGTCCTCTATGTGAAATTTAATTATTTATTGAGATATTTATACATAGAAAATGTTGATTCTCTGGAAAATGTAGTTTTATGATGAGACACATCAGGGGAAATAATCTCATGTGGTTTAGATGAAAATATAGGGTAGTTCCTTTACAATTTATGAAATGTCCTCTATGTGAAATTTAATTATTTATTGAGATATTTATACATATAAAATGTTGATTCTCTGGAAAATGTAGTTTTATGATGAGACACATCAGTGGAAATAATCTCATGTGGTTTAGATGAAAATTTAGGGTAGTTCCTTTACAATTTATGAAATGTTCTCTATATGAAATTTAATTATTTATTAAGATATTTATACATAGAAAATGTTGATCCTCTAGAAATATAGTTTTATGATGAGACACATCAGTGGAAATAATTTCATGTGGTCTAGATGAAAATTTAGGGTAGTTCCTTTACAAATTATGAAATGTTCACTATTTGCACCCCATTCATTTTAAATAGAAATCATGGTCAAGTAATTTCTGGAAAAAAATGTGAAACTTAGGGTTTGAAGTTTTTGGACCAATATTATGCTATTGTGAATTTATCAGAATTTATAGAGATCTGTAGATGATACTTGTGTAAATCCTTTTTTGCACACCATTCATGTTAAATAGAAATCATGATCAAATAATCCCTGGAAAATGTGAAACTTATGGTTTGAAGTTTTTAGGTCAATATTGTACTACTGTGTATCAAAATTTATTGTGACATGTAGATGGTGGTTGTAGTTGATAACTTCTTGAAAAGAAGTTATTATCACTATTAAATATAATTTTATAACACATTTATTCATGGATCATGTATTTAAAAAGCTTAATACTTCAATATTTCCATTATTAATTTAAGTATGGATATATTCATTATGTTGCTATGTTTTCATTGTAGAAATGATGGAGGTATCATCCCTAAGAAAAATGTTGAAGGAGCCATCCCGAAGAAATGAAGAAAAAATAAAGCAATTTTTCTTTCCAAGTAAAATTGTTGCAACAAGTCTGGATCCGAAAATATAGATTTTAATGCCGCATTTTATGATTGCGGCGGTTACAAACATGGAGTGAGTGCATCTTTTTCAGAGGATTTTCGAAATATAAGTGGAAAACACTTAAAGGTAGTTATTTATTGGACAAGAGGAGAGAGAGAAAGTGGGGGGAAGTTATCCCTCTCACGCCAAAAATGGAAATTCCGGGCAGTTTTCACTATTCATGCGGTTTTACTGTTCACGCAAGGGGGAGAAGACATATTTTCGGTGAAGGGGAAGAAGGAGGTGGATTTTCCTGCAGCGTTTTGGGGAAGAAATTCTTACATCTTTCTTTTTCTCCTTAACCATGTCTAGTAAAATCTTTACAATTGCGTGTTCTCTTTTTTCCATTATGAACTAATTTTCTAAGTCTTGTATGTTGCGAGTACTTTGCTTTATTGTGATGTTTGAATCTTAATTTTTATTATGAATGTTTGAGATTTTATCTTTATTGAATTTATGAAGTTGTTCTTGGAAATTTTGGGTTAAGTTTTCATCTTTAAATTTGCTTGGCAAGAATCGAGAGAGGAGTCAGGCTAGATGAATGTTTTATTCTGCGCGGCGAGATTCGAGAGAGGAGTTGCGTAAGTATTTCACCAAAATTTCCGTCTTTATACTATGTTGCGAGATACGAGAGAGGAGTAACGTAAGTTTATCATAATTTCAATATATCGTAGAAGGGAGAGAGATTTCGTCTTCTCGGTAGCAACATTGATTTGTGTACTTGATGTTATTCATTATTATTACCTAAGTTAGAGATAACTAGGGAAATAAGGGGTAAACGGATTTCATAGATCGAGAGATCATGTTTCCCACTTTCAAATCGTTGCATGATAGTTATTTTAGCGTCCGTATCGAATCACTTCAAGTAACCATCACAATAAGCAAAGGAAATCAACGTACAAGACTTTTTCTCTAAATTGTTATCAAAAGTATTTTTAGATAATCATAGTTGTAATCTTTAGAAGTTATTATAAGTTGTTTTCAAAATCAATCATCTCGTTAATTAATCAACTTGAATTTAAAGAAAAGGTTAAGCTAGTAATTGCGAGCGTTAGATTTAACACTTCCTCGTGGGAACGATCTTTACTTACACTTTATTACTTGAACCGACACGTGCACTTGCGTATATATACACTTTTCGCGTATGAGTAGTGTAAAACCTTATTGGCACACCACTTGTATTAAATGGTAATTATGGATAAATACTCCTTGGAATATTATGAAACTTTGGCACTGAAGTTTTTAGGTCAATATTGTACTACTGTGATTTTATCAGAATTTATAGTGACCTGTAGATGGTACTTGTAGTGTAAATCCTTATTGGCACCCCACTCTTGTTAAATAGAAATCATGGTCAAATAATCCCTGTAAGAATGTGAAACCTAGGGTTTGAGGTTTTTAGACCAATACTATGTTATTGTGAATTTATCAGAATTTATAGAGATCTGTAGATGGTACTTGTTGCGTAAAACTTTACTTCCACCCCATCTATTTGAATAGAAATTATGATTAAGGATTTCCTGGAAGAGTATGAAATGTAGGATTTGAGGTTGTTAGATCATTACTCATTGAGAACCTATGGTAAGAACTTGGAACTCATTAGGACATGATAGGGCCAAGGTTGCGTCTTAAGAGTCAAACCTAGTTCAATCTCACCTTGGTCTGCGAACAGTAGAAACTGAAAACATAGATTCAGACTCCTTCCTTATGGTCACCACCCCCATAGTTACTAACTCTAAGAGAATTGCAGATACCCAATTAGGTTGAAGGATTAATCAGCAAGGGTTGTCATCGGAAATAAAGACGGGGTGCGTTTAGTAAAACTATCAATTCAGGAATTTGACAAGGACCTATTAGGGGAGGCGAAGGATTACTTAGCAAGAAGTGAAAATTGTGATTGAGAGATAACACAAGGAAATAGTCGGTCACTAGGAATGACATGGTTCGGTGTTCAATAGAACACCGACACATGTCTGCCTGAGTCAAATGGTAATCCACCCTAGGATTTTAGAGCAATTGGAGAGCAAATGTGCATACAGAATGGGTAACAACTAAATAAAATAAATATCCTGGAAAGGGGGATTTGGGTTTCAGTCACCATCACATTCCCTAGTACCATTGTGAGCCCTTCACCGGGTAATCCATGGGAAGTCCAGGATTCACTCCAAGCTTCTAAGATCAACTAACAATAGACAAGAGTAGTAAAGTAAGAGAACTTGAAACATAATCTCCCTCCCAAATTTGGGAAGGAATGAATAAGGACTGGGATAGTCCTGCGAGCGGTAGGCTCGGGTTATAAGGAAGGACTGGGATAGTCCTGCGAGCGGTAGGCTCGGGTTATAAGGAAGGACTGGGATAGTCCTGTGAGCGGTAGGCTCAGGTTGAAAGGAATAAGGACTAGGATAGTCCTTCGAGAGGTAGGCTCATGTTATAAGGAAGGACTGGGGTAGTCCTGCGAGCGGTAGGCTCGGGTTATAAGGAAGGACTGAGATAGTCCTGCGAGCGGTAGGCTCAGGATATAAGGAAGGACTGGATAGTACTGCGAGCGGTAGACTCAGTTTATAAGGAAGGACTGGGATAGTCCTGCGAGCGGTAGGCTCGGGTTGTAAGTAAGGACTAGGATAGTCCTGCGAACGATTGGCTCGATTTTCTTTATAAATATTGGTTTAAGATTTACGAGTTGAAGGCTTGGTGGTACGAGATAATACATAAGTGCATGTGCATAAGATGTGGTGTGTCTTCAAATCTGGCTTAGTCGTCACACCGACAGCAGTTCGTTGACTCGGCAGTGCTAGTGGTTGATTAGGGGCCAGGTTGTTTTACTGCGCGTCCGATGGGACGGAATCCCAAAACCCTGCCTGGCCAATTCAGTTTAGTACGCTGGAGCTCGTGAGTACCGGGTACCGGTATCACAGCGTACGTTAGGGCCTAGGACTGGTAGTGTGACTTACCCACCTAGGTGAGGAGACGCCCGCTCCTCTGCCACCGTTTGACCACGAAGGGAGGTACCTGAGAGGTTAGCTACCTCTGAAAAGGGGGAACTAAAGGTCTGTATGTACAGAGTCGCGTGTGTGAGTTGCACCATTGCATTGCATTACATATCATAGCATAGCATTCTTACATAAATCAGAGACCTCATAGTATAAATTAGTATGGGCTCTTTTATACGATGAGTTTACCTTAGTGCCAGATCCCTTAGCTTATGTGCTTTTGTGTGTGCATATAAGTTAAGGTTACATCCGTAGCTGCTCTTATTTTTATACCTTACTTACTGCTTTACTTGTAGCTTTACTTGCTGCCTTACTTTCTGCTCATATATATTGTTAGTTAGGGGTTTTACGTGTTTTATTTTATATATCTGCTAGCATAGAACCCTTGTCACCTGCTTGTTTTATTACCCCTTGTTGTCCTTCGTTTCGTCCTTCCGCCCGGTGCCTAGGAGTCGCGGGGAGAGGCGAGGATAAAACTGTCTTAGTCTTTATGACTAACGGTTGGTTGTGACCGTAGGTTTCTAAGGAGCTAGAGCAGCAAAACGACCAGCAGTACTTGATGACAAGACTTAAAGAGCGGTTTCCTTGCAACAACACTACTTGACAACAGATCGATAAGGGTTCGATAGCTTCTGCATATATTTAGAATGAGTGAGATTTTGTACTTTATTTTGGACATGTACAGAGCATAACCCTTCTCTCTTACTCTTTTAGTTCTTTCTTATCGTGGACATTTGTATTATGAAAATAAAATAATGTGATTTTGTGGACTTGTTTCATTTAATGCTTCTATTACTGTGAATATGGTTGGCCTGGATGATGATGAATAGCCGGCAGGATCGGCGTATTGTGGCGGCGACCATTGGGTGTAATGGTGTCGCCGCAAGACGGCGGTTCTGGATGGTAAGACCCGGTTTAAAAGCAAAAAAAAGAGGGTCTTACAAACTGGTATCAGCTTAGCCGACTTTCGATCCAAGTAAAAGAAATCCACAAACCCTGGCCCACCCCGCTCGAACTTAGTTTGAGGACAAACTAGCAGCGGAAGCAGTGGTGTGCCCATACGGGAAATCACATAACCTTGTCCACTTAACGGTGAGATTAGGCCAACCTGACTAGTACACTGTATTGGTTTAACTTAGCAAGACATCTCATAAGTTATCATGGTCTGACATCAACCTCGATTATATTTTGACCAAGTAGTAGGATACCCCCAAAGTGACTAAAAGGAGTTGAAAGCGTGTGTAAGTGTTCAGGGCTTACTCTCCGATATACCCACATCGCTTCCTAAGTGATATTAACACCCCTCAAACAAACAAATAGGACAATCTTAAGTGGTTTTGGTGTTTGTGATTATACTATCGGATTAGTATGAGACTCGTAAGGCTTTACTTATGTGCTTAGAAGCTAATACTCCACACTTCCACCCTCGGAAAACCATCACAAAGAAAGGATGTCAAATGTGGAATAAGAAGTCCAACTTAGTGAAGGCCACTTAATAGGCACATGACCCTTGGAAAAATTGCGATAAATGGTGGTTTTGAGGGTAGAGAACCTTACAATATCCACAAATCTCGAGGACTATGTATCCATAAGGATTAATTACACACTTGAAATGTCCAAATTGTCGGATATAAGAAACTCAGCACAAGATTTACGGGAGGCTAATCTTGTTTCTTCGTTTATTGGGTCGCTATAATATTAACTCGGGTTGTTTTAGAAACATTATTGAGGATTCCAGGGTCAAGTTCCCCTAGATCATTATGAAAATCTGGAATATTATAAGAATGAGTAGATAGACTCGTGGTCTTCATTAAACTTCCAGAAATTTTATTATAGCTAACTATTGATTAGTTATCACGCTTCCTTCCCAAAATGGAGTTTGCACCCTTAGCCACAAATAATTAATCTTCTAGAATTATTATAAGGAGGAAAACTATGAATTTCTACTAAACACTGTCTTGGATCATGATTAGTCTGTGGAAATTCCGTTAAACCTATTGGCCCATGATAACTGATACTTGGTGTACAAATTGGGGACCCCATAATTATGAAAGAAATAAGAATGAGGCCAAAAATAAATATGACATTATGAAGAGTTGAAATCTGTAAATTATCACATACAAGACTTGGGGAATGATTTAGAGATCAATTCATGACATATTTACGATAGTTGATTCATAGGAGTCTCGTGCAAAAGTTGAGCTCGGTCTGCGTTTAACAAAATGAGAACAATAGATTCGACCATCTATAACACGTGGATTTGGGATAAAAACAGGAATGAGGTTTCAGGACAATAATATGAGTTTGTGAGCCTTGGAATTGATGGCCCACATGAAATCAAGTACCAGAACTAAGCATTAACATAAAATATTAAAGGAATGACGATGTCATAAAGTTAGGAGAACCAATATTGCCCAAGCCATAAGCATATCCTAATCTTGGAAGACAAGTTTAAATTCTAATTACACACACCTAACAAATAAGAGTACTGCCATCACGTGTACAATGATTGTGAACCACCAAAAAGTTAGATCCAAATTGTTAGTAAGGATGGTATTGAAAATATTGACGGTGAACATGATGATATACTCTCCGGATCGAGAATTGTATACTTACGAAGACATCATACTATAGATTATAGGGCTCGATTGAGTTACTCACTCGCCTTGTGAATGTGTAAATACACTTCAATCTAGATATTCCCTCCACTACGTATACCTTCATCAATTTGGAATTATTTAAGAACCTCCAGGAAGAAGATCATGATTACGAACATAGTAAGATTTAACGAAAGTGCACTTGGGAGAAAACTTAAGATGAGGCGATGTGAACTAGACCTAACCGTTTCCAATATTAGTTGGGAGTCATGCTTCACTAAAACTACTAAATCTTTCAGGTATATTCTGAACTCTAACTCCCGTGGACCTAACCTAAATTTCGGGGACGAAATTATTTCTTCGTGTATTGGGATTTGTAACATCACCAAAACAACTAGACCCCTAAGATGCATTTTGTCATGACAAGGTCATGACATTGCTCTAAGAGGACAAAATGGCCTTAAGAACCAAGGTGAATAGGTAAAAAATCACTTTGGTGTGCAAATAGCGAAATTGAGCCCAAAGCTTAGGGCTTGATAATTGAGCTTTAAATGACAAGTGGACCCCACTAACACTCCCTAAACCCCTTAGGGAGTCCCTTGTGTCATTTAGGACCCATTGGGGTCAACCCAATTGTTCAATTTTGTTGGAACAACCCTATTTCTGATTTGGGCTAGGATCACTATCTGTTGACTAAGGACAAAGTTGACCCCAATGTATAGTTTATGGGTCAAGAGTTTAGGCTGTTAGAACTAGAGATTTCATTCAGTTTCTGCGTTCGACAAACTCCACACTGCGTTCGACGAACGGCTATCTGTGTTTGACGAACGGCAAGCTCTCTGCGTTCGACGAACGGCAAGCTCTCTGCGTTCGACGATCGGCTTACATTCTGCATTCAACGAACGAAATATATTATGCGTTCGACGAACAGCTCAAATCTCAGCGTTCGAAGAATTTGTCTAAGTGCAGCGCTCGACTAATTACATTCTATGTTCGACGAATGGCTTGATTCAAGCTCGACTCAGCGGTCGACGATCTCATCTCAGCGGTCGACGATCCCGTCTCAGCGGTTCAGAGGTCGATGAACTGATTGGTTCAGTGGTCGACGAACAGACCCCAGCTCAGCGGTCGATGATTTAGCTCAAGCTCAGCGGTCGACGAATTTATCTAGGCTCAGCGATCGACGAATACTTCCGTTCGACGAACTCCAGTCTGCGTTCGACGAACACCTTCAGATCGATGAAAGTTCTCACAGATCAACAAAATTAATTATTCCAGCAAGATTCATTTGAGGTCGATGAAGTAAATTTTGTGTTCGACGAAAATCTTGAGGTCAACGAATCTTCGTTTGACGAATTTTACACAGATCGAAGAATTCTTATTTAAGTTCAGAAATTTCAGAATGATTATACTTATTTCATTCTCTGAACTCAGATCGACTACAGCAACGACTCTTTCTATCAGATCAAGTAAGGATAATATATTTCCTTTCTTTATTCCATATTATAGACGTTGACATTTTCTCAAAAAAGGACATATTCATTGAAAAGCAAAGAGATTTACGGCGCAGCAAATTTATATTTTCGAAATATCCTTTCAGATATATTTATTCCTTAATATAAGGGATCTGCAATTAATGTCTGTCAGAGATTTTCAAAAGAAAAGGAAAATAAGGAAGAGGATATAGTAGATTATTATACAGCAGATTTTCTTCTTCAGTCTTCACGACAGAAACAAATACAGAACATATTTTCAAAAAGCTGTACAGAAAAGGAAACAAGAAAGAAAGAAATACAGGAAGAAAAGAAGAACAAAATCACACAGATCTTCATCTTCTTCCTCCTCCAGCAGCTCTTACATACTGAGAACATCTTCAACAACACCTCTCTAAGTCATTTGCTGCAAGTCTAGTTCTTCAAAAGAGCAACAACAAATTGGAGAACTTGTTCTCTCAACTTAATCAGCTATCAGGAAGATCATTTCTTTCAAGAGAAAAGCTTCGGCCAATCTACTGTCAATAATTTCATATCAGACAGAGGAGTTTTTTCAACATACATCCACTAGAGTCTTCTCTCAGCATCTTGACAGAGAAGAACATCTAAACCCCTCTCTATCCCATCTTGTACAGGGTTAAAACTCCCTTCAAAAGTTTACCTCTTGGTGGCAAGACACCTTATCAAAAAATCCTGCTTGGTTTTTGGGCACCTTATCAAAAGCTCATTGGTGTGAGGGAAACTGATCAAAAATCCTAGTGGATTCCTACCAAGGGTGGTAGAAGAGTAGACGTACCCAAGTTTTGTGGGGAACTACTATAGCTCCTTGTGTCTTCTGTGTTTGTTTTACTTTTTTGTGTTTGTGTTGTGTGCCTTCTTTGTGTTTATTTTTATTACTCACTCTCTATACACATGTATATATATATATATCACTATTTTTAATTCCACAATAAAACTAAGGGAAAAAGTTTTAAAACTCTATTCACCCCGCCCCCCTCTAGAGTTAATTTAAGATCTAACCTCCACTTTCAATTGGTATCAGAGGAAGTTGATTCTTTACAGGCTAACACCTGAATCACAAAGATCAATTAGATCTTAAATTATTTTAGAGTTTTTATTTTATTTATTTTTCTGTTAAAAACTCATGGCACAAAACAAAGAGTATTCAAGCACAAGACCTCCTATGTGCAATCTCAATAAGTTTGCACTATGGAAAGCAAGGATTAGGTTATATATGAACTCAATTGATGAAGAAATATTTAATGTTATTTTGACAGGGCCTCCAACACCTACAGCAACAACTAGTGCTGAAACCACAACTACCAACAATGTTGTCCCACCTCCTGAATGGACAGAAGCCCAGAAAAAGAAAAGGAGTGTTGATGCAAAAGCCATGAACATTCTGGCTCAAACAATGTCTGATGACATTTTTCAAAGAGTGGTGGAATGCACCTCAGCAAGAGAAATATGGATTTCTCTCAACAATATGGTTGAGGGATCTGCTGATGAAAGGAAGTACAGAAGGTCCCATCTCATTTCTCAATATGAGAATTTCAAAAAGGGAGAATCTGAAAGTGTTGCGGATATGTACAATAGGCTCAGCCTCATAATAAATGAGTTGAAGACCTTGGATAAAGTGATCTCTATCACGGAGATCAATGACAAGATCTTAATGTGCTTCCCAGCACATGGGATTCTAGGATCTGGCCAATCAAGGAAGCCAGAAGCCTCAATGAGATTACTACTGAAACATTGTTGGGCAAGCTCAAATCCTATGAGCAGCTTATCAAATCCAGGGAAGCTGAATAGTCCACTTCATCTCCAGCAATAAAGAGGGAAAAGAACATTGCTTTCAAAGCAGCTGAAGAAGAAGAAAAATCTTCAAGAGATGAGGATTTCATGAGCCTACTTTCCCAAAGATTCTACAAGATGGCAAGAAAAGATTTCAGGAAAAAGTCATCCAGGAGCTATGAAAAACCAAGGTATGACAAAGCTCCATCTAAAGAAGTTATATGTTTTGGTTGCAGGAAACTAGGACACTTTGCACCTGACTGTCCAGAGAATCAAAACAAGAAGGACAAGAAGGAAAAGAGAAAAGAAAAAGAAGAAAGAGGACACTCTAGCAAGTCTTCCTCCCACAAGCACAAAAAGAAGGGAAGAGGATTTGTAGCAGAAACTTGGAGTGAAATTGAATCAGAACAGTCATCCAGTTCTTCAGATGATGATGAAGAATCAAAGAAAATGACCAATGTTTGATGGCCATTTATGACTCAGGCAGTGAGTCAGGAAATGCATCATCATCAAGTGATGATGAAGATAATGAAGAAGAGAAGAACTTCTGCATGATGGCAATCAATTCCTCAGCCAACAATTCTGATAAAGAAGAATCAGAAGCAGAAAATGATGCAGATCAGGTAATATCTAATTTTGATTTTACTTCAGTTGAATTCAAAGATGAATTCAAGGTTCTTTGCTTAGACTTACTAAAATCTGAGAAAGAAATAATCTCACTCAGAAATAAGCTAGCTGAAATGAATCAAATAAGTGAAGAAAATGTAAATCTTAAGAAAGATTTGGTTGCCTTTAGAGAACAAACTATTCTCCTTGAGAATAAACTTTCTGAGGCCAAGAAATTTGAAGAATCCCTAAATGGGAGAAGCATCAAACTGATGGACATTACAAGCACTGTTAATGCTAAATTTAATAGCAAACTAGGCTTGGGTGCTTCATTAAGTGAGCCACATATAATTAAGAAGAACATATTATCTACACCTATAAAATTCATCTTTGCTAAGAGCAAAGAGGTTGTAGGAATAAATAAAAACATTTCAAGTAAGACTGTCGAGAATAGCAGAATTCAGCAGAATTCGTCGAACGGAGCTCGACGAAATGTATCCACTTCGTTGAATGGAGCTCGATGAACTCTGAAGATAGATTTTCAATATAGTAATTGTTTACCCAGAAGACCGCTTTCAAGAGGATTACTCGCAGACCGTGCGGTTTGCAGATCCAAGTCGCCCGGCTCAGGTTATACAAGGTACATCAACACTAACTAGCACAAGCCGGGTGGTTTGACATAATTCAGATCGCCCTCAAGTACTAAAGATAATCCAGGCCCAAGTCCAACGGGACAAGTCGCGGTCTCAAATCGGAGACCGGGCAGATTGTGCCATAGAGACAAGCCAAGGTTCGGGATCAAAGAACAAGACGCGGTCTCAAGACGAAGACCGCCCGGATTGCATCGTCGCCTTGGTCGCGTCATCCTCAGCCTCTGGTCAGACAGGTCGGAAGGGCAAGCCGCCAAGTCGCGCGGCTTCTTTCTTTTCCTTCTTTGTGTATCTCGTCACCGCCTGCCCGTTTCTCCTGTACCCGGGCAGACGGTTATTTTATCCCTGCCCGTTCGGGCAGGCCCCCGAGCCTATAAATAGGGGGCGGCACTGTTCCCAAGATACGCACACTCGAATCCAGGAGCTCGCTTGTTTGAGCTGCGGTCTCGAGTTTCCCGTCTTGCGGACTGTCTGACCGGCCGGCTTCTTCTTTCCTGCACTTATAACCGCTGTAACCGCCTCATTTTAATCAAAGGAAAGCCCGTCACAGGAGTGGCATTCACCGTGACGGGCGAAGTCTGGCCTTGACCGCTGCTAGCGGTCTCATTTTCCCCACCTAAAAAGTAACCGACAACCCGCAGCCTCTGATTTCCTTCGGAGGTGCGATTTCGGACTCAACAGTAATTATATGAATGGCGCTCGATAAAATCTCAGTCATTCGTCGAATGGCGCTCGACGAACTCAGCCCAGTTCGTCGAACAGAAACTATACAGCAAATCTGAACAATTCTTATTCTTCACATTCTAAGAATCCTTTCACTGAATGGATAATACCTCCAAGGAGATATCATCCACAAGGTTACAAGGACCAACCTGAAATGTCTTTTATTTCATATTTTTGAGGAAATACAAAAAGACCCAAGGTAGTCTGGGTCAGGAACAAATAGATTATTTTTCTATTTTTTTGTAGGTACACAGTTGTCCAAGAATAAATGAAAAATGGTATTTGGATAGTGGCTATTCAAAGCATATGACAGGAAACAAGGCCAACCTGAACAACTACAAGGCAAAGCTTGGAACAAAATTAATATTTGGAGACTCCAACTGTGGACAGACAAAAGGCTATGGAAAAGTCAAGGTTGGAGAAGTCACCTTCAAAGAGGTAGCTTATGTCAAGGGACTGAAGCACAACCTCATCAGCATAAGTCAATTATGTGATGAAGGGTATCAGGTAACTTTCAATAAATCAAAATGCCATATTAAATCTTCTGATAATGTTATTGTTTTATCAGGTATTAGGCAAGGTAATATTTATTTAGTAAATTTCAATTCATCTAAATCAGAAATCTGTTTATTTAATGAATTAAGCAAACCTAGTGAACTTTGGCATAAGAGATTAGGACATTTAAACCTTAGGACCATTGCTAAATTATCTAAGGACAATCTTGTTAGAGGATTACCATCATGTTCATACAAGAAAGAAGGTCTCTGTGGGGCATGTCAACTAGATAAGCAAACTAAAAATAGTTTTAAATCATTATCTAAAAGTGATTCACCTAGAATCTTATATTTGCTACATATGGACCTTTTTGGACCTATTGCAACAAAAAGTTTAGGGGGGAAGTCTTACACTCTAGTTATTGTAGATGACTTCTCTAGATTCACTTGGGTGTTCTTTTTGAGATAAAAGTCAGATAACTTTAAAGTTCTTACAGACTTTCTTAAGAGCATAAAGATTGAGTACTCTACTCATATTGCATTGATCAGAAGTGATCATGGCACTGAGTTTGAGTCTCTTCTTATGCAAGAATTCTGTGAGAAGGAAGGTATCAGGCATTGCTTCTCAGCTCCTAGAACTCCTCAACAAAATGGGGTAGTTGAAAGGAAAAATAGAACTCTAATTGAATCAGCAAGAACATTACTTGCAGATACTAATTTTCCCCTATCTTTTTGGGCAGAGGCTGTTAGCACAGCAAATTATGTGTTGAATAGAAGTTTGATACACAAACTTAAGGGTAAGACTCCTTATGAGTTACTTAAAGGGAAGAAACCTAAAGTTAACTATTTTAGAGCATTTGGTTGTAAATGTTTTGTTCACAATAATGATAAAGAATATTTTAGAAAATTTGAACCAAAATTTGAACCAAAATCTGAAGAAGGAATTTTCTTAGGCTATTCATTAGTCAGCAAAGCATATAGGATTTATAACAAATCTTCTCTTAAAATTGAAGAATCTATGCATGTTTCTTTTGATGAAACTAATATGTTTTACAAGGAGAAGAATTCTTCTACCATAGAAAATCTACAGGTACCTACACTATGTGAGTAGCTAGATCAATTAGCTCTATATAAAGAAGGATTTCTAAATCCTGTACAGCAGAATGCTGAAGAAAGTGAAGAAGAAAATCATCCAGATTTTGCTGACAGTTCAAATAAGATAACAGCAGAACATCTTCCACAGGATATCACAACTGAACAAATTCCCCAAGTGGAAATCATTGTTGAACCCACTCCAACTGTTGATCACATCACAGTTAGAGATCATCCAATATCTCAAATTATTGGTGATATTTCAGCAGGTGTGCAAACAAGGCATCAAGCAAATCAGAATATGATGCATACTTGTTTTCTCTCTCAGATTGAACCTCAATCCCTACAAGATGCAGAACAAGATCCCAACTGGATCATTGCTATGCAAGAGGAGCTCAATCAGTTTGAGACAAACAAAGTTTGGGAATTGGTCCATAAACCAAAGAATTATCCAGTCATTGGAACTAAGTGGGTCTACAGGAATAAACCAGATATAGATGGCAACATTATGAGAAACAAAGCTAGACTAGTAGCTCAAGGATACTCACAGGAAGAAGGAATAGACTATGATCAAACTTTTGCACCAGTTGCAAGGTTAGAAGCAATCAGGATTTTCCTTGCATATGTTGCATACAAGAAATTCAAGGTTTATCAAATGGATGTAAATAGTGCATTCTTGAATGGAGAAATCAAAGAAGTCTATGTGGAACAAACACCAGGTTTCATCTCTCCAACTCACTCTTCTTTTGTATTTAAGCTTAAGAAAGCTCTCTATGGTCTTAAACAAGCTCCCAGAGCATGGTATGAGACCTTAGCTAGTTTTCGTTTAGAAAATAAATTCTGTAGAGGCATAATAGATAAAATTTTATTTTACAGGATACATAAAAATCAAACTCTACTAGTTCAAATATATGTAGATGACATTATTTTTGGCTCTACTGATTCAAATTTATGCAAAAGATTTTCTAATCTAATGCAATCTAAATTTGAAATGAGTAGTATGGGTGAATTATCATACTTCCTTGGTCTTCAAGTGAAGCAAACTCCAAATGGAATCTTCATATCCCAATCTAAGTATGCTAAGGAACTAGTGAAAAGATTTGGTATGCCTGATTCTTCCACCATGAAAACACCCATGCCCTCAAATGATGTTGTTGATAATGATGAATCAGGAAAACCTGTTGATCAAAAGGTATATAGAGCAATTGTTGGCTCATTACTTTATTTAACAGCAAGTAGGCCTGATATAATGTTTGCTGCTTGTATTTGTGCTAGGTTCCAAGTTAACCCCAAAGAATCTCATCTAATTTTACTAAAAAGAATTTTGAGATATATAAAGGGTTGCCCTAATCTAGGACTTTGGTATCCAACAGCATCTGAATTTGAATTAATTGGATTCTCAGATTCAGATTATGCTGGATGCAGAGTAGACAGGAAAAGCACATCAGGAACTTGCCAGTTTCTTGGTGATAGGTTTGTGTCTTGGTTTTGTAAGAAACAAACATCTGTTTCTACATCAACAGCTGAAGCTGAATATATAGCTGCAGGTAGTTGTTGCTCACAGATATTGTGGATACAAAATCAGCTCCTAGACTATGGTGTCAACTTAAATAATTCAATTATATTTTGTGACAATACAGTGCAATATCTATAGCACAAAATCCAGTTCTCTATAGTAGGACAAAACACATAGAAATTAGGCACCACTTCCTTAGGGATAATGTGGATAAAAATAAAATCTGCCTACAGTTCATCCCTACTGATTTGCAAAGAGCTGACATTTTCACCAAGCCCTTGGATGAAAAGAAACATATAATCTTTATAAATCAGTTAGGTATGGTAGATGGAGACTCAATCTGATAAAAAAAATTAAGTTTTCTACTTACCCATCTCTTCATTGAACTGAGCTCGACGAAATCAAGTTTTTCGTCGAACGGAGATCGACGAAGTCATCAAGTTCGTCGAACTGAGATTGACGAAAACTCATTTTTCGTCGAACCCAGTTTTCTGAAGCTTCTTTTTATTTCAGCCTGTCATCATTAATCAAATTTTTTATTTTATATAAATGCCTACAGAATTATTTCTCTTTCTAGTTCCCTTTGCACTTGATCTCTATTTTATTGTGCAAGAATAATAGCAATGAAATCTTGCATCCTTCCCTACCTCCATCAAATGTCCCTTCTTCAAGGGGCCTAGCTTCAGGCGTTCCTGAAACTAGGCAGGGGGAGAAGTGTGTATGAACAAGCTCCATTTGATGCAGTTACTCAGGGGGAGTTGTTATATAAACTAGGCAAGGAGAGAAAGCTGAAGAACCTCCAGTCTCAGGGGGAGACACTCTCAGGGGGAGATGCTTTCAGAAAGGGCAAGATGACAAGCACAGCTAATTAGAATTATAAAACAATTCTGATTAGAAAGCAGATTGCTGTATTTGTATGCATATTCAGAATACAATCTTGGATTTAAAGCTTCAGTTCAGATCAAATTTAGAAAGCTGAAACATAGCAGATACAGTTCAGTTACAGATTAGAATTCAGAACAATACAGTTCAGACAATATCAAATTTCAGAATTCAGATGTCAGAATTCAGAGAAAATCAAAGGTTCTTTTTATTAGTTTTTATTGAAATGTAATTTCAAAACTCAGAGTACTATTTATTTTATATCTGATAAAATATTCAAAATATATCAGATATATTTATGCTCTGTTGTTTTTGATGTATTATTGTTTGTTTATTTTCAATATTTGTCAAATAGTGTACTAACACAAATAGGGGGAGATTGTTGGAACAACCCTATTCTGATTTGGGCTAGGATCACTATCTGTTGACTAAGGACAAAGTTGACCACAATGTATAATTTATGGGTCAAGATTTTAGGCTGTTAGAACTAGAGGTTTCATTCAGATTCTGCGTTCGGTGAACTCCACACTGCGTTCGACGAACGGCTATCTGCGTTCGACGAACGGCAAGCTCTCTGCGTTCGACGAACGGCAAGCTCTCTGCGTTCGACGAACGGCAAGCTCTCTACATTCAACGATCGGCTTACATTCTGCGTTCAACGAACGAAATATATTCTGAGTTCGACGAACAGCTCAAATCTCAGCGGTCGAAGAATTTGTCTAAGTGCAGCGCTCGACTAATTACATTCTGTGTTCGACGAACGGCTTGATTCAAGCTCGTCTCAGCGGTCGATGATCTCGTCTCAGCGGTCGATGATCCCGTCTCAGCATTTCAGAGGTCGACGAACAGATTAGTTCAGCGGTCGATGATTTTGCTCAAGCTCAGCGGTCGACGAATTTATCCAGGCTCAGCGGTCGACGAATACTTCCTTTCGACGAACTCCAATCTGCGTTCAACGAACACCTTCAGATCGACGAAAGTTCTCACAGATCAACAAAATTAATTATTCCAGCAAGATTCATTTGAGGTCGACGAAGTAAATTTTGTGTTCAACGAAAATCTTGAGGTTGACGAATCTGCGTTCGACGAATTTTACACATATCGAAGAATTCTTATTTAAGTTCAGAAATTTTAGAAGGATTATACTTATTTCATTCTCTGAACTCAGATCGTCTACAACAACGGCTCTTTATATCAGATCAAGTAAGGATAATATATCTCCTTTCTTTATTCCAGATTATAGTCGTTGACATTTTCTCGGAAAAGGACATATTCATTGAAAAGGAAAGAGATTTACGGCACAACAAATTTATGTTTTTGAAATATCCTTTCAGATATATTTATTCCTTAATATAAGGGATCTGCAATTAATGTCTGTCAGAGATTTTCAAAAGAAAAGGAAAATAAGGAAGAGGATATAGTATATTATTATACAGCAGATTTTCTTCTTCAGTCTTCACAACAGAAACAAATACAGAGCATATTTTCAAAAGGCTGTACAGAAAAAGGAAACAAGAAAGAAAGAAATTCAGGAAGAAAAGAAGAACAAAATCACACAGATCTTCATCTTCTTCCTCCTCCAGCAGCTCTTACATACTGAGAACATCTTCAACAACAGCTCTCTCAGTCATTTGCTGCAAGTCTAGATCTTCAAACGAGCAACAACAAATTGGAGAACTTGTTCTCTCAGTTAAGTCAGCTATCAGGAAGATCATTTCTTTCAAGAGAAAAGCTCCGGCCAATCTACTGTCAATAATTTCATATCAGACAGAGGAGTTTTTTCAACATACATCCACTACAGTCTTCTCTCAGCATCTTGATAGAGAAGAACATCTAAACCCCTCTCTATCCCATCTTGTACAGGGTTAAAACTTCCTTCAAAAGTTTACCTCTTGGTGGCAAGACACCTTATCAAAAAATCCTGCTTGGTTTTTGGGCACCTTATCAAAAGCTCATTGGTGTGAGGGCACCTGATCAAAAATCCTAGTGGATTCCTACCAAGGGTGGTAGAAGAGTAGACGTACCCAAGTTTAGTGGGGAACTACTATAGCTCCTTGTGTCTTCTGTGCTTGTTTTACTTTTCTGTGTTTGTGCTGTGTGCCTTCATTGTGTTTGTTTTTATTACTCACTCTCTATACACACATATATATATATATCACTATTTTTAATTCCGCAATAAAACTAAGGGAAAAAGTTTTAAAACTCTATTCACCCCCTCCCCCCCCCCCCCCTCCCTCTAGAGTTAATTTAAGATATAACCTCCACTTTCAAATTTGGCCAAGGTCAACCCTATGCCCAAATAAGTCAATCATCCTTATTAAGGGTCAATTAGGGTTCAAATGATCAAATTAACCCCACCAATGTATTACAAACCCTAGTTGGAGTGCAATGGACTCAGAAGCCCCATCATGAGGTCACCAATTGACCCAAATTGACCAAGGTACCCTTTAGGTCAACATTGGTCAATCCTTCGCCAATGGGTCCAATTGACCCACAAAACATGAAATTGACTTCACCCCTAGTCTTATAACATCATAGGGGACCCAATGGACCAAAAAGCCCCATTTATAGGTCATCAATTGGTCCAATTTGACCAAAGTCAACATTTCCCCAATTTTAGTCAAATCACACATATAGGCTAAATTGGCCCAATTGGGGCATCACCAAGGCCCAATCAATATTATATGGTGTCAAGGGAATCAAGACCAACACATTGGCCAAGTCAACCCATCAAATTTACCAAGTCAACCCCAAAGTCAACCTTGGTCAAAGTTGAGCCCTAAAGAAGAAATTAGAAGCCCAAGCCTATTCCAATGGGCTAAGGCCTCAATAGGAAGCCCATCCTGCAGCCCAATAGCACATGACCATGCATGCCCTCAAATTTGAGGAAGGTTTGACATGCAAGGGGGTAGAATTGGGATTTCCCCCAATTTTGAATGAGACAAGGAGGGATTTATGGAGTTGATGCCACATGGCATGTGTCTCCTCTCCCCAAAGCCTCCTCTCAGCTCCCCCGTTAGATTTCCTGCAAATTTTAGTGAGGTGGCAGCTGGGTAAAGGGAGAAATTTAGGTGGGGGAAGGTGTTGGTCGGCCACTTTAATGGCAACCCATGGGATGAGCTGCCATTGGGCCCAATCTTCTTCCCCTCAGCATGGATTCGAGCTGAGTAGTGGAATCTGGATGAGCTGGAGCACTGATGGTGGCTGGGGAGGGAGGTGCCAACTTAGCCGAAATCGCCCATTAATGGCAACCCATCTAATACCCTCACCCTCTCCCAATTGAGCTAACGACCCCCTTCAGAAGCTTGCGAGAAGGAGAAGCCACATCTTTCAGAGAGGAATCGTGCACTGGTGGTGGAGATTAGTAGGGATCCGAGCAAGGTGGCCGAAAATGGCATCCCAGAGAAATAGCCACCATCAAGACCAATATAGGTACGGTTTCTCCTCCCCTCCCCTGGTGCTAGTCTTCCCCCTATCTTCCTGTGCATTCGATGAAGAGTTTGATAGTTTTCCCCTTCTGTCGTTTCCTTGTTCCTACTCGCAAAATGAAAACAATGGGAGAATAATCCCGTCCACCACCGACCAAACAGCCACCGCCATTCGATAGCCCCGAGTCGGCCGGAGGTGGTGGCGGGAGGGATTGGCCGGAGAAGGCCAGAGTTCGCCGAAAACGAGGGCCAAAATCGGCCCAGGCACGGTCAATCTGGACCGTAGGCTAGAGGAAGGAGACGATCTCCTGGCTATCCGATCTGGACAAGATGGCTAGCCGCAGACCCATATATAATCAAAAATATATGTATGTATTAAATGTTACATGATATACAGCCTTCTTAGATAATTATTTAAAAATACTTCCTCACATTTTCTGAGAAAACTCTGAATATCAATATTGTAGCCCTTGGGCTCTAGTATTTTTAGAAATTTAGTTCACACCAATCAGAGTAATGTAGCTCTCTCAGCGCTATTTTTGGTGGGGTTGGTCTTAAAGTAAATCAGAACTTGAAATGGTGATATCTCTCAAATAGCAACACCAATGAAGCTAAAATTTGGACCATGCATATATATACACTAGTAATACCGTGTGTAAAAATTTCAGATTTTTAGGAGAAGATTTTTATATAGTTTTGTCCATTATTTGATTTATCAAATTAATGTGCTTTAGGGAGCTAGACACCTCAAGTTGACCCCAAAATTTGGTAGTACACTTTTCATGCCATCAATTAACCATGGTAAAAATTTGGGAGCAAATGGAGTACTACATGTTGGGTAATTACGCTTGCATGTCCCTACTTCAAAGGGGTAATGGTGTGCTAATAGCCAATCTTTTGGCTCTTAGGGTTTTTGATGGAATTGAGGTTTAAAATCACCTGGCAAATCACTGAAACCTTGTCCATGCATGTTAGATGACTCAATGACCTAAACACTTGAGTGTGGAGATTTTTGGAGCAAAATTGCCCTAGGTTTAACAATATAATTCATCTTGTCACATAAGTGAATTAATGAAATTTATGAGGTCAAAACAACTAGAAAAAATCTCATTTTCTAGATTTAGCCTTTTTATGACATGAGATATCAGTGGAAATAATCTCATGTGGTTTAGATGAAAATTTAGGGTAGTTCCTTTACAATTTATGAAATGTCCTCTATGTGAAATTTAATTATTTATTGAGATATTTATACATAGAAAATGTTGATTCTCTGGAAAATGTAGTTTTATGATGAGACACATCAGGGGAAATAATCTCATGTGGTTTACATGAAAATTTAGGGTAGTTCCTCTACAATTTATGAAATGTCCTCTATGTGAAATTTAATTATTTATTGAGATATTTATACATAGAAAATGTTGATTCTCTGGAAAATGTAGTTTTATGATGAGACACATCAGGGGAAATAATCTCATGTGCTTTAGATGAAAATTTAGGGTAGTTCCTTTACAATTTATGAAATGTCCTCTATGTGAAATTTATTTATTTATTAAGATATTTATACATAGAAAATGTTGATTCTGTGGAAAATGTAGTTTTATGATGAGACACATCAGTGGAAATAATCTCATGTGGTTTAGATGAAAATTTAGGGTAGTTCCTTTACAATTTATGAAATGTCCTCTATGTGAAATTTAATTATTTATTGAGATATTTATACATAGAAAATGTTGATCCTCTAGAAAATGTAGTTTTATGATGAGACACATCAGTGGAAAAAATCTCATGTGGTCTAGATGAAAATTTAGGGTAGTTCCTTTAGAAATTATGAAATGTTCACTATTTGCACCCCATTCATTTTAAATAGAAATCATGGTCAAATAATTTCTGGAAAAAATGTGAAACTTAGGATTTGAAGTTTTTGGACCAATATTATGCTATTGTGAATTTATCATAATTTATAGAGATCTGTATATGATACTTGTTGTGTAAATCCTTATTTGCACCATTCATGTTAAATAGAAATCATGATCAATTAATCCCTGGAAAAATGTGAAACTTATAATTTGAAGTTTTTAGGTCAATATTATACTACTGTGATTTTATCAGAATTTATTGTGACCTGTAGATGGTGGTTGTAGTGTAAGACCTTATTGGCACACCACTTGTATTAAATGGTAATTATGGATAAATACTCCTTGGAATATGATGAAACTTTGGCACTGAAGTTTTTAGGTCAATATTGTACTACGGTGATTTTATCAAAAATTCTTGTGACCTGTAGATGGTGGTTGTAGTGTAAAACCTTATTGACACACCACTTGTATTAAATGGTAATAATGGATAAATACTCCTTGGAATATTATGAAACTTTGGCACTGACGTTTTTAGGTCAATATTGTACTACTGTGATTTTATCAGAATTTATTGTGACCTGTAGATGGTGGTTGTAGTGTAAAACCTTATTGGCACACCACTTGTATTAAATGGTAATTATGGATAAATACTCCTTGGAATATTATGAAACTTTGGCACTGAAGTTTTTAGGTCAATATTGTACTACTGTGATTTTATCAGAATTTATAGTGACCTGTAGATGGTACTTGTAGTGTAAATCCTTATTGGCACCCCACTCTCGTTAAATAGAAATCATGGTCAAATAATCCCGGGAAGAATGTGAAACTTAGGGTTTGAGGTTTTTAGACTAATACTATGCTATTGTGAATTTATCAGAATTTATAGAGATCTGTAGATGGTACTTATTGCATTAAACTTTACTTCCACCGCATCTATTTGAATAGAAATTATGATTAAGGATTTCCTGGAAGAGTATGAAGTGTAGGATTTGAGGTTGTTAGATCATTACTCATTGAGAACCTATGGTAAGAAATTGGAACTCATTAGGACATGATAGGGCCAAGGTTGAGTCTTAAGAGTCAAACCTAGTTCAATCTCACCTTGGTCTGCGAACAGTAGAAACTGAAAACATAGATTCAGACTCCTTCCTTATGGTCACTGTACAACCCAGTATTCGCCGAGTGGGCCCCCGAGGCCCAAGATATTTTTAGGCCCAATGTTTCCAAAGGGCGCGACCTCGGGAGGAGGGGGGATGAGCATTGGGAGGGAGTCGAGTCTGAGGGGCGCATCCCAGGACTGTTCCCTTGTGGGGGTGAGCCGGGGAGGCCGGGAGGCCTCCGGCTCGCCCAGAGCTTTGTGGGGGCGAGCCGGGGAGGTCAGGAGGCCTCCGGCTCGCCCAGACCCAAGTGGGGGCGAGCCGGGGAGGCCTCCGGCTCGCCCAGAGCCTTGTGGGGGCGAGCCGGGGAGGCCGGGAGGCCCCCGGCTCGCCCAGAGCCTTGTGGGGGCGAGCCGGGGAGGCCGGGAGGCCTCCGGCTCGCCCAGAGCCTTGTGGGGGTGAGCCGGGGAGGTCGGGAGGCCTCCGGCTCGCCCAGAGCCTAGTAGGGGCGAGCCGGGGAGGTCGGGAGGCCTCTGGCTCGCCCAGAGCCTAGTGGGGGCGAGCCAGGGAGGCCGGGAGGCCTCCGGCTCGTCCAGAGCCTTGTGGGGGCGAGCCGGGAGGCCTCCGGCTCGCCCAGAGCCTTGTGGGGGCGAGCCGGGGAGGTCGGGAGGCCTCCGGCTCGCCCAGAGCCTAGTGGGGGCGAGCCGGGGAGGCCTCCGGCTCGCCCAGCAGCAGGGGACGAGCTCCACTCGCCCCTGCTCCCTAGTCCGGCAGCCAGGAGGGGTGTCTAAATGCACTCCAGCGAGACCTCACCATGAGGGGTGTCTAAATGCACCCCAGCGAAACCTCACCAGGAGGGATGTCTAAATGCACCCCAGCAACACCTCACCAGGAGGGGTGTCTAAATGCACCCCAGCGAGACCTCACCAGGAGGGGTGTCTAAATGCACCCCAGTGAGACCTCACCAGGAGGGATGACGCACCCCAGCGTGGGGGCGAGCCGGGGAGGCCAGGAGGCCTCCAGCTCACCCAGAACCTTGTGGGGGCGAGCCGGGGAGGTCGAGAGGCCTCCGGCTCGCCCAGAGCCTAGTAGGGGCGAGCCGGGGAGGCCGGGAGGCCTCCGACTCGCCCAGAACCTTGTAGGGGCGAGTCGGGGAGGTTGGGAGGCCTCCGGCTCGCCCAGAGCCTAGTAGGGGCGAGCCGGGGAGGCCGGGAGGCCTTCGGCTCTCCCAGAACCTTGTAGGGGCGAGCCGGGGAGGCCGGGAGGCCTCCGGCTCGCCCAGAGCCTTGTGGGGGCGAGCCGGGGAGGTCGGGAGTCCTCCTGCTCGCCCAGAGCCTAGTGGGGGCGAGCCGGGGAGGCCGGGAGGCCTCCGGCTTGCCCAGAGCCTAGTAGGGGCGAGCCGGGGAGGCCGGAAGGCCTCCGGCTCACCCAGAGCCTTGTGGGGGCGAGCCGGGGAGGCCGGGAGGCCTCCGACTCGCCCAGAGCCTTGTGGGGGCGAGCCAGGGAGGCCAGGAGGCCTCCGGCTCGCCCAGCTCCAAGCCGGGTAGGCGGTCTGCGTTTAGCACCCAAGAGCAGCTGGATTTGGCTATTCGCAGTCCAGTTTTGGTTATTCGCAGTCCAAGAGCAGCGGGATTTGGCTATCTGCAGCCCAGTTCAAGGGTATTTTGGTAATCTGGCAGACCAGTTTTCGGCTATTTGCAGCCCAACTTCAGAAATCCTATAAATAGGACCAAGGGGGCACCATTTGGAAGGATCTCATTCTAGGCTAGCTCTCTCCCCCTCTCTCTCCCTCCCCAAGTCTCTCTAGGGGTGAGGAGAGCCTCCAGTGGTGCCCAAGCTTAGTAGTGGTTTGGGAGGGGAAGTTCCTAGGGAACTTCCAGGTATGTGGCGGGACCTCCCCACTAAGCCCTTGGTCCAGTTCCCAGTTCCAACACCTTCAACCTAGAGCTCTCCCTTGGGAGGAGTAAGGATTGGTCGCCCCTCGGCAAGCTGAGGGCCCCGAACTCCACAGAGACTAAGTCTTGTTCGCAAGTCTCGGTTTCAACACATGGTGTGGTGAGCGTGGATCGAATACGCGACCTCGGGAGGAGGGGGGATGAGCATTGGGAGGGAGTCGAGTCTGAGGGGCGCATCCCAGGACTGTTCCCTTGTGGGGGCGAGCCAGGGAGGCCGGGAGGCCTCCGGCTCGCCCAGAGCTTTGTGGGGGCGAGCCGGGGAGGTCGGGAGGCCTCCGGCTCGCCCAGAGCCAAGTGGGGGCGAGTCGGGGAGGCCTCCGGCTCGCCAAGAGCCTTGTGGGGGCGAGCCGGGGAGGCCGGGAGGCCCCCGGCTCGCCCAGAGCCTTGTGGGGGCGAGCCGGGGAGGCCGGGAGGCCTCAGGCTCGCCCAGAGCCTTGTGGGGGCGAGCCGGGGAGGTCGGGAGGCCTCCGGCTCTCCCAGAGCCTAGTAGGGGCGAGTCGGGGAGGTCGGGAGGCCTCCGGCTCGCGCAGAGCCTAGTGGGGGCGAGCCAGGGAGGCCGGGAGGCCTCTGGCTCGTCCAGAGCCTTGTGGGGGCGAGCCGGGGAGGTCGGGAGGCCTCCGGCTCGCCCAGAGCCTTGTGGGGGCGAGCCGGGGAGGTCGGGAGGCCTCCCGCTCGCCCAGAGCCTAGTGGGGGCGAGCCGGGGAGGCCTCCAGCTCGCCCAGCAGCAGGGGACGAGCTCCACTCGCCCCTCCTCCCTAGTCCGGCAGCCAGGAGGGGTGTCTAAATGCACTCCAGCGAGACTTCACCATGAGGGGTGTCTAAATGCACCCCAGCGAGACCTCACCAGGAGGGATGTCTAAATGCACCCCAGCGAGACCTCACCAGGAGGGGTGTCTAAATGCACCCCAGCGAGACCTCACCAGGAGGGGTGTCTAAATGCACCCCAGCGAGACCTCACCAGGAGGGATGACGCACCCCAACGTGGGGGCGAGCCGGGGAGGCCGGGAGGCCTCCGGCTCGCCCAGAACCTTGTGGGGGCGAGCCGGGGAGGTCCGGAGGCCTCCGGCTCGCCCAGAGCCTAGTGGGGGCGAGCCGGGGAGGCCGGGAGGCCTCCGACTCGCCCAGAACCTTGTAGGGGCGAGTTGGGGAGGTCGGGAGGCCTCCGGCTCGCCCAGAGCCTAGTAGGGGCGAGCCGGGGAGGCCGGGAGGCCTCCGGCTCGCCCAAAACCTTGTAGGGGTGAGTCGGGGAGGTCGGGAGGCCTCCGGCTCGCCCAGAGCCTTGTGGGGGCGAGCCGGGGAGGTCGGGAGTCCTCCGGCTCGCCCAGAGCCTAGTGGGGGCGAGTCGGGGAGGCCGGGAGGTCGGGAGGCCTCCGGCTCGCCCAGAGCCTAGTAGGGGCGAGCCGGGGAGGCCGGAAGGCCTCCGGCTCGCCCAGAGCCTTGTGGGGGCGAGCCGGTGAGGCCGGGAGGCCTCCGACTCGCCCAGAGCCTTGTGGGGGCGAGCCGGGGAGGCCGGGAGGCCTCCGGCTCGCCCAGCTCCAAGCCGGGTAGGCGGTCTGCGTTTAGCGCCCAAGAGCAGCGGGATTTGGATATTCGCAGTCCAGTTTTGGTTATTCGCAGTCCAAGAGCAGCGGGATTTGGCTATCTGCAGCCCAGTTCAAGGGTATTTTGGTAATCTGGCAGACCAGTTTTCGGCTATTTGCAGCCCAACTTCAGAAATCCTATAAATAGGACCAAGGGGGCACCATTTGGAAGGATCTCATTCTAGACTAGCTCTCTCCCCCTCTCTCTCCCTCCCCAAGTCTCTCTAGGGGGTGAGGAGAGCCTCCAGTGGTGCCCAAGCTTAGTAGTGGCTTGGGAGGGGAAGTTCCAAGGGAACTTCCGGGTATGTGGCAGGACCTCCCCACTAAGCCCTTGGTCCAGTTCCTAGTTCCAACACCTTCAACCTAGTGCTCTCCCTTGGGAGGAGTAAGGATTGGTCGCCCCTCGGCTAGCTGAAGACCCCGAACTCCACAGAGACTAAGTCTTGTTCGCAAGTCTCAGTTTCAACAGTCACCACCCCCCCCCCCCCCCCCCCCCCCCGAGTTACTAACTCTAAGAGAATTGCAGATACCCAATTAGGTTGAAGGATTAATCACCAAGGGTTGTCATCGAAAATAAAGATGGGGTGCGTTTAGTAAAACTATCAATTCAGGAATTTGACAAGGACCTATTAGGGGAGGCGAAGGATGACTTAGCAAGAAGTGAAAATTGTGATTGAGAGATAACACAAGGAAATAGTCGGTCACTAGGAATGACATGGTTCGGTGTTCAATAGAACACCGACACATGTCTGCCTGAGTCAAATGGTAATCCACCCTAGGATTTTAGAGCAATTGGAGAGCAAATGTGCATGCAGAATGGGTAGCAACTAAATAAAATAAATATCCTGAAAAGGGGGATTTGGGCTTCAGTCACCATCACATTCCCTAGTACCGTTACAAGCCCTTAACCGGGTAATCCATGGGAAGTCCAGGATTCACCCCAAGCTTCTAAGATCAACTAACAATAGACAAGAGTAGTAAAGTAGGAGAACTTGAAACATAATCTCCCTCCCAAATTTGGGAAGGAATGAAATAAGGACTGGGATAGTCCTGCGAGCGGTAGGCTCGGGTTATAAGGAAGGACTGGGATAGTCCTGCGAGCGGTAGGCTCGGGTTATAAGGAAGGACTGGGATTGTCCTGCGAGCGGTAGGCTCGGGTTGAAAGGAATAAGGACTGGGATAGTCCTGCGAGTGGTAGGCTCGGGTTATAAGGAAGGACTGGGGTAGTCCTGCGAGCGGTAGGCTCGGGTTATAAGGAAGGACTGAGATAGTCCTGCTAGCGGTAGACTCAGGAGATAAGGAAGGACTAGATAGTCCTGCGAGCGGTAGGCTCGGGTTATATGGAAGGACTGGGATAGTCCTGCGAGCGGTAGGCTCGGGTTATATGGAAGGACTGGGATAGTCCTGCGAGCGGTAGGCTCGGGTTATAAGGAAGGACTGTGATAGTTCTGCGAGCGGTAGACTTGGGTTATAAGGAATAAGGACTGGGATAGTCCTGCTAGCGGTAGGCTCGGGTTGTAAGTCAGGACTAGGATAGTCCTGCGAACGATTGGCTCAATTTTCTTTAAAAATGTTGGTTTAAGATTTACGAGTTGAAGGCTCGGTGGTACGAGATAATACATAAGTGCATGTGCATAAGATGTGGTGGGTATTCAAATCTGGCTTAGTCGTCACACCGACAGCAGTTCGTTGACTCGGCAGTGCTAGTGGTTGATTAGGGGCCAGGTTGTTTTACTGCGCGTCCGACGGGACGGATTCCCAAAACCCTGCCTGGCCAATTCATTTTAGTACGCAGGAGTTCGTAAGTACCAGGTACCGGTATCACAGCATATGTTAGGGCCTAGGTCTGGTAGTGTGACTTACCCACCTAGGTGAGGAGACGCCCGCTCCTCTGCCACCGTTTGACCACGATGGGAGGTGCCCGAGAGGTTAGCTACCTCCGAAAAGTGGGAACTAAAGGTTTGTACGTACAGAGTCGCGTGTGTGAGTTGCACCATTGCATTGCATTGCATATCATAGCATAACATTCTTGCATAAATCAGAGACCTCATCGTATAAATTAGTATGGGCTCTTTTATACGATGAGTTTACCTTAGTGCCAGATCCCTTAGCTTATGTGCTTTTGTGTGTGCATATAAGTTAAGGTTACATTCGAAGCTGCTCTTATTTGTATACCTTACTTACTGCTTTACTTATAGCTTTACTTGCTGCCTTACTTTCTGCTCATATATACTGTTAGTTAGGGGTTTTACGTGTTTTATTTTATATATCTGCTAGCGTAGAACCCTTATCACCTGCTTGTTTTATTACCCCTTGTTGTCCTCCGTTTCATCCTTCCGCCCGGTGCCTAGGAGTCACGGGTGGGGCGAGGACAAAACTGTCTTAGCCTTTATGACTAACGGTTGGTTGTGACCGTAGGTTTCTAAGGAGCTGGAGCAGCAGAACAACAGGCAGTACTTGATGACAAGACTTAAAGAGCAGTTTCCTTGCAACAACCCTACTTGACTATAGATCGATAAGGGTTCGATAGCTTCCGCATATATTTAAAATGAGAGAGATTGTGTACTTTATTTTGGACATGTACAGAGCATAACCCTTCTCTCTTACTCTTTTAGTTCTTTCTCATCGTGGACATTTGTATTATGACAATAAAATAATGTGATTTTGTGGACTTGTTTCATTTAATGTTTCTATTACTGTGAATATGGTTGGCCTGGATGATGGTGAATAGCCGGCAGGATCGGCGTATTGTGGCGGCGACCATTGGGTGTAATGGTGTCGTCGCAAGACGGTGGTTCTGGGCGGTAAGACCCAGTTTAAAAGCAAAAAAAGAGGGTCTTACACCTGCCCCCCCCCCCCCCCCCCTCACGTCTGCCCTTTACCATCTCTCTGAGGCCACGTCCCAATGACCTCCCACTGTCGCGGCTTGAAGGTTTGCTCTTCGCCCACGCAGTAAGTCACAGCACTGTCAAGGCCTGCCTCCTCACGGTCGCCCAAGTTTAAAGGTCCTCCCTTCACCGCCTCAGTAAGGACAACTCGTATCACGGTGGCCTCGACCTCTCACTACCGCGACTCAAAGCATCCGCCCTTCACCCGCGTAGAAGGTTGCGACATCGCCAGAGTCTCATCCCCCCGCCCCACTATCGCAGCTTGAAGGTTCTCCCTTCGCCCCTGTAGTAGGTCCCGCCACATCTAAGGACAACCATGCAGCACAGTGGACTTGACCTCTCACTACCCCAACTCAAAGTGTCCTCCCATCGTCCACGTAGTAGATTGCGACATCGTCATGGTCTCATCCCCACACTGCTGGCAAACTAAAAAACACTAAAACTAAGTAGCGCATAAAATAGCATTGTTGACAAAAGTACAAATCATTACTCAGGTAATGTCACAAGATGAAACAATCCACAAGCGGTTATACAATTAGCAAAAGGCATTCAAAATGCTACAACTGCACACAATGCAAATACAGAGTACAAAGGTACTAGCACCAATACAAGTATGCTACAAAAGGGGGAAATCTACAAAGTATAAGATACAAATACAAACGAGCTACTCCTCACCCTCCGCATCAGAGACAAAGCACTCATCCTCGGAGAGATCCCCGATACCAAGTCCAGACACATCATAACTACACGTCTGCGCAACCAAGCAGAGGATTTTCATCATCCCACGCTTAAAGGCCATCTCACGCTCATCTTCAAGCTGAGGCTCCACCTCCTTGCTCCATACCTCCTCACGGACCTCCTCCGAGAGCAGAGAATAGTCATGCATATAAAATATAGAGTACTTATACTCAGCGGCCTTCAGCTCCTCAGTAGTCCGCTCCAGTGAGGTGAGCCTCTCTACCTCAGTCTTCAAAGACTCCAGCTCCGCATCTTGGTGAACTACCATGGCCTGTGAATCCTCTTGCAGCCGCACAGTTTACTTCATGAGGGCCTTCTCCGTCCAAAGCTCCGCCAGCAACTGCTCCAATTCTGCTCGCAATTCAGACTCGATCTGGCGAAAATGAGACATGTCGTCTTCCCGCCTTCCCCTCGATTCAGAAAAGGAACTCATCACTCCCTGAAGCTCCTTCTGAAGCACAAGGTACACATCCTTCAGGCCCACATAGTAGTTGATCCATGTAAGAGCGATGTTGGTCTGAACTCCGATCTGTAAAAAGAAGGAAGAAGTCAGATTCGTTGCAATACAACAAGCACAACAAAGTAAAGCAATACACTTACCATGATATTCATTGCCTCAAGTGAAGAGGAGACCTGCCTCAGCTTCGCTGGCAGCACCACAGAAACACCATCGGGAGCTTGGGGGCAGCAGAACCCGGAACCTCTACATCGAGATCAGCGGGCTTGACATCCACCCTAGCTTGGGGGCAGCACCGCCCATGACAACCTTCAGGCATGACTCCGAACAGCCACAACAAAAAACCAACTTGCGCTTCCGATCAAGACCTAGAGAAACTGCTGCAGAGCGCTCAACGTCAGTGGAAAGACTACACAACAAAATGTGCTTCTCCTCTACGAACAAATAAATGTTAAACAGGGGGTTCGTCGGCGTGGGAGGATCGGTAAACCCCATCACCGGCGTGAACTCTCGCATGCATCCGGTCACGCGATGACAACGTCCTGGAGGTGACCCCCATAGCTCTGGCAAGCCCCATGAGTTCCTGGTATACCCATACAAAGTGTTCCCATGTCGACGGTCCACCCGATCCTCAAACTCGATCCAACTCTTGTTGTTATACACCTCTACTTGGCCACCTCCATCAGTGTGCGCCTCACACATGCTTTGAAGAGATCCAAAGTGAACCTCGAGCCATGCTCTCAGAAGAAGGCAATCAGGCTCATTATACGCATCATCCCGAAAGGAGTAAACTAAGATACTGGCACACTGCAATGCTTGAAAATCTCGATCGCCTCCTCGCATGATGGAAGACGAAACCTGGACCTTAGCGACGACTCGCACAATGTCATCCAGCCCATTGGAGGATTTTGTACTCGCTCCTCAATATGTGGGATTTTTATCTCCAGCCCGGCAGGAATCCCATACCGCTACCTCCAGACATAACTTGCTCGACAGTAAGAGAAGAGTGCAAACGCATCGGCCAACCCTGCGAGCAGCGCCTTGGCTCCTGAAAAGCAAAAATATGCATAAGTATTTGCAAAGCTAAAATCATGAGGACAACGTCGCTAGCGCACAAGCAAGAGCATGCACACCAAAAACCACCCACGCAACCAGCGCATAGGAGCTCCCCCACGTACGCAACCCATGCGGGTGTGCCCAGTGCATAGGAACACAGGCGTGCGCACCCCACGCGGGTGCGCCTAGTGTACAGGAGCACGTGCGCGCGCACCTCGCGCGGGTACAACCTCGCACGCGCCCCGCGCACACACCCACCACATGGGCGCGTCCCGCACGCGCGCACGCGTACCCCGCGTGGAAGAGCCCCGCACGAGAGTGTGAATACTCTTCCCCTTCACTTCCTTTGACTTTGTGTACCTCCTTTCGCGCTCCTTCACCCTCCTCTGTCAAGGATGCCATGAACCATTCACACGCAGAAAGTCCCCACTCTCCACTCGCTCTAGCTCCGGACTCTGAGGACTTTGGGGGCAAATGATGGGGTCTCCCTTAATTTATAGGAATTTTGGAATGCAAATAGCCGAAATTCCCATGAACCCCACTAACTTAGTGGGGATTATGGAGGAAACCACCACGCACGCGATCACCACGATCGACCGCACGTGATCCACGAACCCAATCGTCACTATCGCGCCAACCGTCTGTTGCCGACCGTGTAACACCTCCCCTGTAATGACCATATAATATGTGTTTGGTCGGGACCCCACGACATATAATCACCACAACTTTGGTAAAATAAAATGATATAAGAAATACTACCCATCTCATAACACAGACCATAAGCAGCGGAAATAGTAAATAGACTCAAAAGTTGTCCACAACTACATAGAAGTACCTTGGTCGTTAGCCTTTACATTGCCCCTATTCAAATCAACATCCAAAACATCACAAAAAATCAAAATGTAATAGCACTCCTAGGCTACCTCAGCATGCAAGCCAGAACAAAATAACATAAACATAAGCATGCATGCAAGCAGCGAGAAGTACACTTCATGAGGCTTAGAATTTTGTGGTCGGAGAGCTAGCGCCAGCTTGCGATCCTTGCCCTACAATCATCACAGAAGACGCGGGTTAACTTGGGTCAGCAGGGCTAACCTCCAAACTACGTAACAATACCCCCTCCTCCCGGCCGTCCTAGCGGACCCCGAGGAACTACATCACCCTGTAAGTCAGCACTTCGTATGAAAATGTAAATAAGCATAAATAACATAGAAACTAGCACATAAATATGTCACAAGCATCAAACATGTTTCTACGTTGAACAGATAAATGAAAGGGGCCTACGTATACAGTATATATGCAAGCTTGGGTTTCACCCAAGGCACTATATGGTGTGTATGATTCTAACACATCATCACACATCATCATTTCACAGCAATCACCATAGCATGGGTATTTTCATTACACCAACGACATACCCGTCGAATCTGAGAACTCTTACTTAGACACCACCCGCACATGGATCACTACACCATCGGGCTAAGCTTAGACGTTCTCGTCAGTTCCTCCAAACTGACACAACCGATGAGATCCCACCAGCACATGGATAACTACAACATCAGGATCATCCATTAGCTTCACCAAAACTATCACAAAAGGTTTCAACCAGAGGGGCTTGTCTTATTGGGACACCCTCCACACATGAATCACAAAATCACTGGGCTAGCCAATCGACCACAAAGACGAAGCCACGCCTTAACATACAAGTGGACACCATATTGCACCAAGCATTCAACATGCACATTTTCCTGCTCTAAGACAACATTCGTTCTCACACGAAAAATAAGGGCATCGCAACAACGACTTCGCCGCAATCGGATTTCTAACAAAAATCCCTAAAATGCACATCAAGCAACATCACCAAATCGTACCATCGGTCGCTATTTTGGCTTCACCCACAATGTTTAATCCACTAACTGAGTGGATCTCTAAGGCAAAATATGTCGGGGACAGACTCAATCGACCCGGTGGTTTATCTTAAACCAAGGTAACCTGAACCCCTCTCATTTGAGAGATACAATGCCAAATATTCATAAAAAGAAAAACATAAATCAAAGGGATGTCATGCACGCATCCTAAGACCGGGAGGAAGAAGGTTGTTACCTTATGGAATCTCTTCCTTACCATAAGGATCTTGAATAGCATGGATGGAAAAGTGCGCCTTCAAGCCCTCTCCGTGATGTCGGTCTCGGATTGTTGAACAGAGCTCCGAAGCTCCAACAATGGAAGATCTAGGTCATCTTATTCCTCCGAAAACTCCCGCTCAACCTAGCGTTAAGTTCCAAAAGACTTGAGAATGAGAGGGGAGAACTCCTCTGCCCTATTTAGGGTTCACAAGCACAACAATCGGAGCCATTGGATCAAGTTTCAAGAAGATCGGGCGACTAAAGAACATCTATTTACGAATCTGGTTTCGTCAGCTACCGCCCGGCGCTGGCTAAGCTGTCGCGCTAGCTCCAGCGCTAAAATGCTCTCGACCCAATGTTGGCTTGAGCAGCACAGGCTTATCGATGACACGACACTCATCTATCTTATACACCCACCGCCAGTGGTATCACAAACGCTCGGCGCTACCTCTCGACGACACACTTCACGCCAACATGCTTCTCGACGACACAGCCCATGTCGTATAGACTAAGGAACCACACTATCACACGACAGTATCGATAACGCTCGGCGTTATCTTCTCGACAATAAACTTCATGCTGACACGCTTCTCGACGACACAACTTATGCCGTATGTACAAGGTAAAAGGCTACCGTCAGCGATAACTCCTACCGCGCATGTTACCTTCCTGCTACCTCTTATCCTGGCACTTCTAAATCTCAATCAAGGAAAAATGGGGTGTTACAACTCCACCCCACCCCACCCCCTCTTACAAAAATTTCATCCTGAAATTAGATTATCAATCGAGAAAAATCATACCTGATGCAAAAAGTTCCGGGAAGCCTTCCCGCATCGCTCGCTCACGCTCCCAAGAGAATTCGTCTTGCATGTAACTGTTCCAACGCACTTTCACGAGTTTGACTTCCTTATTCCGCAACTGCTGGATTTTCGAATCCTCTATGCAAATCAGACGAACTATGGTCCTCAAATCTTCTGTAACCGGCATTGTCGTCGCCTCGATCACTTCTTTTGGCTCCACCAGAGCTTTTCTCAACACCAAGATGTGGAAAACGCCATGCAATCCACCTCGCTCTGCGAACAACGCCAACTGATAAGCTACTTCATCTATGCGCTCTGTAATCTCGAACGGTCCCAAATACCTTGGACTCAACTTCTTGAGTCGCCAAATTCTCGAAATACCTTTGAATGGCATAATCTTTAAATAGACCATGTCGCCCACCGCAAACTCCACATTCCTGTGGTGCGCATTGAAATACTTTGCATGTCGATCCTGAGCAACCTTCATGCGCTCCTAGATTGTACGCAGCAACTCACAAGCATCCGCAACTACCTCTTTCCCAAAAGTTGGGTGTCTCTCGCCTCTTTCCAAGACATCGGCGTTCAACACCGCCTACCAAGAAACACTTCGTATGATACCATCTTGATGCTCCCCTGAAAACTATTATTGTAGGCAAACTCCACCATGAAAAGGTGGTCGTCCCATCTCTTGCCAAAATCAAGATCACACATTCTCAACATATCCTCCAAGCTACGATTTGTCCCCTTCATTTGACCATCAGTCTACGAATCGAACACTGTACTGGACTTAAGCTTTGTGCCCAAACTCTTTTGCACCAACCTACAGTCCTTGGACATGAACCACTCATCTCAATCGCTAACAATACTCTTTGGAATCCTATGCAATCGCACAATGTTATGAGCATATAATTCTGCGAGCTTCTCCACGTTATCCTCCTTCCGATTTGGAATGAAGTGAGCCGCCTTGGTCAGGCAATCCATAATCACCCAAATCACATTGTTACCCTGTTGAGACTGAGGCAAACCATGCACAAAATCCATGGAGATGGCATCAAATTTCTACTCGGGGATAGGAAGGGGCTTCAAGAACCCACTCGTCCTTTGGCACTCAGCTTTTGCTAAGGCACAAGTCAAACATCGACTTACGTACAAAGCTACATCCCGCTTCATGTCAGGCCACCAAAAGGATTTCTTCAAATCCAAGTGCATCTTTGTACTTCCTGGATGAATGGAGTACTTCGTAAAGTGTGCCTCAAACATAAAATCCTCACGGAGCTTGCTAAAATGCGGTACACACGCCCATCCATTCTTCTTCAAGATTCTGCCGACTATCTCCAAGGCACCACCTTCGTCTTGCTGAGCTTCCACCACTAATGGTTGGATCTCTTTATCTGCACTGGTTGCCTCCCAAATTCGATCAGCTAAATCACACTTCATCTCGATCCAATTCAACCGAGCTGCGCTAGACTCACCTTTAACCACACAAGTAATGTCAAGAGACTCAAAGTCTCGCACGCACTACTCGTCATGTGCTTCAATCCAATTCCCTTGCCAAGAATACTTTCTACTTAAAGCGTCAACAACAACATTGGCCTTGACTGGTGTGTACTGAATCGCCATGTCGTAGTCCCCAAGGAACTCGACCCACCTACGTTGTCGCATATTTAGATCTTTCTGATCCAGGAGATACTTCAGGCTTTTGTGGTCTGTGAAGATCTCCACCTTCGCACCATACATGTAGTGCCGCCACAACTTCAGCGCAAAGATCACTGCCGCCAACTCCAAATCATGGATGGGGTAATTCCTCTCATGGGGCTTAAACTTCCTCAGCCCATAAGCAATTACATTGTCGTGTTGCACCAGCACGCAACCTAAACCACAACCTGACACATCGCTAAAGATCTAAAACCCTTCGGTCCCACTGAGAAAACTTAGAATCAAAGCAATCATCAACCTTTCCTTCAGGGTTTCAAATGCACGGGCACACTCCAGCGTCCACAAAACCTCTGATCTTTGCGAATAAGAGAGATGAGGGGCATTTCTATCTGCGGAAAGTTCTCAACGAACCTTCTGTAGTAACTGGCTAGTCCAAAGAAACTCCTGACTTCTGCCACGGTTCTCAATACAGATTAATCTTTAATGGCTTCGATCTTCGCTGGATCCACCGCCACCCTATCTCCACTGATCACGTGGCCCAAGAACACCACCTTCTCAATCCACAACTCGCACTTCGGGAACTTAGCATAAAGATGGTTCTCCCTCAGAATCTGCAAGACCACTCTCAAGTGAGTATCATGCTTCGCCTTCGACTTTGAATACACTAGAATATCGTCAATGAATACCACCATGAACGAATCCAAGTATTACCGAAAAACTCTGTTAATCAGATCCATGAACACAGATGGCCTGTTCTTCAAATCGAATGACATCACTGAGAACTCAAAGTGCCTGTACCTCATCCCAAAGGTTGTCTTTGAAATGTCTTCCTCTTGAATCCATAACTGGTAATACCCTGACTTCAAGTCTAACTTGGAGTACACTATTGACCACACCAACTGGTCGAACAGATCATCGATTCGCGGAATCGGATACTTATTCTTAACGGTCAAATATTTTAACTCACGGTAATATATGCACAACCACATACAACCATCCTTTTTCTTTACGAACAACAACGGTGCGCTCCACGACGAAGAGTTGGGCCTAACGTACCCCGGCTCTAGAAACTCTTGCAACTGGACCTTGAGCTCGGCCAATTCCTTCGGTGCCATCCTAAATGGAGGACATGACTCTGATTTAGCACCTAGTACCAACTCTATCGTAAAGTCGATTTCACGTTGAGGTGGTGCTCCCGAAAGCTCCTTGGGGAACACATCTTCGAACTCTTCCACCACTGTCACTTTTTGATTGCCAACTTCGTGGAGTGAGTCTCCAACAAAGTTATAAATGCCTCACCTCCCTAGTTCATCGCTCACAGCATTTGCGCGGTAGAAACTAGGGAGCAAGCACTCCACCTAGGCCCTCGAACTTGACGTCCACTCCACCTTCACTCCTCAGGGTTACCACCTTCAACAGGCAGTCAATATTGGTTTGTTGCTCTGCAAGCCAGTCCATCCCCAAGATAATGTCGAACTTTGCTAGTGGTAGAATTGATGCTACCAACTCGAAGTCAAAATCGCCTATTCTCAAAATAATGTGTCATTTCCTTCCGGTGGTCATGAAAAAGTCATTCGGCATGAGCACGCTAAGCTCCACCCGCCTCAATGACCTCAACACTGATTCTCCAGATAAAGCATTTCACAAGAAAAGAGTGTGACGCACATATATCGAACAACACTCTGGAGGGATAGCCAGAAACTAGCATGAAGCCTAAACATGCACACAACAAACACAAAAAGGTCGCAAACCATTTTAAGCTACTGAATGAAACTTAAACTTTTCATACTTGTCACCAAATCGGGCTGACGAATCGCTTCCTGCTGCCTAAGGTTGTATGCTCTAGGCTGCACTGACAGAAGCATGAATCACTCGACTCCTCCGCTTTCCCCTTTTCCGTATAACTAGGGCCGGAACGCACTGACTGCTCCTGCCTCTGCTCTGGCTCATCACCACCCTCGGTACAATTTTTGAGCTAAGTGGCCTAGCTTGCCACACTTGAAGCACGCTAGTGGTCCTCTAAAACGGATTTCTCTCAAAGCTGCACCACTTTTCTCACCCGGCTTAAAGGGACGAGGCTTCTTCTTCCACCGGCTCCCTTCCAATTTTCACTGAGATTAAGAAGGTTTTCCTTCTCCTTGCTTTGCTGCAAGACCCTTGCGGCGATGAGTTCATTCCATGTCGCTCTCCAACATTCTAGCGGCTTCGACTAACTCATTGAAACACACATTTTTTAAGGCTATGAGTGGTTGCCTCAGATTTTCTCTCAACCCATGATAGAAGAGGTGATACTCCTCATCATCCGCCATGGTCGTCCTCGTGTAACGACCCAATCAAGTAAACTCATGTAGGTACTCATCCACCGTCTTCTCGTGTTATACCAAGTGCAGGAACTGCCACTGAAGAGCTAACCTCGTCGAAGAGGGGATATAACGCTTCAGGAAAGCGCTCCCAAACTATCCCATGTACGGGGCGCGTCCAAGGAAATAGCAACCGTTATGATTCACCCACCATAGATTGGCATCACCCTCTAACATAAAAGCCGCAAATTGGGACTGCTTGTCCTCTGGGGTCTCTACCGCTTTCAGGAGTTCCTGAATCCTCGCCAACCGGTCCTCGGCATCCGTTAGAGTGTCGACTCCCTTCAATGTCGGAGGATGGAAACAGAGAATGCACTATATCTTCCGATCTCCTTGCCTAATCGCTCTCTCAGCTAATGGCTCTGCCAGCCTTACTTCTCCCTCCAGTGTGACAGACATCGCAATCGGGTAACATGAATTGTAACCTGCACAACAAGTGTCACAACCTATGGCACCGGTGTAGCTTGGGCCGCCACCATCCCCTCTGCTAGCAAGCGATAGAAATCTGTTAGGGACAAACTCATGTTCATGAGTCCTGGAGCAGTAGCACTACTTGGCGAGGGGTCCTCTCGCCGCCTCGATGTCCCTACATTGTCGCTTCCATCCTAGCATAAGCAAGGCAACAAATGAATCAAGTTTTATTCGCAAGACTCGAACATATGTACACTCATGGTCCCACAGAATACTCATATGTGGACAACATCTTTACACAATCCGATTACACTAAATCGATGACACTACCTCAACAAGGACACTAACCTTCCTCTGATACCAAATTGTAACACATCCCCTATAATGACCATATAATATGGGTCCGACCGGGACCCCACAACATATAATTGTCACAAATTTGGTATTTTAAAATGATATAAGAAATTCTACCCATCTTATAACACAGACCATAAACAGCGGAAACAGTAAATAGACTCAGAAGCTATCCACAACTACATATGAGTACCTTGGCCTTAAGGCCTTACATTGCCCATATTCAAATCAACATCCAAAACATTACAAAACATCAAAATTGTAATAGCACTCCTAGGCTACCTCGGCGTGCAAGCCGAAACAAAATAATATAAACATAAGCATGCAGGCAAGCAGGAGAAGGTACAAATCATGAGGCTTAGGCATTTTTGGCTGGCGAGCTAGCTCCAGCTTGCGATCCTTGCCCAGCAACCATTACAGAAGATGTGGTATAACATGGGTCAGCCAGAGTTGACCAGCAAACTATGTAACAACACCCCTCCTCCCAGTTGTCCTAGAGGAAACAAGCATATAAAGATGTCACAAGCATCAAACATATTTCTACGTTGAGCAGATAAATGAAAGGGGCCTAGTTATGCATCATGTATGCAAACTCAGGTTTCACCCAAGGCACCCTAAGATGTGTATGATTCTAACACTTCATCGCATATCATTATTTCACAGCAATCACCACAACATGGGTATTTTCATTACCCCAAAGACATACCAGCTGAATCCGAGAACTCTTGCTTATACTCAATCCGCATATGGATCACTACACCATCGGGCTTGTCCATAAGCTTAGACATTCTCGTTAGTTCCTCCAAACCGACACAACTGATGAGACCCTGTTGAAAATGTTGAAGTGGAAGTTGTGGAGTTGGCAGTCTGGGGGGAGGCCACGCGGTCTGGTCTGACTGCACGGTCTTGCGGTCTCCTCTGGAGGTCTGACCTCTCTGGTCTAGCCGCGTGCTATTCGGCGTGACCGCCATTCTTCTGTCCAAGGGTGTCAAGGTGAGGTCGCGCGGTCTGGTCGTGTGACCGCGTGGCGAGCTGGAGTAACCTCGCGATCTGGTGCTTGTGATCGCGTGGTGGGGGCAGCCCGGTCTCGTGGCTGTCTGATTTCTTTGTGGTGCGCGTGGACTAAGGTTTTCTTAGTCGCGCGGTCTCCAGCTTGTGTTCGCATGGCTGGTCCTTCGGCGATCAGCTGGCATATGCGGTCACAGGCATTTGGTCGACTTGGCAGGCTATTGCCCTAGTCGGTCGGGTGTGTTCGCGGTCTCTGAAGGAGGTCGGGTGGCGAACACAGGTGGTGAGGATCATGACCGGGCGAGCTGTCATGATCGTGTGGCTTCTGTTGAAGTCTGCGAGCTCACTAAGCAGGAGGATCTTTTGCTGATCGCGCGGGTTGACCGGTCTGGTCGCGCGATTAAGGGGTGGTGACCTTATCTCATAGGGTGGTGACTGGATCAGGTCTCACGCCTATAAATAGGAGCCACTGTAGCAGCAAAAATATAGCACCAAGTGTAAGCAGAACTCGCGGCTAGTTCTTGCGGTCTCATTTCTTGTGATCGGTCGGTCTTACTGATTGAACTTCTTTTGTACAGCTTCTATGGATTGTGCGGGCAGCAGCGGTCATCTCCTTTTCTGAAGGTGTTCGGGCGGTCTCGCGGCTTGCAGTGCGGGTTGCTGGAGTTCGGGAGAATCAGTGGCAGATCGCGGGATTCTCAGTTGGTGTTGTTCAAATTGCAGGCAGGCAGTTCGGGCTGTCTCGTCTTCTAGTCGAGCGAACTGTCAGGTCGGGCGGTCAGGCGATCTCAGGAAGGCAGACCACTGGTTATCTTTCAGTTGTATTTTCTCTCCTATTTTTTTTTGTGTACTGGCAAAATCATGTCTCGCCACGTATACCTCGCCTTGTAATGAAGTTTTCTGCTAGCATCAATAAAGATTGAAGTTATTTTTCATGTGCTTCTGGTTGTTGGCTTGAACTTTGAGTTATACTATTCCTGCTCACTCCTAGATCTTGGAAAATTTTCACATGGTATCAGAGCCAGGTTGGAGTGGATAGAGCAGTGATTAACTCACAGTTGTCATCGCCTTTGTGAAGAAGGGACCAGTGGTAGAGCCATGGAAGCAAGGGGTCTTGGAATTGAGATGCTAAACTCGACCAACTTTAAGAAGTGGAGGTCTTGTATGCAGTGTTATCTTCTGGGTGAGGACCTCTGGGAGGTGGTTGGAGGAAAGAGCACGGAGGAAGTTATTCTGATTGGGGATAACGGTCATGAGGTGAGAAACTAGAGGCGGATTAATGCCAAAGTAGAGTTTGCCCTGAAAAGGGCAATATCACCTGATTTGTTTGATCACATCTTGGGGTGTGGATCAGCGGCTGAGATCTGGAGAGCCCTGGATGGGCTGTTTAACAAGGAGAATGTGGCAAGACTTCAATTCCTGGAGAATGAGCTGGCCAGATCGGCTCAAGGTGATCTTTCTATCTCTATGTTCTTCTTGAAGATGAAGAACTTGTGCGCCGAGATTTTAGCGCTGGATCCTGATGAGCCAATCTCTGAGGTGAAGCTGAAGAGGCACATCATCCGTGGCTTGCGGAAGGAATATGTTGCCTTTGTGACGTAGGTGCTGGGTTGGGCAAATCAGCCGTCTCTGCTGGAGCTAGAAAATCTGCTTGCTTTGCAGGAGAGTCTGGCAAGGCAGATGGCGGGGGTGTCAGTGTCTGGGGGAGAAGGCGAGGTTCTCTTCACGGGGAAGAAGAAAAAGTGGGATAAGAAGAAGACCGCTGGAGGAGGCAATGGGCCTTCAACTTCTGGACAGCAGGAGAGGGGCTATGCTCCTAAGGATGAAGGGAAGAAGAAGGGGGAAGGTCCCAAGTGCTTCAGGTGCGGAAAGGTTGGTCACATCAGAAAGGATTGTCGGGTGAATCTTCAGCCGGGGCATGCTGCTGCAGGAAAGGAGGAAGCTGAGGCCAGACAGATTGATGGAGGATGGGGAGGAGCCTTCTCGGCTTCTGTTGGAGCTGCGGCTCCTATCAACTATCAGGAGGACTGGATCGTGGACTCGGGGTGTGGTCATCACCTCACCGGGGACGAGTTGAAGCTTTCTTCAGCTTAGCCGTACTCAGGTAATGATGCCATTATTACTGCTGATAATACCGTGCATGTTGTCGAGAAGGTGAGGGTTATTTCCTTGGGCAGTGATAGAAGGCCACTAACTTTGAAGAGTGTCTATCATGTGCCCAGAATGAGGAAAAACATCTTCTCCATGACCAATGTTGTAGACGCTGGGTATCACGTTATGTTCGGCCCAACAGAAGTGAAATTTCTAAGAAATGTTGAGGCGGTGAAGGCCGAGGTCGTTCATGTGGTGAGGAGAGCAAAAGACTTGTTCGTCTAATCGACAAGTTCTTATGTTGACAAGATGCGGACGAATGATAGTGCTGTCATATGGCACGAGAGGTTGGGGCATGTAAGGATGGATAAGCTGAAGGCTATGGCGGTGAGAGGTCTTGTCAAGGGCCTGCCTAGTCTATCTTCCTACGGAGATGGTCATGTGTGCGCAGGATGTCAGTTCGGCAAGTCTCATCGACTACCCTTTGACAAGTCGCAGACAAGGAGTAGTGTGCCGTTGGAGTGCATCCACGGTGACTTGATGGGACCGACTGCTACCCCAAGTCTCGGAGGCAGCAGATATATGCTGGTGTTGATCGATGACTACACCAGATATGTCTGGGTATATTTCTTGAAGGAGAAGGCGGAGGCATTTGCCAAGTTTGTGGAGTTCAAGGAGCTCATGGAGGGTCGGCTTGGACTGCGGGTTAAGAAGCTGAGGACTGACAACGGAGGGGAGTTCACCTCTGGTGAGTTCTCTACTTTTTGCAGGAAGGCAGGCATCCAAAGGGAGCTTACTTGTGCACACACTCCACAGCAAAATGGAGTTGCAGAGCGGAAGATTCGTCATCTGACGGAGACCTGCAAGTGTTGGCTGCATGCCAAGAGTATCCCAAAGTCCTTCTGGGCAGAGGGAATGTCTTGTGCTGCCTACGTCATCAACAGGATGCCTCTTAGTCCCATCAATATGAAGACCCCGCATGAATTGATGTTCAAGGAAAAGCCAAGCGTGGCATACCTTTGGATGTTTGGTTCAACCTGCTATGTGCACGTTCCAGATGCGCTTCGAACGAAGCTAGATGCGAAAGCAAGGAAGCTAGTCTTCGTGGGTTATGATGATCGGAAGAAGGGCTGGAAGTGCATGGACCCGGAGATGCGGAGATTTGTTGTATCTCGCGACGTCGTGTTCGATGAGGTGACGTCTTACAAAGGAAGTTCTGGTGTTGAGCTACCAGAAAGCAGGGTGGAGGAGACGGAGAAAGCTGTGGAAAATCTTCAGGTGGAGCTGCCTATGTCGCCAGGTGGTCCATCAATATCTAGTTCTGAGGCTGAGGCTTCTGGATCTGGAAGCAGGGGGAGCGATGCTTCGAGTACGTCTGGAAGGGGAGCTAGGGAAGAAGAAACTGAAGATACTGCAAGTCAGGGGAAGGAGTTGCGGAGATCGAAGCGAACTATTGATAGCTAAAATTTAAGATGTAAATAATATTCTCCAAATTCTGCGAACTATAGGCAAGAGCACCTATCATTCATAGCATAGGATATTCAAAACAAATAAATATCAAGTGTCGTATTCCACGGGTCTGTTGATTACTTCTACTCACGCAAATTATTATTATTTTATCGGCAGTAAAATAGAGTTTTGAAAATAATTAGAAGAAAAGAAACATTTGATCGGGAATCATTCTTAAGTGAAATGTTTTGTAAATCTAGAATTCAAAAGAAATCGATTTAGACAAACTTGACCGTGGAGGTTCCCAAAATATGATAGAACCTCTCTCGAGAGAACTACCACCTAACCTTAGGTTGATCGATTAAGACCCCTCGGCCAGTCGAAACCCCTAAGCTTGCTTTATGCGGTGAGCCCCACTATTGGATTTGACTCCAATCCGGAAGATTTGCGTCACCCTCTCTCGAGGAATGCATACAACTCTTTTTACCGATGAGCGATCTACCCGTATTTACGGATCTCTCGATACACTAAAATACGGATCAAACTTGATTATCATACCCTAGAAATATGAAACCAAAAATTGCAAATCAACGGTAAATCTTAGTTTTCCAAACTAAACTATGAATAAGAGATTTTGAAAAGATAAAAGCTTAAGAATTCATCCGACCAAATACTATGAAAATTAACAAAACATAATTGAGAAGAAAGTTATTTTTATTTCTAAGTAAAGAAAAGTACAATTGCATGTAAAGTAGATCTAAGCTAGGAATTAAAAAAGACAAGACATAAAATAAAGTTACACTAAGAAAAATGCAGAAAAACTATACTAGAAACGATCCAAACTAAGCATGGCCTGGATGCCCATCACTTTGGCAGCAGCTGGCTTTTATAGGCAGAAAATTGCTGAGTCACGCCCTTGGTCACGCCCGTGACCAAGGGCGTGTAAGCTGCGTAATTGCGTCTTGAAAGCCCGGGAACGTTGGGGAAGAAAAACCGCCAAAATTGATCATCTCGACGGGTCACGGCCTAGGTCACGCCCGTGACCTAGGGCGTGTCTTGACCGAGTCAGGAAACGGCGGGAAACGGCGCGATCTGGAGTTAATTTGGCAGTTGAGGGAGAGGGCACGGCCTCGGTCACGCCCGTGACCAAGGGCGTGTAAGCTGGAACGACTCGGCGGCAGAAACTGCTTGAATTGAATGCTTGTTGGGCGAGTCACGCCCGTGACTTGAAGGTCACGCCCCCGGTCACGCCCGTGACCTGGGGCGTGTAACTTTAATCCGACGTGGCAGCGAGTTCTGTGAGCTGAAAGCGATACACGGTCGTGGCCATGGTCACGCCCCTAGGTCACGCCCGTGACCTGGGGCGTGTATTGAGGGTTTTTGCAGAAATGCTCCAGAATTTCCCCTGAACACGGCTATGTGCTTGAAATTGCTATTAGCAGCCCCAAAGTCCCTGAAAATATAAAACAAAGCAAATTAGATATATATTAAATTAAAATTATATAAAAACTAATTAATTACTACTAAAATACTATATAAAAATAACTATAAATAATGCACTATCAAATACCCCCATACTTAAGCTTTTGCTATTCCAGAGCAAAAACTAATTTATAAGTATGAGAAGAATTTATAGGACATTTCCAAAAAGATTTACTTCAAATTATGCACTTCAAATCTCATAAAACTCATGTCAAAATAAGTTAAGAAATTAAAATTCAGATTTATAAGAAATAATTAATAATTCATAAATTGAAATGAGTAGAATAAATTTTAGTTTTGAAATTCTCTAACTAAATCTTCATAAACAAAATTGCATTGAATTAAGCAAAATATTCCAAGATTAAAATTATAAGAACTTTACAATCATGAGAAACTTTTAGAAAACTACAAAATATTAACTATGCTCTCTCAATAATATCTTGGATAAAAAAGTGAACTTGGCTAAATGGGGTAAAATTGGCATTGAAGAAGTTACTTTGTATATGGGAAATGATGAATTTTATCCTCTCATTTCCATCTTTTTTTTTTAATTTCTTCTTCTTTTTATATCCCAAATGTATATGTTTAGGAGTGATGAATTTTATCCTCTCAACTCCATGCCATATAATCTTTTACTGATTTGGGTGCATATGTTTAGGAATGATGAATTTTATCCTCTCATCCCATGACATATGATCTTTTCAAAATTTTTTTATGCCAAACAATGGGTTTAACAAAAAGGTAGGGGAAGGGCTAGGGTTTAAAGGCTAAACAAATTCCAAAGAAACATTTTAAGAGCATAGAAAATAATTTGAGCAATCTACAAGAAACTATGAGTTCAAGTTAATATAAGTAAAATCTAGAGATATTTAACACGATTACTACAAAATTGAATTATGATATTTTAAAGAGAGAAAGTAAAACTAAGAAATATTCTAAGCAAATCAAGATAATGAAAAACTCATTAAATCAAATTCATCTAAAAATTAAATCTAACATATTTTGAAGAGAAATATAAGATTAAAACTACATAAAAAGAAAACTCTTTAAAAAGCCTATAAAGAAAACTCATAATTAAAATCAATTTTGCATAAATGAAGTTTGGAGAAATTTAATATTACAAAATTTATTTTATTGGAAATTAAAATAGTTTTTTTAAATGAAAACATTTTTTTGAATTTTGTAAATTTTTATAACAAAATTGAAAATAAAGAATAAAAAAAATCAATTTTTTTTGTGAGTTTTGAAAAAGATTTTCTAATTTTTTTTTGGATTTTTAATAAAAACTGAATATAGGAGAATACACCCCCATACTTAAAAATAAACATTGTCCCCAATGTTTATAAGCCAAGTAGGAGGGAAAAGAAAATAAAATGCGGAAAAAGTAAAGGGCAAGAAAAATAAAGATAAGCAAGGGGTGCCTCCCAAGAGCGCTTTCTTTTTCCCGTCTTTAAGCTAGACGGTTATTATTAGGAAAAAGGAAAATAAAATTGAAAATGCACAGGCAACTCCCTTAATTCACGCTCAGGTGAGCATGCCGAAATCCGTTGCCCGGCGACTCCTCCGCTATACTCTTGACTCTTCCGTTGTTCGTTAGCGTGAAATTGCGAATCCAAATTACCTATACATACCTTAGGTAATTTGGATTGTTGGAGATGAGCGGCAAATGAATCGGTGAAGACGTTTGGTTGCAACGGCTCATCCTCTACATGAAAATCGTTAGTATAAAAAGAATCAGGATTTAGCGAGTCAGAAAATTTTTCACAAGGAGGAGTTTCTTGCGAAAATACATGATTAAGCGTCGGTTGTTTATTTTCAAAAATAAAAGAATTATCAGAAAAATCAATGCAAAGGGGAGAAAATTCATGAGACACAATTTCTTCATGAATTATAATTTCATGAGAATGAGAAGAAAGGGCGGGCGAAGGAGAAGAAGAAAAATTTTCATTTTCTAATTCGTCCGGTGTCTCCATGACTTTGCGAAATTCTTGGTACAATTGTTCTTCTTGATCTTGAGAATAAACATTTAAAGTGGGAGAAATAACATTCGGAAAAATTTCAAGATCAGAAGAAGAACAAATTTGTGGAAAAGGCGAGGAATGCAAATCATAATTGAAGGAATTTCCATTTTCGCACTGAAAACTATCCGGGTGACCTTGCCACCATGAATAATCAACATCAGAGTAAGAAGGAAATTCATTCAAATCATTATTTAAAGAAAAATTATTTTCATCATAAAAATTATTATTTTCATTATAAAAATTATAATTTTCAGTAGAAAAATTAATTTGATGTTCATGAGAAAATTTTTGAAATGAAAAATAGCATTCCTCACTAGAATGATGATGCCCACAAAAATGACAAATAATTTGGCGCATTCGCGCGGCTTCCAAAAGATCAACTTTATTTTGAAGCTCGGCAACTTTTGCGGCCAACTGCGATAACATCATTTTTTTTTAAAAAGAAAATTAAACAACCGTTACCTAATAGAAGTGAATTTTAAAAGAAAAAGCAAAAAGAGAAATGGGGGTGGAGAAAGAGAATGATAAAATTAATAAAATTCACGCTTTCAAAATATCAACAAAAAAGTACTCCCCGGCAACGGCGCCAAAAACTTGATAGCTAAAATTTAAGATGTAAATAATATTCTCCAAATTCTGCGAACTATAGGCAAGAGCACCTATCATTCATAGCATAGGATATTCAAAACAAATAAATATCAAGTGTCGTATTCCACGGGTCTGTTGATTACTTCTACTCACGCAAATTATTATTATTTTATCGGCAGTAAAATAGAGTTTTGAAAATAATTAGAAGAAAAGAAACATTTGATCGGGAATCATTCTTAAGTGAAATGTTTTGTAAATCTAGAATTCAAAAGAAATCGATTTAGACAAACTTGACCGTGGAGGTTCCCAAAATATGATAGAACCTCTCTCGAGAGAACTACCACCTAACCTTAGGTTGATCGATTAAGACCCCTCGGCCAGTCGAAACCCCTAAGCTTGCTTTATGCGGTGAGCCCCACTATTGGATTTGACTCCAATCCGGAAGATTTGCGTCACCCTCTCTCGAGGAATGCATACAACTCTTTTTACCGATGAGCGATCTACCCGTATTTACGGATCTCTCGATACACTAAAATACGGATCAAACTTGATTATCATACCCTAGAAATATGAAACCAAAAATTGCAAATCAACGGTAAATCTTAGTTTTCCAAACTAAACTATGAATAAGAGATTTTGAAAAGATAAAAGCTTAAGAATTCATCCGACCAAATACTATGAAAATTAACAAAACATAATTGAGAAGAAAGTTATTTTTATTTCTAAGTAAAGAAAAGTACAATTGCATGTAAAGTAGATCTAAGCTAGGAATTAAAAAAGACAAGACATAAAATAAAGTTACACTAAGAAAAATGCAGAAAAACTATACTAGAAACGATCCAAACTAAGCATGGCCTGGATGCCCATCACTTTGGCAGCAGCTGGCTTTTATAGGCAGAAAATTGCTGAGTCACGCCCTTGGTCACGCCCGTGACCAAGGGCGTGTAAGCTGCGTAATTGCGTCTTGAAAGCCCGGGAACGTTGGGGAAGAAAAACTGCCAAAATTGATCATCTCGACGGGTCACGGCCTAGGTCACGCCCGTGACCTAGGGCGTGTCTTGACCGAGTCAGGAAACGGCGGGAAACGGCGCGATCTGGAGTTAATTTGGCAGTTGAGGGAGAGGGCACGGCCTCGGTCACGCCCGTGACCAAGGGCGTGTAAGCTGGAACGACTCGGCGGCAGAAACTGCTTGAATTGAATGCTTGTTGGGCGAGTCACGCCCGTGACTTGAAGGTCACGCCCCCGGTCACGCCCGTGACCTGGGGCGTGTAACTTTAATCCGACGTGGCAGCGAGTTCTGTGAGCTGAAAGCGATACACGGTCGTGGCCATGGTCACGCCCCTAGGTCACGCCCGTGACCTGGGGCGTGTATTGAGGGTTTTTGCAGAAATGCTCCAGAATTTCCCCTGAACACGGCTATGTGCTTGAAATTGCTATTAGCAGCCCCAAAGTCCCTGAAAATATAAAACAAAGCAAATTAGATATATATTAAATTAAAATTATATAAAAACTAATTAATTACTACTAAAATACTATATAAAAATAACTATAAATAATGCACTATCAACTATCATTGCCCCTGATCGCTATACAGGAGGAAATATGGTGAGCTTTGTCTCGTATTTCTTTGCTGGTCCCTTGGATGAGAAGGAGCCGTCGAGCTTTGAAAAGGCCAAAGGTGTGGAACAGTGGGATTCAGCTATGCAAGAAGAGATGAGTGCTCTTGAGAAGAATGAAACTTGGTCTCTGGTGCCCAAGCCCAAGGGTATCACCCCTGTGACATGCAAATGGGTCTACAAGCTCAAGAAGAAGGCTGACGGCAGTATCAAGCGATACAAGGCTCGCCTTGTGGCTCGGGGATTATCGCAGCAATACGGTGAAGACTATGAAGATACATTCAGTCCAGTGGCAAAAATGACTTCAGTTCGGGTTGTGATTGCCTTGGCGGTGTGTTGGGGGTGGGAGATTTGGCAGCTCGACGTAAAGAATGTATTCTTGTACGGCGAGATTGACAAGGACATCTTCATGGTCCAGCCACCGGGCTTCGTATCTGAAGTTTTTCCGGAGCATGTCTGCAAGCTGAAGAAGGCCCTGTATGGGTTGAAGCAAGCGCCGAGGGCGTGGTATGGAAAGATAGCAGAATATCTCCTATTCTGTGGATTTTGTGCTTCAGACTCAAACTCAAGATTGTTCGTCAAGAAGAGCGGAGAGCTTCAAGTCATCGTGCTGCTTTACATCGACGATATGATCGTGACGGGGAATTTGAAAGAGGAAGTAGCAAAGCTTCAGGCTGAGCTATCTATCAGGTTCGAGATGAAGGATTTAGGTGAGTTGCACCATTTCATTGGACTCAAAGTGCAGAGGAAGGGAAGTGGAGTGCTGGTGTCCCAGGCTGGATATGCGGAGCGAATCGTGGAGCGGTTCGGCATGAAGGAAGGGAAGTGCACTTCCACACCTCTGGAGAAGGCCATGAAACTTCGCAAGGATGAGGGGAGGATTCTGGAAGATCCGCTGGTGTTCCGGGCTTTGGTTGGGAGCTTGATTTATCTGACGATTATCAGGCCGGATATTGCATATGCAGTTGGCAAGGTGAGCCGTTATATGGCGGAACCACGGATGCCTCATCTACTAGCGGCCAAGAATATATTGAAGTATGTCAAGGAGACTTCGGATATGGGTCTCCTTTACAGGAGGGATGCGGGCTTCGAGGTGCATGGGTACATGGATGCTGATTACGGGGGAGATTCGGATGATCAGAAGTCGACGTCTGGATACGTCTTCATGGCGGGCCCCACGGCTATATCATGGTGCAGTAAGAAGCAGGATTCCGTATCGGTCTCAACCACGAAAGCGGAATACAAGGCTTCGGCCTTGGCAGCTCAAGAAGCCATCTGGCTTAGGAGGTTGGTTGGAGACGTCCATAAGGAGGTTCGGGGTCCGACTCTGCTCCGCGACGACAATGAGAGTGCTCTCAAACTGGTTACTAATCCAGTTTGTCACGCGAGGACCAAGCATATCGAGATCGAGCATCATTTCATTCGTGAGAAGGTGTTGGAGGGGTCTCTTTCGATCGAGCATGTTCGGAGTCAGGACAATATTGCTGACATCTTCACAAAGGCGCTGGCGAAGGGGCCATTCACTCGGCTAAGGAGTTTACTTGGGTTGTTTTCAACTTCCCACTTCAAGGGGGAGTGTTGAAAATGTTGAAGTGGAAGTTGTGGAGTTGGCGGTCTGGGGGGGATACCGCACGGTCTGGTCTGACTGCACGGTCTTGCGGTCTCCTGTGGCGGTCTGACCTCTCTGGTCTAGCCGCGTGCTATTCGGCGTGACTGCCATTCTTCTATCCAAGGGTGGCGAGGTAAGGCCGCGCGGTCTGGTCGTGTGACCGCGTGGCGAGCTGGAGTAACCTAATAACCTCGCAATCTGGTGCTTGTGATTGCGTGGTGGGGGCAGCCCGGTCTGGTAGTTGTCCGGTTTCTTTGTGGTGCGCGTGGACTAAGGTCTTCTTCATCGCGCGGTCTCCGATTTGTGTTCGCATGGCTGGTCCTTCGGCGATCAGCTGGCATATGCGGTCGCAGGCATTTGGTCGACTTGGCGGGTTGTTGCCCTAGTCGATCTGGTGTGTTCGCGGTCTCTGGAGGAGGTCAGGTGGCGAACATAGGTGGTGAGCGTCATGACCGGGCGACCTGTCATGATCGTGCGGCTTCTATTGAAGTCGGCGAGCTCACTAAGCTGGAGGATCTTTTGCTGATCGCGCGGGTTGAGCGGTCTGGTCACGCGATCAAGGGTAGTGACCCTATCTCATAGGGTGGTGACTGGATCAGTTCTCACGCCTATAAATAGGAGCCACTGTAGCAGCAAAAATATAGCACCAAGTGTAAGCAGAACTCGCGGCTAGTTCTTGCGGTCTCATTTCTTGTGACCGGTCGGTCTTGCTGATTGAACTTCTTTTGTGCAGCTTCTGCGGATTATGCGGGCAGCAGCGGTCATCTCCTTTTCTGAAGGTGTTCGGGCGGTCTCGCGGCTTGCAGTGCGGGTTGCTGGAGTTCGGGAGAATCAGTGTCAGATCGCGGGATTCTCAGTTGGTGTTGTTCAAATCGCAGGCAGACAGTTCGGGCGGTCTCGTCTTCTAGTCGAGCGAACTGTCAGGTCGGGCGGTCGGGCGGTCTCAGGAAGGCAGGCCGCTAGTTATCTTTCAGTTGTATTTTCTCACCTATTTTTTGTGTACTTGCGAAATCATGTCTCGCCACGTATACCTCGCCTTGTAAAGAAGTTTTCTGCTAGCATCAATAAAGATTGAAGTCGTTTTTCATGTGTTTCTGGTTGTTGGCTTGAACTTTGAGTTATACTATTCCTGCTCACTCCTAGATCTTGGAAAATTTTCACAGACCCCACCCGCACATGGATCACTACACCATCATGCTCTTTCATCAACTTCACCAAAACCATCACAACAGGTTTCGACCAAAAGGGGCTTGTCTTGTTGGGACACCACCCACATGTGAATCACAACATCACGGGGCTAGCCAACCGACCATAAAGACGAAGCCATGCCTTAACATACAGGTGGACACCACATTCCACCAAGCATTCAACACACATTTTCCCACCCTAAGCAAACATTTGTTCTCACACGAAAAATAAGGGCATCGTAGCGGCATCTTCGCCGCAATCGGATTTCTAACAAAAATCCATAAAATGCATGTCAAGCAACAACACTGAATCGTACCACCGGTCGTGATTTCGGCTTCACCCAAAATGCCTAATCCACTAACGGAGCAGATCTCTAATGCAAATAATGTTGGGGACGAACTCAATTGACTCGGTGGTTCATCTTGAACCAAGGCAACACGAACCCCTCTCATTTGAGAGATTCGATGCCAAATATGCATAAAAAGAAAGACATAAATCAAAGGGATGTCATGCGCACATCCTAAGACTAGGAGGAAGAAGGTTGTTACCTTATGAAATCTCTTCTTTACCGTGGAGATCTTGAATAACACAGATGGAAAAGTGCGCCTTCAAGCTCTCTCTACGATGTCGGTCTTGGATCATCGAACGGAGCTTAGAAGCTCCAATAATGGCAGATCTAGGTCGTCTTCTTCCTCTGAATACTCTCGCTCAACCTAGCCGGTAAGTGCCAAAAGACTTGAGAATGAGAGGGGAGAACTCCTCTGCCCTATTTAGGGGTCACAAGTGCAACAATCAGATCCATTGGATCAAGTTTCAAGAAGATTGGGCGGTTAAAAAAAAAATATTTATGGATCTGGTTCCGCTAGCTATCACCTGACGCTAGCTAAGCTACCGCGCCGCGCTAGCTCCAACGCTGGAACGCTCTCGGCCTCATGTTGGCTTGAGTTGCGCGCTTCTTGACGACATGACATTTATCGAGCAGATACACCTACCACTAGCGGCATCACTATGGCTCGGCGCTACCTCTCGACGACACACATCACACTGACACGCTTCTCGATGCCACATCCCATGTCATTTAGACTAAGGAACCACACTACCGCACGACGGTATCGATAATGCTCAGTGTTATCTTCTCAACAATAAACTTCACGTCGTCACGCTTCTCGACGACACAATCTATGTCGTTTGGACAAGGAAAAAGGAAACCGCCGCCGATAAATTCTACCGCGCTCGTTAGATTCCTGCTACCTCTTATCCTGACACTTCTAATTCTCAATCAAGGAAAAATGGGGTGTTATAACTCCATCCCCTTAAAAGAATTTCGTCCTGAAATTAGATTATCTACCGAGAAAAAACATACCTGATGCAAAAAGTTCCAGGAAGTCTTCTCGCATGACTTGCTCGCGCTCCCAAGAGAATTTGTCTTGCCCGCAATTTTTCCAACACACTTTCACGAGCTTGACTTCATTATTCCTCAACTGCCAGATTTATGAATCCTCCATGCATACAGGATGTATTATCATCCTCAAATCTTCTGCTACCGGCACTGCCACCTACTCGATCACTTCTCTTGGCTCCACCAGAGCTTTTCTCAACACTGAGATGTGGAAAATTTCATGCAATCCACTTAGCTCTGTAGACAATGCCAACTGATAAGTTGCTTCGCCCATGCGCTTCGTAATCTCGAACGGTCCAAAATACCTAGGACTCAACTTCTTGAGCCGCCAAATTCTCGAAATGCCTTTGAACAACTTGATCTATAAGTAGACCATGTCGCTCGCCGTCCGGGACTCGTCGTCGACCACCACCGCTAGTCAACCCTTCTCCACTGTCTGATCATCCCCATGCGATCTCCATTGTCCGATGTGCAAGTAACCACTAGCATAACCACCAGTGTAACCACCGAATATGGGGGTGCGAATAACCGTGTGAGTGTGCGCGTAGAAGTATTATAAAAATATTTGTCATAAATCATAAAGTTCCGGCATACAAATAATAAATAGGGTGATTATGGTCTACGGATAACTGTGTAACCACCATAACCACCACTAGGACCTATAAATAGGACTCTAGAGTCTCCTTCATTTCCAACTTTTCCTTCTCTGACTCCGCCTCTTATGCACGCGAGAGCTCCTGGAGGAGCCCCTTGAAGATCTCCTTCGCCTTAGAAATCTTCTTCGAAGATCTTCGATCGCCTTGAATATCCTTCGAATACTTTCCTCCTCTTTCGAGCGCTCCTGCGCACGTTCGCTCTATACGCCCCGAAGCAAGCACCCCGCCTGCATTGAAGCCCTCTATTCGATAAAAAGATCACCACTCCAGGTCCACCATTGCAGCGCAAGTGTCAAGCCGCAAGTGCCGAAGAGTGCAAAGCATGCCCCCTCAGCTTCCGAGCACTAAAGGAAGACGTCAAAGTGCCCGGAGTGCGGTGCTCCTCACTGCAGCAAGCAAAAAAACTTAGGTTTGTGAGAGGTGGTCTGTCACCCTCCGAGCGCATCTTTCTTTCCCTACAAGTTGTAACGAGGAGCGGTCTGTCGCCCTCGCCTTCCCTTAAAAGCATTGTACAACAACCAAGAATAGTGAAGTTTGGTCGGCACCGTCCCGGCCGCGTGGTTATTCACCCCTTTCCGAGATTTTCCATGATAAAAAAGTCTCCTACCAGCCGCCTCATTCTCATTGACTGTTTGCTCTCTCGGCCGCTCCCGGGTTAAGACAGTGCAATTTAGACTGGTATACAGGAGCCTCGAGTTGGCCGCAACAATAGGAACCACACATATAAAAAAAGAGCAAAGAACATTAACAAAATCTATCTATTCCTTACACCAAAACACTCACATATAGGTGAAGTAATCGTAGAAAACTGAGTAGAAAATGAATAGACATGTTATTTTTCATCAAAGCCAGAATAGCAAGGACAAGTCAACATTTGAAAAACTATCATTACAAAAAATTAAATGGAGCACTGATCACTGAATAAAGGGACAAGGAGATGTAGAAACCCTAACCTTGGGAGCGGCTAAAGAATCCCTATTAGGAAATATATATGCAGCGGCGGAAGAAAAACTGCAGAAAATTGGTGGAGGGATGGGGATTTAGTTGAAGAAGGTAAGATCGCTTCCTACTGCCCAAGGTTGTATGTTATAGGCTGCACTGAAGGAAGCGTGAATCACTCGACTCCTCCGCTTTCCCCTTTTCGGCATAACTAGGGTCGGAACGCACCGACTGCTCCTGCCTCTGCTCTGGCTCATCACCACCCTCGGTACAATTCTGAGCTAAGTGGCCTGGCTTGCCACACTTGAAGCACGTCAGTGGTCCTCTAAAATGGAATTCTCTCGAAGCTGCACCACTTTTCTCACCCGACTTAAAGGGACGAGGCTTCTTCTTCCACCGGATCCCTTCCAATTTTCACTGAGATTGAGAAGGTTTTCCTCCTCCTTGTTATACTGCAAGACCCTTGCGGCGATGAGTTCATTCCATGTCGCTCTCCAACATTCTAGCGGCTCGACTAACTCATTGAAACCCGCATTCTTTAAGGCTATGAGTGGTTGCCTCAGATTTTCTGTCAACCCATGATAGAAGAGGTTATCCCTCTCCTCATCATACGCCATGTTCGTCCTCGTGTAATGACCCAATCAAGTAAACTTATGTAGGTACTCATCCACCATCTTCTCATGTTATACCAAGTGCAGGAACTGCCACTGAAGAGCTAACCTCGTCGAAGAGGGGATATAACACTTCAGGAAAGCGCTCCCAAACTATCTCATGGACAGGGCGCATCCAAGGAAATGACAACCATTATGATTCACCCACCACAGCTTGGTGTCACCCTCTAACATAAAAGCCGCAAAATGGGAATGCTTGTCCTCTGGGGTCTCTACCGCTTTCAGGAGTTCCTGAATCCTCGCCAACCAGTCCTCGGCATCCGTCAGAGTGTCGACTCCCTTCAATGTCGGAGGATGGAAACTCAGAATGCACTCTATCTTCGGATCTCCTTGCCTAATCGCTCTCTCAGCTAATGGCTCTGCCAGCCTTACTTCTCCCTCCGGTGTGACAGACGTCGCATTCGGGTAACCGGAGTTGTAACCTGCACAACAAGTGTCACAACCTGTGGCACCGGTGCAGCTTGGGCCGCCACCATAGCCTCTGCTATCAAGCGATAGAAATCTGTTAAGGACACACTCATGTTCATGAGTCCTGGAGCAGTAGCACTACTTGTCGAGGGGTCCTCTCGCCGCCTTGATGTCCCTATATTGTCGCTTCCATCCTAGCATAAGCAAGGCAACAAATGAATCAATTTCTATTTGCAAGACTCGAACACATGGACACTCATGGTCCCACAGAATACTCCTATGTGGACAACCACTTTATGCAATTTGATTACACTAAATCGGCGACACTACCTCAACAAGGACACTAACCTTCCTCTGATACCAAATTGTAACACATCCCCTATAATGACCATATAATATGGGTCCGACCGGGACCCCACAACATATAATCGTCATCGTCACAACTTTGGTATTTTAAAATGATATAAGAACTTCTACTCATCTTATAACACAGACCATAAACAGCGAAAATAGTAAATAGACTCAGAAGCTATCCATAACTAAATATGAGTACCTTGGCTTTAAGGCCTTACATTGCTCATATTCAAATCAACATCCAAAACATTACAAAACATCAAAAATGTAATAGCACTCCTAGGCTACCTCGGCGTGCAAGCCGAAACAAAATAATATAAACATAAGCATGCATGCAAGCAGGAGGAGGTACAATTCCTGAGGCATAGGCATTTTTGGTTGGCGAGCTAGCTCTACCTTGCGATCCTTGCCCAGCATCCATCACAGAAGATGTCGTATAACATGGGTCAGCCAGAGTTGACCACCAAACTATGTAATAACACCCCTCCTCCCAGTCGTCCTAGAGGAAACTAGGATATAAAGATGTCACAAGCATCAAACATATTTCTACGTTGAGCAGATAAATGAAAGGGGCCTACTTATGCATCATGTATGCAAACTCGGGTTTCACCCAAGGCACCTATGACGTAAATGATTCTAACACATCATCGCATATCATTATTTCACAGCAATCACCACAACATGGGTATTTTCATTACCCCAACGACATACAAGCCGAATCCGAGAACTCTTGCTTAGACTCCATCCGCACATGGATCACTACACCATCGGGCTTGTACATAAGCTTAGACGTTCTCGTTAGTTCCTCCAAACCGACACAACTGATGAGACCCCACCCGCACATGGATCACTACACCATCTTGCTCGTCCATCAACTTCACCAAAACCATCACAACAGGTTTCGACCAAAAGGGGCTTGTCTTGTCGGGACACCCTCCACGCGTGAATCACAACATCACGAGGCTAGCCAATCGACTACAAAGATGAAGACACGCCTTAACATATAGGTGGACACCACATTTCACCAAGCATTCAACACACATTTTCCCACCCTAAGCCAACATTTGTTCTCACACGAAAAATAAGGGCATCGCAGCGGCATTTTCGCCGCAATCGGATTTCTAACAAAAATCCATAAAATGCATGTCAAGCAACATCACTGAATTGTACCACCGGTCCTGATTTCGGCTTCTCCCAAAATGCCTAATCCACTAACGGAGCAGATCTCTAATGCAAATAATGTCGGCGACGGACTCAATCGAGTCGGTGGTTCATCTTGAACCAAAACAACAAGAACCCCTCTCATTTGAGAGATTCGATGCCAAATATGCATAAAAAGAAAGACATAAATCAAAGGGATGTCCTGGGAGGAAGAAGATTGTTACCTTATGGAATCTCTCCTTTGCCATGGAGATCTTGAATAACACAGATGGAAAAGTGCGCCTTCAAGCACTCTCTGCGATGTCGGTCTTGGATCATCGAACGGAGCTTAGAAGCTTCAATCATGGCAGATTTAGGTCTTCTTCTTCCTCTGAATACTCCCGCTCAACCTAGTCGTTAAGTGTCAAAAGACTTGAGAATGAGAGGGGAGAACTCCTCTGCCCTATTTAGGGGTCACAGGTGCAACAATCAGGGCCATTGGATCAAGTTTCAAGAAGATTGGGCGGCTAAAAACATTTATTTACGGATCTGGTTCCGCCAACTATCGCCTGATGCTAGCTAAGCTATCGCGCCGCACTAGCTCCAAAGCTGGAATGCTCTCGGCCTCATGTCGGCTTGATCAGCGCGCTTCTCGACGACATAACATTCATCGAGCCGATACACATACCGCTAGCGGTATCACTACCGCTCGGCACTACCTCTCGTCGACACACTTCACACCGACATGCTTCTCGACGCCACATCCCATGTCATTTAGACTAAGGAACCACACTATCGCACGACGGTATCGATAATGCTCAGTTTTATCTTCTCGACGATAAACTTCACGTCGTCATGCTTCTCGACGACACAACCTATGTCGTTTGGACAAGGCAAAAGGCTACCGCCGCAGGTAAATTCTACCGCGCTCGTTGGATTCCTGCTACCTCTTATCCTGACACTTCTAATTCTCAATCAAGGAAAAATGAGGTGTTACAACTCCACCCCCTTAAAATAATTTCGTCCCAAAATTAGATTATCTACCGAGAAAAAACATACCTGATGCAAAAAAGTTCTTGGAAGTCTTCCCGCATCACTTGCTCGCGCTCCCAAGAGAATTTGTCTTGCCCACAATTGTTCCAACGCACTTTCACGAGCTTGACTTCATTATTACGCAACTGCCGGATTTTCGAATCCTCCATGCATACCGGATGAACTATCGTCCTCAAATCTTCTGCTACCAGCACTGTCACCAACTCGATCACTTCACTTGGCTCCACTAGAGCTTTTCTCAACACCGAGATGTGGAAAATGTCATGCAATCCACTTAGCTCTGTGGACAATGCTAACTGATAAGCTGCTTTGCACATGTGCTTCATAATCTCGAACGGTCCCAAATACCTTGGACTCAACTTCTCGAGTTGCCAAATTCTCAAAATGTCTTTGAACAGATTGATCTATAAGTAGACCATGTCGCCCATCGTCTGGGACTCGTCGTCGACCACCACCGTCGATCGACCCTTCTCCACTGTCCGATCATCCCCACGCGATCTCCATTGTCCGATGTGCGAGTAACCACCCGCATAACCACCAGCGTAACCACCCAATATGGGGGTGCGAATAACTGTGTGAGTGTGCGCGTAGAAGTATTGTAAAAATATTCATCATAAATCATAAAGTTTCGGCAAGCAAATAATAAATATGGTGATTATGGTCTACAGATAACCGCATAACCACCATTGGGGCCTATAAATAGGACTCCAGAGTCTCCTTCATTTCCATCTTTTCCTCCTCTGACTCAGCCTCCTATGCACGCGAGAGCTCCTGGAGAAACCCCTTGAAGATGTCCTTCGCCTTCGAAAACTCCTTCGAAGATCTTTGATCGCCTTGAAGATCCTTCAAAAGCTTTCCTCATCCTTCGAGCGCTCCTGCGCACATTCAGCTTCGTACGCCCCGCAGCAAGCGCCCCGCCTACATTGAAGCCCTCTAGTCGATAACAAGTCCACCACTCCAGGTTCATCATTGCAGCGCAAGAGTCAAGTCGTAAGCGTCGAAGCGTGCAAAGTGCGCCCCCTCATCAACCGAGCACCATAGGAAGACGTCAAAGCGCCCAGAGTGCAGTGCTCCTCACTGCAGCAAGCAAAATAACTTAGGTTCGTGAGAGGTGGTCGGTCACCCTCTGAGCGCATCTCTCTCTCCCTACAAGTTGTAACGAGGAGCGGTATGTCGCCCTCGCCTTCCCTTAAAAGCATTGTACAACAACCAAGAATAGTGAAGTTTGGTCGGAACCGTCCAGGCCACGTGGTTATTCACCCCTTTTCGGGATTTTCCATGATAAATAAGTCTCCTGCCAGCCGCCTCATTCTCATTGACTGTTTGCTCTCTGGACCGTTCCCGGGTTAAGACAGTGCAATTTAGACCGGTATACAGGAGCCTCGAGTTGGCCGCAACAATAGGAACCACAAAAATATAGAAAAAGAGCAAAGAACAATAATAAAATATGTCTATTACTTACACCAAAACACTCACATAGAGGTGAAGTAATCGTAGAAAACTGAGTAGAAAATGAATAGAGACATTATTTTTCATCAAAGCCAGAATAGCAAGGACAAGTCGACATTTGAAAAATTATCATTACAAAAAATTAAATTGGAGCACTGATCACTAAATAAAGGGATAAGGAGACGCAGAAACCCTAACCTTGGGAGCGGCGAAAGAATCCCTATTAGGAAATACCTATGCATCAGCGGAAGAAAAACTGCAAGAAATTGGTGGTGGTGGTGGGGGTGGGGGGATGGGGATTTTGTTGAAGAAGGTAAGATTGGTGAGCAGAAAGAACGCAAAAGGGGGCGGCGCTAACCTTCAGTTCGTCAATAACTTCCCAATATCCTCCTCTCGTCACTCGTTGGCGTCGCTCGCTAGAGAGACTCAGTCCACACTCTGTTCGCAGTCCACACTCCGTTCGCAGTCCACACTCTGTTCGCAGTTCGCAGTCCGCGGCCGCATGCTCCGCAGCCCGCACTCCTCAGTTCTCACTCCTCACGACAGAAAAAAACCCTAAATGGCGTGAGCGGTGGGGAAAATTTTTTCAGATAGGTGCCCATTTCCAAATCCACGTCCGGGTTTAACATCGTAGCGACACGTGGCGCAATCCTATTGGAGTAGAAAATATGGCGCTATAATTCTTCCCGCGCGTATGCTCTTCCCGCTCGTATACTTCAACATCACAGTTCTTTTTTCCCTTTCATGTAGACTCACTCCCCCCCACCCCTTCCATTTCGCTTCTTATTTTTGACTGTGACTCTCTTCTTTTCGACTGGTGACTCTGTTCTTCTTTTCGACTGGTGAGTCTGTTCATCGACTGCCTGTCCTGCAATATATTCTACCAGGAGGCTTCACTAGAAAATGGCGAAAATACAACAGGTAAATCGATTTAGCTAAGCCATCACTCTGTTTTTAGCAGGCGAAAGTGCTTTTCCTATTTTTTTATTCTTGAAGACTGTTGGCTCTCATGGGAGATCAATTTTGCTCTTTTGATATTCCGGAGATCATTTTTGATCTTCTAGGAGATCATTTTTGATCTCTCAGGAGATCAACTTTGATCTCTCAGGAGATCAATTTTGATCTCTAATTGATCTCCTGGGATATCAAAAATGATCTCCCCACAGAAAAAATTTCTCATGGCTTCAAAAGTAATTTCATGGGAGAGGAAGCTTATGAATCTTATTGATTCTTCAATTATTTTTTAATATATTAATGTTATCATGTTTCTAGGAAGTTTTTCCAACAGTGGATAGTGAAGAGGAAGCTTATGAATTATACTGTCAGTATGCTACTAGGAATGGATTTAGTGTTCGTAAAGTGCACCGACTATTTTGGCCTGGTACTAGAATTTTAAAGTTACGTGAATATTGTTGCTCTAAGGGCGGATCAAAAAGAGTGTCAAAAGTTCCAGATTCAGAATTTAAATTTCGTCAGCTAGATACTAGGACAAATTGTCTGGCTATTATTATATTTAATGCGAATAAAGAAGGTAAACAATTGACCATTGGCAAATTTGTGGAAGAACATAATCATCACTGTTAAATTTTGAAGTGGAAGTGGATTTGAGCTGGGCGGTCTGCGGATTGGAGACCGCAGAGACCGCGCGGTCTGCGTTGGTTCTCTGGTCGGTTTTGTCTCAGCAGTTTGTTCTGAGCGGTCTGATCTGGGAGACCACCTCTTCTGTCCGGGAGGCTTGCGCGGGTTGATCTGGTGACTTGTTCAAGTCGGCCAGATGTTCGCGTAGGTCTGCCTTCTTGCAGTGACCGGGCGGTCTGACGACTGTTCTAGTCAGTCTGGTTACTAAAGGAGTTCTTTGCTTTGCAATAAGACCGAGCAGTCTGCTTTTCGGAGACCGCGATAACCGGGCGGTTTGTGATAACCATATGGTTCAATAAAGGGAGCTGGTAGCTATGCTAAGCTCGGGCGGTCTGCTTTGCGAGACCGCTCACGATCTAATGGGCGGTTATTGTATCCCGGTGTGTGCGGTGACAACATCCGTCTGTCCGCCTATAAATAGGGGTGCAGGGCCCGTCATTAAAAATGAGAACTGTAAGAACCCAAAGTTGGATTGATTGTGTCGGTCTCACTTTGAGGTCGTGCGGTTTGAGATCTTTGTCTGACCGGTTTCTATGTTCACAGGTTAGCGGCTTGCAGCTCGCGGTCAGCTTGTCTCCTTCTTCCAGCTTTGAATAAACTAGTCCGGGCGGACTGTGTTTAGGTGTTCGCGGTCTGTGCAGCGGACTCAGTTGATCAGGCGGTCTTAAGTGGCCAGGCGGTCTTGAGTTGGGGTCTGTCGTAGATAGCAGTTTCTCTATTCAGAGTTCGCGAGTTCTTCTTTGATCAAGACTGTGCGGTCTGGGCGATTAAGAAGTGCGAACTATTTGTTTTCAGCATTGGAATAAAGCAGCAAGTCGGCGGTCTGTGGTTGCGGTCTGGCAGGTGCGGCTTGTACTCTGTTCACGCAGTCTCAGCGGCTTCCATCTGGCTTGTCTGTTCGCACGGTCTGGCGGTCTCAGGGTGTCAGGTCGTTGCAGCTTGTTTTACCTTTGTGTTGTGTGCTTCTCTCCTCCGTGATTCTTATGAATCATGTCTCTCCATGTATACCTCGCATTTTAAATAGATAGTTAATGCCATAGCACTATTCGTTCTTCTCATTGTCATTGTTGTGCTATACTTGTGAAAGGATTTGTGAAGTGTGTTCCGCATTTTTACTTCACCTCCGGACCTCAATTTTTTCAACATGGTATCAGAGGGAGGTTGCTGAGGTTGCTAAGCAGAAATTGCTGATACTTCTCTCGGGTTTCTTAAGTGGTTAGCAATCAGTGGGATAGCAATGGAAGGAGGATATGCTAGAGGTCTTGGTATTGAGCTTCTTACGCAGACTAACTTCAAGAAGTGGAAGTCTTGCATGGAGAGATATCTTCTTGGCGAGGATTTGTGGGAGGTTGTAGCAGGAGAAGCAAGACAAGCTGTTTTTCCTGCTGAAGGGAATGTTGAGTTCGTGATGGCTTGGAGAAGAACGAATGCTAAGGCGGAGTTCACTCTCAAGAGAGCTATCATTCCGGAGTTGTTTGTTCACATCATTGGATGCGGATCAGCTGCTGAGATTTGGACAGCCTTGGATGGCTTGTTCAATAAAAAGAATGTAGTGAGGCTACAGTTCTTGGAAAATGAGTTGGCGAAAGCAACTCAAGGGGATTTGTTCATTTCAACGTTCTTCTTGAAGATGAAGAACCTCTGCGCAGAGATATCGGCTTTGAACCGGATGAGCCTATCTCAGAAGCTAAGCTGAAGAGGCACATAATCCGCGGCTTGCGGAGGGAGTATGTGGCCTTTGTGATTTCTGTTCAAGGCTGGGCCAATCAGCCTTCGATGTTGAAGCTGGAGAACTTACTTGCTTCGCAGAAAAGTTTGGCTAAGCAAATGGCTGGGATGTCTGTCTCTGGGGGAGAAGGCGAGGTTCTCTTCTCTGGCAAGAAGAAGAGATGGGACAAGAAGAAGAAGACATCTGGAGATGATGGTCCATCTACTTCATATCAGCATGAGAGGAGCTATGCTCCTAAGCGTGATGGGAAGAAGCAGGAAGGACCTAGATGCTTCAGGTGCAACAAGCTTGGTCATTTCAAAAGGGACTGCAAGGTCAATCTTCAGCCAGGGCATGCTGCAGGGAAGGAGGAGGTTGGTTCCAATTCAGAAGGTAGTTGGGGTGGTGGAGGTGCATTCATGACGGGCACGTGTGTTCGGGCTATGACTTCCATCAACTATCAGGACGATTGGATAGTTGACTCTGGGTGTGGTCATCACCTCACCGGGGATGAGTCGAAGTTCTCCTCATTGCAGACATATACATGTAATGACGTTATCATTACGGCCGATGATATTGTTCATGCAGTTGAGAAGGAGGGTATGGTTTCATTGAACGATGATAGAGGTACTCTTACATTGAAGAGTGTCTATCATGTTCTGGGGATGAAGAAAACCTCTTCTCGGTGACCAATGCGGTGGATGCTGGCTATCACGTTCTGTTCAGTCCAACAGAAGTGAAGTTTCTCCGAAATGTTTCAGCGGTAAAAGCTGAGGTCACTCATGTTGGGAGACGGGCGAAGGATTTGTTTATTCTTTCAACAAATTCTTATGTTGACAAGATGAGGTCTAACGACAGCGCTGCTATCTGGCACGAAAGGCTTGGGCATCTGGAATGGATAAGCTGAAAGTTATGGCGGGAAGAGGCCTGATGAAAGGTCTGCCTAGCTTGTCATCATTCGAGGATGGTCACATTTGTGCAGGTTGTCAGTTTGGTAAAGCTCAGCGCTTTCCATTTGACAAATCACAAAGCAGATGTAAAATACCATTGGAGTGCATCCATGGTGATCTGTTTGGACCTACCAACAATGTCAGTCTTGGAGGTAGCAGGTACATGCTGATTTTGGTTGATGACTTTACCAGATATACTTGGGTATATTTTCTGAAGGAGAAGTCGGAGGCGTTCGAGAGGTTTGTGGAGTTCAAGGAGCTGGTGGAAGGTCGGCTAAACCTGCGGGTGAAGAAGTTCAGAACTGACAATGGAGGGGAGTTCACCTCCAAGGCGTTCTTTAACTTCTGCAGGAAGCATGGCATCCAAAGGGAGCTTTCTTGTGCTCACACTCCATAACAGAACGGAGTTGCAGAGCAGAAGATCCGTCACCTGACGGATACCTGCAAATGTTGGCTTCATGCCAATTGTATCCCAAAATTCTTCTGGGCAGAGGGAATGTCTTATGCGGCCTATGTTATCAACCGGATGCCTCTCAGTCCCATCAACATGAAGACCCCTCATGAGTTGATGTTTAAGGAGAAGCCAAGCGTGGAACACTTTCGAGTGTTCGGTTCTACCTGCTACGTGCATGTTCCGGATGCCCTTCGAATGAAGCTAGATGCTAAGGCAAGGAAGCTAGTCTTCGTCGGTTATGATGACCGGAAGAAAGGGTGGAGATGCATGGATCCCAAGACACTGAGATATGTGGTCTCTAGGGATGTGGTATTTGACGAGCTGACGTCATACCAAGGTAGCTCTTCTGTTGAGTTACAAGGAAGCAGGGTAGATGGTGGACCAGAGGAAGATGCAAGGGAAGCTCTGGTGGAGTTGTCTGTTTCTCCAGGTGCTCCTGCTATTTCTAGCTCTGGGTCAGGTGCTTCAGGTTCTGGAAGCGAGGCTCCATGTCTATCTGAGAGGACAGCTAGTCCAGAAGCTGCAGTGGAAGAGGTGGTTCAGAGTCAAGCTCTGAGGAGGTTTAAGAGGACCATTATTCCACCTGATCAGTATACGGGCGGGAACTTGGTGAGCTTTGTCTCATGTTTCTTCGCAGGTCCCCTGGATGAGAGAGAGCCAACTTGTTATGAAAACGTCGTTGGAGTCAAGGAGTGGGAAGGAGTCATGGATGAAGAGATGGCTGCCCTCAGGAAGAATGAGACTTGGGACTTGGTGCCTAAGGTTGAGGGTGTTACTCCGGTGACTTGCAAGTGGGTTTTCAAGTTGAAGAAGAAGGTCGATGGAAGTATTGAGCGGTACAAGGCTCGCCTTGTAGCTCGAGGTTTCTCTTAGAAGTATGGGAAATATTATGAAGAAATGTTTAGCCCCATTGCCAAGATGACTTCGGTCCGGGTGGTGATCGCATTGGCAGCTTGCCAAGGGTGGAAGATTTGGTAACTCGACGTGAAGAACGCTTTCTTATATGGCGAGATTGACAAGGATATATTCATGGATCAGCCACCTGGTTATGTATCCGAAGAGCACCCAAGATATGTTTGTGTACAACCCTCATTCTCCGAGGGTGGGCCCATCTAAAGGCCAAATAGGCGGAGGTCAAGGTCAAAAGGTCAAGGCAGAAGTCAACAATCCAGAAGACCAAGGGATCAAGAGACTTGGTTGTGCGAGCAGGTACTTGCTCGCCCCATGACGAGGAGGAAAGGCCAAGAGTTCGTCGAACGCAGTTCTTCAGAGTTCGTCGAACGTAGTCATCCAGAGTTCGTCGAACGCAGGCTTTCGGAGTTCGTCGAACGAAGATGGATCAAGAGACTTGGTTGTGCGAGCAGGTACTTGCTCTCCCCATGTCGAGGAGGGAAGCCCTGCCCGGAGTTCACTACCCGGCCAAGCGAGAAGGTCGTAAGTTCGGGCATACTCGCCTATAGGCGACTTAGCCAACCAACTCGCCAGTTTAGGTCGAGGTCCTTACCTACTCGCCAACCTATTGCCTTGTCAAAAACCCAACTCTAGGGGATCAGGGATAGTCGCCTGCTCCCCCCCCCCCCCCCCCCCCCCCCCCCCCCTCCGGGATTTGTCTATAAATAGACCCCCAGGGGTACCAGGAATGGCACTTGTTAAAAAATCAGATCTGCACCCCCCCCCCCCTCCTTTTACAGACAAGAATCTTCCCTGACAAGTGCTTTCCTAGTACCAAGCTCGGTCATTCGTGGTTTTGGAGGAGAAGACTCTCTTGAGCTTCTGGGTACGTGGTGGGACCTCCCTGCCGCAGCACCTAGGGTTGTGTCCTTTATCTCTCAGTTTCGCTCGTTGTGGCTAGCCAAACCTTCTCGTTGAACCGCTGGGCAAGTAGCCTCCGGCTGCATTGATCTGAATTTTGGAGCCGGGATTTTCCAGGCTTCAACACTTTGGTGCGGTGAGCGTGGATCGTGGCCAGAGGAAGAAAGTCTGGTTGGAAAAGTGAGATGGTTACAGTTAGCGACCGCGAGGATGTGGAAGGAAACCCGGCCCGAGGTGGCGAGTTCGTGTCCTTGGCTGTTTTCGAAGAATTCGCGCGGAGGATAGAAGGCTCCATGCGAGCAGCTCTTCTACCTCGCCTCATCGCCCGGGTCCGTCCGAGGAAGATGCTCGCCCTCAGCGAGTAGGGAAGGAGCATGTCGAGGAGTTCGAGCGACCAAGGAGGTCGCAGTTTGGTCTGCAGGCATCGCAAGGAGCTGGCGGAACTCGGTTCCGCGAGCAGGAAGAGCAGGCGAGATACTACAATACTCGCCAGGCTAGCGAGTATGGAGGAGATACTCGGCAAGATGAAGTTCATCGCCAAATTGGGGGGAGGAGCCCATTCTGTGAGGAGATCGTCGCCGCGCCAGTGCTAGAGGGGTTCAGAGATCCCTCGATGAATTACTACTCGGGGAGGGAGGACCCTATCCGTCACATCCAGTGGTTTGAGGATGTCGCCTCCCTCCAGACCATGTCGGACGCCTTCAAATGTAGGTTGTTCGCGATTTCCCTCCGAGGGAAGGCAAGGGACTGGTTCCACCAGTTGCTGGAAGGCTCCATCTACTGCTTCGAGGACTTATGTCGGGGGCTGAACATGCGGTTCGCCATGGCAAAGAAGTTGAAGAAGGAGGCTATGGCCCTTTTCCATCTGATCCAGAGAGCAAAATAAACATTGGGGGACTACATCGACCGCTTCCAAGAGGAGGTGTTGCACATCCAGGAGGTGGATGGTCGCACCTTGCAGCTGACCCTAACCTTCGGCCTTCGTGAAGGCCTCTTTAAGTTGGAGATCGGTAGGAATCCTCCCTACTCCTACACTAATCTCATCGAAAGGGCCAACCAGTTCGTCCAGGGTGAGGCTTCCAACCGCGGCTTCCTAGCCAGGCTCACCCGAGTGACCAAGGAAGATGAGGAGGAGGAAGAAGAAAGCCCCCCCCCCCCCCCCCCCCCGAGAAGAGGAAGAAGGAAGAGCCCAGGAGGGTGGAAAAGCGGAAGCCGGAGGGAAGAGGCAGGGAAGAGAGAAGAGAAAGAGAACCCAAGAGGGAGGAGCCAAGAAAGAATGATGAGAGGAGACTCATCAAGGCTCCAGAGCGTGATGCGATGTTTCGGCAAGTGCATCGGTCGTGCAAGTAATAAAGTTTGGGAATAGAATCCCCGAGTGTCGGTCTCTTGAGGAATGCAGGTTGGGTAAACGAATCGTGTTGTGTGACTATTGTTACACAAGCGTAAACAAACACACAAAAGGGGGGTTTTGGTTGGGTTTTCCTACTCTTAACAACAATGAAGGAAATGCGGGTCGAAAGCACCGCTTCGCAAGGCGAGATGGATGCAACGGCCGCGATGCCGTGCTTCGTGAGGCGGATGGAGCGAGCTCTAGTGCGGGAAGGTGAGGGTCGCAAACACCTCTTCACAAACGACGTTAGCTCTTGCTAACGCGTATCGAACACCTTGAGTGCGTGAGTGAGTGAGTGGATGAGTGGAGGCGAAGCGATTCACAAGCAAGTAATGATGAAAAGAGGAGAAACATTCATTTCATTTAAACCAAATATCATGAGATTCAAGTTTAAAAGATTCAAAGATTACAACGAAGGAGAGAGGAAAGAGATAACCAATGGATGAAGACTAGCGGTCGTTCACGGCCGGAACGGTAGTTTGTCAAGCTACCTCCGGACTCGGGCGGACTGTGCTTCCGGTGTAGAGAAACTGTCACGATCTCTCTACGTGGTTCCGTCGTCTTCTACCTCAGGATTCCTCTTCTTCTCACCGGAGTGGAGTGGAAAACAGCTGCTTGAGGGCTTGCGGATGGTGGAGAATGCTCCCGGACAATGGAGAAATGCTTGGAATGGTTGGAGAGGACTTCCCCTTGCGTAGGAGATGAAGTGGAGGCGTCCAGGAATGGAAATCAGCGGCGTACGGACTGAAAAACCCGCTCTCGGACGCCCGATCCCGCCCTAATTCGCGAACAGGATATATATAGGCGCTGAAACAAAAACTGCGCACGGTCATTGGCGCACGACCAGTGGTCATGCGCACTGGAGTTCTGCGATCGTGCGCGCTGCCTGGGCGGAGCCTGAAATGAAAGATTTTTATAAAATACATGTTCGCACGACCAGTTGCGCACGACCAGTGGTCGTGCGCACTATCGTCAATGGTCGTGCGATAAGCCAAACAGAACTCATAAAATGGGCGTTAAGTGTGCACGATCAATGGCGCACGACCAGTGGTCGTGCGAGATGGAGCCAGTGATCGTGCGCAGTGTTCCTGTATAGAATTGTACCGGGAACACCTGCACAACTCTTGTTCCAGCATAAAACACCAGTCTATCCACTGAAGGTGGCACTTAACACCGCATGAAAACTAGTAACGAAGATGAACAAGAAATAACATCAAAATGGGCCTAGAAGTGCACTTAGCATGGAGTATTAAATAGGAATGAAAACATGTCTAAAGTGAAGTGCAAAGACTAGAAAATCGGCCCAGATGAGTCCAAAAATGTGTATATAATTGGGACTCATCACACCCCCAGACTTACCTGTTTGCGCGTCCCGAGCAAACGAATTCGGCGGAGTGTGAAAATGGTAGTTAACAAAGAAAATTACACAAAGGAGTACAATGCGAAGTAACAAAAGCATGCAAATAGAAATTTAGTAAAAAGAGATTTTAATTATGCTAACTAATTTACGAAAGTATTAGAGCGCAGGTAGAGATTTAGTTATACTCAGTTGGTGAATTATGAAGAATTCGAACGATAATGCCCGGTGTGAAAGTAACAAGACACTAAGGCGGGTGTTGCACAAGGTCGGGGTTTAGGAATAACTCCGCTGAAATCCATCAACGTCGTGAACCATACGCTCGCCCAATCACACTCTCTCCACGGCGTTAGCAACTCACAAGTCAAATCAATAGGGCTTTTAGGATTATAATGGGGCTTAGGTTGCGGTATGATATTCAAATTTAAACACGATGGCTACGCAACCCAAGTGAGCTAACGGAATGCTGCACCGCACAAAACCAAAAACAATGCTCGTGTGACACACCTCCAGACTTATCATGAAAACTAGGTGTGCACACGGCCTACTTCACAATTACCAACAGATTTTCTATTTAGCTCGGAAGGATTTCTTTACGACATATTCTTTTTCAGATTTCTTTTTTTTCTTTTTACAACATACTTTTCTTCTTTTACTTATCCTCCGGTTGGTTCAAATTCAGCAAAATAAAATGTGTTTTTTTTTCTTCACAACGCACAAGTTCCAAACATCACAACAAATTGAGAATTATGAGCGCAGTTAAACATCAATTTGGTTGCGGGCGTAGGATAAGCTTCGGGATTTGGTGGATGAAGAGGAGCTGAACAAAAGAGTGGTAGGCATAATTTTGGCTTGCAAGGGTGAGCGAAAAGGGCATGGAACGACAAGGCTCAAACAAGCCAAAAGGTGGCCTACATCATGTTTAACTCGACGAGTCGCTCTCGCCCATGCTTCGAGAGTCGCTTGGGGCAAGTTCTTAGCCCACGAGAAAGGTAAACCTTCCTCCTGACTCGAGCAACACACGACTAGTGCTCGTACACACACAACACCGGGTTATCACCAATTTCATTCACATTCACCATTTGAGTATAATAAATCTAAAACTACGCAAGAATACTAATCATAAATTAAATGCATAGAGATAATCTAGTTTTACTCGAATTCTATTGTAGCATGCGGATGCGACTAGAACACTGCTCGAGTCAACATCGCACTCCAAATAGTAATTCCTAAGCTAACATCCCCATTCACATTCCTAACCAAAATAGTTTATCCGGAACTACAACAAATAGGTAAGCGCGCACTCATGTGGGTGAAGTGGTGCAAGAAGCATTAAAACAATGATGATGATAAAGATAAATAATAAACAAACTTCTAGTATGCAGTGCAACTCGTGCACAGTGGATGACACGTGCTCTCCCCCAGACTTAATCTACACTTTACCGGAAGATTGGCGTTAATTTCATGCACGATCCGCAGCATCCGCCACACGAAGTACAAAGCACACCTGCAAACGGTACAACTAAAAACAGCAAAAATAGATAAAAACTTAATTGAAACCGATTAGAAAAACTAAAACAGCAAATCTGGGTTATCTCCCAGCAGCGCTTTTATTTTATGTCCTTAAGCTGGACCAAATACCTGTATTATAAATGTTTAAAGAGTGCAGAAATTAAATAAGATTGCAAAAGAGAAAGTTTCACAAAATAAGAGAAATACAGAACATCAGCTATAAGCACTTTTATGGTGCTCGTCTCCCAATGTCACCAACTGACACTCCTTGTTTATAATTGTGCCATCGTATAACTTCAGTCGATGCCCATTGACCTTAAATTTATCTCCCTTATCCCCTGATATTTCGATGGCACCAAAGGGAGTGATGTCAGTCACTGAGAAAGGACCGCTCCACCTCGATTTTAACTTCCCTGGGAAGAGGCGGAGACGGGAGTTGTAAAGCAGCACTTGGTCCCCAATTTTGAACTCCTTAGGGATGATGTGTCGATCATGCCATTTTTTTGTTTTCTCTTTGTAGATGCGAGCATTTTCATAAGCGAAATGCTGGAGCTCTTCCAATTCGTTGAGTTGTGAACGACGCACCTTGGCCGCGGCTCCAATGTCCATGTTCAACAGTTTGGTTGCCCATAATGCTTTATGCTCCAGCTCAACAGGAAGGTGGCATGCCTTGCCATAGACTAATTGAAACGGAGTCATGCCGATAGGTGTTTTGAAAGCAGTCTGGTAAGCCCATAATGCGTCTCGACCTTTTTAGACCACTCCTTCCTATTTGAATGTATTGATTTCTCGATTATTCGCTTGAGCTCGCGGTTGGATACTTCTACTTGTCCACATGTTTGGGGGTGGTACGCTAAGGAAATTTTATGATGGACCCCAAACTTTTTCATGAGCTGCACAAACTGCTTATTACAAAAATGACTACCGCCGTCGCTGATAATAGTTCTCGGCGTCCCAAACCTGGAGAAGATATTCTTGTGGATAAAATGTAGCACCGTGCTGGCATCATTCGTGGCAACCGCCTCGGCCTCCACCCATTTTGAGACATAATCAACTGCCACAATGATATAATGCTTACCATGAGACATTGGGAAAGGACCCATAAAGTCTATCCCCCAGACATCAAATGGTTCGCAGACCAGCATGTTATTGAGGGGCATCTCGTTACGCCGGGAGATATTTCCGGTCCTTTGGCATTCGTCACACTTGGTGACATAAGCATGGGCGTCCCTGAAGAGGGTTGGCCAAAATAATCCGCATTTTAAGATTTTTCGCGCTGTTCGAACGGCCCTGAAGTGCCCGCCAGCTTCTCTGTCATGGCAGTGCTGCAGTATAGACTGAAACTCGGCTTCAGGAACGCAGCGTCTGATAATTCCATCACTGCACGTATGGAATAAGAGCGGGTCTTCCCAAAAATAGTATTTTGAATCAGAGGCAAGCTTCCGTCTTTGCTGAGGGGACAGATTCGGAGAAAGGGTTTTACAAGCCAAGTAGTTAGCAATATCAGCGTACCATGGGGCTGTTGGATGAGGCGTAGTGATTGCGAATAACTTTTCATCCGGGAAGTAATCGTTCGTTTCCTCCACAAAGCTGTTGGGGATGTCGGCCGTCATGTCGTACTCCAACCGCGAAAGATGATCAGCTATCACGTTCTCCACCCCTTTCTTGTCTTTGATTTCAAAATTGTATTCCTGCAAAAGTAAAATCCAACGAATCAGACGTGATTTGGATTCTTTTTTGCTGAAAAGATACCTGAGTGCAGCGTGGTCCGTGTACACGATTACTTCAGAAAGTACCAAGTATGAGTGAAACTTTTCAAAGGCGAAGACCACGGCTAGCATTTCTTTCTCTGTGGTGGTATAGTTTGCTTGCGCGCTGTTGAGAGTTCTACTGGCGTACGCAATGGTGTGAAAAGTCTTATCTTTCTTTTGACCGAGTACAGCACCTACGGCCACATCACTTGCGTCACACATGATAATAAAGGGTAAATTCCAGTCGGGTGCCACCAAAATTGGGGCCGAGATGAGTTGTCCCCGTAAAGTTTCAAAGGCCTGCATGCATGCATTGTCGAAGTGGAAGGGGACATCCTTAACGAGTAAGCGAGATAAAGGCTTCGAAATGGATGAAAAGTCCATAATAAACCTTCGATAAAATCCCACATGACCAAGGAAACTTCGGATACCTTTCACTGACGTAGGCGGAGGGAGGTTTCTAATAACACTTACCTTCGCTTGATCCACCTCGAGCCCTTGGCAGGAAACCTTATGCCCCAACACAATTCCTTCGCGCACCATAAAATGGCATTTCTCCCAGTTTAAGACAAGATTGGTGTCCTCACACCGCTTCAAAGTCTTGGCCAAATTCGCGAGGCAAGAATCGAAGCTGCTGCCAAAGAGAGTAAAGCCATCCATGAAAACTTCGAGGAAGTCTCCCACCATTTCAGCGAAAATAGCGAGCATACAGCGTTGGAAGGTTGCGGGGGCATTACACAGTCCAAATGGCATTCTTTTAAATGCAAAGGTACCCGAGGGACATGTAAATGTTGTTTTGTCTTGATCAGACGGGTCTATTAAGATTTGATTGTAACCTGAGTACCCATCCAAGAAACAGTAGTAGTCCTGCCCCGCTAACTTTTCTAACATCTGATCAATGAAGGGGAGTGGGAAATGGTCCTTACGTGTAGCATCATTTAGCTTGCGGTAATCGATGCAGACTCTCCATCTGGTGATCATTCGGGTAGGTAGTAACTCATTCTTTTCATTGGCAACAACGGTGATCCCTCCCTTTTTCGGTACCACCTGAACTGGGCTGACCCATTTGCTGTCGCTGATTGGGTAAATGATGCCAGCGTCTAAGAGCTTTATCACTTCTGCCTTCACTACCTCTTGCATCTTTGGGTTCAAACGCCTTTGGGGCTGTGCTGAGGGTTTGTACTGATCTTCAAGAAGGATCTTATGCATGCAGACCGTGGGGCTGATTCCCTTAATGTCTGCAAGAGAGCGTCCGAAGACTTTATGGTACTTTCTCAGCACACCCACTAATGCGGTTTCGTTGGCGGCGGAAAGAGCTGCGGAAATAATCACTGGATGCGTGGCATTTTCTCCAAGAAAAACGTACTTTAGAGAATCCGGTAGTTGTTTAAGATCCGGGTGAATGTTTGGATCAGCAGAATCACTAGATGGCCCTCCGATTGAATGTGGACTATCAGGCTGGTTCGAATGAGCATCGTCATTCCCCAAGTCCTCGCGCCGCCAACACATCTCGCAGTCATCCAAATCCACATCGATCTGGTCATCGAATTCTTCAAGCAGCTCAGTCGGTTCGCATTCCGTGATTTGGAAGAGTTGCGACGGGTTATGGACGTTAAAGGATATAGCGTCCTCCCCCAATCTGAGCGAGAGCTCCCCCTGCTCCACATTAATGATAGCACGAGCTGTAGCGAGAAAGGGCCGCCCCAAGATAATGGGCACCATAGTATCAGCCTTCATGTCGAGGATGACAAAATCGGCTGGAAATGCGAGCCCGTTTACTACTATTGTGAGGTCCTCGACAATTTCAGATGGTTTTTTGATCGACCGATCAGCTAGCTGTAGCATTACCTGTGTCGGCTTCAAGGTCCCTGCACCTAGTTCACGAAAGATAGAGAGCGGCATCAAGTTGATTGATGCTCCCAAATCACAGAGCGCCTGGCTGAAATGGTGATGACCGATCCTGCACGGAATAGTGAAGCTGCCCGGATCTTTGCACTTTGTGGGCATATTGGAGATGATGGCGGAGCACTCCTCCGTGAGGTCGATAGTCTTGAGATCCTCCAACAGTCTCCGCTTCGAAATCAAGTCTTTCAAGAATTTGGAGTAGCCCGGCATTTGAGAAATGGCTTCAATCAGAGGGATGCTCACTTGCACTCCTTTCAATATTTCCAGGAATTTGCGGAACTGCTTCTCGGATTTCTCATTTCGCAACCTGTGGGGGAATGGGGGGTGAACAACACTTCCCGAGGGTCGTTCCTCGCTCACGAGGTCTGGCTCAACATGAATCTGAGTCTGCTTCTCGGTCGTGTCTGAATTACACTTGTCAGTGGGCCTCACAAGTGGTTCCTGTCGAGGAGGATTGTCAACACCTCTACCGCTTCTCAATCGCATGGTATTCACAGACTCCGGATGCTGACTTGCAAGCCCAGAAACAACATTGGTAAGAATCCCTATAGTGGAGTGAAGCTGTTGAATTGCGGAAGATTGGTCATTCATTTTATCCAGCATCCCGACGACCAAAGCTGCTAACGGCTCCGTTTGCCCGGACGGCACATGACCCGCTGCTCCGTGGAATGTTACTGCATTCACTTCAGCAGTACTGGGGGAAAGAATGACATGACTCCAGTGCTGGCTGGTGTGAACAATATTCACGACCACTTCCCACGTGTCCTTCCCCGATTTATTAAACAGGGCCCCTCCGGCTGCCACATCGAATAACAGACGGAATTTGTCCAACACGCCGAAATAGAAAATCTGAATTAGAAAGACTTCTGATAGATCTTCACGGTAGCATCCCCGATGCAGGGATTGAAAATGCTCCCAAGCATCAACTAGTGTCTCCTCCTTTCCCTGACCGAAGGTTATGAGTTCCCTGTACTTGTCCAACACTCGAGTACGGTGTTGAAACTCATGCAAAAATCTCCCCTCGAGCTGCTTCCATGAGGTCGCCTCTCTTTTCCGGAAATCCCAGTACCAGCTTTTGGCTTTATTATGTAGGGAAAATGAAAATGCTAGGATCTTTTGCGGGTCGTTTTCAACTCCACTGAATATACATGTATAGTAAATTTCTAAGAAGTCATGCATGTGTTGTACCGCATCTTCATGTTTATCCCCACTGAACTTGCAGTTCCCAGTCATATACTCAATGATGTCAGAGGAAATCCCGAAGTCATGATCGTTCCTTTGTGCTTGAACCTTTAGATCATTTAAACTTCCTTGGTAGATGTATTCCTGAATGGAGGCCATGCTAGGAATACTTAAAACCCAAAAGATTAGCGCACGATGGAAAGAACGAAGGTAAAGAAATGTGCGTATCAAAAATAAGCAAAGACAACAGAGGTAAACAAAGAGAAATAATAAAAGAGAAAAGTTCCTCGTGCAACGATTTTTCACGCAGACGAATTCATCACGTCTGCATTCCCCGGCAACGGCGCCAAAAACTTGATGCGATGTTTCGGCAAGTGCACCGGTCGCGCAAGTAATAAAGTTTGGGAATAGGATCCCCGAGTGTCGGTCTCTTGAGGAATGCAGGTTGGGTAAACGAATCGTGTTGTGTGACTATTGTTACACAAGCGTAAACAAACACACAAAAGGGGGGTTTTGGTTAGGTTTTCCTACTCTTAACAACAATGAAGGAAATGCGGGTCGAAAGCACCGCTTCGCAAGGCGAGATGGATGCAACGGTCGCGATGTCGTGCTTCGTGAGGCGGATGGAGCGAGCTCTAGTGCGGGAAGGTGAGGGTCGCAAACACCTCTTCACAAACGCCGTTAGCTCTTGCTAACGCGTATCGAACATCTTGAGTGCGTGAGTGAGTGAGTGGATGAGTGGAGGCGAAGCGATTCACAAGCAAGTAATGATGAAAAGAGGAGAAACATTCATTTCATTTAAACCAAATATCATGAGATTCAAGTTTAAAAGATTCAAAGATTACAACGAAGGAGAGAGGAAAGAGATAACCAATGGATGAAGACTAGCGGTCGTTCACGGCCGGAACGGTAGTTTGTCAAGCTACCTCCGGACTCGGGCGGACTGTGCTTCCGGTGTAGAGAAACTGTCACGATCTCTCTACGTGGTTTCGTCGTCTTCTACCTCAGGATTCCTCTTCTTCTCACCGGACTGGAGTGGAAAATAGCTGCTTGAGGGCTTGCGGATGGTGGAGAATGCTCCCGGACAATGGAGAAATGCTTGGAATGGTTGGAGAGGACTTCCCCTTGCGTAGGAGATGAAGTGGAGGCGTCCAGGAATGGAAATCGGCGGCGTACGGACTGAAAAACCCGCTCTCGGACACCCGATCCCGCCCTAATTCGCGAACAGGATATATATAGGCGCTGAAACGAAAACTGCGCACGGTCATTGGCGCGCGACCAGTGGTCGTGCGCACTGGAGTTCTGCGATCGTGCGCGCTGCCTGGGCGGAGCCTGAAATGAAAGATTTTTATAAAATACATGTTCGCACGACCAGTTGCGCACGACCAGTGGTCGTGCGCACTATCGTCAATGGTCATGCGATAAGCCAAACAGAACTCATAAAATGGGCGTTAAGTGCGCACGATCAATGGCGCATGACCAGTGGTCGTGCGAGATGGAGCCAGTGATCGTGCGCAGTGTTCCTGTACAGAATTGTAACGGGAACACCTGCACAACTCCTGTTCCAGCATACAACACCAGTCTAGCCACTGAAGGTGGCACTTAACACCGCATGAAAACTAGTAACGAAGATGAACAAGAAATAACATCAAAACGGGCCTAGAAGTGCACTTAGCATGGAGTATTAAATAGGAATGAAAACATGTCTAAAGTGAAGTGCAAAGACTAGAAAATCGGCCCAGATGAGTCCAAAAATGTGTATATAATTGGGACTCATCAGAGCGTCGGGAGGAAGAAAGACACTACCAAGTCCCCACTAACCGGCCACCGTGGAAGCCGGCCAGGGGACCTCAGCGTCAGGAGCGGGGAAGGAGATCCCCGGAGAGAAGGCGCTTCGACAGGCCAGAGGGGCGTCAAGAGAGAAGAAGGGAAGAAGCAATGGTGGTTGCCAGGCGTGGCAATCGGCAGGGCCGGATGAATAGGAAGCAGAGGAGGCCGCAGGTAGAGGAGGTTCCCCTCTACTGTGACCTCCACCAGGTGGAAGGGCATGGCACGATGGCCTGCCCAGACTTTTGGGAAGCCGGGAGAAGTCTAGCAGCAGGAGAGGTGGAAGGGGAACAGCGGAGGATAGAAGCCCCAGTCGAGCCGCTGGTAGTTCAGGCGGTCGGTCGACAGAGGAATGAAGATCGAGTGGACCAAGGAGGTCGAGGGGAGGTGGCCCAAGGAGGCAGAGGAGTGGGGGTGATCCATGGGGGTGCGGGGATAGGAGCTTCCCGCAAGGGAAGTCTCCATCAGATCTATCGAAGGAGCGTCGCTTCGACCTTGCAGGCACCGCCCCCGTTGGAGGAGATCACCTTCTCCGAAGAAGACATGCTAGGGAATGAGAATCCCTTTCATGATGCCCTCGTGATCCAAGCCGTCGTGGAAGACTTTACCGTTGATCGAATTTTGATCGACAACGGTAGTTCCGTAAACATCATCTTCAAGAAGACGTTTGACGGGCTGGGCGTCGGCGCAGGAAGAGTTCGGGCGCCGGATGGTCCCCTCTTTGTCTTCTCCGGAGAGAAGCAGGAGGTGGAGAGAGGAGTAGATCTCCTTGTAACACTCGGTGGAACCCCTCTCCAGTGTCATTTCGTCATCGTGGACGCCCCGAGTTGCTACAAAGCCATCTTCGGGAGGCCACTTCTCAACACCTTCAAGGCTGTCCCATCCTCCTACCATCAGTGCCTCAAGTATTGCCAAGGGGACGTCCAGGTGAGGATCAGTAGCGATCCAAGAGCCGCCCGCGAGTGCTACCTCAGCTCAGCTAGCACCATCAGCTGGATGGCTGATGCGGAGGAGTTCGAGAGGGTAACTGGAGGCACGGCCTGGCTGGAGGCATCCGAGGAGGTGGAAGAAATCGAGGTACTCTCTGCAGCGGGAGTATCTGGGTTGCTGAAGATCGGTGGATCGTTGAAGGTCACCGAGAAGGTCGAGATGGCGACGTGCCTGCAGGATAACATCGACATCTTTGCCTGGAGTGCTGCTGAGATGCCCGGGATCAATCTAGAGGTTGCCTGCCATCACCTCAATCTCGATCCCGCGGTGAAGCCCGTCGGCCAGAAGAAGAGGTCTAGTGCCACCGTGTTGGCCGGACCTATCCGTGAAGAGGTAAAGAAGCTGCTGGACGCAGGTTTTGTGTCGGAGATCCAGTACCCACGCTGGGTCTCCAATGTTGTAATGGTTAAGAAGGTTGTAGGCAGCTAGAGGATGTGTGTGGACTTCTCTTTGTTAAATTAAAGTTGCCCTAAGGATTGTTATCCCTTGCCTAGAATCAATGCGCTGGTTGATTCAGCCATCGATTTCCATGTAATGAGTTTTCTTGATGCGTTTTTGGGATACCACCAGATCCGATGTATCCCCCCGATTGCCGCGATGTTTCCTTCATCACTGGAGATGGCTGCTATAGCTATAAAATGATGCCCTTTGGGATAAAGAATGCAGGAGCAACCTACCAGCGGATGATGAACCTTGTCTTCAAAAAGTAGAAGGGGAGGAACCTGGAGGTATATGTGGACGACCTCTTGATCAAGAGCAAGAGCGTCCGGGAACATATAACGGATCTGGTAGAGACCTTTGCAACGCTAAGAAAGTTCAAGATGAGGCTCAACCCGGCGAAATGCGTGTTCGGAGCTGGAAGGGGAAAGTTTCTGGGGCACCTCATCACCTCGGGAGGAGTATAGCCGAACCTTGACAAGGTTAAGGCAATCCTGGAGATGGCCTTGCCGAAGACCATGAAAGAAGTCCAAAGGCTGACAGGAAGGTTGGTGGGTCTCAGCCGCTTCCTGTCCAAGGCAGGAGAGAAATGCTCTCCCTTTTTCAAGACGCTCCGTAAGAGCGGGAACTTCGCATGGTCGGACGAGTGCGAAAAGGCTATCGGTAGGCTGGAGGAGAAGTTGACTCAGACACCTCTCCTTCAGAGCCCGAAAGAAGGTGAAGACCTACTCATCTACTTGGGAGTAGGGGTGGAAGCAGTAAGTTCCGTGCTAGTTCGAGAAGAAGGAAAGAAGTAGCTCCCCATCTACTATGTTAGCCAGGTGCTCAAGAAGGCGGAGTTGAAGTATCCCATCTTGGAGAAGCTCGCCTTCGCCTTGGTGGTATCGGCACGAAAGCTCCGTCCTTATTTCCAAGCTCACTCCATTCGGGTCGTGACTGACCATCCTCTCCGAAATATCTTGGAAGGGGTGGAGCATTCAGGGAGGCTGGCGAAATGGTCGGTAGAACTGAGTGAGTTTGACATTTCCTTCTCGCCTCGGGTGTAGATCAAAGCGCAGGCGGTAGCAGATTTCTTGGCCGACTTCTCGGTAGAGGCAGAACCGGGAGAGGAGGCTTCTACTCCCATCCCTTGGAAGATGTTCATGGATGGAGCCTCAGGCAAGAGCTCTGTGGGGGTGGGCATCATTCTTGTCAGCCCACAGGGAACTAGGATCGAGCAAGCAGTCGAGATCCTCTTCCCCGTCATGAACAATCAGGCGGAATACGAAGCCATCATAGCAGGCTTGCGCCTTGCAAAGGAGCTGGGCATCCAAGACGTCATGGCTTTCACTGATTCGATGGTGGTCACGTCTCAGATTCGGGGAGAGTTCGAAGTACGCGACACCATTCTGCAAAGGTATCTCGTAAAGGTAAAAGGACTGATTGGAGGCTTCCAATCCTTCTTCGTCGAGCACGTACCGAGAGAGGAGAACTCGACGGCGGATCGTCTGGCCAAGTACAGGCCAAGAGCAGGAGGGACCATCACAGAGTTGTTTTGACCATCCATTGAGGAAGGGGAGATGATGGAGATCGATCGGCGTCCTTCGTGGATGGATCCGTTCATTTCCTTCCTAAGTACTGGGCAACTTCCTGCGAAAGAGGGGGATCAAAGGAAGTTTCGATACAAGGCGGCGTACTACTTATTGCAAGATGGGGAGTTGTATCGCAAGACCATCTCGGGCCCTCTGGCTAGATGTGTGTCCGAAGACGAAGTACCTCGAGTGTTGGAGGAAATCCACTCAGGAGAGTGCAGAAGCCATTCTGGGATGCGCACTTTAGAGCAAAGGATCCTGAGACATGGCTACTTCTGGCCCACTATCCGCAAGGATGCGGAGGCCTTCTCAAAAAAGTGCCAGAAGTGTCAGTTGTTCGCCCCCCTTCACTTGCAGCCGGCCCAGCATCTTCGTTCAATCACCGCCCCGTGGTCGTTTGCTATTTGGGGAATGGATTTGATAGGCCCCTTTCCTTCAGCCAGCGGCTAGAGAAAGTTCGTTCTCGTCATGATCGACTATTTCTCCAAGTGGATCGAGGCAAAGGCTCTGGCCAAGACCACCTCTCAAGTCGTGAAGAACTTCATCTAGGGAGAAATCGTCTGCAGATTCGGGATTCCCCTCGCCATCGTCACCGACAACGGTCCTCAGTTCGCCAGTCTGGAGCTGGAGGATTTTTGCAGACAACTCGGAACTGATCTCCGGTTCGCGTCGGTACATCATCCCAGGAGCAATAGACAAGTGGAGGCCGCCAACAAGTTAATCATCAACCTACTCAAGAATAAAGTCGAGAACCTAAGAGGTAATTGGGCGGAGCAGCTCCCCTCGGTGTTGTGGGCTTTGAGAACCACTCCTAGCTCAACCACAAGGGAAACCCGGTTCAAACTCTCTCACGGGTCCGAAGTTCTCATTCCAGTAGAGTTTGAGGTCAGAAGTCCTAGGGTGATTGCAACAGAAGATGGAAATGAAGAATGGCGACTAGAGAATGAGGAAGCCCAGAGCTATCCCTCGACTACGTCGAAGAGCTCCGAGATCTAGCCTCGGCTCGGCAAGAGGAGATCAAGCATCGCATGGTGAGACACTTCGACAAGCACGTTCGTCTCAAACATTTCCAAACTGGTGACCTAGTCTTGAAGAAAGTGGACGCAGCTGGGAGATCGGCAGTCGTTGGAAAGCTCAACCCTAATTGGGAGGGACCTTTCATCGTCCACGAAGCACTTGCAACATGAGGGTATCGCTTACAGAATCGGGAAGGGGAGCTACTGGGGAATACATGGAGCGGCGATGACCTAAAAAAGTTTTATCCCTAAGCAGGGACGTCCACCCTTCTCTCCTGTAAATTAATTACTTATAAATAAAGCCCCCTGAAACATGGGACGCAAGGAATTTCTCATGATAGCAAGTCCTTAAAGAAGAAAGCAGGTGAAGTCAATCTCCTAGTCAGGTTGGGAAACTGGCCTCCGACTTGATTCTCGTAAAACCCAGAGCGGATGATGGGACAGTGCCTCGGTTGTGCGTTCCCTTAAGTCCAAGCCTCTGTAATGTCGGCCGAGATCAGCTGTCCCCTTGCACGTTGGCCGCGGTTCCCACCGACTGCATTTCTCATCCGACTGGAGGGATTATCAGGAAAAAGTCTAGAGCCGACCTCCCAATCCCACGAAGAGAAGATCGACTTAAGCCGATCAGGGAACCCTTGAAAAAGGTGTTGTGTATCCTCGAGGGCTAAGAGACCGTAACCGAATAATTCATTTCTGATTATTTCCTCCGATCATGTGAGTTAATGTGCTTAAGTGTGCTTAACCCCCCGTTGAATTGTTGAGCAACAGGAAACAGGTTGGGTCGGCATTCAGCATCCAAGCAGGATGGAGACCTCGGGATGTTGTGTTCCCTTAGAAGGTGCTCCTTTGGAACCTCCCCGACAGTCATTCCCTACAGTGTTGACCATTTCAACAGCAAGATGGAGACCTCGGGATGTTGTATTCCCTTGGAAGGTGCTCCTCTGGAACCTCCCCGACAGTCATTCCCTACAGTGTCGACCCTTTCAACAGCAGGATGGAGACCTTGGGATGTTGTGTTCCCTTGGAAGGTGCTCCTCTGGAACCTCCCCGACAGTCATTCCCTACTGTGTCGACCCTTTCAACAGCAGGATGGAGACCTTGGGATGTTGTATTCCCTTGGAAGGTGCTCCTCTGGAACCCCCCCCCCCCCCCTGACAGTCATTCCCTACTGTGTCGACCCCTTCAATAGCAGGATGGAGACCTTGGGATGTTGTGTTCCCTCAGAAGGCATTCTCTTGGAACCTCCCCGACAGTCATTCCCTACTTAGTCGTTCTCTTTAATAGCACCAGCATCCCCCTAGAAGGAAGACTATAGGGAACATGAATCTCCATGGAAGCCCCGACCGTCTCTTCCTATCTAACATCCTTTTCAGTAGTCATGGTGCGAGTAGGAAACCAACTCGCAAGGTTGAATGCGAGTAGCCCTATGGGTGAGGATCCAAGATATGGACAAGCGGGTCGAAGAAGCGAGCAAGGTAGAGATAGTCAGCAAACCCGATCTCATCCTAAGTCGCCCTGACGAGAAAGACAAGTAAACGAGCACAAATGAGCCTATGAGCCTAGCGACATCACCACAGTACAAGAGAGATTCACCAAAGAAGTAAATATCACTATCAAAAGAAATGTTATCTACCAAAAAATATGCTCGCAGAGCCGCGAGAAGCATCAAAAATTGTCAAAAACAAAAATTTCACTTAGACGGTGGAGCATAGTTGGCCGAATCCGACTCATTCTCATCCTCATCGTCCTCCTCCTCGCTGGCATTCAGGATATTTGACAGAATCCCTTCCATCGTCAAGCTCTCCGCCCCAGGAACCAGCAAGCCAGCCACCGAAAGTTTCACGAAGACTAAGTCCCCGTCGGCTAGGGCAATCTCTCGCCGAAGAGACGAAAGCTCCTGCGAAGTCATGAACGATCCTGCAGGTCGGCGGGAAGGTACGGCTTCCGATAAGGAAAGGGCATCCATCCTCGATTCCAACTCGGCGTTACGAACCTGCGTTGCTTCCAATAAGACCTGGCTCGCCCGCAGTTCGCACTCGAGCTTGGAGATCGTCTCCGCCGCCACCAATTGCTCTTCCTGCAGATGCGAGAAGGACAGGTTAAAAGGTGTGGAGAAAAGAGAGTGGGTTTCAATCCTAGCTCGTGTGAAGTACCAAGACCACCTCGAAGTCTCAGCTGGATTCGGCTTTATCCTCGGCCGCCTTAGCGCGCTTCAAGGCCTCGTCCTCACGCTTCTCAGCCTCCATCATAAGCTTCCGATGAAGTGCGAGCTCCACTTCGGAGCCGAGAAGGTTCCGCGCGGTCTGATGGAATAGCTCTGAAGCACACAACATAGCTCGTGACCCCTGGTCGGCGAGAAAGCGAGGAGTAGCCTCTTGCAATACCTTCGCATCATCGCGACCATAAAGTCCAAACAAGACGCTAAAAGCATCATCGTTCGGGACCTCATCCTCGCTCCACGAAGTCAGGCGAGTGCTCAGGGACACTTCGCTGCGCTCCCTGCTCCAGGTGATCAGCAGCTCGCCATCCAAGCCCCTATTCAGCGAACCATGCCCGAAGTTGGGATGGTTCTCAGGGACGTTGTCCTCCTCCTCACGTGCCTGCTCCGTCGCCGCGCGCCGGGCGACCTCCTTTCGCTTCCTATAATTCGTCACCGACGGTTCGCCTTCGGCCGGCCATCCCGCCGCGCCAAGAATCTCGGTCGTGTCACCGACCCCCGGAGGAATTCCCGACAAAGGGGATTCCTGCTCGCCTTCTTCCTCCTCGGCGTGTTGCATCGTCGCCGGATCGACCACGGGAGACAGAGGAGGTGGGGTCTGACCCCCCCCCCCCCCCCCCCCGCCCCACACACACATGAAGAGGCGTGGATGGAAGATGCCGACAACCTGAATACAGACGTTAGATAAAGAAGCAAAGGTAAAATCACTTTTAGCGACGACTAAAGAATGTTACCCTCGCCAGGATGCACGAAGGCGAGATGGTCCACATTCCGGCACCAGAACTCGATGTCGAGTTTTTTTTTCTTCAGGGCATGGAAGAGTTCCTCGCGCTAACCTCTGAGCGCTGGAGTGGAGAGCATCGCGGCCGGTCTTTGCTGAGGGCGATTTGGTATATGCGAGAAGTCACCGGTAATGAAGATGAATTTCTCGCTCCACCTATGGACATTGTTTGATGTCCCCGCCACCTTGCAGTGATGGCTGCCAAAGAAAATCACCCCATCCTTGGTCGCTCCCATATAGAAGATCTTTCGGAAGACGTCCAGGTCGAAAGCGATCTTCTCGCTGCAAAGGAAGCAAAGGTAGCCGATGAAGATTGCTACCGCATTTGTGTTGATCTGGGCGGGGACCCAGCCATAGTACCTAAGGATCTGACAGAACTCGGGCCAGAAAGGAAGCGCAGGACAACCTCGAAGTGCGAGAGGGAGAAGGCGAGCTTCCCCTCCGAGAAGGTGTTGATCCGCTCGTGGGGAGCGGGAAGGCCAACACGGAAGCCTGGCGCGAGGTGTTGATGGACGAATCTCTCCAGATCGTCCGCGCGGGTAACCGGTTTCTTGAACTTCATAAGTCAAGCGGCGATTTTTAGCTTCTAACGAAGGCGTCATCGTTACGAGTAGGAAGAAGGAAGCGAGATAGTAAAGCAATTTAAGAACTTCGAGAAAACGCGCCAATTTTGGACCCCTACCCCCCCCCCCCCCCATTTATAGAAATCGGGCAAGGGGGGGGGGGGGGGGGGGGGGGGGGGGGGGGGGGGGGGGGGGGGGGGGGGGGTCGCGACGTAAGTGCGTGCGAGGAAGCTACCTACTCGCTTATACCAAAGTCGCGCATACTACCGCATACGCGAGATGCTAACTACCTTCCTCGTGTCTAAGCGACGATCTACAAAAAGCGTGAGAAAATGCTGCAGAAGACAAAGTCAGCGCGAATGCGACCAGGCAATACAGTTCGAGATTACAGCAATCAAGCAATTCGAGATTATTACAAATACTCGCAGAATAATGTTCTTACAAATATAGACGAGCAAGCGAAGCTAATTAACGGTAGGGTCGCCGCACCTGTCCGAGGTGGCACCTTGCCGCCCGTTGGCACCCAGTTGACGCGCGAAGGCCATCTGCTCGTTCGCTCTCGCTAGATGTTCCTCGCCAAGCCGAATGTGCTCTTCCATGCGATTTAGTGTCCCAAGGGACCCAATACTCGCCCGCAGGCTGCGCACGTCCGTCTTCAACGCCTCATAGCGTTGTTCCAGGCTCAACATCCGCCACTCTAGCTCGGTGACGAGATAGTGCTTTCCTTCTGCCGCCTCAAGTCGATGCTCGAATCCTTCAATATTCGAGACCCGTCCTTCAAGCGAGGTTATTCGTCGATGAACCTCGTAGGCCAGCAACATCTCTACCTTTATCTCCAGATCGAGATAGGCCGAAGCCATCTTCGCCCTATATTCGCGAGTAGGAAGCCCGAGCACCTCAATAAAGGCTGACCCCGGAGACGTGGCGCGGGCTGGAAGATAGTGAGTTAGTAAAAAGAATCACGTAAAGACAGTGCGATGCGATGATCATACCTGCCCGCACAAGTGCTGCCCTCGGTTGATGACGAGGGGGAGAGGGTGACTGCCGAGGAGCATCCCGGCGAGGAGGAGATACAACCCGACGAGGAGACGGTGTTCGACGAGGAATGAGCCTCCGCCGAGGAGATCTGCGAGGGGAAGGTGAGCGCCTAGGAGTGTGTCGGCCCCCTGAGCGACCACCCCGACCATTACGAGACGACGGCGCAGCATCAGGGCACCGAGGAAGCTGAGTCGTAGGCACCTCCAAGGAAGACCCTCCCTCTCCCCTTCCTCCAGCAATGGTAACCCTGGAATTCCTTAGCAGTATCTGGTTTCCGCCCGCCACGCGCTCAGGAATGGGGGACGACGCGCGAAGAGGTTCCCGCTCGGGGACGATCCCTGCGGGAAGGACCGGTGGAGGCGGCAAATACTCGGTATCTACGTGCTCTTCCAGCGGAGACGTTTGCGTATTCACCTCCGCGGGAGGCCCATCTGCAAAATAACGTCGGCATTAATGGAAATTTAGCACACGAATCACAGCATTCCAAGAAGATGATTACCTTCTCGGAGAGGGTCCAGGTGAACGTTCAGTGGTTCATCCTCGGCAGTAGACCGAGGAACTTCGTCTCCCAGTCTCACGTCAGTTGGCGGCGCGAGAGAGGGCTCGGGCGCAGAGGTCGCCGGATTGGCCAGAGGCACCTCCTCGCCCAACGGGCTAAGGCGACGATCAGAGGACCCCCTCTTCCTCTTGCGAGTATCGGAGCTTTTTGTCTTCTTCATCAACTTCATCAGCAGCTCGGCCTTCGCAATTACCTCCTCAGTAGACAACATCTCGTCGATTCTGAAAAAATGGCGCGCCAAGGAAGGGTCACCCCCCTCTATTTATAGAGTTCTGGGGGTCCCCTGACTGCCGAGTAGGCTAGTTTCCTGCCAGGAACAACTCGTTGAATATGGGTTGGATGATTCTTTCCGACCAACTACGTTGCTCGCAAAGAGCGGGGATTGTGTACAACCCTCATTCTCCGGGGGTGGGCCCATCTAAAGGCCACGTAGGCGGAGGTTAAGGTCAAAAGGTCAAGGCAGAAGTCAACAATCCAGAAGACTAAGGGATCAATAGACTTGGTTGTGCGAGCAGGTACTTGCTCGCCCCATGACGAGGAGGAAAGGCCAAGAGTTTGTCGAACGCAATTCTTCAGAGTTCGTCGAACGTAGTCATCCAGAGTTCGTCGAATGCAGGCTTTCGGAGTTCGTCGAACGAAGAGGGATCAAGAGACTTGGTTGTGCGAGAAGGTACTTGCTCGCCCCATGACGAGGAGGGAAGCTCTGCCCGGAGTTCACTACCCGGCCAAGCGAGAAGGTCGTAAGTTCGGGCATACTCGCCTATAGGCGACTTAGCCAACCAACTCGCCAGTTTAGGCCGAGGTCCTTACCTACTTGCCAACCTATTGCCTTGTCAAAAACCCAACTCTAAGGGGTCAGGGATAGTCGCCTGCTCCCCGCCCCGCAGGATTTGTCTATAAATAAACCCCCAGGGGTACCAGGAATGGCACTTGTTAAAAAATCAGAGTTGCACCCCCCCCCCCTACTTTTACAGACAAGAATCTTCCCTGACAAGTGCTTTCCTAGTACCAAGCTCGTCCATTCGTGGTTTTGGATGAGAAGACTCTCTTGAGCTTCTGGGTACGTGGTGGGACCTCCCTGCCGCAGCACCTGGGGTTGTGTCCTTTATTTCTCAGTTTCGCTCGTTGTGGCTAGCCAAACCTTCTCGTTGAACCGCCGGGCAAGTAGCCTCCGACTGCATTGATCCGAATTTTGGAGCCGGGATTTTCCAGGCTTCAACAGTTTGCAAGCTCTAGAAGGCTCTTTACGGCTTGAAGCAAGCGCCTCGGGCGTGGTACGGGAAGATCGCAGAATACTGTTGGGAATATTGCCCACATGATTTTTGATTTGAATAAGTCACCAAGTCAAGAATACTTCACTTTGTATTTGATCGCTTCTCTAGCTTATAAATCTCAGGAAGTTAGTAGAAGGAAGTTCGTCGAACGCAGAAGGAAGATCGTCGAACTCAGAAGGAAGATCGACGACCGCTGAGATTTGGCGTGTTCGTCGAACGAAGAAGGGAGATCGTCGAACTCAGAAGGAAGATCGACGACCGCTGAGATTTGGCGTGTTCGTCGAACGCAGAAGGAAGATCGTCGAACTCGGTAGGAAGATCGACGACCGATGAGATTTGGCATGTTCGTCGAACGCAGAAACAAGATCGTCGAACTCAGAAGGAAGATCGACGATCGCTGAGATTTGGCGTGTTCGTCGAACGCAGAAGCAAGATCGTCGAACGCAGAGTAGATGCGGTATCGTCGACTTCACCAAAGAAGCCTTGTCGCTGAAAAGGCTAAGTATGATTGATGGCGTAGGACATTGTCGAAAAGAAGGCATGTCGTCGAGAAGACTGAAGAAGGACAGCTAAAGATAAGCAGCTGCTGAAATATGATCTGTTGACATGTTATCACTCATGTCGTCGAGAGAACAAGGTGATTACGACGACACACTCAGAGATAGCATATCGTCGTATATGCAGAAGCGCCAGAATGTCTCGTATCGTCGAGATACCAGCATCAGAGGCAGAGGCAAGAAGAATTGAAGATCTAACAAGGCGTAATGCATCGTCGAACGCGGAGAAGACGCGGTATCGTCGACTTCACCAAAGAAGCCTTGTCACTGAAAAGGCTAAGTATGACTGATGGCGTAGGACATCGTCGAAAAGAAGGCATGTCGTCGAGAAGACTGAAGAAGGACAGCTGAAGATAAGCAGCTGCTGAAATATGATCTGTCGACATGTTATCACTCATGTCATCGAGAGAACAAGGTGATTACGATGACACAGTCAGAGATAGTATATCATCGTATATGCAAAAGCGCCAGAATGTCTCGTATCGTCGAGATACCAGCATCAGAGGCAGAGGCAAGAAGAATTGAAGATCTAACAAGGCGTGAGGCATCGACAAAGACCTGTCGTCTAGATATCATCCATGTCGTCGTAACATTAGAAATATCGTCGAGACAGATTCAAAAGTTGCGGACGCGCTGTCGGCATTTATTATCGTCGCCTGATTGTCCAATCAGCGCGTGCTCTTATGGAATGGGGCATCTGACATTAAAGTACATAACATGTGACCGTTATACGGCTCATATGTCCTATAAAAGGGAACGGTGATGCCCTAGAAAAGCTCTCCATGAATAGAGTAAAAGAAAGAAAAGAATCCCGCCGCTACACTTCGATATAACAGTATTCTCGGCGGAGAAGAAGAAGATCAAGTAGAGAACAATCATCAAGTGTTCTCTGAAGAATCAGTCATCTCCATCGACTGAAAAGTAGCCAATCAGCACCGGGCAAAAGAAGTGAAGGCTGAAGAAGATCCAGTGCTGAAACTCCAAATCAAGAAGCATCTTCCTCAACCTAAAGAAGCCAATCTTCATCAGGCTGAAGTTGCCAATCCTCATCCGGCAGAAGAAGCAGTTCTTTCTACTGTAATTTCTTGTAAGGCTTGCGTGCCTATTTGTCTAGCTTGAGGGCTGGAGAGCTGTGAGGCTTGAGGGCCAGGGCAGTGGACTTGTGGGTCTGACACCGTCTAGCTTGAGGGCTGGAGAGCTGTGAGGCTTGAGGGCCAGGGCAGTGGACTTGCGGGTCCGATCTTGTCGAGCTTGAAGGCTCGGGTGCAGTAGGGGCTTGCGGGCCTAGGTTGTAGGCACAGGACTTGCGGGTCTATGTTGTGTAGGGCTTGAGGGCCTGAGTGTTGAGCTTGCGGGCTCGGGGGCAGTAGGGGCTTGCGGGCCTAGGCTGTTGGACTTACGGGTCCGTGTTGTGAGGCTTGAGGGCCTGAAGATTTGGCGGCATTTGCCGAGCCTAGCACACTGCTGGGTAGGTGCAGAGGGACAGAGTACTACTCAAGACACCCGGTCTTGAGGAACCTCTATATATCTTTGTGTGTTTTCTGTGTTATGCTTTATAACTTGTAGATCTACTAATCAGAATTCAAGAACACCAAAGAGGGGATAAGATAATTTGAAAAACCTATTCACCCCCCCCCCCCCCCCCTCTAGGTGATAAGTCGACACCCAATAAACAACAAATACCTCCAGTTATGCGGGTACTTTGCTTCTAATTCAGATTCGAGCTTATTCGTAAAGAAGACGGGGGAGCTTTAGGTCTTGGTGCTGTTGTATGTTGACGATATGATCGTCACGGGGAATTCTGAGATGGAGTTAGCTAGGCTTCGTGTTGAGCTAGCTATCTGATTTGAGATGAAGGATTTGGGCGAGCTCCGCCATTTCCTTGGGCTCGAAGTGAAGAGGAAAGAGAGCGGTATGCTAGTTTCCCAGAAGGGCTATGCGGATCGATTCGTGAAGAGATTCGGCATGGAAGCCGAAGGGAAGGTTCTTACCGATTCTTTGGTGTTCCGGGCTTTGGTCGGAAGCTTGATATACTTGACGATCACGAGGCCAGATATTGCTTATGTAGTTGGCAGGGTGAGTCGGTTTATGGCAGAGCCTCGGAAACCTCATCTTGTGGCGGCTAGGAGTATATTGAAGTATGTCAAATCCACCTCAGATTTGGGTCTCTTCTACGGGAGAGATTCGAGCTTTTGCTTGCACGGGTACATGGACGCTGATTATGGAGGAGATTCGGATGATCGGAGATCGACGTCTGGATATGTCTTTATGACAGGCTCTACAGATATATCATGGTGCAGCAAGAAGCAAGATTCTGTGTCTGTCTCAACCACGGAAGCGGAGTACAAAGCTTCGGATTTGGCGGCTCAGGAAGCCATCTAGATTAGGAGGCTTGTGGAGGACATTCATAGGGAGGTGGAAGGTCCTACTCTGCTATGTGGTGACAATTAGAGTGCTCTCAAACTGGTGAACAATCAAGTTTGTCACGCGCATACGAAGCACATAGAGATTCATCATCATTTCATTCGTGAGAAGGTGTTGGAGGGATCTCTGATTGTGGAGCATGTGCAAAGCAAGGAGAACGTTGCTGACATATTCACTAAGCCGCTGGCGAAGGGACCTTTTGGTCGGTTGCGGAGTTTGCTTGGGCTGACTTCCACTTCCCACTTCAAGGGGGAGTGTTAAATTTTTGAAGTGGAAGTGGATTTGAGCTGGGCGGTCTGCGGATTGGAGACCGTGTGGTCTGCGTTGGTTCTCTGGTTGGTTTTGTCTCAGCAGTTTGTTCTGAGCGGTCTGATCTGGGAGACCGCCTCTTCTGTCCGGGCAGCTTGCGTGGGTTGATCTGGCGACTTGTTCAAGTCTGCCATATGTTCAAGTAGGTCTGCCTTCTTGCAGTAACCGGGCGGTCTGATGAATGTTCTAGTCAGTCTGGTTACTGAAGGAGTTCTTTGCTTTGCAATAAGACCGGGTGGTCTACTTTTCGGAAACCGCGATAACCGGGCGGTTTGTGATAACCGTATGGTTCAATAAAGGGAGCTGGTAGCTATGCTGAGCTCGGGCGGTCTGCTTTGCGAGACCGCTCGCAATCTGATGGGCGGTTATTGTATCCCGGTTTGTGTGGTGATGACATCCGTCTGTCCGCCTATAAATATGGGTGCAGGGCCCATCATTAAAAATGAGAACTGTAAGAACCCAAAGTTGGCTTGATTGTGTCGGTCTCACTTTGAGGTCGTGCGGTTTGAGATCTTTGTCTGACCAGTTTCTGTGTTCGCAGGTTAGCGGCTTGCAGCTCGCAGTCAGCTTGTCTCCTTCTTCCAGCTTTGAATAAACCAGTCTGAGCGGACTGTGTTTAGGTGTTCGTGGTCTGTGCAACAGACTCAGTTAATCAGGCGGTCTTAAGTGGCCAGGCGGTCTTGAGTTGCGGTCTGTCGCAGATAGCAGTTTCTCTGTTCAGAGTTCGCGGGTTCTTCTTTGATCAAGACCGTGCGGTCTGGGAGATCAAGAAGTGTGAACTGTTTGTTTTCAGCAGTGGAATAAAGCAACAAGTTGGCGGTCTGTGGTTGCGGTCTAGCAGGTGCGGCTTGTACTCTGTTCGCACGGTCTCAGCGGCTTCTGTCTGGCTTGTCTGTTCGCGCGGTCTGGCGGTCTCAGGGTGTCAGGTCGCTGTAGCTTGTTTTACCTTTGTGTTGTGTGCTTCTTGTTGGATCTTATGACGCCCTTAGAGGGGGGGTGAATAAGAGTGTGTTTAAATTTGTAATTTTTTTTTCTTAATAATTTTAGACAAATTTACTTTAATAAAAAGTTACTTAAAAATAATTTTAAACCAATGCAATTTTTGTATAACACCAAACACAAATTTCTAAGATAAAGATTTAAGCACACAAATTTGCAATTAGTGAAAGGATCATAATTTTATATATCATGAAATTTGCATACAAATAAAAATGATCTTAACAATGCTTAAGATCAAGGCACAATTATGATAATAAAAATACAATAATTTTGGTTTACCAATCCTTCTCCCAAGGATCGGAAGGCTATCGCTGTCTCTCCCAAGATCAAGCCCAAGCCTATCCTCTAGATCTTCCCAAGATCTAGACGTAGCACACAAGGCCACGATTTCCCACCAAGCCACGCAAGGACTTGGACGCTCCGCACAAGAAAGCGATTTTCCCCTAAGCCGCGCAAGGACTTAGACGCCGCACGCAAGACGACGATTTCTTTCCCAATACAAAATGAAATATGAGTAAATGAAAATACAATATGAAAAAGACAACTCCCTAGAAATTCAGATCTCTGAATGGATTGTTGAAGCCTCGAGATGATCGTTGATGTAGAAGCGCGCCCGATCTCGTCTTCAATCTTCAATCCTTCTTTGCACAAATGGGAGTTGAGGAGGTTCTGGAGCTCTCTGGTTCGTATGCACTCAGGAAGGGACTGGAATTCTCAAAAGCTTGAAATGCACGAACCGAAGGAACCATTTTATAGAATTTCACTGTCGCCTGGGCGACAGTGACTGTCGGAATTTTCCGACAGCGCTAAACTGCCGTTGTCGTGTCGTCGAGCCGCGTGCGGGCAGTTGCTGGAATCGTGGAGCTGTCGCCTGGGCGACATCGATGTCGGATTTCCGACAGCGCAAAACCGCCGCTGTCGTGGGTGAAGTCGTGGGCAGTTGATGTAACCGCTGAGCTATCGCCTGGGCGACATCGCTGTCGGATTTCCGACAGCTCAAAACTGCCGATCGCTGTTGTAACCTCTCTGCTGTCGCCTGGGCGACAGTGGCTGTCGAAATTTTCCGACAGTGAAATTTTCCCACTATCAATTTTTGCTCCAAGAGAAATGTGAATATTGCATACTTGTTATCTGCACACCATTAACAAAAATAGAATCAAATACAAACGGGATTTTGTTATTATCAAACCGGAGGAGTGCGAAACGCATGCTCCAACAATCTCCCCCTTTTGATAATAGCAAATCCGTATAAAAAGAAATCATGTCTATTTAGATTGTTGATTTTAACCTTTGGTGTGTGCACCTACAAAATAACATGAGATATTTTTCTTAAAATAAATAATCTCCCTTTAAATGAAAGCTCCCCCTAAATATATGCTCCCCCTAAATATATGCTCTCCCTAAATATATGATGTATTGTGTAGGTGGAATATTTAGGTGTGGAATATTTAGGTGGAATAGATTGTTGATTTTTCTTTTTATACTTGTTAATTCTCCCCCTTTTGGTATTAGCAAAAGTGAATATTAGATAAGAGAAATGATTCTAAAGGGAAGGTATATAGGATATAGAAAGAAAGATTAAGCGGAAGCACTGTTTTCTGGAAATGAGTGAAGGCCATGAAATAATAGGAATATGCCATAGTAAGAATAAACTCATGAAGTGACAGTATAGCCATATGAAGTAATGAAGGAAAATAACTGAAACATGAGTAAGATCATTTGAAAGTATCATAGAAAGACACAATAGTGTAAAGAAGTATGGAATCGTTTCGGTCCAATTCTCATAAGATGAATATTTATATAACATAATGATGTGTACATGTGATACTTAGAACAAACATATGAACTTATTTAATTTACATGATCATTGAAATGTAGAACATAATAAAAGCATATAAAGGCAACTTTAACGTTGAAGATATAGCACAAGATGAATAGAAAACCATTTTCTTTTGCACAAGACACTTTACAATTCTTTCCAAGGTGCTTAACCTCACAATGCTCATTAAGACTTATCAGGAGGGTAAGTAGTGCTTGGTGGAGTATCCTTGTCTTTATTTTGAAAATTTTTTTTTGATCGCAGATGTGATATCGTATTTTTTTTATATATTGATAATGTTTTAATTGACCAAGGATCTCCGAATTCACTTGAACCGCAAAAGATGGTGTACTTTTGTTGTGCTAACAAATCAAGGGTGAAAGTTGTTTTTAAGAAGTGCTATTGTATTATGTTAAAACAAATATCATCCATGTATATATTAAAGAAGTAGACATATGTATTGATCAAAAGAGGTGAACGTGATAGCTCATTATGATAGATAAACAATTTCTCATACTTAGAGGCATGCGAAAACAATTTTCAATGGTCTAAACAGCTAAGTAGAAATGTCAATACGATGATAGCTTGAAAATGAAATCATATAAACATGTAAGTCATTTTATTTAAAATAAATATCACATGGTTTGTCATCAAGTCATGAGATGAAGCATTAATAATGACATATAACTTATTATAGATCATCAAAGGGGCCTAAAATTGGAGTTTTGGTAAAATAGGAGCTGTCGGAAATTTCCGACAGTCACTGTCGCCTGGGCGACAGTGAAAAATATAAATAGGGCTGAGGACCGAGTCAAAACACATTGTGCATCATTTCCTGGAGTGAAAAACGAGAGGAAGGCTGTCGGAAGTCGGCGACATCCCTAGATCTAAGGTATGGGTTTTTGATTTTTGTGTTTTTAACTCAAAAATGTTTAGAGCTTTGTGATTTTTGATAGGATAGAAGAAGGAAAATCTAGGTTTCATGTTGATTTTTGAGGAATGGTGTAGGTTTTGAATTTTTTTTATTTGAAAAAAAAAATGTAGATCTAGTTTTAAAACAAGAGGATCTTGGTGGATCTTTGCTTAAATTTTTATCTTTGTTAGATTTCTCTTTGATTTGGTGAGGAAGGTTTCCATTCGTTCATTTTCTAAAGGAGGTTTGTAGATCTAGTTTAGAGAAGAAGGTGGAAGATGATGAATAGTAAAAAGATTTGTAGAATATGATGATTTGAAAAACATAGATCAAAATTTTTGAAACTTGATGTTGAAATAATATTTATTGTGAGTAGATCTGGAAGGATATGTTAAAATTTTGAGAGAAAATCACATGGAGGGATGTCGGAAATTTCCGACAGCCACTGTCGCCTGGGCGACAGTGTTCCAGTGCACAATGTGATACCTTGTTTAATCAAAAATTTTGTATTTTATTGCAGAATGGCTTCCAGCTCCAAAGCTCGAAAGAGTACGTCGGAAGATGCACATAGCTCATATCAAGTTTTTCCTGGAGTGGAGAAATCTATTGTTGGGGTTGCCAAATATATTGAATTTGATTTGCCAAAGCATGATCATATTTATGATCGTCTTGCGAAAGCAGGTATTCTCTCAATAATCTCACCAGAGGGGTTTTCATCCTTTTTCATTCGTGAGTTTTATAACCATTTGGAAGACCCAAATGTTACTGAATTGTATGGAGGAGTGAGATCAAGGATCCAAGGTCAACATATGGAAATAACACATGTTGATCTACGAGAGGAATTTGGACTAGTGATGAGTGAGAATATGCCTGATATAGTGGAGAATTATCGAAAGGATAGAGATTGGACCCTAGTAAACATGAGTTTACATGGGAATCAAAAGAAAACTCTTACCACTGAAGTTACGTCACTTACTCCGGATGCTTTCTTAGTCCAAGACATATTAAGGAATTCAGTGATGTTGAAGAGTGGAGACACAAGAAGCATTACTGCGCAGTTGACCCTCTTTACATACTATATTATGGAGGATGAGCCTTTTGATGTGGCAGACTTCATACTCTCCCAGATTAGGTATACGTACAGACTGAAACATCCAAGATGGGTGAAGGTTCATACGCTGCCAATGGGGTTGGTAATTCAGCGTGTACTCTATAAGAAGTATGGATGGATTGTGCAAGATTCTTATTTTGATGATTGTTATCCGGAGATTTATTTTACGGGTTCAATGAAAGGGAAGAAGCCGCAGAGAAAATCTCATCCGGGAATTGAGATTAGAGAGCCGACCATTTCCAGGGAAGGATCACTAAGGGAGTCCATTGATGATTTGCGTGATTCGTTAGAGGATCACAAGAAGGAAGTGAAAAAGGACCGTAGTCGAATGCAGAAGTTTATGAAGTTTCTCGTCAAAGGTCTGAAGTTGAAGCCAACGCCGGAGGAGGAGGCAGAATGGCAAGTTCCGGACGAAGAGCCGCCATGCCTATCGGTGAGGCGGACTCGCCGTGGCAAAGCTGTGAGACGAGGACTTCCAGAAGATTGTCCAGAGAGCAGCGGGGCTGGTTATGAAGATTCAGAGTAGTTTTATGTTGATGCTGCTGCTGGGAGATGTCGGAAATTTCCGACATCCACTGTCGCCTGGGCGACAGTGAACTTCCTTAGATTTCTGTTTTGGTTTAAAGAACTTGATCCTTAAGTTTGTTCTACTGTTTTTATGTGAACAATATTGATGTAATGACGTTGAATTTTGTTAAGTTTTTTGAAATTTAATGTTTTGATTTTTATAATTTTGGTTTTTTGTATTTACATTGTTTATGTTTTGGGATAATAATTTTTTATTTTATAGGCTTTAAATTGTGATATATTCATTGTGAAATATCTAGAATGCCCAATTCTAGCCTAAGCATAGAAAAACGGGAATCCGGTAACGGCTTAGTGAATATATCCGCTAGTTGATTTTCCGTGCCTATAAAGTTGATTTTTATATTACCCTTCTTAATGTGATCCCTAATAAAATGATGTCGGACGTCTATGTGCTTAGATCTAGAATGTAATACGAGATTGTTTGTTAAGTCTATAGCACTTTTATTATCACACTTTAATTCTACACTACTTTGTTGTATGCCAAAATCTTCTAGCGTTTGGGACATCCAAAGTGCTTGGGCACAACAACTACCTAGTGCAATATATTTGGCCTCGGTAGTTGAGAGGGCAACAGAATTCTGTTTCCTACTCGACCATGAAATAAGGGAAGGGCCGATAAAGTGACAAGTGCCACTAGTGCTTTTCCTATCTAAGGAACATCCCGCATAATCAGAATCCGAAAAACCATGCAAAATAAAAGAATCATTTTGAGGATACCATAAACCTAATTTTGATGTTCCAATGAGATATCTAAAGATACGTTTCACCGCTTTTAAATGTGACTCTTTAGGATTAGCTTGAAATCTAGCACATAAACAAACGGCAAACATAATATCAGGTCTAGATGCGGTTAAATACAATAAAGACCCTATCATACTTCTATAAAGGGTTTGTTCAATTGAAACACCACTTTCATCTTTTCCTAATTTTAGTGAAGTACTCATAGGAGTGTTTGCATGCTTAAGGTTTTCAAATCCAAATCTTTTTAACATATCATGAATATACTTGGTTTGACATATAAAAATTCCATCATGTTTTTGTGTAATTTGAAAACCTAGAAAATATGAAAGTTCTCCAACCATACTCATTTCAAATTCATTTTTCATAATTTCAACTACTTCATTACTCAACTCTTCATTAGTGGCTCCAAAAATAATATCATCAACATAAATTTGCAAAATAACTAAATCATGATTAATTTGCTTAATGAAGAGTGTAGAATCAGCACTTCCTATTTTATAATCGTGCTTTAACAAATATTGAGTTAATCGATCATACCAAGCACGAGGCGCTTGTTTTAATCCATAAAGCGCTTTATCTAATTTATAAACATAATTTGGATATTTCTCATTTATAAAGCCAGGGGGTTGTTCTACATAAACTTCTTCTTTTATATACCCGTTTAAAAATGCGGTTTTGACATCCATTTGATATAATTTAAATCTTTTAAAACAAGCAAATACAAGAAATATTCTAACCGCTTCTAATCTTGCTACAGGTGCAAAAGTTTCATCAAAATCTACCCCTTCAATTTGTGCATAACCTTTTGCAACTAATCTGGCTTTATTTCTAACAATTCTAGATTCATTATCCATTTTATTTTTGAAAATCCACTTAACACCAACTACAGGACGATTTTTGGGTCGTTCTACAAGATTCCAAACCTTATTACGTTCAAATTGATTAAGTTCTTCATTCATAGCTAAAAACCAAAATTCATCATTTAAAGCGGTGGAAACATCTTTTGGTTCTATTTCAGAAACAAAAAAAAGGTTTGAAAATAAAACATGTAGCGATGAACGAGTACTAACACCTTTTTGCGGATCTCCAATGATAATCTCCTTTGGATGATCCTTTGAGAATCTCAATTCACTTGGAGGCACATATTCTTCTCTTTCTTCTTCTCTTTCTTCTTCTCCTCCTTCTTCTCTTTCTTCTTCTCTTTCTTCTTCTCTTTCTTCTTCTCTTTCTTCTTCTTTTTCTTCTTCATTTTCTCCAAGTTCATCATCATTCTCCACCGATGGAAGGGGTTCATCTTCTTTTCCTGTAGTTTTCTTTTCTACACATGAAGCAAACTCATCAAACCTAACATGAATAGATTCTTCAACTATTTTTGTTCTCTTATTATAAACTCTATAGGCCTTGCTAGTTGAAGAATAACCAATGAAAATTCCTTCATCACATTTCTCATCAAATTTGCCTAAGTTATCTTTTGTATTCAAAATAAAGCATTTACAACCAAAAACTTTAAAGTAAGATACATTTGGTTTTCTTTGAAAATAAATTTCATAAGGAGTTAATTGTAATGTGGGACGAATCATGACACGATTAATAATATAGCATGCCGTACTGACTGCTTCGGCCCAAAAATATTTTGGCAATTTAAATTCACACAGCATAGTCCGTCCTAATTCTTGAAGTGTTCTATTTTTCCTCTCTACTACACCATTTTGATGTGGTGTGCGTGGAGCGGAAAATTCATGTTTTATCCCAAATTCATTACAATATGAAATAAATTTTTCATTATCAAACTCTCCTCCATGATCGGATCTAATGCATTTTACTTTTAGATCAAGTTCATTTTGAATACGTGAAATTAGTTTTACAAATTCATCAAAAGCATCAGATTTTGAATTTAAAAACAAAGTCCAACAAAATCTAGAATAATCATCAATAATAACAAACGTATATTTTCTACCTCCTAGACTTTGTGTAGAAATTGGACCAAACAAGTCCATATGTAATAAATGTAAAGGTCTAGTGGTAGAAATGACATTTTTGCTTTTAAAAGATGATTTTGTAAACTTTCCCTTTTGGCATGGTGAACATAATGAGGATAGCTTTCCATTCAAATTTGGTAAACCTTTTATTATTTTATTTTTAGAAAGCTTTACTATGCGTTTAGCACTAGAATGTCCTAGTCTCCTATGCCATAATTCAAGTTCATCATTCTTTGAAATAAAACATTTAAGTGTAGAATGAGATAAATCATGAAAAGTGATCGTATAGACATTGTTTATTCTTGGTGCAGTAAGTACGATTTCGTTTGTTTTAGAATCAATAATCTTGCAAAGGTTTGAGCTAGAGTCAAATAAAACATTTAGATTTTTATCACATAGTTGACTAATAGAAATTAAATTATGTTTCAAACCTTTAACATATAAAACATTTGAAATTTTAAATTCTTTGTTACCTACTACTCCAATGCCCTTGACTTTACCCTTTCCATTATCTCCAAATGTCATTGTTCCACCTTTCTTCATCTCCAGGCTAAGGAACTTTGATTTATCGCCCGTCATGTGTTTTGAACATCCAGAGTCCAAATACCACACGTCTTCCTTGTTCCTAGCCTGCACGCACACCTAAAAAGATGATGAGAGTAAAGATCTGGTTACCCAAGTGGTCAATCCCATTGTATAGGTGGACGCCTTAGGTACCCAGATTTGTTTAACATTAGCTTTTCCTTTCTTCCAACATGAGCCCGAGATGTGACCAAATCGATGACATTTAGCACACACAATGAATGGTGAGGAACCATTTTTCAATGGTTTCTCTGGACTCTTGCTGGTGGAAGCATCTTTATGTGTGGACTTAGAAAAATTTGTATTTTGAGAAATTGGTTTTCTGAACCTGGAGCTGTCGCCGATTCCGACGGTAGCTGTCGGAAATTTCCGACAGCCTCCAGAGCTTCCAGAAATGTATCCTAGTCCAAATTTTGCTGTACCATGGCATTGGTTGGCTAAAAGCATATCCAGAGATTTTTTCCCAACACCAAATTTTCCAATTGCCATGTTCAACTCATTTACTTTGGATTTTAAAATTGAATTTTCTTTTACTATCATGCCACATCTATTTGCAAAAATTTTCTTATAATTCTCTAATTGAGAATGAGAGGTTTTAACAACTTTTTCTAAGTCCTTTTTTTCTTTTACAAGTAGATCAAATTTTTGATCGGACTTAGAAATAGTAGTTTCAAGTTCTTTTATCCTTGTCGAAGAATGATCACACTCTTGACAAAATACCTTCTCCTTCCCAATAGATTCCAACTCATTTGATAGTTTTTTATTTGCTTTTAAAAGGCCTTTATTTTCAGATTTTAAAAAATCAATTTCCTTTAAGCTTTTATCCAAAACTTTGCATGTTTTCATAAATTCAGAATATAACTCATCATAAGATGGAGGCGTTACCTCAGTGTCGCTTTGGACACTGCAGTCGTCATCAGATGTAATGTTCCCTTTTGCCATCAAACATAGATTAGCCTCCTCTTCCTCCTGTGTTGAGGGATCACTTTCTTCACCAGACGAAGAATCATCCCAAGTCTCTGCCTTTAACACTTTCTTCTTGTAACTTTTATCGTGCCTCTTTGCTTTTTGCTCTTTCAGATATTTTGGGCACTTGCTTCTGATATGACCAATCTTCTTGCAATGGTAGCACTCCGGTGGCGGACGCTCCTCTTCATTCTCCATTTTTCCTTTGCCTTTTTGGTAGGCAAAATCCTTCTTTTTGAAAAACTTTTTAAATGAGTTTCTCCTCTCCGGATTTCTCATAAACTTCTTAAAATTTCTCACAAACAGTCCTTCTTCATCTTCATCACTTTCTTCAGTCTCACTCTCAATTTCCTTTTTAGATTTCAACGCCAAGCTTTTCTTTTTGGGCTCCAAATTATACTCTTGGCTTTGAATCTTCAACTCCACTTCATGGGTTTTTAGATTCCCAATGAGACTCTCCAATTGTAAGGTCTTAAGATCATGTGACTCAGAAATTGCAGTCACTTTTGGATTGAACTTCGGGGGAAGTGATCTTAAGATTTTTCTAACTAAATCTCCATTTGAAAAAACCCTACCCAACACCTTTGAATCGTTCACGATTTTAGTGAATCGTGTGTACATTGTGTCAATTTCTTCATCCACCTCCATTTTGAATCTTTCGAACTCTGACTCCAATTGAAATAGCTTTGAATCCTTTACCTGCGAAGTACCTTCATGAGTAATTTCTAAAAGATTCCAAATATCAAAAGCAGTATCACAAGCACAGACTCTATTAAACTCAGTGCGATCTAGTGCGCAAAATAGGGCATTCATGGCCTTTGCATTGTTTTTGCATTTTAATTTATCATTATCATCCCACTTGTCTTTGGGTTTTTCCATAGTTACATTTCCTACAACAAATGTTGGAGAAGTGTAACTAGTTTCTACCATATTCCAGACTTCTATATCTAAAGCAATTAGAAAACAACACATACGTGTTTTCCAATAATTATAGTCCGTGCCCGTGAAAAGTGGTGGCCTACTAATTCCTTGCCCCTCAACGAACGCGTGATCGTTGTGCGCCATTACTCCCGGTGGTAAAACCGTTTTGGAGTAACCTGCCTCTGATACCACTTGTTGGATCGTATGACGCCCTTAGAGGGGGGGTGAATAAGGGTGTGTTTAAATTTGTAATTTTTTTTTCTTAATAATTTTAGACAAATTTACTTTAATAAAAAGTTACTTAAAAATAATTTTAAACCAATGCAATTTTTGTATAACACCAAACACAAATTTCTAAGATAAAGATTTAAGCACACAAATTTGCAATTAGTGAAAGGATCATAATTTTATATATCATGAAATTTGCATACAAATAAAAATGATCTTAACAATGCTTAAGATCAAGGCACAATTATGATAATAAAAATACAATAATTTTGGTTTACCAATCCTTCTCCCAAGGATCGGAAGGCTATCGCTTGTCTCTCCCAAGATCAAGCCCAAGCCTATCCTCTAGGTCTTCCCAAGATCTAGACGTAGCACACAAGGCCACGATTTCCCACCAAGCCACGCAAGGACTTGGACGCTCCGCACAAGAAAGCGATTTTCCCCTAAGCCGCGCAAGGACTTAGACGCCGCACGCAAGACGACGATTTCTTTCCCAATACAAAATGAAATATGAGTAAATGAAAATACAATATGAAAAAGACAACTCCCTAGAAATTCAGATCTTTGAATGGATTGTTGAAGCCTCGAGATGATCGTTGATGTAGAAGCGCGCCCGATCTCGTCTTCAATCTTCAATCCTTCTTTGCACAAATGGGAGTTGAGGAGGTTCTGGAGCTCTCTGGTTCGTATGCACTCAGGAAGGGACTGGAATTCTCAAAAGCTTGAAATGCACGAACCAAAGGAACCATTTTATAGAATTTCACTGTCGCCTGGGCGACAGTGACTGTCGGAATTTTCCGACAGCGCTAAACTGCCGTTGTCGTGTCGTCGAGCCGTCGTGCGGGCAGTTGCTGGAATCGTGGAGCTGTCGCCTGGGCGACATCGATGTCGGATTTCCGACAGCGCAAAACCGCCGCTGTCGTGGGTGAAGTCGTGGGCAGTTGATGTAACCGCTGAGCTATCGCCTGGGCGACATCGCTGTCGGATTTCCGACAGCTCAAAACTGCCGATCGCTGTTGTAACCTCTCTGCTGTCGCCTGGGCGACAGTGGCTGTCGGAATTTTCCGACAGTGAAATTTTCCCACTATCAATTTTTGCTCCAAGAGAAATGTGAATATTGCATACCTGTTATCTGCACACCATTAACAAAAATAGAATCAAATACAAACGGGATTTTGTTATTATCAAACCGGAGGAGTGCGAAACGCATGCTCCAACACTTCTCTCCTCCGTGATTCTTATGAATCATGTCTCGCCATATATACCTCGCATTGTAAAGAGATAGTTAATGCCATAGCACTATTCATTCTTCTCATTGTCATTGTTGTGCTACACTTGTGAAAGGATTTGTGAAGTGTGTTCCGCATTTTTACTTCACCTCCGGACCTAAATTTTTTCAACAATCACCTTGCTACAGAAAATGAAAGACACTTGTTACCGTCACAACGAAGTGTAAGTAAGGAGAATGGTAGTGTTCTAACGTCAATGACCGAAGCAGGCATAAGAACATTTGATGCATACTCCTACCTAGCTGATGAAGTAGGTGGATCTCAAAATTTGGGCTTCACCAAATATGATGCATATAATTTTATTGACAAGGGAAGAAGAACTAAGCTAGATGGTGGTGATATCGCTAGTCTTTTAGAATTACTTAAGAAACGTCAATTGCAGGATAATATGTTCTCCTTCGATGTTCAAGTTGATCACATGAACAAGTTGACCAATTTTATATGGATTGATGGTCAAGGAAAAATAGATTATGATTGCTTTGGCGATGTAATTACATTTGACACTACATATAGAATGAACAGGTATAATCTTGCATGTGCTCCGTTTGTGGCAGTAAATCATAATTGGCACAATGTCGTTATTGCGATAGCGTTTATATCTGAGGAAACCATAGAAACTTTCACATGGCTATTTGAAACTTTTCTAAAATTTGTTTTTAGCAAACAACCTCTGACAATATATACAGATCAAGATCAAGCACTGGCTATTGCAATTGAGAGAGTTTTGAGCCAAAGCCGACATCGTCTATGCCAATGGCATATTGCTAAGAAAGCCCCTTCCAAAGTCCACTCATTCAATGCATATAGTAATATACGTTCTTTATTTTACACTTGTCTTAGCAAATGTGATACAATGGAAGAATTTGAAGAGTGTTGGGGTCGAATGATCGTTCTTGGGAACCTTCAAGATAACAGATGGTTGAATGATCTCTACAAAATAAAGGAAAAGGTGTCCATAGCATTTAATAAGAATGTTCTTGATCATGGTATTTTGTCTACTCAACGGAGCGAGTCCATGAACAATGTACGTCATGCCATTACAAAGGCTTCTTCTACTTTGGTTGATTGTTTTCTTCAAATGGAGAAAATGATAATTAGTTGTCGAGATAGAGAAAAAGAAGAGAATTTCATATGCAAGCAGGGGACAGTCCATGTTGATGTTAGAAATTGTCCAATCTTAAAACAAGTCTCGAAGATGTACACGAGAACAATGTATGGTAAATTCTATGAAGAGTTCAAATTAGGGGCATTCGGTCTATTCATTGAAAAAGAGTACATGACAACCTCTATCTCTAATCCAGTGGGGGAGCAAGGCCTGACAGGAGAAGCTTGCGGCCGATGGATGAGCTCATCAACACGCTCGCTTAATGAATCAAGTTTTTTATCTACAGTACCAAGATATGAATAAATATCGTCTAAGCGAGCAAACAATCTACTCTCTAAATCAATCATCATTTTTACAAAATCATGGGGAGTTGGAGCATCCTGTGTAGGATATGAGGTTTTTCTACACTCTTCAGTCTCTTTTGGATAATAGGAAGTGGAGAGAGGAACACTCTCTTTGACCTCTTTCTCTTCGGCATCCGGGAGGAGGCATTAAGATCAACATCAACACATAATTTCTCCTCATCCGGAGTTATGTCCTCCATCTCCTCTAGGACCTACAAAGAAAATATGTTAAAGAATATGCATAAAATAAATTAACATTTCACAAAGAGCTATTTAATAAAGAGTAAATTGATATTAACTTGTTCATTAGTCATTCGGGGCACAGTTCTCGACAATTTTTGTAAGTTAAATGTAGATTTCTCAGACCATCTAAGTAGTCATGGTCTTTGATCGGGAAAAGAAGCAGGAATGCTTTTGGTATGTTCCAAATACCATATCTGAAGCATATGTAGAAATGAGTTAGTGTAGATAAAATAAATATATAAATAGATGATTTGAAAATATAATAAACTCACAATCAATGCATGTGAGCATCCGTATATATATCCCAAAGATGCTTGTGGCCGTATATAAATATTGTTGGGGGGAGTAGGAGCTAGCTTGTTCCTCAAAGTCCTGACACTGCTCATTAAGTATGAATGTATGGCTTGGGCCCCCATTATATTTTTGAAAGACTTTGGGCTCCGACAACTCCTCATACAGTTGTGGAATTGGTTCTAGAGTAGAAGGAAAGAATATATTACATAATAAATGTAAAAGAAGGGATTTCAAGTTAACCGGACGACTTCTATTATCCATTTCCACAAGTTCTTTTCTTAAAATACATTTTGTCCTAGCAGCATAAGGTTTTTGCAAGATAACTATGTTCTCCCCAAAATTTGGAAGACCCATAATAAGTGCTACATCAGTTTGGGTAAATGATAGCTCCCTCGATCCAATGGAAAAAATGTCCTTGCTTGCATCATACACTGAAATCAAGTAATACATAGGTGGAATGTTCTGTGGTACCCATGGAGCAATGAATATGGATAGGACATTTAATTCCTTCAATAGTTGCTTCACCTCTTCAAGTAGTCTATCAATAATATTTGCTACTTGGCTACTAAAATTGGAGAAATAACACCTACAACTTAAGAAATGGCGGCATCCATCTTTCTCCATCTATATCTGTCAAACAAAGAGGAACCATTATCATCTTCAACAATATAGGCTATAAGATTTATATACAATATAATCAGAAATATAAACAAAAACATAAATGAGCACATGGTGGAAATCATCACAGTCACAGGAGATCCAGGAGAGATCAATTTTGATCTCCTGGGTGGAGACCAAAATTGATCTCCTGGAGACCAAAATTGATCTCCTGGAGACCAAAATTGATCTCCTGGAGATCAAAATTGATCTCCTGGGTGGATATCGATTTTGATCTCAACATATACACTGAAATATTAACATATTTCAACAATGTATACTGAAATATTACACTTTTAACAATATCATCTTCAAGATATTGAAATATTTCTCATATGAAATCAGCATTGTGAAACGAAAAATCTGTAATTGAAGATGACACAGAATGTATAAACATAAACATAAATGAGCACATGGTGGAAAACATCACAGTCACAGGAGATCGTGGAGATTAATTTTGATCTCCTTGGTGGAGATCAAAATTGATCTCCTGGAGACCAAAAATGATATACTGGAGACCAAAATTGATCTCCTGGGTGGATATCAATTTTGATCTCCTGGGTGAGGTCGAAAAATTTCTCACAAGAAATCATTGTCTTCCTCATTTACTCATCGTCCTCCTCATTACGCTCCAGGCGAAACCCTAAACCAATAGCGAACAGGCAGATGATGAACTTAGCTGTGGATGATGTTTGTCGTAGCGACCGGTGACGACGATGATGCACAGGACGGCGGTAAAGGTTCAACACAAATTCGCCAGAGGTTATCGAGCGAAGAAGGGGCAGTGGTTTGATGCACAGGACGGCGGTAAAGGTTCCGCTCGCGTTCTCCCGCAGAACGCAGAACACTCCCATTTTTTTTTGAAATAACGCCATATTTTCTATTCCGATAGGATTGCGCCACGTGTCGCTACGATGTTAAACCCGGGCGTGTATTTGGAAAAGGGCACCGGTCCGAAAAATTTCGCGAGCGGTGCGAGACTGAGATCCTGTATGTGAAAGATTGAAATGAGTTAATCGGAAATCGGAATGAGTTATATCATTATATGTTATTAATCATTACGTTAAATAAGTTATAATTTAATATGTAATATGATGATATATTAGACTATTAGTTATTAGTATATAATGATATATTAGTATCATACTAAATTACTAATAACTAATATGTAATACATATAATAAATAAAAACATTTTTTTCTTTTAAAAAAAAAAGAAGCTCCTGAGCCCATGAATAAGGGATAATAGACTCGAGCTCGGCTCAAAGGAAAGCTCGAGCTCGACAGGTTCGAGCTCGAGTAGAGTTTTTTCGAGCCGACTCATCGAGCTCTTGAGCTGGCTCGACTCAACTTGCACCCTTACTCTTTGGTTCAAGCCGTGTGAATGGAAATGATTTGTGTTGAGAGAGCTTTACCCCTTTGTGAATTGCCGCTATGCGGATACTTATGGGTTGGGGCTACACAAAAAAAATGCTTTGGTCTATTAGAAGTCATTGCAAATTTGTTATCAGATAGAAATTACAAGGTTAGGGACATGAAACACTGATTTAACTCTAATACTCATAGGTTCTGTTTAGTTGATCATCACATAATTTATATTATAATGCATGTTCATAAAATTTTTTTTGGCAAAAATACTACACTCTGTATTTGATCACTCTAAAGTAGGAATTGTCGAATTTAATGTTTCTTAGTAATAAATAATTTTGCCTTACCTTTCTAATATTATGTATGGTTGTTGTTGTGCTAATCTATTTAGATAAATGGTCATAGAGAAATGTGAATATTGGCTTTGTGGGATTCAACTGATATGTATTATAGAAATAGAGTTAGGTAATCGTCCAATTACTCACTTCTATAAAGAAGGTTGCAGTAACATAATATTGCTTTTTCAAGAGCGTTCTGGAAACAATTTGTATGAGCCCAATTGTAAAATAAATGAGAACCACTGAAGAGGGATTGAAACCGAGTTTGGTTGAAATCCTATTTTAAAAAACTATTGATGCCTAAGACAAGTGGTGGGCCGAAAAAATAATGGTTGTTACAATATATCACATCTTTAAATATTTAGATAATGAAGTCTTTTGCTGTATATTTTCATAATGTATATTCTTATTTTTTAGTTCAATCAAAATTTCAAATTTTTTGTCACGCTAGAATAATTCCTAGCATGGATAAAAAATTAGAAAAATGTCTAGCCAAGTGGTGGCCATTAGGAACAATGTGTTCGTGCCAAGTTCGGGGACCATTCCAACTGTATTAATTGGATGGGGAGCGAGTATACTCAGATGAAGTGGATAATGTCGTGGAGAACTCATGAACCTTGTTGCGGATAACTCAAGGCTCCAGTAGATCGGACTAAATTGGACCGTCTTAGCCCGAGAGCGTTTGAGCGTGCAAACAGTCACAGAAAAGGGAAAGCTGACAAGACAATTTTTTTAACGTGGAAAATCCGTCAACTTGGTGAAAAACCACGCGGTCGGGTCTGTGCCGACCAAAACTTCCACTATTTGTGGGTCGTTTTACAGAGCTTTTTAAGAGAAGGCGAGGGCGACAGGCCGCTCCTCGTTACAATTGTTGAGAGAGAGGGAGAGTGAAAGTGCACAGTGTGCCTCTGAGATTCCTCTAGAGTGGGGTGAATAGAGTTTTAAAATATTTCTATTCTAACTGTGTTTGACAATAAATTACTCTAGGAGTTAAGCTTAACAATCCAGGCAGAATAAAGAATGCAGGAAATAAAGTGCAGAATAAAAGACTAGACAGCACAGAAAATCACAGCACATACACAATGAATTTTATAGAGGTTCCCCAAAATGTGGGTAGTCCTCTCTTCTACCACCTGGTAGGAATGCACCACTGTGCCTGAGTCTTTCGATCAGGAGACTCTTAGAACCAATGATCTTTTGATAAGGAGATCATGAACCACCAGATCTTTTGATAAGGAGATCTTGAACCACTGAATCCTTTGAAGAGGGATTAATAAAACTCTTTTACAGGAAATAGAAAGAGAAGGAGAAGAAGGAAGGTTAAAGGAATTCTGTTCTCAGAATTCTTGTGAAGGCTGTATGAAATTCAGCCTCTTAGTTATTCCAAAGAATATGCTCTTGATTAGCCCCTGCTTTTGATGGTAATAGATTGTAGGAGCTTTGTTGTACAACCCCCATATCCATCGAGTAGGTTGCCACGACCCAGGAGTGCATCGGGGCCGCGTCTGTAGTATGATCCAAGACAGGGAGAAAGGAGGGAGAGCGGTAGAGGCAAAAACCTCCTGCTCACCCAGCTGGAGTAAGAGGTAAGTGATGGGGAGAGAGGAGGAGGGGCGGGTGCCCCCCTCTCTCGCCCTCGCCCAACTAGGGGCGAGAGGGGAGGGGCGGGTGCCCCCCCCCCCCCCTCTCCCCTCGCCCATCTAGGGGCGAGAGGGGAGGGGAGGGTGCCCCCCCTCTCGCCCTCGCCCAGCTAGGGGCGAGAGGGGAGGGGCGGGTGCCCCCCCTCTCGCCGCACCCAGCTAGGGGCGAGAGGGGAGGGGAGGGTGCCCCCCCTCTCTCCCTCGCCCAGCTAGGGGCGAGAGGGGAGGGGCGGGAGCCCCCCCTCTCGCCGCACCCAGCTAGGGGCGAAAGGGGAGGGGCGGGTGCCCCCCCTCTCGCCCTCGCCCAGCTAGGGGCGAGAGGGGAGGGGCGGGAGCCCCCCCTCTCGCCGCACCCAGCTAGGGGCGAGAGGGGAGGGGAGGGTGCCCCCCCTCTTGCCCTCGCCCAGCTAGGGGCGAGAGGGGAGGGGCGGGCGCCCCCCCCCCCCCTCTCGCCCGCACCCAGCCAGGGGTGAGTGGAGGAGGGGGGCTGACCCCCTCTCTCGCCCCCGACCCTGGTAAGGGGGAAGACCCTTGGTCTCGCCCCAACCCAGCAAGGAGGCTCGCCGAGCTCCGCGAGGTAACCCCTCTCGCCCAGTTCCAGAGGAGGGGGGAGGGGGGGGGGGGGGGTTGGTCTGCGTTTAGTATCCCAGAACAGCGGGATTTGGCTATTTGCAGTCCAGTTTTGGCTATTCGCAGTCCAGACCCGAAAAACCTATAAATAGGACCAAGGGGGCACCATTTGAGAGGATCTCATTCTTAGCTAGCTCTCTCCTCTCTCTCCCTCCTCAGCAAGTCTCTCTAGAGAGGGTGAGGAGAGGCTCCAGTGGTGCCCAAGCTTAGTAGTCGCTTGGGAGGGGAAGTTCCAAGGGGACTTCCGGGTATGTGGCGGGACCTCCCCACTAAGCCCTTGGTCCGTTTCCAAATCTAAGTGCTCTTGCCTAGAGAGTTGGCTCGAGGGAAGTAGGTGTGAGACCACCCCTTCTTAGGGACCCCGAACTCCACAGAGACCAAGTCTTGTCCTCAAGATTTCGGTTTCAACATTTTGGTGCGGTGAGCGTGGAGAGTGGTCAGCACAGAAGTCCTTGAGCCAAATCTCATGACAGGAGACCTCGGAGGAGGAGATGATGAGGGGTCTCACATCCCAAGTGAGGTGGTAGGAAGGGGAGAGTTCATGACGGCCATCAAGGTAATCATGGAGCTACTCCAAGGCATCTCCAGGGGAGGTGACTGCTCGGCTCCCTCCCCCCAGACACCGCCTTCTGGGTCGCAAGGAGCGCTCGCCCAGGGGGGGTCAGGAGAGGTTGCCCCAGGGGGTCGGCCAGGCAAGGAGCCAGTGAATGAGAGTGGCGAGCGAGACCTCGCCGGGCGAGTGCTTTTTCCCAGCCCGGCGAGTGGGGTCTCGCTCGGAGCAGGAGTCGCGCGAGCGGAGCTCGCGAAGCCGGCGAGTGGGGGGTCACCCTTTAGCGAGCTGATCATCTCGGCTCCCATCCCGGAAGGCTTCAAGGAGCCCAACATGACTTTCTATACCGGGAAGGATGATCCCGTCCAGCACCTACAGTGGTTCGAGGATACCGTCTCCATCAGGCCCATGACGGACGCGTTCAAGTGTCGTCTCTTCGCCACCACCCTGAGAGACAAAGCTAGGGACTGGTTCCACCAGCTCCCGGTTGGCTCCATTTACAGCTTTGATGACTTGAGCCGAAGCTTCCAGCTACGCTTCTCCACATCCAAGAAGAGGAAGAAGAATGCTGAGTCCATTTTCCTGGTCAAGCAGAGGCACGAGGAGACGTTGGCCCAGTACATGGACAGATTCCAGGAGGAGATCCAGAACATCCAAGAGGTGCCAGGGTATGCCCTCCAGATGGCTTTCACCGTGGGGCTACGAGAGAGCCTCTTCAAAATGCGCCTAACTAGGAAGCCTCCCCTGTCCTTTGAGGACCTGATGGAAAAAGCTGCAAGGGAGATAGCCACTGAGGCGGCGAACCCGGGGCTGGCAAAGAAGTTGGCAAAGCTAGTGGAGGTCGAGCCAAGAGAGCAAGGTGGCCTCAGGCAGCAGGAAGGTAGGAGGAGGGAAGAGCAGAGGGGTCAAGGGTACCAGGGACCCCAGGGGGGTCAGGAGCAAGGGAGGGGTCTCGCCCAAGGAGGGGGAAACTTCTACGGAGGCCAAGGGAGGCCCAACCCTCCTCCTTGGAGGCAGGCCCCTAGGCAGCTCCTACCCCCACCAGCTCAAGCTATGGCGATTCGAAGAGGAGGAGGAGTGGAAGCAAGAGACATCCCAGCCCGTAGGAGAAGGGGGGGAAGGGTGGTGCCGTACTGCGACTACCACCAAGCAGAGGGGCATGCAACAACCACCTGCCCAGAATTCTTGGAGGTGAGAGAGGCGAGAGGTCAGGCACAACAGCAGCCGCCGGTGCGGATTGAAGAAGTTCCACCTGGAGCAGTAGTGGACGACGACATCTGCGAGGACCGAACTGACATAGGAGCCAAAGGACGGGTCGCGGTGATCCACGGGGGGGTAGGGATCGAGGCCACCCGTAAGGCAAGCCTCCACACCGTATATCGACGCAGCGTCGCTTCAACGTCACAGGACCCACCTCCCGAGGAGAAAATCACTTTCTCAAGCAAGGACATGCCAGATAACGAGGATCCATTCTGTGATGCGCTAGTCATTCAGACAGCCATCGAAGGTTACACTGTCTCTCGGATCCTCGTTGACAACGGGAGCTCTGTCAACGTCATTTTCAAGAAGGCATTTGACGAGTTGAAGGTGGAGCCAAGGAGGGTGCTGGCCACAGATGGGCCCTTGTTCGGATTCTCCGGAGAAAGGAAAGAGGTGGAGGGTGGAGTTGGACTCCAAGTGACGATGGGGGGAGGCTCAAGGAACTGTCGGTTCGTCATAGTTGACGCTCCTAGCAGTTACAATGCCATCTTCGGAAGACCCCTCATCAACGCCTTCCGATGCGTACCATCATCCTTCCACCAATGCCTCAAGCTCAACGCTGGAGGAATCCAGGTCAGGATCCGCGGAGACCTCAGGATGGCGAGGCACTGCTACGTCACAGCCGTCAACAGCATCTCTTGGCAAGCAGGGGCGGAGGAGATGGAGAAGATCATGGAGAGCATGAGCCAGATGGGAGTGGCAGGAGAAGCAGAGGAATGATCATCTCGCGCGAGCAGCCGGAGAGGCGAGTACCATGGGGGGGCATGATGTGTTTATTTTTTGTTTTTTGTTTTTTGTGGTTTTCCTTTGTAACAAGCTCTACCCCTCACTGGTTGGGCCAGGAGGTTTTTGACAAGGGAAATCCCCCCATTAGATGGATGAAGTTACTTTGCTTATATGATTAGTAAGTTCAACGCCGAGATGTCCTCCTCACTCCAGGCTCTCACTAGCTGGGTGGGTCGAATGATCCTCGGAAGGAAAGGCTTACCATCGAGATGTCCTCCTCACTCCAGGCTCTCACTAGCTGGGTGGGTCGAATGATCCTCGAATGGGTAAGTTCAACGCCGAGATGTCCTCCTCACTCCAGGCTCTCACTAGCTGGGTGGGTCGAATGATCCTCGGATGGGTAAGTTCAACGCTGAGATGTCCTCCTCACTCCAGGCTCTCACTAGCTGGGTGGGTCGAATGATCCTCGGAAGGAAAGGCTTACCATCGAGATGTCCTCCTCACTCCAGGCTCTCACCAGCTGGGTGGGTCGAATGATCCTCGGATGGGTAAGTTCAACGCCGAGATGTCCTCCTCACTCCAGGCTCTCACTAGCTGGGTGGGTCGAATGATCCTCGGAAGGAAAGGCTTACCATCAAGATGTCCTCCTCACTCCAGGCTCTCACTAGCTGGGTGGGTCGAATGATCCTCGGATGGGTAAGTTCAACGCCGAGATGTCCTCCTCACTCCAGGCTCTCACTAGCTGGGTGGGTCGAATGATCCTCGGAAGGAAAGACTTACCATCGAGCTGTCCTCCTCACTCCAGGCTCTCACTAGCTGGGTGGGTCGAATGATCCTCGGATGGGTAAGTTCAACGCCGAGATGTCCTCCTCACTCCAGGCTCTCACTAGCTGGGTGGGTCGAATGATCCCCGGAAGGAAGGGCTCGCCATCGAGATGTCCTCCTCACTCCAGGCTCTCACTAGCTGGATGAGTCAAACATGCCTCGGGGGGGAGGTTCTGCCCCCCTCGATGGATATTTGGGCTTGGACTTTTCTTTCCAAGGTTGTGCCAACCTCGCAAAGAGCGGGGATTGTGTACAACCCCCATATCCATCGAGTAGGTTGCCACGACCCAGGAGTGCATCGGGGCCGCGTCTGTAGTATGATCCAAGACAGGGAGAAAGGAGGGAGAGTGGTAGAGGAAAAAAACCTCCTGCTCACCCAGCTGGAGTAAGAGGTAAGTGAGGGGGAGAGAGGAGGAGGGGCGGGTGCCCCCCTCTCTCGCCCTCGCCCAACTAGGGGCGAGAGGGGAGGGGCGGGTGCCCCCCCCCCCCCTCTCGCCCTCGCCCATCTAGGGGCGAGAGGGGAGGGGCGGGTGCCCCCCCCCCCCCCCTCTCGCCCTCGCCCAGCTAGGGGCGAGAGGGGAGGGGCGGGTGCCCCCCCTCTCGCCGCACCCAGCTAAGGGCGAGAGGGGAGGGGAGGGTGCCCCCCCCCCCTCTCGCCCTCGCCCAGCTAGGGGCGAGAGGGGAGGGGCGGGAGCCCCCCCTCTCGCCGCACCCAGCTAGGGGCGAAAGGGGAGGGGCGGGTGCCCCCCCTCTCGCCCTCGCCCAGCTAGGGGCGAGAGGGGAGGGGCGGGAGCCCCCCCTCTCGCCGCACCCAGCTAGGGGCGAGAGGGGAGGGGCGGGTGACCCCCCTCTCGCCCTCGCCCAGCTAGGGGCGAGAGGGGAGGGGCGGGCGCCCCCCCTCTCGCCCGCACCCAGCCAGGGGTGAGTGGAGGAGGGGGGCTGACCCCCTCTCTCGCCCCCGACCCTGGTAAGGGGGAAGACCCTTGGTCTCGCCCCAACCCAGCAAGGAGGCTCGCCGAGCTCCGCGAGGTAACCCCTCTCGCCCAGTTCCAGAGGAGGGGGGAGGGGGGGTTGGTCTGCGTTTAGTATCCCAGAACAGCGGGATTTGGCTATTTGCAGTCCAGTTTTGGCTATTCGCAGTCCAGACCCGAAAAACCTATAAATAGGACCAAGGGGGCACCATTTGAGAGGATCTCATTCTTAGCTAGCTCTCTCCTCTCTCTCCCTCCTCAGCAAGTCTCTCTAGAGAGGGTGAGGAGAGGCTTCAGTGGTGCCCAAGCTTAGTAGTGGCTTGGGAGGGGAAGTTCCAAGGGGACTTCCGGGTATGTGGCGGGACCTCCCCACTAAGCCCTTGGTCCGTTTCCAAATCTAAGTGCTCTTGCCTAGAGAGTTGGCTCGAGGGAAGTAGGTGTGAGACCACCCCTTCTTAGGGACCCCGAACTCCACAGAGACCAAGTCTTGTCCTCAAGATTTCGGTTTCAACATTTGTATTGTCAGATTCTTTCTTCTTCTGTTGATTGAGATCTGGATGCCAAAAGATTGTCATGAAGAGCAGTTGTTCAGATTCTTTGTTTTATCAGATGAAGAACACCAGAGCCTTCTGTTCTCTTTCACAGCTCTATATTAGGGCTCCTGAGAGATAGGGAGAAGAAGACAGGAAACCCTAATTTGAGAAGAGACAGCTGATTGTGATTAATGCTCTGTTCTTCTCTTCCTTCTCTATCCTTATATACCATGTCTCTATTTTGAATTTGTTTCCTTGTTAGGTAAGACCTGAAAAGGTATATTTGATAGACATTCTCTTTCCTTCCTTAATTACTTCTCGACCCGTCCAACCAGAAGGTGTATACTTCCAAGAAAGCTTTTTTCTCCTTCTTTAATGTTTCCTTCTTCTTCAGGCAATTATTAGGCCGTTGGATAACGGTCTGAGAGATGTGGGTCATGATAGAAGTCTCAGAATGACAGCTGTAAAGATTGAACTTTCACAGATTGTATTCGACGTAGCGTCGAATTAACTTCCTCTCTTATCGACGCTGCTTCGAGTTCATCTAAGAGCTGCTTCGATTTCTTTTGTGCTCTGACTGAACTCGGCTAGTTATTGTTGCGTCGATTACTTATCGACGCACTCGTCGAGTTGAAAAGCATCCACTCTGACTTCTATTAACTGCGTCGAGATGGATTTGACATGTATTCCCTTCTGCGTCGAGTTTGAAATAGAAGCTGTGTCGACTTCTCATGTTCCTTCGACAAGTCTCTGGTCTCTGCGTCAATATCTATTCGACGTAACGTCGACTAGTGTTACTTCGACAGTAGAGTTGAGCCACTTTGACTTCTAGTCGGAGTAGCGTCGACATGAACTCGATGTTGCGTCGAATTCCATTCGACGCCATTATTAACTTTGCCCAAATTTGCAGCCCTTTAACTGGTCTTGACAATCTAGGTTGAGTGTGACATCCTAAGACATCTAGAGACCAAGTTACCCTCACTATACAATGGGTAAATTAAATCCTAGTGAATAAAATCACTTTTAATTAATTTGTTAAGTTAAATCAAGGGTTTTTCCTAACAGAGAGAGAGATGCTCGGAGGGTGATAGACCGCCTCTCTCGGAGCTAAGTATTTTGCCAGCTGCTAAGGGGAATGTTGCGCTCCGAGCGCTCTGGAGACTTTGACTGATGCTTGAAGGTTGGATCGATGTGCTTTGTGCGTCTTTGTCTCTGCGACTTGCATCCTGCCGTGTGAGAGGAGTTTGGAGTGCTTGTCTTAACGGTGGCCGGCACGCTTGTCCTTGAGAGCACGGAGGCGTGCTTGTTCTTGAGCGCACGGAGGCGCACTTGTTCTTGAGGGCACTGAGGCGCACTTGGAGTTGAGCGCACGGAGGCGCACTTGGAGCGGTCTTGAGAGCGGAGCGCACGAGGGCGCACTTGGAGCGGAGCGCACGGTGGCGCACTTGGAGCGGAGCTCGCGGAGGCGCACTTGGAGCAAAGCACGCGGGGGCGCACTTGGAGCGGAGCGCGCGGAGGTGCACTTGGAGTGGCCTTGAGAGCGGAGCGCGCTGGGGCACGCTTTTGAGCGGGAGAAGGCCTTCGAAAGATCTTCAAGGCACTCGAAGATCTTCAAAGGAGTCTTCGAAGGGGAAGGAGATCTTCAAAGGAGGACGGAGGAGGAGAAATCTTCAAGAGAGTTCTTTCTCTCTCTTGAACTTAGGAGGAAGGAGGAGGAGAAAAGGAACAAGAAAAGATAAGCCTTGGGGTTCTATTTATAGACCCCATTGGTGGTTACGGTAGTTATGCGGTTATTCACAGGTCGTAACCACCATAATTGTTATTTGCAGGTCATAACCATCATAATTGTTATTTGCATGTCGTAACTGCCATAATTGTTATTTGCAGGCCGGTATGAATTCGGATATTTACACCCACCCATAATGGGTGGTTACGGTGGTTATGCGGCTACCTGCACACCATAACCAATTTATGTGTTATACGCACACCCCTTTGTATAGTTTTGTGGTGATATGTTTTCATATGACAGATATGATTATGCGCACACCATAACCATATTATTTACCATTCGCAGATCGTATTGAAGGATTTTACTATATACATCCTACAATATTAGATTTTATTATATGCACCCTAATGTCAGAGGATTTTACTATTTGCACCCCATGATGGGGGATTTTACTATTTGCACCCCATGATGGGGATTTTACTACTTCCACCCCCATGTTGGAGGATTATACAATTTGCACCCCATGATGGGAGATTTTACAATTTGCACCCTCATGTTGGAGGATTTTACAATTTGCACCCTCATGTTGGAGGAGTTTACTATTTGCACCCCATGATGGGGTATTTTACTATTTGCACACCCATGTTGGATGGTTACGGGGCTAGTCGGGTTTACTTTGGTTAACCTCATTTCCTCCCCCAAATGAGGCGGATGCTTTGGCTATTCGCAGCCCGGATAAAGGGGTACCTTTCATTTGCCCCCCAAGTCCTCGCAACTTCGAGTCGAAGCGAATGGAGGGCGGGGAATTTTACTCGAAATCTGAAAGACGTACATAATGTTTAACGGTGGTGTATCTACGACAAAATGTCTAAGAGGTGCACAAGATAGGCTAGCCACCAAGCGGAGAGCTTGCTTGCGGCTGTGCGTATAACAAGATGCACGGGAGGTGCAGAGGGAGGAACTTACATGGGGCGTATCGTGTGCTGGGAATGGTGTCGGGAAGGTGCGTCGGCGACCTGCGCACATTTGGAAGGGGCGCCCGCGCGCTGCGCGTGTAAAGAGAGTCGCCTATGCGTTGTGTGCACACGGGGAGTGTACCCTCGTGTTGCATGTGCGGGATGTATGCCCGTGCATTATGAGCACGCAGGTGCGTGCGGGGGGAGCACCCGCGCGCGGGGTGCGCGCTGGGCGAGCGCCCGTATGCGAGGTGAGCACGGGAAGGCTGCCCGCACGCTGCGCATGCGCGGGGAGCATGTTCGCGCGTTGTGCGTGCGCGGAACGTGCGCCCATATGTTGTGCGCGTGCGGAATATGCGCTCGCACGTTGTGCGCACACGAGAAGGCTTCCCGCGCTCTGTGCGCGCGGGCGTACGCCCGCGCTCTCTGCTTGTGCGGGGGGAGTGCCGCGCGCGAGGTGCACGCGGGGCGAGCTCCCACGCGCGAGGTGCACGCATGAATGTTGCATGCACGCAACGCGCACGGGGAGCGTATCCATGCGCTGTGCATGCGCGCGAAGACTGCATGCATGATATGCGCACGGGGAGCATGTATGTGCGTTGTGCGCGCGCGCGCGACATGCGCTCGCGTGTTGTGCGCTTATGGGAAGGCTGTCTGTGTGTTGTGTGCGCGCGGGGTGTGCTGAGATGTAGTCGAGTTTGATATTGGAGGTATCTTTAAGAGTGAAATGGGACTCTTGTGTTTATGTGGATGAGGCGTGGCTCTGCCTTTATTGTTTCTTTGCATGTTTGCATGTTTGCATCGACTTTGTACTCTGTTTACGGAGCTTTGGTCACTCCTTGAGCATTGCTTGATTGTTTGCCTACTGTTCTAGCTTTGAGTACTTGCTTGTGGTGGTAGAGCTTTTGTTGTGTTTGAATCGACATTTTGCGTGGTCAACTGTGTTTTGCTTCTTTGATGTTGGCGTTTGGAGGACGAGACCTAGGTGGTGTTGGAACCGACTACGTGGGCGAAGGGCAGACGCTTCAAGCCAAGTAGTGGGAGGTCCGGATCACCAAACTAGGGGATGTCGCTGAGAGTGACGGTGAAGGGGCGACGCTTCGAACCGTTTGCGAGCGCAAGGTTGGAAGGCCCTGGCGATGCGGTTTAGAGGACGAGACCCAGGTGGTGTTGGAACCTACTGCGTGCGTGAATTGTGAGCGATTCGATCCGGGTAGTGGGAGGTTCGCTTAACCGACCTGGGGGATGTCGTTGATAGTAGTGGTGAAGGGAAAATGCTTCGAACCGTTTGCGAGCGTGAGGGGGCAGGCCCTGGTGATGCGGTTTAGAGGACGAGACCCAGGTGGTGTCGAAACCTACTATGTGGGCGGATGGCGAGCGATTCGAGCCGGGTAGTGGGAGGTTCGCTTAACCGACCTGGGCGATGTCTTCGATAGTAGCGGTGAAGGGAAAACACTTCGAACCATTTGCGAGTGCGAGGGGGCAGGCCCTGGCGACGCAGTTTAGAGGACGAGACCCAGGTGGTGTCTGAACCTACTACGTGGGCGAATGGCAAGCGATTAGAGTCGGGTAGTGGGAGGTTCGCTTAACCGACCTGGGGGATGTCGTTGATAGTAGAGGACGAGACCCAGATGGTGTTGGAACCAACTACGTGGGCGAATGGCGAGTGATTCGAGCCGGGTAATGGGAGGTTTGCGTTACCGGCCTGGGGGATGTCGTTGATAATAGAGGACGAGGCCCAGATAGTGTTGGAACCTACTACGTGGGCTAATGGCGAGCGATTCGATCTGGGTAGTGGGAGATTCGTGTTTCCGACCTGGGGGATGTCGTTGATAATGGTGGTGAAGGGTGGACGCTTCGAACCATTTGCGAGCGCGAGGGGGCAGGCCCTGGCGACGCTGCAACCAACTGCGGCGGCAATGAGAGGTTGATGTGAGCGCGCTGCCTGGAGGCAGTTGTTGTTAATATAGCGTGCTGCCCGGAGGTAGTTGCTGTTAATATAACGCGTTGCACGGAGGCAGTTGCTGTTAATATAACGTGCTGCCCGGAGGCAGTTGTTGTTAATGTAAATATATGTCCTTTCATTTGGGCTTAGTTTCGATAGCGCAGACAATTGTTGTCTTATAGAGGCCTGAAATATGATCAACTTTAAAAGTTATTAGTCACTGTTGTAATTTACACAAAGTATTTATAGAAATAAAGTTGGTAAAATATTTCAGTGGTGTGGGTGGAGCCCCGCTAATAGTACGAATCATTTTCCCGGGATGTCCATCCAGGGGGTCCCACTGGTCCTTCCTGGGGAGCTGCTGGCTGATCCCCTGCCGGTCGAATCGGCGCTAGCCTCGTAGAAATTTCCCTTGCAGGTCTTGTTTTATGAGACGCTCGATTTCATCCTTGAGATTGGAGCAATTTTCTGTGTCATGCCCTTGTCCATGGTGGAACTCACAGTATTTTGTTGGATCCCCCGTGTTTTTAGCGAGGGGTCTGGGCTCGCGAAGTGCCTGGTTGTATTTGATTGCGTAGAGTACGTTGTTCTCGAGGTATTGAAGGGCGTGTATCTCTGGCGCTGTCGTGGTTGTGGGTTGCCATGACATTCATTGCTCCTCAAGAAACTGGTGAAGCCTCTTGCTCCCTCCGCTTTTTCATGCCTCTGCAAACTGTTGTTGCTATGCTTCGATTGCTTCGTCGGCGGTGATCTGGGCGTCAATCTGTTGAACGAGATCGGGGTAGCTGGGTACAGTCTCATGTATTAATATGGAGTAGAAGCCACCAGGGCGGAGCCCTCCAAGGAGCCTCGCAGGAGCTCCGATTTTGCTCCAGGAATTTGTCATGCCTCCGCGGTGAAACGGCGGAAGAAATCTTTAATGGTTTCCCCTTCACTTTGACGGATCCCGGACAGGTGGGAGGGATCTTTGACTATCCGGCGGCTAGCGATGAACTGGTCCGTGAATTGTTGAGTCAACTCTGCAAAATCCCTGATTTCTCCCTCCTTCAAAGATAGGAACCATGTGCAAGCCTGTCCTTTTAAAGTCGCCGGGAATGCCTGACAAAATAGTGGATCTGTGACATTGCAGAGCTGTACCATGATCGCGAAGTGTCTGACGTGTGGCGGGAGCCAAGTGGGATTGGATGCGCTGGAACCTCAGGTGCGAATGGTGAGCGGTGGTGGAGTGGGCGAGGGGCCAAAGCGGTACGCTGCCTGGCTCGTCCGTGCTCTTCAAAAATTATGTCACGGACTTCTTCATGCGTGAGCCTTCCATCTGCAAGCTTAGAGCTTGTCGCTTCAGAGCGGTTGCGGAGATACTGAGTTTCAGGTCTTTCGTCAGGACGGGCCACGCGGTCTTGGACATTCATAGTGGAGATCGATCTCTCCTTCGGGTTTGCCGATAAGCGAGTGGAGGGGAGCCAAATCAGCACCCCCCCCCCCCCCCGGGATTGATTCTCCACCTGTGCGGATGGCTTTTCCTGCCATGATCGCCAGTCACGAGTACCGTTGTGTGGCGGGTATTGTCCTCAGAGTCTTCTTCAAACTTTGGGGGAACTCGTTCCCACAGACGACGCCAAACTATTGCGGACCACTCAAGGCTCCAGTAGATCGGACTAAATTGGACCGTCTTAGCCCGAGAGCGTTTGAGCGTGCAAACAGTCACGGAAAAGGGAAAGCTGACAAGACAATTTTCTTAACATGGAAAACCCGTCAACTGGGTGAAAAACCACGCAGTTGGGTCTGTGCCGACCAAAACTTCCACTATTTGTGGGTCGTTGTACAGAGCTTTTTAAGAGAAGGCGAGGGCGACAGGCCGCTTTTCGTTACAATTGTTGAGAGAGAGATGCTCGGAGGGTGACAGACCACCGCTCTCGGAGCAAAGTCTTTTGCCAGCTGCTGAGGGGAATGATGCGCTCTAAGTGCTCTTGAGACTTTGACTGCTGCTCGAAGGTTGGATCGATGTGCTTTGTGCATCTTTGTATCTGCGACTTGCCTCCTGCCGTGTGAGAGGAGTTTGGAGTGCTGGTTTTAACGGTGGCTCGCACACTTGTCCTTGAGCGCACAGAGGCGTGCTTGTTCTTGAGCGCACGGAGGCGCACTTATTCTTGAGCGCACGGAGGCGCACTTGGAGCGGAGCGCATGGAGGCGCACTTGGAGCGGAGCGCACGGAGGCGCGCTTGGAGCGGTCTTGAGACTGGAGTGCATGAGGGCGCACTTGGAGAGGAGCGCACGATGGCGCACTTGGAGCGGAGTGCATGGAGGCGCACTTGGAGCGGAGCGCACCGGGGCACACTTGGAGCGGAGCGCGCGGAGGCGCACTTGGAGCGGCCTTGAGAGCGGAGCGCGCTTGGGAGCGGGAGAAGGCCTTCGAAGGATCTTCAAGGCACTCGAAGATCTTCGAAGGAGTCTTCGAAGGGGAAGGAGATCTTCAAAGGAGGAAGGATGAGGAGAAAAGGATCAAGAAAAGAGAAGTCTTGGGGTTCTATTTATAGGCCCCAGAGGTGCTTACGGTAGTTATGTGGTTATTCGCAGGTCGTAACCACCATAATTATTATTTGCAGGTCGTAACCACCATAATTATTATTTGCAGACCGTAACCACCATAATTGTTATTTGCAGGCCTATATGATTTCAGATATTTACACCCACCCAAAATGAGTGGTTACGGTGGTTATGCGGCTACCCGCACACCATAACCAATTTATGCGTTATACGCACACTCTTTTGTATAGTTTTGTGGCGATATGTTTTCATATGGCAGATATGGTTAAGCGCACACCATAACCATATTATTTGCTATACGCAGACCGTATTGAAGGGTTTTACTATATACATCCTACGATATTAGATTTTACTATATGCACCTGAATGTCAGAGGATTTTACTATTTGCACCCCATGATGGGGGGATTGTACTATTTGCACCCCATGATGGGGGATTTTACTATTTGCAACCTCATGTTGGAGGATTTTACTATTTGCACCCCATGCTGGGATATTTTACTATTTGCACCCCCATGTTGGAGGATTTTACTATTTGCCCCCCCCCCCCATATTGGAGAATTTTACTATTTGCACCCCCATGATGGGGATTTTACTATTTGCACACCCATGTTGGATAGTTACGGGGCTAGTCGTGTTTACTTTGGTTAACCTCATTTCCTCCACCAAATGGGGCGGGTGCATTGGCTATTCGCAGCCCGGATAAAGGGGTACCTATCATTTGCCCACCATGTCCTCACAACTTCGAGTCGAAGCGAATGGAGGGCGTGGACTTTTATTTGAAATCTGGATGACGCAAATAATGTTTAACGGTGGTGTCCGTACGACAAAATGTCTAAGAGGTGCACAAGATAGGCTAGCCACCGAGCGGAGAGCTTGCTTGCGGCTGTGCGTATAGCAAGATGCACGGGAGGTGTAGAGGGAGGAAATTACATGGGGCATATCATGTGCTGGGAATGGTGTGGGGAAAGTGCGTCAACGGGTTGCGCGCATTTGGAAGGGGTGCCCGTGCGCTGCGCGCGTGAAGAGGGTTGCCTATGTGTTGTGTGTGCACGGGGAATGTGCCCGTGTGTTGTGCGCGCGGGGGACATAAGCCTGCGCATTGTGAGCGTGCGGGGTGTGCGCGGGGAGAGCGCCCGCGTACGGGGTGCGCGCGGGCGCAGGGAGAGCGCCCGCGCGCGGGGTGCGCGCGGGGTGATTGCCCATGCACGGGGTGCGTGCGTGAACTTTCTGCAGGTTCTTCCTCGATTTTAACCATCACTGACTGATTCTTATCTCTAAGTGAGGTACCAGCATTGTCTTCAATGGATGACTTCTCTACTCTTTCCATTGTACTTGCATTCACTAGAGAACTAAACCAGCCCTTATGTATAAGGCTAGTCTCATCAAATACCACATGTACAGATTCTTCCACTGCTTGGGCATTGATGTTGTACACTCTATAGGCCTTGCTATGAGAGCTGTAGCCAACAAAAATACCCTCACTGCTTTTCTCAGCAAACTTAGATAGCTTGGATTTCCTATTATTAAGGACATAGCATTTGCTACCAAAGATCCTAAAGTAGGATAAGGTTGGTTTTCTGCCCTTCATTAACTCATAGGGAGTTTTCTTGTGATCTTTGATGATGGAAGCCCTGTTTATCACATGACAAGCAGTATTGACAGCCTCTGCCCAGAAGTATTCTGGTAGAGAGGAGTCATTTAGCATTGTCCTATTATCCTCTATCAAGGTTCTGTTCTTCCTTTCAGCAACCCCATTTTGTTGAGGAGTTCTGGGTGAGGAAAATTCTTAGGAGATACCTAGTTCTTGGCAGAATTCTGTCATGGCCCCTGACTGAAATTCTATCCCATGGTCACTTCTGAGTTTGACCACAGTACAGTCCATCTCATTCTGGATCTGCCTGACCAAATTTTTCAAGATATCTAGGGTATCTGATTTCTTTTTGAGGAAGAATACCCAAGTGAACCTTGAATAATCATCAACAACTACAAGGGTGTAGGCCTTCCCTCCTAAGCTATGAACTGACATAGGACCAAACAACTCCAGGTGTAGTAGAAATAAGCGCATAGTGGACTCTTTGTTAGATATGCTTTTAAAGCTGGTCCTAGTCTGCTTTCCTAGTTGGCAAGCTTGACATGGACCATCTTTGATGCACTTAATATCAGGTTCATTCCTAACTAGGTCTTGTGAGAAAAGCTTGCCTATTGTCTTATAGTTTATGTGTGCAAGTCTCTTGTGCCATTGTACACAGAGAGCCTCTTTACCATCGGCCACAAGACAAATGGGCATGGAAGAATTTGTATTGAGAAAGTTTAAACAATAAATATTCCCACTCTTAGTGCCAGTTAAGGTAGCCTCAGAATCTAAGGACTTCTTAATTAGACACTTGTCCCTGTGGAAGGTAATAACAAAGCCTAAGTCACAAAGTTGACTTATGCTTACGAGGTTGTGTCTCAACCCCTCCACATAAGCAACCTTTGTAATGGTAACTAACCCATTTGAGATGTTGCCATAGCCCCTGGTCACTCCCTTTTCTGAACCACCAAAAATCATTGTTGGTCCATTCTCCACAGGGATGAACTCTTTCAAGTACCTTCTGACTCCAGTCATGTGCCTGGAGCAGCCATTGTCCAAATACCAAATTGGAGATTTGTTGGCATTTGGACCTACCTGCAAAATAAATCACTTCCCCTTAGGTACCCAATATGGATTGGGTCCTTGGTTTCTGTTAGGATGATATAAAGGAACAATAAACCTCTGAGGGTTCTGCACTCTCCTTGCATTGAGCCCTGTTGGGTTGAACCAACGGTCCAAGGCAAAGTGGCCTACTTTCCCACAGCACCAGCATTCATGTTTGTTGTATCTTCTCTTCTGCTTCACCATCTGAGTGGGGTGGCAGTGCTGCTGAACAAAAGAGCATGCTTCTTGCCTAACAGATCTTGGGTGAACCTCATATGTGTGAGTTTGGGGTGGAATCGGTTTCACCACATTTTGATTCACCTTCTTGGGAACAGGCTTTGTAGGAATAGCCTTTCCCCTGCCCTTGATTGCTGTTGCTGCAGGTTTGTGGGCTGAAGGACTTGACACCAGCACCTTCTTATAGGAAGGTCTAGCTTCAGAATCTTTGCCTGTAACTGTCTCCTATTAAAACCAATACCAGCTCTGAACTGTCCAGAGAAGGTGTCAATGATAGGCAGGATAGTTTTGGGCATTGAGAAGCTGGATGCAAGTTTCTTCTCAGCCAACAACATTTCCTCAAGGTCCTTGATGACCTTGTTCTTCTGTCCCAATTCAGCATTCTTAAGCCTTATGGCTTCCTTGAATTTGTCCACTTCTTTGTTCATAGCAGCCAGCTTCTCAGCTGTCTCCTGGAGCTCAGATTGAACAGGCTTCAAGGAATCTAACTCCTTGGTCTGGACTTTGAGGAGTTTCTTACAGCTTTTGAAAGCTTTCCATAGGGCTTTATATTGCCTTATCAGTTTAGATTCAACATCATATTGGGATCTTGAGGCTATGCTGTTGGCAGCAGACACATCCTCATCATCATGCACAGAATCTGCTACTGATTCAGAATCAGAGTCAGATAAAGGAGTCATGTTGGTTACCTTCCTAGGAGAGATGTCATCCTAGTTATCTTCACCTATGGCCATCAAGCCAATGAGTGCATCTTCCTCAGTACCAGAGGAACTTGAGTCAGAATCACTCAGTGTTCTGACCTTCTTTGCCATGAATCCTTTTTCTGACTTCCTCTTGCTTCTTGAGTTTCTTCTTTCTTCATGGTTCCTTGACTCCTTCTTCTTAGAAGGGCAGTCAGCAGCCATGTGACCTGTCTTGCTGCAGGAATAACAAACAGTATTATTTAAATCATGTTTAAAGGGTTAGACCTGTACCTTTCCCCCCTGGGGGCTCTGGATCTGTCACGATGATCAGATCTTCTGGAACTTGAGGATGAATTTCTGTGATTATCCCTCCTCCTTCTGTGTATCAGCTTCCTGAACTATTTTGAGAGAAGGTCCACCTCTCTATCAGTGTCATCAGAATCTGAAGAGCTAGCTTCTGATTCCTCACTGCTCTCAGATCTGCTCTGAGTTGCAGAGATCTTTCCCTTGGATCTTCTGGTGCTCTCAGCCTGTAAAGCAACAGATCTGTCTCTTGAGCTCATCTTTGAGCTTTCTTCTTCAGCCTTCCTGGTGTTGAGTTAAAGTTCATGAGATAGCAACTTCCCATACAGATTTTTGGGCTCCATGATGCCCAGCTGACCCATCTCTCTGATGGCACAGATCTTGATATCCCACTCTTTTGTGAGGGATCTAAGAAACTTGTCATTTAGATCTGAGTTTGTGAACTCTCTTTCATAGTTTCTCAATCTATTCACTATCTTGAAAAATCTCTCATGACAGTTAGAGATTGTTTCATTCTTGTCTTGCTTGAATGCCTCATACTCTTGGTTGAGAAGGGATTTTCTATCATCCCTTACCTCTTCAGTACCCTCCATGTACACGATCAAGAAGTCCCACATCTCCTTGGCCGTTTTGCAGTGAATCAGATTCTGGAGGGTTGAATCATCTATGGCACTTACAATGACATTTTGTGCCCTCTTATCTAGGCCTACCAAGGCTAGCTCTTCCTTGGTCATGTCCTCATATTTCTTTACCACCTTCTTTGTTGGATCAATGGTGGAAGCAGTTGTAGGGATAAAGGGACCCTGTTGGATTGTCAGATAGATTATTGGATCAGCCGCTTCCATGAACAGCCTTACCCTTTCCTTCGAGATAGGGAAGTTCTCCTTCGTGCAGATTGGAAGTTTCATGGATCTCATCTCCGGATTCTGATCTCCACCAGCCATAGTGAATCGTTCCACGATCTAGATCAGACGGTTAAGCCTTATTTTGATCAACCTGGCTCTGATACCACTTGTTAGTAATGGAACGTTCACCTAGAGGGGGATGTTAGGTGATCTGGGTTCTTTTCAATTTATTTGCGCGAGTTTCGAATATTCAAGCACAGCACAAAAATATCGCACAGATAAGCACAGATAAAACACACCAGACGATACAAAATCCATAGAGGTTCCTCAAGACCGGGTGTCTTGAGTAGTCCTTTGTCCCTCTGCGCCTAGCCAGCAGTGTGCTAGGATCGGCAAACTCCGCCAAAAACTTCAGGCCCTCAAGCCTTTACAACACGGACCCGCAAGTCCTATAGCCTAGGCCCGCAAGCCCCTACTACACCCGAGCCCGCAAGCTCAACACTCAGGCCCTCAAGCCCTACCTAGCCAGACCCGCAAGTCTAGCCTCTGCCCTGGACCTCAAGCCTCACGGGTCTCCAGCCCTCAAGCTAGACGGTGTCGGACCCGCAAGTCCACTGCCCTAGCCCTCAAGCCTCACAGCTCTCTAGCCCTCAAGCTAAACGGTGTCGGACTCGCAAGTCCACTACCCTGACCCTCAAGCCTCACAGCACTCCAGCCCTCAAGCTAGACAAATAGGCCCGCAAGCCTTGCAAAACATTACAGTAAAAAGACTGTTTCTTCTGCCGGATGAAGATTGGCAACTTTAGCCTGTTGAAGATCGGCTCCTTAAGGTTGAAGAAGATGTTTCTGATTTAGATCTTGAGCGCATAGTTCTTCTTCAATCTTTTCTTAGCCTGATGAGGATTGGCTTCTTATCGGTCGATGGAGATGACTGCTTCTTCCTTTTCTTTTTCTTTCTTGCGCCGCTTTTGCTATTCTATTTTGTTGTATGCGCAAGTTCTTTCTGATTGATCGATTGATTCCGTAATAGGGCAACCTCTTATCTCTTTTATAAGACTGCGAGGCTCCCAACGGTCTTCTGAAAAAGTTCCTAAAGTGTGAGACGCTCCTTTCCTTAAGAGCACGCACTGATTAGATAATCAGGCGGCGGCATTAAATGCTGACAGCGCGTCCGCAACTTTTGAATCTGTCTCGACGATATTTCCAATGTTACGACGACATGGACAATATCTCGACAACAGGACTTTGTCGATCCCTTAAACTTTGGTAGACTTTCAATTCTCCTTGCTTCTGCCTCTGATGCTGGTATCTCGACGATACGAGACATTCTGGTGCTTCTGCATATACAACGATATGATGTCTCTGACTATGTCGTCGTGATCACCTTGTTCTCTCGACGACATGCCTTCTTTACGATGATGTTCAACACCATCAGTCATACTTAGCCTTTCTAGCGACAAGGCTTCTTCACGACGATGTCTGTTCTTCTCGACGACAAGGCCACTTTGGTGAAGTATATGATACTGCGTCTTCTGGATGACATTTCTTCCTTTTGTCTTCATTCTTCTCTGCGTTCGACGAACGGCAATCTGCGTTCGATGAACACGCCAAGTTTCAGCAGTCGACAATCTTCTGTCTGAGTTCGACGATCTTGCTTCTGCGTTCGACGATCTTACCGAGTCTCAGCGTTCAACTAACTCGCCAAGTCTCAGCGTTCGACGAACTTCCTTCTGAGTTTGACGAACATCCTTCTGCGTTCGATGAATTTTGTTCTGCTAACTTCCTGAGATTTATAAGCTAGAGAAGTGATCAAATACAAAGTGAAGTAGTCTTGACTTGGTGACTTCTTCAAATCAGGAATCGTGTCCGCGCGCGGGAAGGCTTCCCGCGCGCTATGCACGCGCAGGGTGTGCTGAGAAGCCGAGTTTGATATCAGAGGTATCTTTAAGAGTGAGAGGGGACTATGGTGTTGATGTGGATGAGGCGTGGCTGCGCCTTTATTGTTTCTTTGCACGTTTGCATTATGCATCGACTTTGTACTCTGTTTACGGATCTTTGGTCTCTCCTTGAGCATTGCTTGATTGTTTGCCTACTGTTCTAGCTTTGAGTACTTGCTTGTGGTAGTAGAGCTTTTGTGGTGTTGGAACCGACATTTTGCGCGGTCAACTGTGTTTTGCTTCTTTGATGTTGGCGTTTGTTGGACGAGACCCAGGTGGTGTTGGAACCGACTACGTGGGCGAAGGGCGGACGCTTCGAGATGAGTAGTGGGAGGTTCGGATTACCGAACTAGGGGATTTCGCTGAGAGTGACGACGAAGGGGAGACGCTTCGAACCGTTTGCGAGCGCAAGGTTGGCAGGCCCTGGCGATGTGGTTTAGAGGACGAGACCCAGGTGGTGTTGGAACCTACTACGTGGGCGAATGACGAGTGATTCGAGCCGGGTAGTGGGAGGTTTGCTTAACCGACCTGGGGGATGTCGTTGATAGTAGAGGACGAGACCCAGATGGTGTTGAAACCTACTACGTGGGCGAATGACGAGAGATTCGAGCCGGGTAGTGGGAGGTTCACGTTACCGACCTGAGGGATGTCGTTGATAATAGAGGACGAGGCCCGGATGGGGTTGGAACCTACTACGTGGGCAAATGACGAGCGATTCGAACCGGGTCATGGGAGGTTCGCGTTACCGAACTGGGGGATGTCGTTGATAATGGTGGTGAAGGGCGGACGCTTCAAACCATTTGCGAGCGCGAGGGGGGTAGGCTCTGACGACGTTGTAACCTACTGCGACGCCAATGAGAGGTTGATGTGAGCGCGCTTCGCGGAGGCAGTTACTGTTAATATAGCGCGCTGCCCGAAGGCAGTTGCTGTTAATATAGCGTGCTGCCCAGAGGCAGTTGCTCTTAATATTGCGCGCTGCCCGGAGGCAGTTGCTGTTAATGTAGCGCACTGCCCGGAGGCAGTTGCTATTAATGTAAATAGATGTCCTTTCATTTGGGCGTAGTTTCGATAGCGCAGACGATTATTGTCTTATTGAGGCCTGAAATATGATCAACTTTAAAAGATATTAGTCATTGTTGTAATTTACACAATGTATTTATAGAAATAAAGTTGGTAAAATATTTCAGTGGTGCGGGTGGAGCCCCGCTGATTGGTACGAATCATTTTCCCAGGATGTTCCTCCTAAGGGTTGCCCCTCGGTCCTTCCTGGGGAGCTTTTGTTTGATCCCCTACCGGTCCAATCGGCGCCTAGTCTCGTAGAAATTTCCCTAGCAGGTCTTGTTTTATGAGACGCTCGATTTCATCTTTGAGCTTGGAGCAATTTTCTGTGTCATGCCCTTGTCCATGGTGGAACTCACAGTATTGTGTTGGATCCCCCGTGTTAGTAAGCTCGTGGAGTGCCTGGTTGTATTTGATTGCGAGAGTACGTTTGTTCTTGAGGTATTGAGGGGCGTATATCTCTAGCGCTGTCGAGGTTGTGGGTTGCCATGGCATTCATTGCTCGTCACGAAGACTGGTGAGGCCTCTTGCTCCCTCCGCCTTTTCATGCCTCTGTCAAACAGCTGTTGGTGTGCTTCGATTACTTCGTCGGCGGCGATCTGCGCGTCGATCCGTTGAACGAGATCAAGGTAGCTGGGTACAGTCACACGTATTAATGCGGAGTAGAAGCCACTAGGGCGGAGCCCTCCGAGGAGAAACTCTCGCAGGAGCTTCGGTTTTGCTCCAGGAATTTGTCGTGCCTCCGCGGTGAAACGGCGGAATAAATCTTTAAGGGTTTCCCCTTCACTTTGACAGATCCCAGACAGGTGGGAGGGATCTTTGACTATCTGGCGGCTAGCGATGAACTGCTACGTGAATTGTTGAGTCAACTCTGCGAAATCCCTGATTTCTCCCTCCTTCAAAGATAAGAACCATGTGCGAGCCTGTCCTTTTAAAGTCGTCGGGAATGCCTGACACAACAGTGGATATGGGGCATTGCAGAGTTGCATCATGATCGCAAAGTGTCTGACTTGCTCCGACGGGTCATCCGCTCCATCGTATGTCTTAATTTTTGTGAGCTTGAAGCCAAGTGGGATTGGATGCGCTAGAACCTCAGGTGCGAATGGTGAGCTGTGGTGGAGTGGGCGAGGGGACAAAGCGGCACGCTGCCTGGCTCGTTCGTGCTCTTCAAAAATTATGTCACGGACTTCTTCATGCGTGCGCCTTCCATTTGCAGGCTCAAAGCTTGCCGCTTCAGAGCGGTTGTAGAGATACTGAGTTTCAGGTCTTTCGTCAGGACGGGCCACGGGGTCTTGGACATTCGTACTGGAGAGCTCTCATTCGGGTTTGCTGATAAGCGAGTGGAGGGGAGCCAAATCAGCATGCCCCACGGGGATTGATTCTTCACTTGTGCTGATGACTTTTCCTGCCATGATCGTCAGTCACGAGTACCGTTGTGCAGCGGGTATTGTCCTCAGAATCTTCTTCAAACTTTGGGGGAACTCGTGTAACACCCCTGATTTTTCGGTAATAATTTAATTCAGTCATAACGTGTTTATGACGTCGGGGCGTTACTTTTAACGTCAAGTTAGCGGCGCGTCGCCGTTTACGCGTTTTCGCGTCCGTTTGGGTAAAGTCGACCAAATTTTGAGACGACCCGGAATTGAAAAATTTTACGTTAGGAAATTAGATTATTTAATTTTAGAAGAGTTGTTAAAGTTTCGTGGCGTTTCAAGCAAAATTAAAGCCTCGGTGAATTTTCTAAGATTTGTATATTTAACGTCGTCGTAAGCTTTGGAAATTTATATCTCGAGAACAGTACGGGATTTTGATCCCGACTTCGCCGTGTGATTCGTAGCGCCGTCGTTCACGTTTGGTGCGAATTTCGTCGATTTCGGCATTCGTTTTGTTTTGGTAATAATATAATATAATTATATTTATTATTTATTAGTAATTAATGCAGGTGTATCTTTAACTACTAAATGCAAGAAGTTGCCTTTGGTGCAACATTCAAAATTGCTCAAATATAACCTCATTCTTTAACTCCAATGACTTAACTTATATGATAAAAAATGAAAATTTATAAAATATAAGGGTTATTTGTGTAATAACACTATATCCCTATAAATAAAAACAATTATACAAATTCAGAAAATCAAAAAGTTTTTACTATACCTCCTAAACCTACTATGATAGCTTATCATTACCTACTAAAATCTACTTTAAAATAATTTTTTGTTAAAATATATAGATTTTTTGAAAAAAAAATTTATAAAATAGTAATTAAATTTTTTTTGCGGTCATTTTGAGTACTCATATGTATATGTTATGGGCCCAGCCGGCTGAGAGGAAGCCTATCCGCACCCCAGCCTGCCAGTTCAACCGACGAAGCCTATCCGCACCCAGCATGACCGTTCCTCGAACGCAGGTGGGTCGTCGTTAGTCGAACGCAGGCGTGTCGCCGTTCGTCGAACGGGGGCACGTGTTCGTCGAACGCAAGAGGCACCCCTGCGTTCGACGAACGGTTGGGTCTCAGTGTTCGCCGAAAGTAGGAGAGCCACCGTTCATCGAACACAGGGGTCCCGCCGTTCGATGAGCGGCAGCACGCGTTCGTCGAGCGCAGGCGTGACGCGTTCGTCGAACGCAGACGTGCCGCCGTTCGTCGAACGCAGGCGTGCCGCCGTTCGTCGAACGCAGGGGTCCCGTCGTTCGACGAGCGGCGGCACGCGTTCGTCGAACGCAGGCGTGACGCATTCGTCGAACGCAGGCGTGCAACCGGTCGTCGAACAGCGGCACGCGTTCGTCGAACGCAGGAGTGCCGTCGTTCGTCGAACGCAGGGGTCCCGCCGTTCGGCGGCACGCGTTTGTCGAACGCAGGCGTCTCAGCGGTTGGCAGTAGAGTCTCAGCGGGGGTGGGCTCCGGGCCAGCTTGGCGGGCCGCTTTGGCGTAGCCTGTGCGGAGGCGGCCGAAGGCCGCCATCAGGGCGGCCAAAGGCCGCTGCCATCGTGGAGCAGCGAGCACGGGCGAAGCCCATGCGGAGCTGCTAGTATATATATATATATATATATATATATATATATATATATATATATATATATATATATATATGTTTAACTACTAAATGCAAGAAGTTGCCTTTGGTGCAACATTCAAAATTGCTCAAATATAACCTCATTCTTTTACTCCAATGACTTGACGTATATGATAAAAAAAAGGAAATTTATAAAATATAAGGGCTATTTGTGTAATAACACTATATCCCAATAATAAAAAAAATTATACAAATTCAGAAAATCAAAAAAATTTTACTAGACCTCCTAAACCTACTATGATAGTTTATCATTATCTACTAAAATCTACTTTAAAATGATTTTTTGTTAAAATATATATTTTTTTGAAAAAACATTTATACAATTGTAATTAAAATTTTTTTGCAGCCATTTTGAGTACTCATATGTATATGTTCTGGGACCAGCCGGCTGACACGAAGCCTATCCGCACCCCAGCCTGCCAATCCAACCGACGAAGCCTATCCGCACCCAGCCTGACCGTTTGTCGAATACAGGCGGTCCGCCGTTCGTCGAACGTAGAGATGCCACCGTTTGTCGAGCGCAGGCGGGCCGCCGTTCGTCGAACGCAGGCGTGCCGCCGTTCGTCGACCGCAGGCGTGCCGCCGTTCGTCGAACGCAGGTGTGTCGCAGTTCGTCAAACGGTGGCACGCGGTTGGGTCTCAGCGTTCATCGAACGAAGGCGCGCCGCCGTTCGTCGAATGCAGGAGTGCCGCCGTTCGACGAACGGCGGCACGCGTTCGTCGGCACGGCTACATTCGACGAACATCGGCAATCCTGCGTTCGACGAACGCGGGCGGACCGCCGTTCGTCGAAAGCAGGCGTGGCGCCGTTCATTGAACGCAGGCGTGCCGCAGTTCGTCGAACGGCGGCACGCAGTTGGGTCTCAGCGTTCGTCGAATGAAGGCGTGGCGTCGTTCGTCGAATGCAGGAGTGTCGCCGTTCGACGAACGACGGCACACGTTTGTCGGCTCGGCTTCGTTCGACGAACAGCGGCAGTCCTGCGTTCGACGAACGGCGACCCTCCTGCGTTCGACGAGGGTTGGGTGTCAGCGTTCGTCGAACGAACGCGTACCGCAGTTCGTCGAACGCAAGAGTGTCGTCGTTCGACGGACGGTGGCACGCGTTCGTTGAACGCAGGCGTGCCTATGCGGGCCGCTGAGACGTGCATGGGTCTCAGCGGTTGGGACGGTCGTAGCTTGTGCGGGACGCTTTGGCGTAGCCTGTGCGGAGGCGGTCGAAGGCCAAGCGGGCGAAGCCCGCTTGGTTACGCCCCTTGGTTACGGGCGAAGCCCGCAGCGACGCATCGAGAACGGGCGTATCCCGTTCTAAGATGCTAGTATATATATATACATATTAATAAAATTAAAAGGGGGGATCACCCCACGTGAAATGAGATTTCACAGGATTTCAGGTGAAATCCTATTTCACGTGAAAAGGCGTGTCTTTTTTTCCTCTTAATATTACTCTTCTTATTATTATTATTAATATATATATACGAGCTTCTTCGTACGGGCTATGCCCGTGCTCGATGCTCTCGGGCGGCATTCGGCCGCATCAATGCGGGCTGCGCCCGTATAAAGTCCGTGCGAAGATGCTCGCACGGACTTCGCCCGTGCTCGCTGACTCTTAGCATGCTGCGCCCGCATTCGAGCGGGCTACGCCCGCATTCGAGCGGGCTGCGCCCACATTCGACAGTACCCAGCCGGCGACGGCGGGCTTCGCCCGCCCCCGGCGGGCTTCGCCCGCACCCGGCGGGCTTCGCCCGCAACATATATATATGAGTACTCAAAATGATCGTAAAAAAATATACATCAATATTTTATAATTATTTTTTTCAAAAACATTTATATTTCAACAACAAAATTATTTTAAAGTGAGCCATTATATTTTGAAATTACTTTTGTAGGCATAATGATAACCTACCATTGTAGGTTTAGGAGGTCTACTAAAAACTTTTGGATATTATGTATTTCCATTATTATTTTTATTATAGGAATTTTGTGTAATTACACAAATAGTCATTATATTTTATGAATTTCTATTTTTTTATAATATATATTAAGTCATTGGAGTAAAAAAATGAGATTATATTTGGCAATTTTGAATGTTGCACCAAAGGCAACTTCTTCTGTATAGTAGTTAAAGATATATGTATATATATATATATTAATAATAAGAAGAAGAGTAATATTAAGAGGGAAAAAAAAGACGCGCCTTTTCACGTGAAATAGGATTTCACCTGAAATCCCGTGAAATCTCATTTCACGTGGGGTGAAATCCCCCCCCCCCCCTTTTTAATTTTAGTATTATGTATATATATATACTAGCAGTTTCGAACGGGCTACGCCCGTTCTCGATGCGTCGCTGCGGACTTCGCACGTAACCAAGCGGGCTTCGCCCGTTTAGCATTCAAGCGTGCTCGTTGCTCCTCGACGGCCTTCGACCGCCTCCGCACAGGCTACGCCAAAGCAGCTCGCACAGGCTACGACAGTCCCAACCGCTGAGACCCATGCACGTCTCAGCGGCCCGCACAGGCACGCCTGCGTTCGACGAACGCTAGCGGTCGTTCGTCGAACGACGACACTCCTACGTTCGACGAACGGCGATACGCATACGTTCGACGAACGCTAAGACCCAACCCTCGGCGAACGCACGAGGGCCGCCGTTCCTCAAACGCAGGATTGTCGTTGTTCGTCGAACGCAGCCGTGTCGACGAACGTGTGCCGCCGTTCGTCGAACGACGGCACTCCTGCGTTCGACGAACGGCGGCACGCCTTCGTTCGACGAACGCTGAGACCCAACCGTGTGCCGCCGTTCGACGAACTGCGGCACGCCTGTGTTCGACGAACGGCGGCACGTCTGCGTTCGACGAACGGCGGCCTGCCTGCGTTCGTCGAACGCAGGATTGTCGATGTTCGTCGAACGTAGCCGTGCCGACGAACGCGTGCCGCCGTTCGTCGGACGGCGGCACTCCTGCGTTCGACGAACAGCGGCGCGCCTTCGTTCGACGAACGCTGAGACCCACCGTGTGCCGCCGTTCGACGAACTGTGGCACGCCTGCGGTCGACGAACGGCGGCACGCCTGCGCTCGACGAACGGCGGCACGCCTGCGCTCGACGAACGGCGGCACGCCTGCGCTCGACGAACGGCGGCACGCCTGCGCTCGACGAACGGTGGCATCTCTGCGTTCGACGAACGGCGGACCGCCTGCGTTCGACGAACGGCGGACCGCCTGCGTTCGACGAACGGCGGACCGCCTGCGTTCGACGAACGGCGGACCGCCTGCGTTCGACAAAGGGTCAGGCTGGGTGCGGATAGGCTTCGTCGGTTGGACTGGCAGGCTGGGGTGCGGATAGGCTTCGTGTCAGCCGGCTGGGCCCAGAACATATACATATGAGTACTCAAAATGACCGCAAAAAAATTTTAATTACTATTGTATAAAAAAAATTTCAAAAAAATATATATATTTTAACAAAAAATCATTTTAAAGTAGATTTTAGTAGGTAATGATAAGCTATCATAGTAGGTTTAGGAGGTCTAGTAAAAACTTTTTGATTTTCTGAATTTGTATAATTTTTTTTATTATTGGGATATAGTGTTATTACACAAATAGCCCTTATATTTTATAAATTCCCTTTTTTTATCATATACGTTTAAGTCATTGGAGTAAAAGAATGAATATTTGGCAATTTTGAATGTTGCACCATAGGCAACTTCTTCTATATAGTAGTTAAATATATATAAATACTCTAATGACTTAATATATATTATAAAAAAATGGAAATTCATAAAATATAATGACTATTTGTGTAATTACACAAAATTCTTATAATAAATATAATAATGAAAATAAATAATATCCAAAAGTTTTTAGTAGACCTCCTAAACCTACAATGGTAGGTTATCATTATGCCTACAAAATTAATTTCAAAATATAATGGCTCACTTTAAAATAATTTTGTCATTGAAATATAAATGTTTTTGAAAAAAATAATTATAAAATATTGATGTATATTTTTTTACGATCATTTTGAGTACTCATATGTATATGTTGCGCGTGAAGCCCGCCGGGTGCGGGCGAAGCCCGCCGGGTGCGGGCGAAGCCCGCCGGGGCGGGTGAAGCCCTCCGGGGGCGGGCGAAGCCCGCCGTCGCCGGCTGGGTACTGTCGAATGCGGGCGCAGCGCGCTCAAATGCGGGTGTAGCCTGCTAAGAGTCAGCGAGCACGGGCGAAGCCCGTGCGAGCATCTTCGCACGGACTTTATACGAGCGAAGCCCGCATTGATGCGGCTGAATGCCGCCCGAGAGCATCGAGCACGTGCATAGCCCGTGCGAAGATGCTCGTATATATATATATATATATATATATATATATCATCTTCCCCTTCTTCTTCAATTGTTCTGATCGAACCAGAGAGCGAGAGGCGTAGAGAGAGTTTTCGCGAACCTTCCGGTCGCTGCTGACGGAGCTCCGGTGGACGAAAATTTCAACCGAGCATAGATTCGGAAAGCTCTCGGCGAGAGCTACGCGTTCGTGGTGAGTATTTCTTGTTTCGTGGACATTTTCGCGCTAGGATTTTTGGCCCTAACCCCCCCCCCCCCCCCCCCGTTTGGTCGTTTTTATGTAGCTTCTTCCCCCGCGTGTCTTCTTTTGGACCGATCTACGACGAGGAGTTGTTCGGAGAATATTTCCGGTGATTTCGAGGCAAGTGGTGGTTTTCCCTCTTCTCCTATTTCAAGTGGTGATTTCGAGGCAAGTGGTGATTTCGAGGCAAGTGGTGATTTCGAGGCAAGTGGTGTTTCGGTGTGGCAGTAGTAGCTGTGATTGTTTCACCTCACCGATGTGAGGTAGTTGTTCGTTGTTTCATTTTCGTTGTAGTTCATACATACTTTTGTGGTCTGTGGGTTTGTGTCACGTTGTAGACACCCACAAAGTTGTGTTGATTTTGGACAATTTGCTAGCTGCTAATTGTTTCTTGCTATTTTATAGTAGTCACTTGCTCTCTAAGAGGTTTTATGCTAGAACTGCATGTTAGGTATTTTAAGTATAAAAGACTTATATTATTACTTCATAACATCTTCTTAAAACGAATGTCACTTTATTTTAAAGGTTATAAAAAGCTCTTTTGTACTTATATTAAACATAGAAGCCCGCATATCATATGTTATTATTCAATCATCATTCTCATGTAGGGTAATAAGTAAATAAAACCAAGTATTTTCTGCTGCGTATTTCTACTTACACCGTTATTCGTGGGTTAGTTGACCCACTGAACCGAGGGACACAGTTAATAAACTAAACTTAAATCATGTTTTTAAATTTTAAATTCATGGTTTTTCATGCTAAGTGATAGTAGGATTTGCCTGAGCGCATGCAGTTGTCCCCTGCACTATATGGCATCACGGCGCGAATTTTCTCTTGCTCTAACGTATTATTTAATACGGAGAAAATGTGGATTGTGACAACTCGTTCCCACAGACGACGCCAAACTATTGTGGACCACTCAAGGCTCCAGTAGATCGGACTAAATTGGACCGTCTTAGCCGAGAGCGTTTGAGCGAGCAAACAGTCACAGAAAAGGGAAAGCTGACAAGACTATTTTTTTAACGTGGAAAACCTATCAACTAGGTGAAAACCACGCGGTCGGGTCTGTGCCGACCAAAACTTCTACTATTTGTGGGTCGTTGTACAAAGCTTTTTAAGAGAAGGCGAGGGCGATAGGCCGCTCCTCGTTACAATTGTTGAGAGAGAGAGATGCTCGGAGGGTGACATACCACCGCTCTCGGAGCTAAGTCTTTTGCCAACTGCTGAGGGGAATGCTGCGCTCTGAGCGCTCTGGAGACTTTGACTGTTGCTCGAAGGTTGGATCGATGTGCTTTGTGCATCTTTATCTATGCGACTTGCCTCCTGCCATGTGAGAGGAGTTTGGAGTACTGGTCTTAACGGTGGCTGGCACACTTGTCCTTGAGCGCACAAAGGCGTGCTTGTTCTTGAGCACACGGAGGCGCACTTGTCCTTGAGCGCACAGAGGCGTAACCATCATAATTGTTATTTGCAGGCCGGTATGATTTCAGATATTTACACCTACCTATAATGAGTGGTTACGGTGGTTATGCGGCTACCCGCACACCATAACCAATTTATGCGTTATACGCACACCCCTTTGTATAGTTTTTTGGTGATATGTTTTCATATGACAGATATGATTATGCACACATCATAACCATATTATTTGTTATACGCAGACCGTATTGAAGGATTTTACTATATACATCCTACGATATTAGATTTTACTATCTGCACACTAATGTCGGAGGATTTTACTATTTGCACCTCATGATGGGAGATTTTACTATTTGCACCATATGATGGGGGATTTTACTATTTGCACTCCCATGTTTGACGATTTTATTATTTGCATCTCATGATGAGAGATTTTACTATTTGCACCTCTATGTTGGAGGGTTTTACTATTTGCACTCTCATGTTGGAGGATTTTACTATTTGCACCCCATAATGGAGGGATTTTTCTATTTGCACACCCATGTTGGATGGTTACGAGGCTAGTCGGGTTTACTTTGGTTAACCTCATTTCCTCCACCAAATGAGGCGAGTGCTTTGGCTATTTGCAGCCCGGATTAAGGGGTACCTATCAAACCCAAACAAGTTGGAATGTTGATGCTTGATGTCAGGGGTGGACCTACACAGGGCCCAGTGTGGGCGCCCACACTGATTTTTAAAAATGCTATTTTTCAATAGTAAAAAATTATTCTTTTATTTTATTAGGTAATAAATATATAAACTTATAACTAAGGCTAAACAAATAACTATGTTAGCTAAGTTGGTAGAGTTTGTAGTATATATTTATATGGTCATGAGTTCAATTCTTATGCATTGCATATTTATTTACCAATTTTTATCTATACTTCAAATTGTATTTTTGCTACTTTATAAAAAAAAAAGAGAAAATTGAATAACTGATTATCTAAAGTGTACAACCCCGTATTCGCCGAGTGGGTCTCCAAGACCCCGCGGGGGGGTCAAGGTGCAGAATAGGAGCCCAAGGGCCCCTGGGCGAGTAAGGCCCCACTCGCGGGCCACTCGCATGGTGTCATGGCAGATAGGCGAGAGCGGGTACCCAAGATCTCGCCCGTCCAGCGAGTCGAGCGCCTGGCGAATGGTGTCCTCATGAGCCATTCACCCGGTGAATTATGGTGGGCAAGGAGCCTTGCGAGTGGTGCCTTCACGGACCACTCGCCCAGAAGGCTTTGGAGGGAATTACCTAAATGCCCCTTGTGGGCTGCCAATAGCCCTCCAGAACAGCGGAGTTAGGCTGTTAGCAGACCAGTTTGGGGTGCGATTAGTAAAACCAAAAGGCGGATTTACGATATTTGCAGTCCAAGACTGGAAAATCTATAAATAGACCCTTAAGGGCACCTTAGAGGAGATCAGGTCTTCTTGAGCTCTCTCATCCAGGCTAATTTCGGAGTTGGCTGCTAGTGCACTCCAAGGTGTCTTACTGAGCATTGGTTTGGGAGGGGAAGCTCTCTTAGATCTTCCGGGTGTGGGGCGGGACCTCCTCGCTACAGCCTTGGGTCTGTTCTAGGTTCTCCATCCTTGGTCAGGAGAGTTTAGTGAGGGAGAAGTAAGCGCAGGCTACACCCCCATGTGGGTCCGAACTCAGAGACCGGTTGACGGTTTCAAAATTTTTGGTGCGGTGAGCGTGGACCGTCGCCAGTGGAAGAAAATCATGAGCTGAGCTTGATGGCGGGAGATGGGGAAAATGGTTCCGACCCAGGCCACTCGCAGCCGCCGGCAGCAATGGAGTGGCTGGAGATGTTCGGGAAGTTCAAGCGAGAGGTCATGCAGACCATGTAGGTAGCTCTCGCCAGAAGAGGCGAGTGCGAGACGCCCGTGGTTCCGGTGGTTCCGCCCCAACAGATCGGCGAGAATGCTCCGGGCCAGCAGCTTGGGAAGTAGGTCGCGGCGGAAGCAAGCGCGCGAGACCTTCCCGGGCGGCAGCTATTCAGCTGCCCGGCGAGTGCGGAGGTGTGTGAGCTGACTCCGCGAGAGAGGACCACTCGCCGAGCAGGGGAAGGGAGCCCATTCTGTGAGTTGATCCTCTCGGCCCCGGTGCCAGAGGGGTTCAGAGGGCCGGAGATGTCTTACTATACCGGCAAAGATGACCCAGTCCTGCACCTGCAGTGGTTCGAGGACATGGTCTCAATCCTTCCAATGACAGATGTCTTCCAGTGTCGGCTCTTTGCCACCACTCTGAAGGAGAAGGCGAGGGACTGGTTCCACCAGCCTCCCGTGGGTTCCATTTACGCCTTCGAGGACCTGCGTCGGAGCTTCAATTTGCGTTTCTCGACGTCAAAGAAGAGGAAGAAGGATGCAGAGGCGCTTTTTAAGATCAAGCAAGGGCCTGGGGAGTCGTTGGCCCATTATATGGACATGTTCTAAGAAGAGGTCCTGCAAGTCCAGGAGGTGCCAGGGTTCACCCTCCAGCTAGCCTTTATAGTAGGGCTGCGGGAGGGGTTCTTCAAAATGGACCTGAAGCGAAAGGCCCCTCTATATTTTGAGCAGCTAATGGAGCGGGCAGCGGAGGAGATCGGGGGAGAGGTGGCCAATCTCGAGTTTGCAAAAAGGTTGGCGAGGCTGAGCGAGCCAGAGGTGAGGTACTAGGAGGGAAGACGAAGGGAGGAACCTAGAGATCAAGGGTTTCAGGGGCTGCAGCGGGATTGGGGGTTTCAGGAGCCCAATAACCGGCTGGCTTGGAGGCCCCAGGAAGGACCGACGAGGGGCCAGGAAAGAGATCACCAACGAAGGGGGGAGGGGAGGGTCAATCATCAGGGATTGAGGCAAGGTCCCAGACCACCTCACCCCCCTCGGGAGCAAGCCATGGTGGTAGGCCGAGGAAGAGGAGGAAGAGGAAGATGAGGAAGAGGGGGCAGGGTGGTGTTGCCCTATTGTGACTTTCATCAGGAAGAAGGTCATGCGACGGCCACCTGCCCGGAATTTCTGGAGGTAAGGGGAAGAGGCTAGCAGCAGCAGCGACCTGTAAGAATTGAGGAGGTGTTACCTGGAGATGAAGAAGATAGGTGTGAAGACAGGACAAATGTAGGAGTCAGGGGAGGGGTCGGAGTGATCCATGGTGGGGTGGGAATAGAGGCGACCCACAAGAGGAGCTTCCATGCGATGTTCAGGAGGAGCATCGCGTCGACCTCCCAAAACCCACCCCCTTCGGAGAAGCTCACCTTATCGGCAGAGGACATGCCAGGCTTTGAAGACTCGTTCTGTGACGCCTTGGTGATCCAGGCGGCAATTGAAAACTTCACCGTCTCCCGAATCTTGGTCGACAACGGGAGTTCGGTGAATGTCATCTTCAAGAAGGCCTTTGACGCGCTGGAGGTGGAGGCGAAGAGGGTGCAGGCCTCAGATGGACCCTTGCTTGGGTTTTTAGGGGAGAGGAAAGAAGTCGAGGGAGGAGTCGGCCTCCAGGTGACATTGGGAGGGGTCCCCAGGAACTGCCGGTTCGTCATTGTTGTCGCTCCAAGCAGCTACAATGCCATATTCGGACGCCCTCTCATCAGCACCTTCTGGTGCATTCCCTCGTCCTTCCACCAGTGCTTGAAGTTCCGTAGTGGAGGAGTCCAGGTCCGGATCCGGGGGGATGCAAAGGTGGCAAGGCAGTGTTATGTGACTGTCGTCGACACTATATCTTGGATAGCAGAGGCCGAAAAGGTGGATAGAGAGATGAAGGGGCCAGGCGGAGAAGGGAAGGAAGGAGAAAGAGAGAGCAGCATCCCAGGAGAGGAGAAGGAAGTGGCTCCGGAGGAGCGTGATGAGCCAATGGAGGAGGAGGCTTCGGTAGAAGAGGAGACCCTGCCCAAGGGAAGGGAGGAAAAGGGCAGATGGGAAGAGTCGGCCCGTTTAGAGGCGACTGAAGAAGTGGTCGAGATGGAGGTCACCACCCAATAGGGAGAGTGGAAAAGGTGCAGATCAGCGGAGGTCTTGGCCCGGAGGACAGGAAGAGGATGCTGGAGTGCATCCAGAGGAGCGAGGACATCTTCGCATGGAGCGCGGCAGACATGTCGGGCATCTATGCGGACGTGGCCTGCCACCGACTCAACCTTGAACCAGGGGCCCGCCCCATCAGGCAGAAGAGGAGGGTCATCGCCGACAAGCTGGAGAGGCCGATCCGCGAGGAGGTGGAGAAGCTTCTCAAAGCAGGTTTTGTATCGGAGATCTAGTATCTGGGCTGGGTCTCCAATATCGTTATGGTGAAAAAGGGGACGCTGGCGTATGTGTATCAATTTTTCTCTGTTAAACAAAGTCTGCCCTAAGGATTGTTATCCTTTGCCTCGAATCGATGCGTTGGTTGACTCAGTCGTCGGTTTCTCTGTAATGTCTTTCTTAGATGCTTTTTCAGGTTATCACCAGATCAGGATGCATCCTCCGGACGTCAAAGACGTTTCCTTCATCATAAGAGAAGGGTGCTACAACTATAAGATGATGTTGTTCAGGCTAAAGAACGCAGGGGCGACATACCAAAGAATGATGGACCGGGTCTTCCGGGAGCAAAGAGGAAGAAACTTGGAGGTTTATGTAGATGACCTCATGGTCAAGAGCAAGACCTTGAGCTCTCACCTCCAAGACCTCGAAGAGACATTTGCCACCCTGCGCAAGTACAAAATGCGGCTAAACCCCCTGAAGTGCGTATTTAGAGCCAGCAAGGGGAAGTTTTTGGTTCACCTCCTTACCCCAGCGGGGGTAGAGCCTAACCCGGACAAAGTCAAAGCCATAATGGAGTTGAGATCGCCGCAAAATGCTAAGGAAGTTCAGCGTCTAACTGGGAAGCTCGCGGGGTTGGTAGGTTTCTCTCCCGGGCTGGAGAGAAATGCTCCCCCTTCTTCAAGGTGTTGCAGGGTAATCAGAGGTTCGAATGGACGGTGGAATGCGAGGAGGCCTTCCAGGCCCTGAAGAGCCAGCTCACCAAAGCTCCGCTGCTCCAAGGTCCTAAGGAGGGAGAGGATCTATCCTTGTATCTCGGAGTCGGGGCTGAAGCCGTAAGCTCCGTCTTGGTCTGGGAAGAGGGCAAAAAGCAGCTGCCCATTTACTACGTAAGTAGGGTTTTGAAGAAGGCAGAACTCCGATACCTGATTTTGGAGAAGCTGGCTTTCGCTCTGGTCATCTCGGCCAGGAAGCTCAGGCCGTATTTCCAGGCCCACTCGATCCGAGTAGTGACTGACCATCCCCTTCGCAAAATTTTTGAGGGGGTAGAGCACTCGGGAAGGCTCGCGAAATGGTCAGTGGAGTTAAGTGAATTCGACATCACTTTTGTCCCCCGATTGTCGATGAAGGCTCAAGCGGTTGTGGATTTCATGGCGGACTATGTGATCGAAACAGAGGAAGACCAAGCCCTTCGTCATGTCCCTTGGAAGTTGTTGGTCGATGGGGCATCAGGCAAAAATTCCTTAGGGGGAGGGATGGTGTTGGAGAGCCCTCATGGAATGAAAATTGAACAAACGCTAGTAATACATTTTCCCATCACCAACAACCAGGCAAAATACGAGGCAGTGATCGCCGGCCTACGTCTGGCTTAGGAGTTGGGGGTTCACGATGTGGAAGTCCTTACTGATTCAATGGTGATAGCCTCGCAGATTAAGAGTGAGTTCGAGGCAAGGGAGCCCACTCTCATGAGGTATCCAGCCAAAGTAAGGGATCTCATCGGAGTATTCAAAACTTTCTCCATCAGGCACATACCAAGGGAGGAAAGTGTCCAGGCAGATTGGCTGGCCAAGTCCGGCCCTCGGGTCGGAAGAACCTTGACAGATCTGTTCCGCCCTTCGATTGAGGAAGGGGAGCTCATGGACATAGAGCGACGGACCTCATGGAAGGACCCTTTCGTAACCTTCCTGACAACAGGCAAATTCCTGGAAGAGGTTCCGGATCAAAGGCGCTTTCCGTATAAGTCCGCCTACTACGTGCTTCATGAAGGGGACTTGTATCGGAAGACCCTCTCCGGACTCTTGGCGCGGTGTGTTTCTGAGGAAGAGGTTCCGAGGATTCTGGAGGAGATCCATTCCGGCGAATGTGGTAGTCATTCGGGAAGCAGGACACTGGAAGCAAGGATAATAAGGCAGTGGTACTTCTGGCTGACCCTGAGCAGGGACGCGGTGGCGTTCGCCAAACAATGTCGAAAGTGCCAGTTGTTCGCTCCACTTCAACTTTTGCCGGCTCAGAGGCTAAGGAGCATCACGACGCCCTGGCCCTTCGTCATATGGGGGATGGATCTGGTAGGACCTTTCCCTCAGGCCAGTGTGCAAACAAGATTTCTCCTGATTATGATCGACTACTTTTCAAAGTGGTTGGAGGTCAAGGCTCTAGCGAAGGTCACCTCTCAGGTAGTTCGCAACTTCGTATGGGGAGAGATTATCTGTCGACATGGGCACCCTGGAGCCATAGTCACAGATAACGGTCCGCAGTTTGCCAGCGAGGAATTCATCAGCTTCTGCAGCCAGCTGGGGATAGACCTCAGGTTCGCATCCGTCCATCACCCCAGGAGCAACGGGCAGGTGGAGGCGGCGAATAAGATCATAGTGAACCTACTCAAGAAAAAGGTGGAGAACTTGAAGGGGAACTGGGTGGAACAACTCCCCTCGGTCCTATGGGCTCTAAGGACTACACCCAACACCGCTGCTGGTGAGACCCCCTTCAAGCTCTCTCATGGTTGCGAGGTCGTCATTCTCGTGGAATTTGAAGTTAAGACGCCGCGGATAAGGGCCGTCTCAGATGGTGATGAAGAATGGAGAACAGGAAACGAGGAGGAGTTGCGGCTCTCCTTGGATCTGATCGAGGAATGTCGAGATCTCGCCGCCATTCGTCAAGAAGAAGTCAAGCGGAGGATGACCAAATACTTTGACAAGCACGTCTGGATCAAGCAATTCAAAAAGGGGGACCTCGTGTTGAAAAAGGTCGACGCGGCCGGAAGGTCAGCCGCGGTAGGAAAGCTCAATCCCAATTTGGAGGGGCCCTATGTAGTGGAAGAATCCTTAAAGTCAGGAGGATATCGCCTCCAGAATGTGGAGGGCGAGTCTGTTAGTCATACGTGGAGTGTTGACGACTTGAAACGCTTCTATCCTTAAGTCCATGTAATGAGAATACCTATGTTTTATATTTTATCTTTCTTACGCATACGGGGATGAATGAATTGCAAGATGATGATAGAAAGCCTTCAAAGGTTGGCCCCGAGCAGACCCGCTGACCAGGCTCTCACCTAGCTGGCAGGGCTGAAGGCTCACTCGGTGGCAGTTTCTAAAGGTTCAAAGGTTGGCCCCGAGCAGACCCGCTGACCAGGCTCTCACCTAGCTGGCAGGGCCGAAGGCTCACTCGGTGGCAGGTTCTACAGGTTTGAAGGTTGGCCCCGAGCAGACCCGCTGACCAGGCTCTCACCTAGCTGACAGGGCCGAAGGCTCACTCGGTGGCAGCTTCTAAAGGTTCAAAAGTTGGCCCCGAGCAGACCCGCTGACCAGGCTCTCACCTAGCTGGCAGGGCCGAAGGCACACTCGGTGGCAGGTTCTAAAGGTTCAAAATTTGGCCCCGAGCAGACCCCCTGACCAGGCTCTGACCTAGCGGGCAGGGCCAAAGGCTCACTCGGTGGCAGGTTCTAAAGGTTCAAAGGTTGGCCCCGAGCAGACCCACTGACCAGGCTTTCACCTAGCTTGCAGGGCCGAAGGCTCACTCGGTGGCAGGTTCTAAAGGTTCAAAAATTGGCCCCGAGCAGACCCGCTGACCAGGCTCTCACCTAGCTGGCAGGGCCGAAGGCTCACTCGGTGGCAGGTTTTAAAGGTTCAAAAGTTGTCCCCGAGCAGACCCGCTGACCAGGCTCTCACCTAGCTGGCAGGGCCGAAGGCTCACTCGGTGGCAGGTTCTAAAGGTTCAAAAGTTGGCCCCGAGCAGACCCGCTGACCGGGCTCTCACCTAGCTGGCAGGGCCGAAGGCTCACTCGGTGGCAGGTTCTAAAGGTTCAAAAGTTGGCCCGGAGCAGACCCGCTGACCAGGCTCTCACCTAGCTGGCAGGGCCGAAGGCTCACTCGGTGGCAGGTTCTAAAGGTTCAAAGGTTGTCCCCGAGCAGACCCGCTGACCAGGCTTTCACCTAGCTGGCATGGCCGAAGGCTCACTCGGTGGAAGGTTCTAAAGGTTTTAAAGTTGGCCCCGAGTAGACCCGCTGACCAGGCTCTCACCTAGCTGGCAGGGCCGAAGGCTCACTCGGTGGCAGGTTCTAAAGGTTCAAAAGTTGGCCCCAAGCAGACCCACTGACCAGGCTCTCACCAAGCTGGCAGGGTCGAAGGCTCACTCGGTGGCAGGTTCTAAAGGTTCAAAAGTTGACCTCGAGCAGACCCGCTGACCAGGCTCTCACCTAGCTGGCAGGGCCGAAGGCTCACTCGGTGGCAGGTTCTAAAGGTTCAAAGGTTGGCCCCGAGCAGACCCGCTGACCAAGCTCTCACCTAGCTGGCAGGGCCGTAGGCTCCCTCGGTGGTGATCCAGGGAAGGGCAAGGTAAGAAATGAAAATCCAATAATGGAAGATTAACACAGGGTAAGCCTTGGTACAAGGGTGGCGAATGGTGTCCAACACAAGGATCACTCGCCCGCGAATGATATCATATGAGAAGGACATTCGCTTGCCAAGTGCAAAATGGCGTGTTGGACGGCCCCAAGGGATGCGAGAAGCGAGCGAGATGAAGTGGGTTCTCGGCGCAGTTTCACTCCCGGCAGAAATGAACAAAATCGTCTAAGTCCTGAAAAGGAACGAGCGAATGAAAAAGGGGTGCGTCTGCGGGGCGCGCCTATGCGGCGGAAGCATCTCGGTCACGACCTAGAGCTAAGGTCCATCGGCACACACGCAAGTAAGAGATGCGAGCGCGATCACAGAAGTTTGAGAACATGCGAAAGGGCATACGAGTGCGCGAGCTGTCGGATGACGATAATGAGAAGTGCAGGAAAAGAGATGCGCAGTAACATCAAAGATCACAAACGGCAGCAAAGGTATTACATCTCATTTTGTCATAAAATTACGAGAGATTCTCGCATTACATCAAAAGAAAAAAGAGGGAAAGAAAAAAAGAAATCTTCAAGGGTTGTCGACCTCGTCGTCGGAGTACCCTCTGCTCGCGCATGGAGAGGGGAGGCCTCTGAGTTCCCACCCATCGCCAGCTTCATCTGCGGGGTCAACCTGGGCGAAGAGTTTTGGAAGCACGTGGTGGGTGAGAATCCTCTCGCCTTCTTCCCTCAAGAGTCCAGCCCTCTGCAGCACGTCCAGCGCATGCTCCGCCGCTCCCCGGGCCGTCCTCTGCATCAGTCCTTCAAACTCGGCGTTAGAATAAAGGTGCCGAGTTTCCCTCTCCGCGGGAGGTGGCCGAGCGGCAGCATCTCGCAGCCTCTGGTTCTCGTCCTCCAGCTCCCTATTTCGCTCTTCGAGAATGCGAGACCGCACGAGCAAGGTATCATAGTTGGCTATGTCCTGTAAGAGAAAAGAAGATTAATACGCAAGGAAGAAAGAAAGGAAAGCGAGAGCTCAAGTCACAGGATGAGGAGGGGGTCACCTCTCGGATAGGGCGGCTGGCGAGAAGGGCCTCGGCTGCGGCCAGTTGTTGCTTTGCGGTCGCGACCTCAGCAGCTGCGACAGAATGGGTCTTCTTGACCTCGAGAATGTTCCGCGCGAGAGTCATACCCCAGCGAGAGGACATGTGGGTCAATTCATGGGCCCGCATCATGGCCCTTGCGGCCTCATGCGCGAGATTCTGCGTTGACTCAGTGTCGTAGATGGAAGCGCCCTCACGACTATAAAGCGCATAAGAGAGGCCATAATCGTGGCCGCTAATGGTTTCCTTCTCCGTCCAAGATGGAGGGAGGGTGGAGATGGAGACCCGATTGGACCGCCGGTCCCAGTGAACAAGGGGCTTGCCGGCTAGATCGGCGTACCTCTCGCCGAGAGGGTAGTTTCGGTGATCTCTCGGCACCGGCCCCGAAGAGGACGACGCTGGCGCAGCGGCAGGCTGAATGGCCGAGTCCCCAGCCGCAGGAACACTTGAGCCTGGGACATCCTCCACGACCTCTTTTCCCTTATCGGCTGCGGAGGGTTTCATCCGCTTGGCGAAAGGGCTCGAGGCCGCGTCAGGCTTCCGCTTCCGCTTCGGTTTTTGCCCGCTATGCTTCATTGGAGGCAGGTTCTCACGGCAAGCCGTGGCAGCATACTGCGCGCGGGCGAGGGCATCGGCAGGAGGGATCCCCACGTACGCATTCGACGGATGAAGGAGGCTCCGAAGCCATGTGTCAAAAAAGTTAGTTAAAAAGGCGGAAGCGAGTGAAGAGAAAGCGGGAGCTCAGGTCGAAGTAATTCAGCTTACCCTCTCCCGGCGGAACCACCGGCAGCGAGCCGACATGCTTCCGCAGGTGCACAACGTCTATGTCGTGCTTCAGGATGAAGGCATGGAGCTTGGCCTCGTAGCCTCCCAGCGTTGGAGGCTGGAAGGTCGACTCGTCCTCCTGCACAGGCGCGAGAGGCACATTGCCGAATTTCCCTATGACGAATATGAACCGCCGAACCCAGTCATGGTTCTGATTCGTCGTGCCGATCAAGGTAAGGGGGGATTGTCTGGAGAAGATCGCCACTCCGCGGGTGGCCCTAAAATTGAAAAGCTTGCGGAATACGAGGAGCGAGAACTCGATCCCCTCTTCGCGCAGATAGCAGGCGAATGCTACCCGCATGGCGATGGAGTTGGGATTGAGCTGCACGAGAACTACCCCAAAGTAGCGCAGGGTCTGACGCACTTCTGGCCACAGCGGAAGGCGGAGCCCCACCTCGAAATGTTCGAGGGGAAAGGCCAGAGTGTCCGACGAGAATTGATTGATGCGCTCTCGGTTCCCCAGGAGGCGCCCGACGAAACCCGATGGGACGAAAATCAGCGATGGCCTGGTTGAAATCCGCCTCCGAGAGGTCGCAGGTCTCGAAGTCTCGGTTGGCGAAAGCTTGGGCGCAGTTAGCCCTACCATCAGCTTCTTTCGGCATCGTTGAGGGTGGGGTAGTCTCGCGAAGGATCTAGAGAGAAGGGCGAGTGGTATTGCGAGAGTAAAAGAGAAGAGAGAGATGAAAGTGTAATAATGACGGTGGTTGGACTAACTATTTATAGAGAAAGGGGAAAATGATTGAAATCATTTGCGCGCGTGGTACGGATAGCTGTCGCGACCTCCTAGCGCCTCGGGGTTTGAGCCACCCACCTGAATCCAGCCACTAACAGAAGGCGAAAGCGGTACACGAGACCCTTCCTGCAGATGCAAATCAAATAGCACAACAAGAGCGAAAACACTCGCAAGACAGCAATCTGAGAAATATCGAAAAGCGTGATATATAGACACACAATCAAGCAATCGTTCGCGAGACGTAAAAGGTTTCGCCTTGGTCCAGGGCGAAAAAGAAAAAGGAAATAAAAAAAAAATAGCAGGGGTACAGGGGAGCGCAGGGAGCGAGAGCCGGTAGGCTTAGTATTGATCCCACTGCCATTGGCCCCGGCCTCGCCTCCCTGTCCTTGGAGGCACTCCCGGGTAGTGAAACACGCTAACCGCCGTCAGCTCTTGACTAATCAAGCGCATCTGATCCCTAGCCCGCGCAATGTGCCTCCCAGGCGAGGTCTCCTCGCACCCGTCCCTCTGACGCTCATCTCCCCGACCAGGTGCCTGTAGTCTCGCTCGAGGACGCTTATCCGACGCTCGAAGGCCGCCCGGTGCTCCTCCGTCAGGTTGGCTTGATCGCGCTGCATCTAGATCAGCTTGCCGAAAAGCTCTGTCATTCGTTCCTTCATAGCACGGGCATCCTCGTGGTCGCCAAGAAACTCAGAGACGTCGCAGGGGGAGGGGGTGGCGAGATCAGCCCCTCCTCCTCTGGAAGGTTGGTAAGCGGGATATGGCGGTAGCCTGCAAAAGCAGAAGTTAATCCTCTCTCAGGTACAAGCTGCGAGTTCTGCGGGATAAGACAACTAACTGGGTACATATTCTTCGACAGGAGACTGACGAGATGTGCTAGGCTGCCCTGCGAATGGTTGGCTTGGGGGTGGAGAGATTTCCCCTTCCCGGGGCGGTGCATCTGGTCGGCCGTGGCGGAAGTGATGGCCAGGTCCGCAGCAGGAGAGTTGGGCCCGGGACTCTTCCTCGCCGGGCGTTCCTGCTCCGGAGCAGGGGGGCTTTTGGTGACATCTGGGACATGAGAAGTGTGCGAGGGAGGAGGCAATCCCGTGGTCCCGAAGATAGGGGCTGCGGAAACCCGAGTCAGAAGAGTTGCGAAAGGAGAAAGGCCAGCGAGAGGGCAATGGAATGCTTACCAAGCGAGGACAGGACTTCGCCGGAAGTGCCGAGAGGGGCGGACTCCTGGGTCGGAGGGGCGTTCTTGAGAGCAAGAGGTGGAACGACAACACTCGCCTGGTTGAGCCCAGGGCCAACCTCGGTCGCCGACAGATCCTGCGAATGGTAAGAGAGGCGGAGGTCAATGGCGTCATCATCATCGACCTAGAAAGCGAGATGAATCGCGTTACCTCATTGGTATTGACAGGAGGAATGTTAGAGAGGGGGGAGTTTCAGACGCAGATTCCCTCTCCCCCTGGTCTCTCTAGACCGTCTTAGCCTTCTTCAGCCGGTAGGGCTTGGAAGGATCCCACATTGACGAGAGCCAGGGGGCGTACCAGGTGGTCTTGGGAGCGGTCTCTCCCTGTGCAGCGGCAAGGCGAGCCATCATTCCTTCCGAAAGCGGTCGTGGCGTCAGCTTCATGAACGACATGGCGAGTGCTCCGAGGGAGAAGATGAGGAACAGTGATTAGAAGATGGGCAATCTGAAGGCAACAACTGGGGTCGTATTTATAGCTGTTGAAACCAAGCGGTCTCCCCTTGGCGGTCTCAAGTCCGCGGTCTCTGCGGTCTCAAACTCTGTCGAACAGCGGTCTTGTATCTGCGGTTTCAGCGATCTCCGATTTGCGGTCATCCACTTCATCTTAGATATGCCAGTCCGCTTCTAGTGAAGTTCAGCGGTCTCTAGCTCCATCAAACAGCAGATCGTTAACCTCGGTCTCTGTGATCTCCCAGCAGCAGACCACCACGTCTCCTCAAATGTACCAGATCGCTTCTTGGGATGATAAGCGATCTGGTAGCCTCAATCTCCCCTTTACGGGGGAGTGTTCGCCGGCACGGTCTCGCGGTCAGCTTGCTCACCACCAACAGAATTGTCTACCGGCGGTCTCATCTTTCACACGACCAACTTCCTATAGTGTGACCGCTAGTCTCCGCTCCAGACCGGCGAGGTCGCTGCGGTCTAGTTCTTCGTGACCGCCCAGTTTCTTATTGTATAGTATTTTTGTATTTAGTCCCACATTGTGTATTTGTATTTATCTCTTTCTCTCCTGGTCTATATAAAGGAGGCAATACTATTGTAATACTTAGTTTTTTTGAAATAAAATTCTGTTATTTTCAAATTCTCACATGGTATCAGAGCCAGGTTCGGTCCTTTTGTTGTGAGCTCCTCCTCCTCGGCCGGTCTCCCTTTCTCCAGACCGCGCGATCTCCTTCTATTTCTCTTTCTCTTTCGGTCTCTGTCCGTGAGACCGCGCGATCTGCCCCTTTTTCCTCCTGATTCTATATCATGGGTACACCGTCTGTGAGTGTCCCTGTCTCCACTCATGTGGCTGTTTCTACCTCTACTTCTACCACTATTTCCGGCAACCTTGGCACTGCCTCCAAACTCACTGGCCTGAATTATCCTGATTGGAGTGTCTCCTTCACCTTCCTCTTACGGTCTCAACGCAAACGCCACCACCTCACCGATGATCCTCCTCCCAAAGGGTCTGCCACCTTTGATGATTGGGATGCTAGCGATGCTCTGGTTCGCACCTGGCTAGCTAACAGCCTCTCTGATGAGTGTCCTCCTATCATCCGTCATGATGAGACCGTTAAAGCTGCTTGGAACCATCTAACTGCCCTTTACTCCAAAGGTGCCAAAACCTCCCGCATCTACACCTTGTATGCTGACCTCTTTGCCCGCCCAATCATGAATCCCACCACCGCATATCAAGAGGTTCAGGCACTTGGGGCTGAACTTCTTCAGCATCGCCCATTCTCTGCTGACCTCGCGGAGCAGCATAAACACTTCCAAGAGCTCCTAGTTGTGTGTTACCTTCTCCGTCTTCCTGATTCTTACGATATGATCTGACAGCAAATTCTTGGGGAAGCTGACTCTCCTACTCTTGATGCCACCGATGCCCGTGTCTCCGCAGTGTCATCTCTTCTCCAACGACCACTGTTGTCTCCTCCTCCTCCAGAAAGCTTTGCTCACCGAGCTGATCGTGGTCACATAGGTGGCCGTGGTGGATCTCTTGGTGGCCGAGGACCTCCCCGGTACATCTGTTCTCACTGTGGTCGAAAGGGTTACAGCATTGATCGCTGCTATCTCAAACATCCTCACTAGGCCTGAAACTGGTGCGGTTTGGTGTGGTTTGAGCCCAAACCGCAACTGCACCGAAGAGGGCCGGTTTTGGACTTTACAAAACCGCACCGCATCCAAACCGTACGGTGCGGTTTGGCATTGGTGCGGTTTGAAGTCGGTTTTTGCGGTGCGGTTTCGGTTTTGCACATTTACTAAAACTTATCAAAGAGTACATGAACTATTTACATTTTAATATTTTATACCCAATAAAGGCATCCCTTCAAAATTTTCTAACACATGGTATTCCAAGGACTGTATCATCACTTCAATAACACATGGTATTCTACGCTCACTCGCGTGATTGCGTTGTCGTCGACCGTCGGGCTAGGGTAGAAAGTCAAACAAGCATGCAGAAGCAGGAAGGAATGAAAAAATAGGAAGGAATGAAAAATAAAAATAAGCGCTGGCTGGGTCTGTTGGAGTGTTGGTTCGATTTTACTATTTCAGCGGTTCAACCCACAGGTTCGCCGTTCACTTCAGGCAGAGGCGGTAGTCGCGTATTGCGGTACTCAGTTAGCTTTAGATATGGAGATACTTGAATTAAGGAATATTATTATATTATATTATATAATTATAAGATATATCATAAGATATAATATAAGATATGTTAATTAATTTGTAAGATATATTATAAGATATAAAAATAAAAATAAAATAATATTTTAATCATTGCGGTGCGGTGCTGTTTATTCGGTTTTGTCAAGGCAAAAACCGCACCGCACCGCAAACCATGCGGTTTTCCAATAACCAACATCGCACCACAACCACACCGTTCGGTGCGGTTCGAAAACGGTGTGGTGCGGTGCGGTGTTGCATTTTTTTGCGGTTTCGGTTTTTAAATTTCAGGCCTAATCCTCACCTTCGCCCGCTAGCTGCTACTACACCACCGTCTGCCTCCGTTGCTACCTCCTCAGGTAGTGTGTACTTGGTTACTGAAGGTAAGTGGCTTATTGATTCCGGCGCAACCAGTCATATGTCAGGAAACCCAAAACTTTTCTCAAAGTTACTAGAGCACAAGAATTCTCCTCCGGTCCTGACAGTTGATGGTTCTCCCTCACATATGTGTGGGACTGGGGTAGTTCAAGTCACTCCAACTATCTTTCTAGAGAACACTCTTTATGTGCCTGCTTTTCCTTGCAACTTACTCTCTGTCAAGGCACTCTCTCAACAATTACAATGCTCTATTATGTTTACTCCGACTAATTGTTATTTTTAGGATCTTCACACGAAGGGGACGGTTGCTACTGGGACTGAGAGTGGAGGCCTCTACTTCCTTGACGCTCTTGCTGCTCATTCTGCTTCCCCAGCATCTGATTCTTTCCATAAATGGCACCTCCGGCTTGGTCACCCACCACCTCGGCTGCTCTATCAACTCCTACCGCACCTCTCCACAGATACCTCTCCTCTCAACTGTGAAGCCTGTCAATTGGAAAGCATCATCGAGCTTCCTATCCTGCCAAGCATGGTCGCAGCTCCACCAGTCTTTTTGATCTTGTTCACTCTGATATCTGGGGACCTTCTCCTACCAAGACTGTTGGTGGGAGTAGTTTGTATTTTGTTACTTTCATTGATGACTTTTCTAGATGTACGTGGGTGTATCTTTTAATGAGATTTACACTCAGTTTGGAGTGTCTATCAAAGCTATTCGCACTGATAATGCTAAAGAATATGTTTCTTATCAGTTTTCTGAGTTTTGCATGAATCATGGTCTTGTACATCAAACTAGTTGTCCTTACACCTCTCAACAAAATGGAATAGCTGAACGTAAGAATCGCCATCTCCTCGACATGGCTCGCACCTTACTCTTCCAGATGAATATGCCTAAAACCTATTGGGGTCATGCCGTCCTCATCTCCTGCTATCTCATCAACCGCATTCCCTCCACCATCCTTCACGGCTCCACACCATTCTCTCTCCTATACCCAACCTCAAAACCTTTCTCCCTACCTCCTAAGGTCTTCGGTTGTACTGCCTTTGTCCATACTCCTTCACCAGGTCGGGACAAACTCTCACCTAGGGCAGTTAAGTGTATCTTTGTTGGTTACTCTCCAACTCAGAAAGGTTACAGGTGTTATGATCCTCTTCTTCGCAAACAATATGTCTCAGATGATGTCACCTTCTTTGAGATTGTTCCATATTTCTCTAACTCCTCCAATTCTCTGACTCCTGAACCTCAATCTTCACCACCTCTCATTTTTGCCCCCCACCTCCACCAACCTATACTATAACTCACCTACCTACCCAACCTCCTCTTCCTCTTCCGTTATCTCCACCACCTATAGAGTCTCCTACCACCTCTCCTCCTACTCCGGGGCCTCTTCTCCCAGCTCTTGGGCCAGCTCTATCTTCTTCAGATGTGGAATCTCTTGCAAATACATACCCCACAGATGATCTCCCTATTGCCCTTCGAAAGGGAGTTCGCTCTTGTACCCAACACTCTATTCATGATGTTGTGACCTATGCTCAACTCACTCCTTCTGCTAGGGCTTTTGCTATTGCTATTTCAGATACGGTCACTCCAGCTAATTATCAGGAAGCTCTTGCTATACCTCAGTGGAAGGCTGTCATGGATGAAGAAATATCCACCCTTCAAGAATGTGGCACTTGGACTCTTGTTCCTCCTCCTCTTGGAATAGACGTTGTTGGATGTAGGTGGGTCTTTGTGATCAAATACCATGCGATGGATCTATCGATCGCTACAAAGCTCGCTTAGTTGCCAAAGGATTTACTCAGACATATGGAGTTGACTTCTTTTACACTTTCTCACATGTTGCTCGTCTTACCACCATCCGAGTTCTACTCTCTGTAGTCATCAATAAAGTTTGGTAACTTTCTCAATTAGACGTCAAGAATGCCTTCCTCTATGGTGACCTTCAAGAGGTTGTTTTCATGGAGCAACCTCCAGGGTATGTTGCTCCGGGGGAGACTCGTGTATGTAAGCTAAAGAAGGCTATCTATGGTCTCAAACAAATTCCTCGCGCATGGTTTGAAAAGTTTAACGAAGTAATCAAGATCATTGGCTTCATCCGCAGCTCTGCAGATCACTCTCTCTTCATACGCAAGACTCCTCATGGAATGGTGGTTCTGGCTGTCTATGTTGATGACATCCTTCTCACTGGTGATGATATTGAAGGTATCACCCTTACAAAGAAATATCTTCTTCAACACTTTGTGACCAAAGATATGGGAACTCCCAAGTACTTTCTGGGCATTGAGATCTCAAGGAAACATAACTCCATGGTTCTCTCACAACGTAAGTATGCCATTGACATTCTGAAGGAAACAGGTCTTCTTGGTGCTAAACCTGCTAAGTACCCAATGATAGCAGGAGACGGCAAACTCTGGAATGACAACTCCCCTCCTCTGCCTGATAGTACTAGATATCGTCGTCTTGTAGGCAAGCTCATCTACCTAACTGTAACAAGACCTGACATCTGCTATGCGGTTGGAAAGGTTAGCCAATTCATGCAAGCTCCAGGGAATGTCATCTTCATGCTTCTCTAAAAATATTGGAATACATTAAGGGGTCCCCAGGGAAGGGACTTTTATTCCAAAGAAACAATCATCTCAACATAGAAGCCTATTCAGATGCTAGCTATGCTGATGAAAAAGGAGATAGGAAGTCCACATCTGGCTTTTGTAGCTTCGTGGGAGGAAATCTGGTGAGCTGGAAGAGCAAGAAAGAAGCAGTGGTATCTAGATAAAGTGCGGAGGCCGAGTACAGAAGCATGGCTCAAACTACATGTGAATTAAAGTGGTTACAAACTCTCCTACTAGACTTAGGAGAAGTTTACAACCATCCCTTACCAATGTTCTGTGACAACAAAGCTGCAATATACATATCTCAAAATCCAGTCTTTCATGAGAGAACCAAACACATTGAAGTGGTCTGTCACTTCATCAGGGAAGAAATCTTGAAGAAACAAATATGTACTCCCTTCGTGACTTCTGACAAAGAGCAGGCTGATATCTTCACCAAACCCATATCCGCATCCTTCTCTGATGTGTGTAAAAAGCTAGGCATGATTGATATATATGCTCCAGCTTGCGGGGGAGTGTTGAAACCAAGCGGTCTCCCCTTGGCGGTCTCAAGTCCGCGGTCTCTGCGGTCTCAAACTCTGTCGAACAGCGGTCTTGTATCTGCGGTCTCTGCGGTCTCCGATTTGCGGTCATCCACTTCATCTCAGATATGCCAGTCCGCTTCTAGTGAAGTTCATTGGTCTCTAGCTCCATCAAACAACAGATCGTTAACCTCGGTCTCTGCGGTCTCCCAGCAGCAGACCGCCACGTCTCCTCAAATGTACCAGATCGCTTCTTGGGATGATAAGCGATCTGGTAGCCTCGATCTCCCCTTTACGGGGGAGTGTTCGCCGGCACGGTCTCGCGGTCAGCTTGCTCACCACCAACAGAATTGTCTACTGGCGGTCTCATCTTTCACACGACCAACTTCCTGTTGTGTGACCGCTAGTCTCCACTCCAGACCGGCGAGGTCGCTGCGGTCTGGTTCTTCGTGACCGCCTGACCACCCAGTTTCTTATTGTATAGTATTTTTGTATTTAGTCCCACATTGTGTATTTGTATTTATCTCTTTCTCTCCTGGTCTATATACAAGAGGCAATACTATTGTAATACTTAGTTTTTTTGAAATAAAATTCTTTTATTTTCAAATTCTCACAATAGCTAAGTGGAGGGCCCCACCAAGAAAATTCCCTCCAGGTCAGCAAGGCACTCACCGAATATTGGGGTTGGACTCTTCTTTCCGAGCGTAGGACTCGCTCCCAAAGACTGGGGATTGTGTACAACCCCGTAGTCGCCAAGTGGGTCCCCAAGACCCCGTGGGGGGGGGGGGGGGGGGGGGTCAAGGTGCAGAATAGGAGCCCAAGGGCCCTTGGGCGAGTGAGGCCCCACTCGCGGGCCACTCGCATGGTGTCATGGCAAATAGGCGAGAGCGGTTACCCAAGATCTCGCCCGTCCAGCGAGTCGAGCGCCTGGCGAATGGTGTCCTCATGAGCCATTCGCCCGGTGAATTATGGTGGGCAAGGAGCCTGGCGAGTGGTGCCTTCACGGACCACTCACCCAGAAGGCTTTGAGGGAAAATTACCTAAATGACCCTTGTGGGCTGCCAATAGCCCTCCAGAACAGCGGAGTTAGGCTGTTAGCAGACCAGTTTGGGGTGCGATTAATAAAACCAAAAGACAGATTTACGCTATTTGCAGTCCAAGACTAGAAAATCTATAAATAGACCCTTAAGGGCACCTTGGAGGAGATCATATCTTCTTGAGCTCTCTCCTCCAGGCTAATTTCAGAGTTGGCTGCTAGTGCCCTCCAAGGTGCCCGACTGAGCATTGGTTTGGGAGGGGAAGCTCTCTTAGATCTTCCGGGTGTGTGGCGGGACCTCCTCGCTACAAACTTGTGTATGTTCTAGGTTCTCCATCCTTGGTCAGGAGAGTTTAGTGAGGGGTAAGTAAGCGCAGACTACACCCTCCTGTGGGTCCAAACTCAGAGATCGGTTGACGGTTTCAACATAAAGTACTATGATGAATAATAAATAAAATTATTCTCAAATTTCATTATTTTAATAAATGTTCAATTATGTCTTAAAAACTCATTATTTTTGTTAATTTATAAAATAGAGAAAATTGAATAATTATGTCAAACAATAATTATTTAAAGTATTATGGGATTAATTAAAAAAAATTCGAGTGTTACAAACTATCAATTATTATAAATAATTATATGACATTAATATAATGCAGACACAAATAATACAAATAATAATTCTTGCCTCTGCCACAGCTAGTTGGTGTAGTAAGCATGAGAGTAAATTTCTTGGACAATCATCTTTAAACAACTTTACGCACGCATAAGTTAGTGCCGAAACTACAAAAAACATTACTTTCACACATTCATGATTTAGTTGTATCTAGAGAAACAACGCCACCTCCACTAAGATCAATGACATTCAAGAAATCAACTGAGGAGATCAATATAATTCCGAAAATATTTGATGACCTTGATTTCTATGACGTAAAAAAATGGAAGAGAAGGAGAATTAATACACCGGCGATTTTATACCAAATAATAGATGATAATTAGTTATAGATCACGAAGGCAAATTCTTATTCACAAAAGCAATCGAATATGATATATGCCAATCTACACGTATATGCTTCAATGAAGTAATGACATAACCATTAAGGTCACTAGAGATCTACAAAACTCGAAAAATAAAATAAAATAATATATACACAGAAATGTCCTTTACTAGAATACTAATCTCAAAATCTTTCTTTGAGAGGATTCATGGTTTCAGGGGAAATAGACTACTCTAAAATTTCACAAAATTTGGAACATAAGAGCATCTCCAACCGGACTCCATTTTTCGGAAAATGGAGTCCGGTGGGCTCCAACGGAGCGCCATTTGGCGCTCCAAATTTGGAGGGAGCGGCATTTCCGCTCCCTCCTCCTCTAAATTTAGAGGAGGAGGAGCGGAAATGCCGCTCCTCTATTTTTTTTTTGGTATTTTTTTTAAAATTAAAATAAATTTTGTATTATTTTAAATTTACGTATAGTTTTATAACGCACGCAGCCGCTAATATATTTCTCCAAACTTTACATATAATATATCAAAAAAATTGTCTTTCCGTTACCTACAAAATGAGACTAATATTGAATATTTTCTAAATATTATTGATCATGCAAAGAGCGGAATAAGATATTTTACTACTTAAAATTGCGCATACACAAAAAATAATTAACTTTAAAATGCATAATATTTTGAAAACTACATTGCTTCATTGCCATGTCGTTCCCACAAATATTCAATCAGTGCATCTCGAAGTGCAAAATGTGCATCTCTGCCTTAAATTATGTACTCGTAACTTTTAATTACGTAACGCTTATTTTTTTTTTTGAATTTCATAAAAGAATATAATAAAATAATATAATACAAAAATAATAATAATAATAATATAAATATATACGTATATATATACATATCATATAAATACAAAATACATAAAATATACATAAAACCTACCTAAAATATACATAAAATAAATTAATATACATCATGTTCTCTAAATATAGAGAACATGGTTGGAGTTGCTCTAACCATGTTCTCTATATTTAGAGAACATGGTACAATGAGGAGCTCAAACTTTCGTTTTTCGCCAAAAAAAAATGCTCCAGTTTTTCCCTTCTTCCCCGCTCCACTGGCTTCCTCTAGGGCTTCATTGAAGTTAAAAAATTTCTATTCCGCCTCGCCTTCCCCGCTTCGCATCGCCTGCTTCCCCTAGGGTTTCTTCGACATTACAAAATCTATCCACCGGGCTCGAAGGACGCGCTTCCTCATTCCGACAAACTGCTCTTTCCGTGCTCCTTCCCGTTGCTACATCGCCACCCAAATTTAAAATGGCAGTACCTGGAGAAGCTTCGAGCAAAGAAATGGACAATGTAAGTGAAATATTCTCCTGCTGCAGGCTTTCCTTTTTAAAATCTTCAAAATTTTCACAGTTTAATGCACAGCTCTATGCACGCGAAAATCTTACAGTTACTGGTAAATTACGGCTGTAATAGTTTCATAGTGAACAACAAACTTTATAGTTACAGCCGTAATTACATTTTACTGGTAAATTACGGCTGTAACAGTTTAATAGTGCACAACAAACTTTATAGTTACAGCCGTAATTTACATTTTACTGGACATTTTACTCATAAATTACGGCTGTAACAGTTTCATAGTGCACAACAAACTTTATAGTTACAGCCGTAATTTACATTTTACTTGTAAATTACGGCTGTAATGTTACATAGTGGACATCATACTTTACAGTTACTGCTCGGTTTACATTTCATAATGGCTTAATGTTCAAATTGCTTATTGTTCAATTGTCAGCTTGATGGTGAGAACTCTTCAAATAATTTGGCCGATGCTGAAAAAGCTTCCAGTCAAGCCGACAATGTAAGTGAAGAACTGTATTGGATTTTTCTATTACGACAATTGTCATTACAGCTGTAATTCTTCTTTTAATACAGCTTTAATGTTAAATTACAGCTGTAATGTTACCTTACAGCTGTAATGTTACCTTACAGCCGTAATGTTTTTTTGATTATATCCATATTCTTTAGTTTTGTTATTTTGACAGATTGATGTTTCGTTTCCAATTGTGCAATCTGACAACCATTTGTTGAGGTCAAATCGCAACATTTCCAATGTTCAAGCAAACTTGCTTAAAAATATGACAGGAGCGGGGATTAGGACAATTGATGCATTTAATTTTTTAGCCAAAGAAGTTGGAGGTGTTGAGAACGTTGGTTTTTGTAAACATGATGCATATAACTACGTTGAAAGAGAGAGGAAGGCACTAATAGAAAGTGGAGATGTTGATACCTTGCTGAAAATATTACAAAACCGGCAATTGAAAGACGATATATTCTCATATGATGTCCAAACAGATGAGCAAAATCGGCTTATTAGTTTCTTTTGGATTGATGGACGTAGTAAAATAGATTATGATTGCTTTGGTGATGTCATAATCTTTGATTCAACTTATAGACTAAATAAGTATAATTTGGCTTGTGCCCCCCTTATCGCAATAAATCATCATTGGCAAAATACATTTGTTGGAGGGGCATTCATAGCAAATGAAACTATTGAATCATTTTGTTGGTTATTTGAAACTTTCCTAAGGTTTATTGGTGGCAAGCAACCGACAACAATATTCACGGATCAAGATCAAGCTATGTCTGTTGCAATTGAGAGAATTCTTCCAAAAACTAGACATCGTTTGTGTCAATAACACATTTCAAAGAAAGCACCATCCAAGGTACCGGCATTCAACCATGATAAGAGTGTAAGGTCATTATTTTATCGTTGTTTCAGCCAATGTGACACTGCAGATGAGTTTGATAGTTGTTGGAGTGATATGATTTTGAAAGGAAATTTGGAGGGCAATAGATGGTTGCAAGATTTGTATTTTGTCCGAAGGAAATGGTCGACAGCTTTCAATAAAGATATTTTAGATCTTGGCATATTGTCCACACAAAGGAGTGAATCCACAAACCATGTTTTACATGAATGTTCTAAAGCAGTAAGTTCGCTTGTTGAATGTTTCATAGGAATGGAGAAAATGACTTCAACTTGGCGTCGATACGAGCATGACGAAGACTTCAAATGCAAACAAGGTTGCGTAACCTTGAAACCCAGAACTACCCAACTTCTAAAATAGGTTTCCAAAAAGTACACTAAAAAAATTTTCTCCATTCTTGAAAATTCCTACATGGATGGTGCGCTTCGTGTTACTCTTGTAGAAGAAAGACAACTCAATGACAATCATGTTGTATACAGCACGCAACAACATGATAAAGATGATAAGCAATGATATGTAAAATATGACTCCATCACCTTTGATGTTGATTGTTCGTGCAAAGGTTTTGAAACGAAGGGGATATTATGCAAACATATCTTACGAGTTTATAATTTTAGAAATGCAAAAGAAATTCCACCAAAATATATTCTAAATAGATTTACCTTGAAGGCAAAGAAAGATCAGTATCTTATCGATACTGCAAGTATAAATGACTATGATTCCAATTTAGTATTTAGAAATCATATGATCAAGTTCAGCTACGATCTTGCTCGCCGAGTTGAAGACTGTCCAATTGTAAGAGAATATGTTCTAACAGCCATGAAGAATATTGAGAAGAAAGCAGAAGAGTTAGTGGACTCTAAAGAGACACTTATAAAAGGTTCTATTCATGAAAATCAAAAGAACAAAGGAGTGAAAGATCCACCTTCAATGCGTCCCAAAGGTCATTCAAATGCACGTATCAAAGATCATTGGGAGAAACCAAAAAAGAAACCTAGTACATACTCTACTCTATTACATATCTTTTAATTTATTTTTCATTAGACGTGATCATTAATGGTAATCATTCTTTCATTTGCAGGAAAAAGATATGAATCAAAGAAAAAGCTTCCAAATGTCGATGTCGTTAACTCCCAACAGATGAAGTTTAATTTCATGGATCATTTGTTTGATAATACAAATAGTATAACCTCAATACCGACAACGGCTACTCCATTATGTGATCTAAATGATGATTTATGTTTAGATTTGTCATTCAATTTCTCAAGCACTCCTGATATTTTTAAGGATTGACTTGGTATTGTAAGAACTATTCAATATATTGCTGCAATACATAGGTTGCTCCAAATAATTCTATTGTCTGGAATTTTACGGCTTTAAATTTATTATTATTGTGGCAGAAACTGAGAAATTACTGTTGTATCTGTTAAGATTACGGCTGTAACTGCTAAAATTACGGCTGTAACTGTTAAATTACGGCTGTAACTGTTAAACAAATACAACAGGATTCAGATGAAATAATCATCCAGTAACATTGCAGCAGTTAATGTTAAGAGTGCAGAATCATGCTGTAATAAAATGTATTATGGCTGTAATGTTATTATTAAGGTAGAAACTGAGAAATTACGGCTGTAACAAACAAATTACGGCTGTAACCGTTATAATTGCAGCAGTAAGCCTTGTTTACGGCTGTAACTATTAAACAAATTAGATGGGCAATCAGATAAAATAATCATCCAGTAACAATGCAGTAGTTAATGTTAAAAGTGCAAAATCATGTTGTAACTATTAAAATTCTGAAAATGGTCCACAGATTAAAAAAAAATACTTTAAAGGTTACATGAATATGAAATTTTAAATAGGACATTTTTTCATTATAATGTTCCAATAAGCTTGTAACATTCTGCTGACTACTTCAACCCTATACTTAGGCATGTCCTTCTGCCATCCCTTGTGCTCCTCCCAATCAATTTCGGATTTCTTTAGAATTGTTTCCATGTACCTCATGACAAAAATTCCGCAATCATATCCATTTTGTTGTGTTGGTAAATTTGCTACCTCGTTTATGTTCCATGAATCAATATCCCCCGGCAGGGCATCTTCACAATCTTCTTTTATAAACTTTATCTACAGAAATAATAATTTAATAAATCTTTAATTATTATGCAAGATAAGCAAAAGTTTGAGACAATGGATGAATAATACCAGCTCCCGCATTGTCGCCATATGCATTGGGTTCGAGAGAGAATCATAGAAATGTCGTGTCTCTGTTATGAAATTACACACCATAAGCACCCAATGACTACCGAGGTGGCATGCCATTAAAATATGGTCGACATTGGCAACAGACTCTGAGGTTATATGTTCCACCAAACGTTCACTATATGGAATTGAATTTCTTTTAAAGTACTGTACAATTAAAACATGTATGAAAACAAAAAATTAATGAAAATTATATGAAAAAAATGGACAAACAAGTTAAGTTAAATCATATATTTACCGCATGATCTGGAGAGATATATAGAAAAATTTTAATGCTCCTTGCTGATTTTGCTCTTCTGAAATTAAGCTCGTATGCAAATGCATTTAGATGGGTATCAGTCACCCATCCTTCAATATTTCCGCTTTCGAAAATAATAGAATCACTGAAAAGAAAACATTAAGTAATGTGGAGTTGCAATAACTATAAAAAAGTAGGCAAAATGTTTAAATCACTAAAGTACGTACTTATTAGGAAATCTTGTCAGCACAAGGTCTATCATGTCTCTATGAGCGGCAATAATTTTTTTTCAACCAGGGTATGCATGCTCTTCTATGGTGGCTCCCATGACATCTTTAACAACCACCTTCTTCTTCCTGCCTTTTCTTGTTTTGATATTTCTTACAAGGCTTCGTGTTTTACCGTGAACATCCGTCTCCACAACCTCAGCGTCAAGTTCTTCTAACCCTTGTACAACCTTTGGAGCTTTGTATGGGACTACAACACTACATATTTGTGTAGGAGGGGTATATGGATGATCTGGTGGAGGGGTGGGGGCGTGAATATTTTTTATTAAGGTTTGTAAAGCTTCAAAATTTTTTTTCATTGTTTTATTTATATCTGCAAAATTCTCTTCACATGCCCCTTTGAGCTGTCGCACCTCATTTAATAGAGTCTCATATCTTCTTTCATTCTTCCTTTTCTCCTCTTTCTTCTTCTCCTCCTTCCTCTTCTTCCTTCTCTTCTTCGCTTCCATCATCTCCTTCTCCTCTTCTTCCTCCTCTACGTCTTCTTCCACGGCCTCGTCTTCTTCCTCATCTCCCCCTTCCTCTTCCTCTACTGTTTCTTTCCTTTTGCTCTTCTTCTTCCTCTCTTTCACCTCTACTTCCTCGAAACAAGAGCTTGCATCTACGTCTTCACCTAACAAACTATTCTCCTCGGGCAGAATGGATACAAAGCAATTTAACACCTGCAGAAGTAAAAAAGCATCATTAACTTCATAATAGAAATAACCAAACCAATATTACAAGAAATCTTATTACAATAAAACTTACAGTGTTAGGTTGGGCCAAAATATTTGATAATTTCACGCAAAATTTTCCACTAAAAGCATTCTTGTTAGACCATCAAAGCAGTCTTGGTCTAGCAATATCATCATATGGAGTTTGAGTGGTGGTATGTTCGAAGAACTAAATCTGTGGCATGAAATAAAATTGATACGTAATGAAGAAAAGCAAAAATCAATCTTGAATTTATTACAGAAGTGCTTACAGCTAATAGTACGGAGCATCCTTCAATATATCCAAGGTGGGAGTCATCTTTCGTAGCAGCTACCTTGCTAAACTTATCAAATTGTGAATGCAAGAAAGAGTGTATGGCCTTAGGCCAATTATACTTTTTAAACTCTTTCAGGCCTTTAACACTATTCACAGATTCAGATATCTTAAGACTTTTCAATGGAAAAAACAAAACTGCGAGGACATATTTGACCAAGGCATTTATTCTACGACTATCTAAGTTTGCAGACCATTCTTCGGTTGCAAGTTCTTCAATTTCCTTCACCAAGTCTTTGATCAAAATGTTTGCAAGTGGTAGTCTCTTAAAATGAAAATCAACGCCTTTATTATGTAGCCCCAAAATTAAGGCTACATGATTTATAGTAAACTTTACATAATATTTTCCTAATAGAAATGCTTTTTTTTGGAAGAGTACGACAACAACAAAAAATGTAACAATGAAATATTTTGAGGAATGCTATGGGAATGGAATAATGATAGCAAACCAGCTTCCTTAAGCTCTATTCTGGATTCACTGGAAAGGACATCCAACAAACACTGTGCATTCTTCGTGAAAGATGAGATAGCACAAAGGCTATGCAAATTATATCTTGTGGGAATCTGCAAAATTGAAGAAGAAAACCCAAAACTTAATAATAAAACAAAAAATGAAATCAAGTCACACTAAGTTTAAAGCTACAGCCGTAATTAATATTTTACTGGTACATTACGGCTGTAACATAGGCATGTCCACAACATAATTTAGTGAAAATCAGTAGTTATTTACATTTTACTTGTAAATTACGGCTGTAACTTATACATAGTGCACAACATAATTTCAGATTACAGCCGTAATTTGCACAGCATAATTTTAGGTTACAGCCGTAATTTACATTTTACTTGTAAATTACGGCTGTAACTGTTACATACTGCAGAACATACTTTACAGTTACAATCGTAATTTACATTTTACTGGTAAATTACGGCCGTAACTGTAGGTTTTTTGCAGCCTTTACTATAAAGTTGCAGCCGTAATTTACTCTTTACTGGCACATTACAGCCGTAACTGGGAATATTTTAGAGTTTATCATGGTAACTTACCATGACGAAAACACATTTCGATATTTATAAAATGTAAAACTTAAATGAAACCCTAAATCTAGAGAATATCACGATGCGCAGTACAAGATATTCCGGTTTAGGGAGAAGTCAATCTTTATCGGAGACGGGGACAATAGGCGGAGGAGGAGCAGACGCCGGCGGAGAAGCCCTGGGATCACCGGAGGAGGAGCAGGAGTCGGCGCCCAGAATTTCGTCAAACCTAGGAAGGAGAAGCCGAGCGGGAGGGAGCTGGAGCAGCGGCGTTTTTTTTTATTAGCGTGGCTCGTTGTACCAAAATTTTTTCCCTAAATATAGAGCTCCCCATTGGAGATGCTGTAAATAATAGTTACAATTTGCACAAAAATAGTAGTAATGTTGAAAGATTTTGAAGTGCTAAAAGAGAACATTTTTGCCGGACAAAAGTGCTATTTCTTGGGGGTATATTCTCGATGCCGACTGCGTGTTCGCTCCGCTCCAAAAACCCTAGTAACAGCGAGGGAAATCGAGCGAGGCAAGGCGGATGACTATAGACGACGACAACTCTATCTACGTTGGTGGCCTCCCCTACGAAGCCGCTGAGACCGATCTCCGCCGTGCCTTCTCGCTATACGGTTCCGTGGTCGCCGTGAAGGTCCATCGCCCTCTTTCTGAAGCGCTTCGTTCATTTATAGTTTCCCTTTATTTTCATCTCTCTATTAGCTGGAAGTAGTCGAATCCACTGTAGCACTAGAATGGATCTTTGAATCGATATAGTACGTTTAGTGTTCTTTGAGAACTATGAACTGCACCATATGTGAGATGGTTATTTTAGCGACACATGCACTGGTGGAATAGCTTGGAAATTTTGGATTCACAGGGAATTATCCCCTCTATAGTATCTTCCCAGCTCTTAAATTTTTGAAGGAGTGTTCTTGATGAAATAATGGAAAGAAGGCGACCGGCTTAGCTCTTTGATCTTATTCTTATCGTGCTTTCCTCTCCCGGGCACGCTAGGGTTTAATTTTTGCTCCTTTTAATGTACAAGAAAGCCCGTTAGAAAAATTCTTATCTTCTCGACTCTTCATGGGTCTTGGCTTGGGTGTTATAGTGAACTACATAATGACTTCACTATCTTTATCTCGTAATAGCAGTACGAAGCCATAGAGAAAATGGTTATCCTCTTGTTTTGTTTCATAATCTAGCCTGGGTGTTGTTGGCGGATGGCATAATGAGTTTACTGTTTATTGTTCGAGTTGTACAAAGATTTTTGGCCAAGTTCCACATAATTACTAACTACACGAGCTATGTATGCCAAACTATAAAGCCTTTACCCGCTTAAATGGTATTCTTGTAAATGTATAATGTACAACCCCGTGTTCGACGAAGGATAAATCGAGAATCAGGTGTAGGCGAAGCGAGTAGAGGCTCGCTGACTCGCGGCAAGCACCACACGAGGGGAAGGCAAGGCGAGCCAGATTCAAATCTCGCAAAGGGTACAGTGCGGGGCGAGGCCAAAGTACGCCCGCCGCGTTGAGGGTGTGCTTAACGATGGCGAGGAGGGTAGGGGCTCGACGCCTCACACGAGCTAGCCAGGCTTGTATTTATATCGCCGGGAGGCGAGTGAGCGGCACACTTGCCGGCCGCTCGCCGCTCGCCGCTCGCCGCTCGCCGCTCGCCGCTCGCCGCTCGCCGCTCGCACATAGAGATCTCGCGAGCTTGGCTCGCGAGGAGGATGGCGAGGGTCGACTTCACAGGCTACTCGCCCAGCAAGGGTCCGGGAGCAAGTTTACCTAAATACTCTTAGTGGGCTGCCAATAGTTCTTCAGAACAACGGAGTTGGGCTGTTAGCAAGCCAGTTTGAGGTGCAGATAGTAAAACCAAAAGGCGGAATCCCGCTATTAACAGACAAGCATAGAAAAGCTATAAATAGACCTTGAAGGGCACCTTTGGAGAACATTCTAGATCTTTGCTTCTCCTCAGGGTCTCTTTGGTTAGCTCCTTCAGCTCTCCAAGGTGCCCGACTACAATCTTGGCTTGGGAGGGGAAGCGCTCAAAAGATCTTCCGGGTGTGTGGTGAGACCTCCACTCTGTTGCCAAAAGTCGTTTCTTTCGTTCTAAGTCCTCTGTCAGGTTCCTCCGTGGGATCAGTAAGCACTAGCTGCCCCCTTCACAGGGGTCCGAACTCCTCGTTGGGCCAAATACTGGTACCAACATTTTTGGTGCGGTTAGCGTGGATCGCAGCTGGTGCAAGAAATTCCCTAGGTGGTAACATGGTCAGAGAGGGTGAGAGAGAGGGCGGCTTCGGCGGTTCGCCGCCACCTGGCCTGCCAGTGACAACAGAGATGCTGGCGGATCTTCGCAGGGAGGTGCTCGAGACTATCAACCTCGCCTTCGCCGCGGCGCGAAGCGAGTTCGGAACTCCAGCACCTCAGGTCGTCCAGCCGTCGGGGGTAGGCGAGAATGCCTCGGGACAGAGAGCCGACAAGGAAGTGGCCAGCGAGGCGCCGGGGCGAGACCTCGCGGTGTGAGAACTGTTTCTGAGTCCGGCGAGTGCTGCTCCGGCGAGCGCTGCTCCGGCGAGCGCTGTGCTGGCGAGCACCGTTCTGGCGAGTGTGGGCCCTGTCAGGGAGCTCGTGGGGCGAGTCGAGCAGGTGAGAATGGCGACTGGAGGAAGCCTGTTCTGCGAGTTGGTGCTCTCGGCACCACTACCTGAGGGGTTCAGGGAGCCGGACATGATGTACTACACCGGCAAGGATGACCCCGTCCCGCACCTGCAGTGGTTCGAGGATATGGTCTCCTTCAGGCCCCTGTCGGACGCCTTCAATTGCCGACTCTTCGCAACCACATTGAAGGAGAAGGCAAGGGACTGGTTTCACCAGCTCCCTAGGGGATCGATCTATGCTTTTGAAGACCTGCGCCGCAGCTTCTTGCTTCGCTTCTCATCCTCAAAGAAGAGGAAGAAGGACGCCGAGACGCTCTTCAAGATTAGGCAGGGGCCCGGGGAGTCGTTGGCTAATTATGTGGATCGTTTCCAGGAGGAGGTCCTCATCCAGGAGGTGCCAGGATTCACCCTCCAGCTTGCCTTCACGGTGGGCCTGCAGGAGGGATTCTTCAAAATTAGTTTGAAGCGGAAGGCCCCCTTGTTCTTCGAGGAGTTGATGGAGAGGGCGGCGGAGGAGATCGAGAGCGAGGCAGCCAACCCGGAGTTCACGAAGAGGCTAGCAAAGCCCAGTGAGCCGGAGGTCAAACAACATGAGGTTCGGAGAAGGGAAGAGCCGAGGGCCCCGAAGTTGGGGTGGAGGCAGCAGGGAGGAGGCAACTTCCATGGGGGTCAAGGATGACCTCATTAGCTCGGGTGGAGGCAGGGTCCGAGGCCGTTGCCTCCCTCGCCTCAGCAGGCTATGACGATTGGGCGAGGAGGAAGAGGAAGAGGGGAAAGAGGAGTAGGAGCGGGAGCGGGAGTGAGAAGAAGGAATCGTGGCGCGGAGGCTGAAAGGAGGGGGGTGATGTTGCCCTATTGTGACTTCCACCAGGACGAAGGCCACGCGACGACCACCTGCCCGGAGTTCCTGGAAATGAGGGAGGCCAGAGTGCCAGCGCAGCGGGAACAACGGCCGGTGAGGATCGAGGAGGTCCTACCCCGAGAGGAAGAAGAAGAAAGGTGCGAAGACCGGGTCGATGTGGGAACCCGAGGGGGGATCAGAGTGATCCATGGGGGTGTGGGGATCGAGGCGACCCGAAAGGCGAGCCTCCACGTCATGTACCGTCGGAGCGTGGCTTCGACGTCTCAAGCCCCACCCCCAGCAAAAAAGATCACCTTCTCCCAGAAGGATATGCCGGGTCATGAGGACCCATTCTGCGATGTGCTGGTTATCCAGACAGCCATCGAGAACTTCACCGTCTCCCGGATCCTCGTGGATAACGGGAGCTCGGTCAACGTCATATTCAAGAAGGCGCTTGACGAGATGAGGGTGAAGGCCAGAAGGGTGTTGGCCTCAGATGACCCGCTGTTTGGATTCTCAGGGGAAAGAAATGAGGTGGAAGGAGGAGTGGGGCTCCACATCGTCCTAGGGGTGCAGTCCCGTAACTGCCGGCTCGTCATCGTGGACGCTCCAAGCAGCTACAGCGCCAATGCACCATCTTCGGGCGACCCCTCATCAGCGCGTTCCGATGCGTCCCCTCCACTTCCCTCCACTTTCCACCAGTGCCTTAAACTCAACGTAGGAGGAATCCAGGTCCGAGTGAGAGGTGACCCGAAGGTAGTAAGGCAATGCTACGTCACCGCAGTCAACACCACCTTGCAGGCCGAGGCGGAGGGGATGGACCGGGAGATGGAGAGGCAAGAGGAAGCAGGAGGGGCCGTTGGAGGACCCGGGACGGAGGAAAAGAGGAAGCGAAGGGAAGAAGAGGGGGATGCCCAGGCAGGAGGGGCGAAGGAGTCGCTGGAAGTTCGGGAAGAGGGGATGGAGGAAGGAGAGGCCGAAACGCTTGCTTGCGGCGAAAGGAAGACGATTGGGGGGAGCAGTCTCGGCTTGAGGCTGTGGATGAGGTTGTAGAGCTGGAGGTTACTTCCCTGGCAGGGGTTATAGAAAAAGTTAAGATCAGCGGGGAGCTCAGCCCCGCGGAGCAAAAGAAGATCCTGGCCTGCGTCCAGGAGAACGTGGACGTCTTCGCATGGAGCGCGACGGACATGCCTGAGATTGATGTGGATGTGGCCTGCCATCGCCTCAACCTCGACCCCGACACCCGTCCCATCCGTCAGAAGAAGAGGTCCATCGCGGACAAGCTGGAAGGACCCATCCAGGAGGAGGTGAGCAAGCTTCTCAAGGCAGGTTTTGTATCCGAGATCCAGTACCCAGGCTGGGTCTCTAACGTAGTGATGGTAAAAAGGGGGATGGTAGGTGGAGAATGTGTGTAGACTTTTCTTTGCTAAATAGATCATGCACTAAGGATTGTTACCCCTTGTCTCGAATCGACGCGCTGGTTGACTCAGCCGTCGGTTTTTCTCTAATGAGTTTTTTAGACTTTCTCAGGTTACCATCAGATCCGCATGCACCCTCACGACGTCAAGGCCTGCAAGCGGTTCGGTTTGGGTCGGTTTGTACCCAAACCGAAACCGAACCAACATACTTCGGTTTTCGAAAGGTCCAAACCGAACCGAACCAAACCCGATCGGTTCGGTTTGTTGTCGGTTCGGTTTTTTATCGGTTTTTTGCGGTTCGGTGTCGGTTTTTGTACTTCCCTAATTACACATTTACACTCTTGTAAATTAAGTGAAGCAAATGTTACGATCGTTCATCATACAGTTACCAAAATATTTAAATTTGTATCAATAAACTATACAATTGATGAATAAACATGCAACAATATTTAAAAATATTATAGTCATCCCGTCAACATAAACATTATAACCAGAGAAATTATAAACATGCAACAATACCATAGTTGTCCTTCACCGCTTCACGGAAACGAGGCTTGCGTGAAATAATAGCTTTTTATATATATTTATTAAGCGGCTAAGTGTAAATAGAAGCTAGGTCAGCTGGCTTATACATAATTTTAAAGTTAACTCATTTAGTCATTTGCCATTTTGGTTTGACCACTTAAAATTATATATTTATATTAAATCGAAATGAGACACATCTTATATTTATTAAGTGAAAATGAGACGTAAAATTATTATAATATTAGTCGGTTCGGTTCGGTTTGATCGGTTTTTACAACTTGAAAACCGACCCGAGCCGAAATGACTTCGGTTTTCACAAGCCCCAAACCGAACCGACACCGAACCGGGCGGCTCGGTTTCACAATCGATGCGGTTCGGTCGGTTCGGTCGGTTCGGTCGATTTGGTCGGTTTTGTCGGTTTTCGGTTTTTGCTCCTCACCCTTAGATGTCTCTTTCATCACAGGGGATGTGTGCTACTGCTACAAGATGATGCCCTTTGGGCTAAAAAATCCAGGGCCAACATATCAACGAATGATGAACAGGGCCTTCCGAGAACAGAAGGGAAGGAACTTGGAGGTTTACGTCGATGACCTCATGATCAAGAGCCGGGACCTCGAGTCCCACCTTCGGGACCTCGAAGAAACTTTTGGGACCTTGCGAAAATTCAAGATGAAGCTAAACCCCCAGAAGTGTCTTCGGGGCCAGCCGGGGGAAATTCCTAGGCCATTTGCTCACCCCAGCCGGGCTGGAGCCTAACCCTGACAAAGTAAAAGCAATTTTGGAGCTAGGATCACCAAAGAACACGAAGGAGGTCCAGCGCCTAACCGGGAAGCTGGCCGGGCTAAGCAGGTTTCTCTCCAGGGCAGGGGAGAAATGTGCGTCATTCTTCAAGGTGCTAAGGGGGAATCAATGTTCGAGTGGAACCCGGAGTGCGAGGGGTCTTTCCAAGCATTGAAGAAGCAGCTGACTCAGGCTCCCTTGCTCCATGGACCGAGGCAGGGAGAGGACCTATCCCTATACTTTGGGGTAGGGTCCGAAGCGGTAAGCTTCGTGCTGGTACGGAAAGAGGGGAAGAAACATCTCCCGATCTACTATGTCAGCCGGGTCCTGAGGAAGGCCGAGCTTAGGTATCCCATTTTAGAGAAGCTGGCCTTCGCTCTTGTGGTGTCGGCCCGGAAGCTTCGGCCTTACTTCCAGGCGCATTCAATCAAGGTGGTGACCGATCACCCCCTTCGCAATATCATGGAAGGGGCGGAGCACTCGGGAAGGTTGGCCAAGTGGTCGGTAGAGCTGAGCGAATTCGACATCTCATTCGTGCCCAAGCTATCCATAAAGGAGCTGGCAGTGGCGGACTTCTTAGCCGACTACGTGACCGAAGTGGAAGAAGCCGAGCCATCCCACCCGGTGGCCTGGAAGATGTTGGTGGTTGGAGCGTCAGGGAAGCATTCCTTTGGGGGGGGGGGAGTCGTCCTTGTAAGCCCCCAAGGGACAAGGATCGAATAAGCCATCAACATTCACTTTCCGCTCACCAACAATTAGGCCGAGTACGAGGCGGTAATAGTAGGCCTACGACTGGCCCAGAAGTTGGGCGTACAAGACGTGGAGGTCTCGACGGACTCCATGGTGGTGACATTTCAGATCAGGGGGGAATTTGAGGCAAAGGAGCCAACCCTCCAACGCTATCTGGAGAAGGTCAAGGGGGTCATCGGGCAGTTCCGCACCTTCTCGATCCAATACGTGCCGAGAGAAGAGAGCATCTCGGCTGACCTCCTAGCTAAGTTCGGTCCCCGGGCAGGGGGGACGGTGTCGGAACTCTTCCGACCATCCATCGAGGAAGGGGAGTTGATGGAGATAGATCAACGAGCATCATAGAGGGATCCCATCATCACCTTCCTGACATCGGGGAAGTTCCCCGAAGGGGATGTGGACAAGAGACGGCTCAATTATAAATCAACATACTACCTACATGCAGGTGAACTGTATCGAAAGACCCTCTCGGGACTCCTAGCCTGTTGCGTGTCAGAGGAGGAGGTCCTAAGGGTCCTGTAGGAGATCCACTCGGGGGAGTGCGGCAGTCACTCGGGGAGCAGGATCCTGGAAGGAAGAGTGTTGAGGCAGGTCTACTTCTGGCCCACCCTCAGTAAGGATGCGTCGGAGTTCGCCAAGAAGTGCTCCAAGTGCCAGCTGTTGCTCCCGTCCAGCTCCTTCCAGCCCAGAGGCTCCGGACCATCACAACTCAGTGGCCTTTCGTAATATGGGGATTGGATCTGGTGGGTCCCTTCCCCCAGGCAAGCGGCCAGAGAAAGTTCCTGCTAGTGATGATCGATTATTTCTCCAAATGGCTGGAGGTGAAAGCACTAGCTAAGGTAACTTCTCAGGTAATCAGAAATTTATATGGGGGGGGGGGGAGATAATCTGTCGACATGGGCTCCCACTAGCCATCATTACAGACAATGGGCCGCAGTTTGCCAGCGAGGAATTTGTCAGCTTCTGCACCCAGCTGGGCATAGACCTTCGGTTAGCGTCGGTCCACCACCCAAAGAGCAATGGGCAAGTGGAGGCGGCGAACAAAATGATTGCGAATTTGCTAAAGAAGAAGGTCGAGAACCTAAGGGGGAACTGGGTAGAGGAGCAGTTGCCGTCGGTCCTCTGGGCCTTGAGAACCACACCTAACACAACGACAGGGGAGGCTCCATTCAAGCTCTCTCACGGGTCCGAGGCCATCCTCCCGATAGAATTCGAGATAAAGTCACCCAGGGTAATCGCTGCAGGTGAGGGAGATGAAGAATGTTTAGTGGAAAATGTGTGTGTGTGGGGGGGGGGGGGGGGGAGCAAGGGCTGTCCTTGGACCTGGTGGAAGAGCTCCGGGACCTGGCCACTATCCGGCAGGAGGAGGTCAAGCGGCGGATGGCTCGGTACTTCGACAAGCACATCCGAGTGAAGCAGTTCGAGAAAAGGGGATTTAGTCCTGAAAAAGGTCGATGCGGCTGAAAGAGGGGCCGCGGTGGAAAAGCTCAATTCCAACTGGGAGAGGCCTTATATTGTGGATGCAGTGCTCAAGTCGGGAGGGTACCACCTCCGGGATGTGGAAGGGGTACCTCTCAGCCGAGCTTGGAGCGGAGATGACCTCAAACGCTTATATCCTTAATTTTTTTGAATTTATTAAAGATTTTATGTTGCTATCTAACCACGAGCCTATATGATGAGTATGAGCTGGAATGCCCCAGATCGATTCCGCTGCCGGGCTCTCATTAGACGGTGGGTCAGGTTGATCTCTGGAGAGGCTGGCCAGGGAAAGTATGAGCTGGAATGCCCCAGATCTATTCCGCTGCCGGGCTCTCATTAGACGGTGGGTCAGGTTGATCTCTGGAGAGGCTGGCTAGGGAAAGTATGAACTGGAATGCCCCAGATCGATTCCGCTGCCGGGCTCTAATTAGACGGTGAGTCAGGTTGATCTCTGGAGAGGCTGGCTAGGGAAAGTATGAGCTGGAATGCCCCAGATCGATTCCGCTGCCGGGCTCTCATTAGACGGTGGATCAGGTTGATCTCTGGAGAGGCTGGCTAGGGAAAGTATAAGCTGGAATGCCCCAGATCGGTTCTGTTGCCGGGTTTTCATTAGACGGTGAGTCAGGTTGATCTCTGGAGAGTCTGGCTAGGGAAAGTATGAGCTGTAATGCCCCAGATCGATTCCGCTGCCGGGCTCTCATTAGACGGTGGGTCAGGTTGATCTCTGAAGAGGCTAGCTAGAGAAAGTATGAGCTGGAATGCCCTAGATCGATTCCGCTGCCGGGCTCTCATTAGACGGTGGGTTAGGTTGATATCTGGAGAGGCTGTCTAGGGAAAGTATGAGATGAAATATCCCAGATCGATTCCGCTACCGGGCTCTCATTAGACGGTGGGTCAGGTTGATCTCTGGAGAGGCTTGCTAAGGAAAGAGTGAGCCGGAATGCCCCAGATCGATTCCGTTGCTGGGCTCCCGTTAGACGGTGGGTCAGGTTGATCTCTGGAGAGGCTGACAAGGGTGACAAGGTGTTGGAGTGCTTGGTGACAACTCATGAATTATGCAGTCGGGCTCCCTCTAGCCGACGAGGTCAGCGAGCCCTTCACGGGGGCGAGGAAAGACGGTGCTCGCCCGGTGAGACATCAGCAAAACGAGTCTCCGATAAGGCCTCCCGTGGAGGAGGGTCTTGCTTGCAAAACGTCTGAGTAAGAGGAAATGACGGTACGCTCAAACTAGCGAGCCAGCGGGGCTCGCGGGCATAAGAGAATCAAAGCGAATCAATCTAATGCAATCACGATTCCTAATGGCGAGCGAGCCAAGTCTGGCGCAGAAGTCCCGAGAGGAGAGTAAAAATAGGGATGAACGACATAAGAAAGGCGAGCGAATAAAAACGAGCCTCGAACCTAGGGCTCCAAGATAAGCGATACACGAACACATTACAACGAGACAAAAAAAAGGGAAAGAGTACTGAGCAAAAAGTTTCCTTTCATTTCATAAATGTTATATTACAAATAGCGGTCATCTCGCCGTCAAAAAGTATAACAGAAATACACCATTTCAGGGATCGCCCGCGGGTGATTCGCTCTCGCTGTCAATCGACTCAGCAACCGGCTGGAACAGTTCTGGGACCACTTCCTCAACGGTCAACTGCGACGCCTCGGCAGAGAGAAGATGGGCCCTCCGAAGAGTGCTGAAAATGTATCTCGCCGCCCAAACCGCACTCTCTCGCAACTCCTCCTCCTTCTCGCGAGAAATGCTCCTCAGGCTCCTGGGACTGCGAGGAGGCGGGGGAAGGGAGGCCAGGACCACCTCCTGGTTCCGCGCTTTCAGGCCGACGACCTCCCTCTCCAAGCCGGAGATGCGAGCGCGAAGTTCATTGGCTGTCTCGGCATCCTGCAAGAGTTAAGTTAGCCAAGGGAAAAGAATGGCGAGGAAAGAAGGCGAGATCTGAATGAACTTACCATCCCGTCCTTGAGGTTGGCGAGAAGGCCGTCGTAGACGACCAGCTTCTCTTTGAGGCTCGCGATCTTGTCGTTGGCGTCCTTGAGCGCGCTTTCGAGCTCCTCGGCATGCCTCTCCATCTGAAGGTCGTGGCGGCTCGTCATGTGAGCGAGCTCCAAGGCACGGAGCTGAGCTCCGAGCTCTCGTACGCGAGCGACCGCGCGGTCTCATCCTTGAAAAACCGCGGCGTCCTCCCGGCCGTAGAGCCCGAAGGAGAGCGCGAAAGCTTGGCCGCTGGTGGTCTCCTGCTCCACCCAGGTGGGAATTAGGGTGGATATAGAAGCGCTGTTGACCTCTGGACCCCAAAATAGCAAAGGCTCGCCGGCCTCGCCCCGGTGCTTTTTGACCGAGACCAAAGTTCCGGTGGTTGATCGGTACGGGCAGGGTCGAAGTTCTGGCGACCCCTTCGATGTGCTCGCCGACCTCCTTTTCCGCGGACCGGCTCGCTGAGGGCTCTTCGCTCGCTGAGGGCCCAAGGGGCTGCTTTCCCCTATCATATGTTGGGGGCTTCTTCTTCGACGTCGGCTGCGAGGAAGGCTCCCTGCGGCCCTCGGGCTCAACCCTCTTCTTGCTGGGCGGCGCGGAGGTGCTGGGAGCATCGCGGCAGGCGTCTGCGCCCATATTGGCGAGGGCGAGATTAGCGGCGGTGGTCCTTGCGCTCGCATAAGGGGGTGGAGGGGAAGGTCCCGCTCTCCTGCGAAGGGGCGATATCAACTAAGCTTAGCGGTCATGGCGAAGTAAAGTATAGAAGACGCGAGCGAGCGCGAGGAGTACCTTCTCCGGGGAACACCGAGAGTAGCGAGTCCACATTCCTGCGGAGATAAACGACCTCGAAGTTCTTCTTGTCGAAGAACTGGAAGAGCGCGGCGTCGTGGCCGCCGAGAGTAGGAGGACGGTAGCTGGTCTCGCCATGTTGGACAGGCGAGAAGCGAACGTTGCCGAAATTCCCTTTGACGTACACAAACTTCTGAGCCCAGTAATGGCTCTTATTTACGGTCTCGTTTACCTTGGCATGGGAGCCCACGAAGTAGGCGGTCCCGTTTTTATACGCCCTGAAAGAGAACAGCTTGCGAAATACAGGCAAATTGAACTCGATCCGCTCTTCTCGCATGTAGCACACGAAGGCGACGATGACGACGACGACATTGGGGGTCAGCTGACCCAATATCACGCCAAAGTATTTCAGCACCTGGCGAGCCCAAGATAGCGAGACCAAAAGCATTAGTAAAGCGAGATACTTCCAAAAGCTCTATGGCCCGAGGTTAAGATTACCTGGCAAACCTCTGGCCACAGAGGCAGCCGCAGGCCGACCCCGAAGTGGGCAATAGGAATGACGAGCTCGTCCTCCAGGGGGACATTGATAGCATCTGTCTTTCTGGGCCTGCGGGCCGTGAACCCAGGCGAGATGTAGTCAGCGACCACAGTCAAGTACTCGTCCTCGGTAAGGTTGCAGTTGAAGAACGAGTGGTCGCAGAAGGTCCACGCGCACTTAAGCCGGCCCCCGGCCTCGTCACCTTCTCCGACCATCTTGATGTCTGCGGGAAAGAAGGAGCGAGCGCGAGAAAGAAGCAGCGAGGTTTCGTTAACGAAGGGAGAAGAGAGGAAGGAGTGATAAATGCGGTGGTTGAGGCAAGGCCTCCTGACCTATTTATAGAAAAGTAAAAAGGGCGGGAAGAAGTCGAAGCAGCTGGGGGTGCATTTAGCAAAATTCCAACGCGGAGCTAGCATGCGAGAACTTAGAGAGAGCGCGGCCGAACCGACAAGTGAATCAGGTCAATTGAGGCAGGCGAGATAAGCATAGATAAAAGGTGCATGCGAGATCATAAAGAAATAAGATAGCGATCACCACACAGGCCACAATCCCGCATAGCGAGTGAATATAACCAAAAGCCTATTCGCGAGCGAGCACTGATAGAGAAATTTGTGTTCTCCAATCTTTACTCGATTAAGGCAAGTGTACCTATCGAAATATAGCATATGATATAAAATATATCAATGTCGTATTTAAACTCGGGTCTGGCAAGTACTATTACTCACAACGACTCTATTATCCTACCGAACGATTGGTGGGTTTTGAAAATAAAAATAAACTAAGCTTAATTAAAAGAGAAATAAACTATTACGAAAAGAGTGCTCGATCGACGATTCACTTTGAAATAAAATAACAGAATAAATTAGTTTGACATTTGCAATTTTATAAAGACCGTGGCGGATCCGAAAATGAGAAATAATCTCGCTAGAGCATTAAATCTCCTAACTTCTAGACGTTTTGACCGAAATCTCTTTGCAAATCAAAAAGGCCTAAAGTTGCATTATCGAAGTGACCCGCACTATTGGATTTGACTCCAATCCAGAGGATTTACGTCATCCTATCTCTAGGGGTGCGTGCAACTCCTTCCTTCCTTGAGTGATCTTTCACATTCACGAGCCTCTCGGCTACTCGAATATGAGATCGGAATCTACTACCGTATACATGAAATACGGAGTCGATACGATATTAATCAAGGTCGGATCAAAAATAAAAATACAAAAGTAAACATAAAATGAGAGATGCGTTATTTCATTGCAAAGATTATCGCGATCGGGCACCAACAAAATTAGCTACGCATTATTTAAAAAGGAAACAACAACGAAATAAAGAGAAAATATTTTCATTGATTATATAAAAAAGGGAACTACAACGATAGAAAGAGCACAAGATTACTACTAAAAGAAGATTACAACAATGGAAAGAAATTACAACTAGGAAGAGAAATTACAACAAGGAAAAACAAGATTACCACTAGCACTACACTTCCTCTCTAACTTCTAATCTCCTTCATGCTTGAGATAGGGGTTCCTTTTATAGATGAGGGGGAAGATTCTAGAAGGGGGAGAAGATGCATGAATGGGGAGATGCATGAATAATATGATGCATGAATAATATTTAATGGGAGGAGGGAGAAAGGTTCATGCATGGGAAAATACATGCATGCTTTTAATTAGGAAGAGAGAGAGATAAAGCCATGCATGCATGTTAATTAAAAGAAATATAAAGAGGAGAATAGGAGAGAGAGAATAATGAGATTTAATTAAAAGAAAGAAAAGAGAGGAGAGAGAGGGAGGGATTCGGCCAAACATGATATTCAATGGAAAATGAATATTAAAAAGGGGGGAGAGAGAGGAATTTCGGCCAAGCCATGATGGGGCCATGCAAAGGTGGCGGTTTGGGAGGTTGGAGGGCTGCTCACTGTTTGAGGCTTGAGCTGAACCAAGGGGGGTCGGATTTGGACTTAGAGGGGCTGCTCTTGTGCTGGATATGAAGGGCTGCACCATGTGAGCTGCTCGGGCGACATAGATGAAGAGGGGGGCTGCTACATTGGGTCTTCAAATGGCTGAATGGTTGGGCTCGGTTTGCTCAAGTGGGCTGAAATTGCATGGCGCGACGATGGCGTTGCGGCGTAAAAATTGATGGCGCGACGATGACGGCATGGACGGGCACACGACGGCGAACACAATGCCTCCATGCAAAGGTGGCGGCGAGCATGGCGGCGATGGCGACGACAACAACATTCCTACAAAATAAAATAAAATAAAACATTAGCATTAGTTAAGAAATTATAAAAATATAAAACTAAAACATAACATAAAATAAAACATTAGTTTTTAAAAGAAATAAAAACAAAGTAACAACATGAAATAATAACATTGCATGACATAATTAAAATATAACAAACATTAGATCATAAAATAACAACATTATAAAATAAGAGAAATTAAAACATAACGAACATAAAATAACATAAAATAACATAAAATAACATAAAATAACATAAAATAACAACATTAAGACTTAGCACACATAAAATGCAAAGAAATTATAATTAAACCTAGGGGAAATTGTACTAAACTAACCCAAAAACGATGACTAAAACTAGTCATCAAGCACTATTAAGCAAGTAGTCATTCAAGTAAACATAATCACAGGCAGTACATCACAGTGAAAGAATAATACGCGAGAGCCTAGTTGCGGGCGAGAAAATTTAAACAAGCAGTTAACGAAATAGTTTGTCGAATTATTCAATACATTAAAAGAGAATAAAATATGATTTAGGTTTCGTCGGGCAGTTGGGGCCCGAGCAAGGTCAGTATTGTATCCATTTCCACCTACCTCGACCCCACACCCCTGACCTCGGCGGTACCCGAGGGTAATGATAGGCGCGAGCAGTGTGGAGCTCGCGCTGCAGCAGGCGCACCTGATCCTCCGCTCGCGAGAAGTGCACCCCCGGAGAGGTGACTTCGCCGCGAGCATCCTGCTGCAGCTCGGCCATAATCCGTCCGTGATCATCCGGGAGAACGGCGAACCGTTCTTCGGCGTACGCCCTCTCCGTTCCCACTTGCTTTTGGAGGTCCTGCAGCATGAGGCCGTACTTTTGGAACAGCTCAACCATTCGCCTCTTCCGCCCGGCGAGGGAGGGGCGACATCTCCTCCTCCCCAAGATCCAGGTCGGTAGAGCTCTCGGGAAGACCTGCGAGAGAGAGATCAACAACAAGAGGGTGGCGAATGACAGTTAACTTTGACCAACCTGGCGGGATCAGAGTCACTTTACCGGGTCGTTGGCGGGAAGAACTCGGCTGCCCCTGGGAGGCCTCTTTGAAGGTCAGTGTCATTGATTTTCCCAAGCCCGAGGGGCGAGGTGCGCTGCCATCAGTCCGGGCGACGCCAAGGAGCGAGCCGCCGAGGTTTGGATGGCCCAGGAGGTCAAATCCCGGGGTAGAGATAGTACCGACCGGAGGGACCGACGAGAGCGGTGGTGTAGCACGCCTCCCGGGCGTCGCGAGGGGAGTCTCTGCAAAAGATGATAGCATCAGGTCAATTCAGAGGTTTCGAGGATGAAGTAGGCGAGAAGCTTACGGGGGCGCGGCGAGGAGGCACGAGGGGTGGCGGCGTCCGGTTCCAAGGCCGCCGAGCCGACCTCTCCTGGAGAAGGAGGGCGAGTGTCCATCTGGGCCTCGTTCGCGGGTCCCCCCAGCAGGAGCAGGCTCTGCAAAAAGAGGTGTTAGCAGCAGGTTAGGTGGGCCGATCCATCAATTTATGTACCTGATCGGCGAGCTGGAGGACGGGCAACAGGTCCGGGACCGAGGATCCATTCCCCCCCGGATGTCGCCGAATTGATTTCGCCTTCCTGATTCTGGGGAAGGGCGGAGGGGGCTGCTTGGCGGCCCAAACGGGGAGCTGGCCGAGGGCGGCTTGCTCGTCAGCTCGCGCCGAGTTCAGGCGAGCTCGTGCTTCTTCCGAAAGGGGCATTTTTTACAGCTAAAAAAGCAATCGGCGAGAGAAGGTAAAAGGGAAAAGGGGGCATCCGTCACCCATGGTTGGTGGTATTTATAGCGCTGAATGAGGCCCACCAAAAGATTCCTGCCAGGTCAGCAGTCGCTGACGAACACCAGGGGTTGGACGTTTCTTTATGAGCTTAGAGTAACCTCGCAAAGAGCGGGGATTGTGTACAACCCCATGTTCGACGAAGGATAAATTGAGAATCAGGTGTAGGCGAAGCGAGTAGAGGCTCGCTGACTCGCGGCACGCGAGGGGAAGGCAAGACGAGCCAGATTCAAATCTCGCAAAGGGTACAGTGCGGGGCGAGGCCAAAGTACGCCCGCCGTGTTGAGGGTGTGCTTAACGATGGCGAGGAGAGTAGGGGCTCGACGCCTCGCGCGAGCGAGCCAGGCTAGCATTTATATCGCCGGGAGGCGAGTGAGCGGCACACTTGCGGGCCGCTCGCCGCTCGCACATAGAGATCTCGCGAGCTCGGCTCGCGAGGGGGCTGGCGAGGGTCTCCTTCATTGGCTACTCGCCCAGCAAGGGTCCGGGAGCAAGTTTACCCAAATACCCTTAGTGGGCTGCCAATAGCCCTTCAGAACAACGGAGTTTGGCTGTTAGCAGGCCAGTTTGAGGTGCGAATAGTAAAACCAAAAGGCGGAATCCCGCTATTAGCAGACCAGCATAGAAAAGCTATAAATAGACCCCGAAGGGCATCTTTGGAGAGCATTCTAGATCTTTGCTTCTCCTCAGGGTCTCTTTGGTTAGCTCCTTCAGCTCTCCAAGGTGCCCGACTACAGTCTTGGCTTGGGAGACGAAGCGCTCAAAAGATCTTTCGGGTGTGTGGTGGGACCTCCACTCTGTTGCCAAGGGTCGTTTCTTTCGTTCTAAGTCCTCGGTCAGGTTCCTCCGTGGGATCAGTAAGCGCTAGCTGCCTCCCTTCACAGGGGTCCGAACTCCTCGTTGGGCCAAATACTGGTACCAACATATAAAATGATCTCTCCCGAAGAAAATTTGGGCTCCTAAAGATAATTTCTATACACATCTAGCTGACAATAATCTGGACTACTTCACATTTGATTATGTCCATTGTGTTATTGCAAACCTGACGATAATGTTATGTGATTTGGTAGTCTGGCTCAGAATTATGCCAGGCCCGGGTCTGAGCCTGCTTGCATAAAGCACGTGCCTTTTGAACACACCTACTGTTAGGTGGTTTCCGACCCGAACTTATTCACCAAGTAATTGGAGATAAGATTCATTAGTCTCCTTATTTTGTAAATGCCAAAGACTATATGGGCTTCATGTTCAGTTTGTACGTATCTTCTTTGAATTTTCTTCATATCTCAGGGTATGAATACGGAAGAAATAGGAACCTTAATTGTTGTTTTCATACTCTCATTATCCGGACAATTCAACATGGCACCAATTTTAACAATGTATGCGACTTGCTTTACTTTCAAACTACCTATTTTTGTGAGATATCAAACTCGGTAAGGGCGGTCTGATAAGAACGAGAAGTTTCACTAGCGTAGTGAGACCTAGATAAGGAGCGACTCGTGACATGCTTCTAGGTCGATGATACTAGAATGAACTAAGTCTCAGATTGAAATTTGAGAAAAAAAATTCGTGCTATACAAGTAAATATGTGAGACACCTTTAAGAGCATATGGTGGAGTTCAACTTAGTATTGGATGGGCTGACCCAAAGCAGATGTATTAGATCCAGGTTTCTTCATAGTATGATGTGTGGTTCCGGGACGAACTAAGTAGAAACTGGTGAACCAAATGTGGACGAGGACGATCTGTAGAGGGTGAGTGTTACCGAAGCAGTGAGACCCAAACATGGAACGGATCCTGACAGACTTATCCAATGACGAACTTCTAAGAGAAAAATGATGTAAGAATGAATTAAATCTCACATCGAAGTTGGAGAAACTATTCATGATCTATATGAGATGTCCTTTAAGAGCATGTGGTGGAGATCACTTATGAACTCAGTTAACTCAGGTGGGAGTACTAGGATGAGTGTCCTGCTAGAAAATACTCCTGGACCTCCTCACGAAAATGTAAAATTGTGAGATTCAACTTATTATGATCTTGGAAGCCAAAACAGACATTACCTCTTAATCAAGATGTACATCTTTACTTGAATAGTGAATCTTCTTAGAATCAACTTCAAGATTTTCCTTTCTTCCTTGAATTGCAGTGGCTTTTACACTAGCCTCTGCAATCACCTTCATGAAGTAGTTATAATTCCCGGCTGATTTCATCTTTCACTTTCATTAGGCACTTCATGAAATATAATTATTTAGAAAGTGTCCTGCTTAAGAAAAATACTTTTCTCCTACACTTAATGGTATCTTTGTCTTAGCCTTTATCCATTTGTTCCTTTCATGGATCAGTCAGGTAAATTGTAGCTTAAATATTCTTTTGAACTATGACCATATCAGATGTAAAGGTAAATAGTAACTTAATTTTTTCTCTGAACTATGACCATATCAGATGTGATAGACCATAGTCATGTTATCGGCTCTCCAACCTCAATTTGTTCTAAGTCATTGTGGAGTGATCTCATAGCGTAAATATGAAAGGGTCACATAGTAACATTTCTAGTGTAAATGTCCATCAGGCTCATTCCTCTTGGATCACCATGGGAAGCTCCATGTCATGATCCATCATCCATGCAGCCCTACATTTCCCCTTTCCAACCAAAAAAGGTTTAAGTATTCAGACTAATTGATGTAGATTGACGCAAGTGACACGATAGTTTATTATATGCTCGTATTTTATTTTTATTTATGCCCAACAATCTCTTCGGGCACCTATTTTGTGCACACATTTATTTTTCTGCATTTTATTGTTGGAGCATTTGTTCGGTGTATTCCTTTTGATTTGTTTAGCTAGCGTTCTGTTAGTTCATGTTGACAGAGGCCTAATCTTTTGATTTGATCAGGTCGAACTTTGGTTCCCCTCCTCTCCTATGAGCCTTAGCCTTAATTCTGAGCCCACACTTGCTTTATTTTCTTTTTAGGTTCCTTTGGTTTATAAGAAAAATAAAATAAAAAAAGAGAAAAGAGAAAAGAGAAAAAGAAAACAAATCCGCACATATTCTAATTCAGAATATAAAACCGAGCAAACCATGTTTAGGTTGCTCAAGGTTTTGTCCTCCTAATTGCTTTGTTGACTTGGTCAACTAAACTTTATTCTCCTATTTGCCTTGTATTAGGCAATGTTGGTTGGCCCTAATCACGTTAACATGATCTTAAATTATAATCAACAAGTGTATCTATTGCTAATCCTACTCACGTGAATATCTGTTACTTCACAATCCCATTACAACTTTTACTCCACAATCCCGCTATAGCCCATTGCCCACGATCCACTCTTCTCATATCCTATTCTGCCAACTTACGCGAAGGCTTCAGCGTGGTTCATAAATCCACACAAAAATAGTGAATAAAAAAAATAGAGAATGAAACCATCAAAAACAACTACCTTCCTTGGACAGTGAGTCCATTTCCTCCTTTCCCGCTTCTTCCCTCCCAACTTAAATTTTTCTCAAAATTTCTTCTTCCTTCTCTCTACGGTACACGACGTCACCTTACTTTTCTTCCTTCCCGGCACAATGCCGACCTCCTTGCGAGCCTCCGCTATCTTTACCATGTTTGTGTGAGGAGTTTTCGCCATCCTCTGGATCTTTCTCCTACCATTTTGCCTTCCATCCACCGATGGTTTTTTTCCAAATCCTTGATTCGCCTCTGGATACTTGATTTTGTATGTGTTCAATAATTTGATACTTTCACAAGCTGAATTCGCCTGCAATAACTTTGTAAACCATTCCACTGGAAAAATCCCATTTGAAATCCTTTATGGCCAGCCCATATCCCATCTACTTGATAGGACCCATTCACCTTTCATAGTAGGATTCTTGTAGAGACATGAAAACATTAGCGTCATTTCTTCATAATATCCTTTTTTTTACTTCAGTAGTGTCAATAATTGAGCCAAGTTATAATTTGTTTAAATAAATTAAATCTATTAGTTATGGTTATAAAAATTTCAGTAACTACTGTACTTATAGGAAAATAAATACAATATAAAGAAATAGTAGATTTGTACAATTATTTTAACAAATTTTAAAAAAATTCAATTACTTCTCTCATGATTACTTATTTTATGTGTTTCAAAAACATAAGAAAATTTCATGATAGTATTTTTTGTCCACAATTCTCCTTAACATTTTATAAGTCCAATAACAATGAATTGACATATCAAATTTTAGCTATAGAATTTTTTGGTCTTGTGTAGTAATGAATATAATAAAATGTTGTCTTCTTTTTTTAAAACTATACATATATTGTAATATAGATCTAATTTTGGAAATGTACGGTTCATAGCAACACCTTCTCGATTAAATTTATAAAATACACATCTAATGTCAAAAAAATACTCCATTTAAAATATGATTCAAATATTTTTTTATTAAGTCATTTACTCCGGTATTATTAGCAACATTATTAAATGAAATACTCTTTATTTTAACTTTTTATTTTAAAATGTTTAGCTCACTTCATTATCATTTGTTGATCCATGTGGATGTATTAAAAACCTTCGAACCAAATTATGCGTTTGGATAATTTCCATGAAGTAAGATCAACCCAATGATATGTAATCCAAATACACTAAATTGCTAAATAATGTCCACTACGCTACTCATTGCTTGCTAAACTAACAACAACAACAACAACACTCAAGCCTTTATCCCACCATCGTGGGGTCGGCTATATGGATCCTCTGTCGCCATTGCGCCCTATCTTTAAGCATAGTCTCATTAATGCCTAAGTACATCATGTCTTTCTTTATAGTTTCATTCCAAGTCTTTTTTGGTCTACCCCTCCCCCGTTTAACATGTCTAGTGACTAAACTCTCACAACGCCTAACAGGTGCCTCTAATGGTCTCCTATGTACATGTCCAAACCATCTTAAACGAGCTTCTCGCATCTTCTCTACAATTGGCGCCACTCCTATCTTATCCCTGATAGGCGTAAACTAACAAAAATTTAAAATATTTAATTAATTTTTTAACTTCTACGTAAGATTTATATGCCTCGCTTCCAAGAGTGTTTGTACTTACTCTGTGCTATTTGGGTTATAATCCATTGTGGATATATTTTGTTTCATTGTCGTAGCGGTTGAACGATAATCCACGTTTGATTATGTTCTTCATTTCGAATTCTCCGTCTTGTTTGATCATACTTAGATTTGTGCCTCGAAGATTCTAATTGTGCTCGAGTCAATTCAGGAGCTTGCTTCTCTGTACAAGACTCGATGTGTCGTATAAGAGTTGTGTTTCTTTTGGAAGTTAGTTCTTTTACACAATGCCTGTACTTGGCTTTGAGTTAGTTGTTTACACAAATTTTGTCGAAGTGCTTTCAAATCGACACATGATTTATGATAGACTATCTTAAAGTTTGAGCTTGAAAGAGTAGAACTACTGATGGGGATCCATTAGAGCATGCATCAAGAGGGGTTCGTCGCAAGGCGGAACCCACGTTCGTGTACTCATGTAGGAGGACTTGATCAGATCGCCAATCTGACCTCGTGGATGCGCCCGGATCCGCGTTCCGACAAGATTTCATATATTGAATTGTTATTTTTGTTTTTATTTCGATGTAATCGGGCTACCCCACCCTAATGTCTCTTTATTATAAATAGAGGTGTAGGTGGACTGTTTGAAGGCATTGCAGATTTTGGAGAAGTGTATTCCCAGAATCCCGCGATCACTCCATGGTGCCGATTCTGTGGAACCCTAGGTGACGACTCCTAGGCCCTCTCCCGCTCCCCAAAGGTAACCCTAACCCCTAGCCACCTTTCTCTACCTCCAAAACCCTCTACCGCCACTCCCACACGTCTCTAACACCCAGCCACCGCCCCTATTCCCCGCTATCCCTATCGCTGCCGCCTACATAGCGCTGTCCCGCTACCGCCGCCGCATCCTCCTTGAGTCCCTGCTACCGCCGACCCCTTCCAGCCGCCATTCCCCTTCCGTAGACCCACCAAGAATCCCCCCAACAGCCACCACAACCTCCTTCTCCCACTCCTCTCCAATCCGACACCCACACCACTCAGATCTGCCCTTCCAAGCCCGATCCAACACCCACACAGCCACCTCCATCTCTCCCACAACCCTATTCTTCTCCCAAACCACCAAATCTACATCCCCGCAGCCCGATCCCACTTCCCTAAGCCAATCCAGTCAACCCCTACATCATATCACCTCCGGTTCCACCGCGGATCGTCGTCAAAGCGCATCGGCTCCGGGATCTCCATCGCCTTGGACAACACCCTTACTTGGTAAGGTATTCGTTGTATGGGATTATAATTTTCAGCATTATATTATCGCTTTGGATTTCATATTTGCTTGGATAAAATTGCTTGTGGAAGAACGCCCTAGTTCGTTTGTGATTTGCAGGTGGGATCTCTTCGTCGCGTGCTTTGCTTTGGCACTCCGAGCGGAGGAAAGCCATTACTTGTTCATTGACTAAATATTATTTCTCGTTTAAATATTATTGTGTGGGTTAATTATCTTTATTGCTCGTGTTGATTCATTGTCTTCATAGTCACTTGCATAGCATATAGAGTAGAGTCTGTGCGCTACGTCTTCATTTTCACACCGATAGTCACATATTCGTGCACCCCATACCCTACCATACATCAATTGGTATCAAAGCAGGTTGTGGCCGCTTGCATGCTCCGTAGTGGTAGGGTTTGTAGATCCAGCATGTCAGATCTACTAGTCACGAAAGACCGGGCGACTAGCTCAAACTTCGGCGCCTCTTTCGCCTAGTTTCAACGCCTTGTCCTTCATCGTTTAGACACATTAGGCACCCAATTTGACCACGCTTGTCATGATCTCACCGAGGTAAACATCCGGTTAGAACACTTAGAGAACGCGATGGATACTCCTGCACAACACGAGGACCCTCTTGGGGATGATCCCGATGTTCCTCCTCGCCCTGGCCACCGTCCGACGAATGGTCAACCTCCATTGGACCGTCACCATCGTGATACTCCTCCCCGGGCTCCAGCACCTCCGATGAGACGAAATCCTGATCATACATTTAAACGTGGACAAGGCCCGACTTATGTTAGGCACCCGCACTACCGTGATGAGTATCGTGTGCCCCGTCTGCCTTAGCATGACCACAGAGATCGTGTGCCGCCACACGGTCGCCGTGATCATCACCGTGATGAGTATTACGGCCAGTGTCGGAGAAAGCGTGGTCCTCCGCACGCTCGCTACGATTACGCCCATGATGATTACCAAGAGGATTATCCAGACCCATGGAGAGGTGGTCACACCCAGGAGTACGATATCACTCGACGCATTCGTATTGATGCTCCCACCTTCGATGGACGCAAGGAACCGAAGACTTTTAGCGATTGGCTCCTTGATATGGACCAATATTTTGAGTGGTATGACATGAGCGATGAGCGGCGCGTTCGGTTTGCCAAGATGAAGTTACTTGGGCAAGCCAAAATATTTTGGACCAACGTCGAGAGAGCAGCCGATAGGGAAGGCTATTACCCCATCAGTTGGGATGATATGAAGCAAAAATTGAAGGATAAGTACCTTCCCGCCTCCTATAGAGATCAACTACCGTACCAGCTACACGGCCTATGCCAGGGGACATCCAATTTCTTACTTTAGTGAGAAACTGAACGAATCAAGCAAACGTACTTGAATTACGATCGGGAATTTCATCCTATCGTCCAGTCTCTACGCTACTGGAGGTGCTATCTCCTACCCCGGGAGTTTGTGCTTTACTCGGATGATCAGTCGTTACGATATATAGATTCGCAGTGCTAGTTAGGACATCGACACGCTAAGTGGGTCGAATACCTCCAGGATTTTCATTATGTCCTCAAACACCGAGCTGGTGTTGAGAACAAACCCGCTGATGCTTTGAGTCGCTGCGTCTCCCTATTACAGACAATGAGCTCGTGAGTGGATGGACTTGAGAGAGTGATCATGGACTACCCGACAGGCCCTGATTTTGGCGAAATTTATACCGCCTTGTCCAGAAATCCTCCAGACACTGTTGAGGGATTCCAGATTTTTGAGAGATATTTGTATCGGGGCTCTCATCTATGTATACCCCAGACTTCCTACCATGATTACTTGATTTGGGAGTTACATGCGAGCGGGGCCGCTGGACACTTCCGGAGGGATAAGTCCATAACCATTGTCGATGATTGCTTCTATTGGCCGAGCCTAAAGAAGGACATGGCTTGCGTTGTCCGCCATTGCCGTATCTGCCAGACGGCCAAGGGGACTAAACAAAACACGGGTCTGTACACACCATTACCTGTCCCACACTGCCCTTGGGAAGACATTAGCACGGACATCGTGCTCGAACTCCCTATGCCCCACTATGTCGTTACTTAGTGCACTGGCAGGGCCGCCCAGACGCTGATGACAATTGGATACTACCAGCAGAGCTTGATCGATTCGCCCCTGGACTTCGACTTCAGTACGACCGTCTCCATTGATCGAAGATGAAGGCTTTTCAGTCCGGGGGAGTTGATGAGGATCCATCAGAGCATGTACCAGAGGTGCTCGCCGCAAGGCGGGGCCTACATTCATGTACTCGCGCAGGAGGACTTGATCGGATCGCCGATCCGACCCTGCGGATGCCTCCAGATCTGCGTTCCGACACGATTTCATATATTGCATTGTTATTTGTGTTTTTATTTTGATGTAATCGGGCTACTCCATCCCCGACCTATCATAGCCGTTGATGGTGGGATGTCCTAATGTCTCTTTATCATAAATAAAAGTGTAGGGGGGTTGTTTGGAAGCATTGCAGATTTTGGAGAAGAGTATTCCTGGAATCCCGCGATCACTCCACGGTGCCGACTCCGTGGAACCCTAGGTGACGACTCCTAGACCCTTTCCCGCTCCCTAAAGGTAACCCTAACCCCTAGCCACCTTTCTCCATCTCCAAAACCCTCTACCGCCACTACCACGCCTCTCCAACACCCAGCTCCCACCCCTATTCCCCGCTGTCTTGCTACCGCCGCCGCCAATCTGCCGCTGTCCTGCTACCGACGCCGCCTACATAGCGCTGTGCTGCTACCGCCGCCGCATCCTCCTTGATTCCCTGCTACCGCCGACCCCTTCCAGCCGCCATTCCCCTTCCGTCGACCAACCAAGAGCCCCCCCAACAGCCACCGCAACCTACTACTCCCACTCCTCTCCAATCCGACACCCACACCACTCAGATCTGCCCTTCCAAGCCCGATCCAGCCCCCACACTGCCACCTCCATCTCTCCCACAACCCTATTTCGCTCCCAAACCACCACATCTACATCCCCGCAGCCCGATCCCACTTCCCTAAGCCAAATCCAGTCAACCCTACATCATACCACCTCCGGTTCCACCGTGGATCGTCGTCAAAGCGCATCGCCTTCGGGATCTCCATCGCCTTGGATAACACCTTTACTTGGTGAGGTATTCGTTGTATGGGATTATATTTTTCAGCATTATATTATCTATTTGGATTTCATATTTGATTGGATAAAATTGCTTGTGGAAGAACTCCCTAGTTCGTTTGTGATTTGCAGGTGGGATCTCTTCGCCGCGCACTTTGCTTTGGCCCTCCGAGCGGATGAATGCCATTACTTGTTCATTGACTAAATATTATTTGTCGTTTAAATATTATTGTGTGGGTTAATAATCTTTATTGCTCGTGTTGATTCATTGTCTTCATAGTCACTTGCATAGCAATTAGCATATAGAGTAGAGTCTTCGCGTCACGTCTTCATTTCCACACCGATAGTCACAAATTCGTGCACCCCGTACCCCACCCTACATCAACTACTAGAATCGCCTTGAGAAAGATTTTTGAGAAGCCATGAAATTGAGAGAGATTGAAATTGAGAAAGAATAAGCTAATCGTATTTTTTTCAAAAAGAAAATGAACCTATTTATGAAACTAGGAGAAAAAAATAGTTAAAAATTGGCTAAAACCCCATCCAAATATCCAATTATTAAATTCATAACCTAATTATTATTTTTTATTTATAAAAAATCATATTCAGGCAAAAGACCAACCAACCTAGCAGTTATTTTGGTTTTTCCAATGACTACGAATAGAAAATTAACCAAAGACTAGAATGCCATTAGGAATTGTAATTGCACTATCGATAATCTAGTTGATGCAAGACAGGACTGCTGGCAGCAACATGACGTCTTAGCACTCGGCTAGATTAGCAGCCGCCAAGCCAGGGCATGCTAGGCCATGTTGTTATGGATCCACGTTGGGTCGCACGTATTAGCGATGCATCCAATCCACCAGGCTTTGATAGTTTTCTTGTCGCACTATTTTTAATTATTATGTCGCGCATATATTATTTTACTCACTTGTCTTATGACCCAAGTGAGGGGTTTGAACCTATTTGGATGGCTTGGTTTGTAAGACTGAGAAATCAAGAAATTATTATCTAATTCCCCCCCTTCTCTCTTCTTTCCCTTCCCCCCCCCTCTAAATACCCTAACCTAGCCCCCTTCTCGCCGAAACAACGCAGCCCGCGCGATACGCCCGCCAGTCGCGTCTCCGCAAGTTTTCGCCGATCTCTCGCCGGAAAAGCTGAGCTCTTCTCATCTTTTCCTTTGCCCTTCTCCTCCGCAGCCATAGCTCCACCAGGATCTAGGAAAGGGAACTCAAATCCCTTGAGGGACTTCTCCCCCGCTCGCCCTAGCACTCGATCTCATACCAGAGCACACAACAACTTGGTATCAGAGCCACTGCTCGTCGCCGCCGCCGCCGATACCTTTCCCCCTCTTCCGCTCGCGTCGAGGACATCCTACGCCCCGTTGTCCGACCCATCTAGACCATGCGCCCCTCGTTTCGGCCTGGGTTCCTTCCCAACGCGCCGACCTGCCCCTGCTGCGACCAACAACCTTTCGACCAGCCACCCCTGCTGCGATTCCGACATTTTGCTTCTCCCGCACCCTCCCACACCGCTGCGTATACCATTGGAAGAAGGGGGTGTGACCATGAACCTATTGATGGAGATGTTCCAATCAATGGTGGCCTCCCTTCACTCCCGGATCAACTCCATACATCCCCCACCGCATACATCCGTCTCCTCCAATGATGGCCCTACAATGGCCACCGCCCTGAGCATGGACAATCTCGCTTTGAAGGTAGCGACATTCCTCGCTATGTGAAAATGGATTTCCCCATTTTTGAATGTCGCTAAGACCCTCTTTCTTGGCTCACCTACTGTGAGTTATTCTTCACCTAATGGGCCCAACCCAACTTTGGTTCACTCAGCTCCAAAGGGAGCGACCCCAGCTCACCTGGGAGGAGTTCAAGTACTTTTGCATGTTCCGCTTTGAACCCCCCTTACGCAGCAACCCTCTTGGCGACCTCATTGCCCTCAAGCAAACATGCCTCATTGACGACTACTTAGAGAAGTTCCAAGTTCTACTTGCTCTTGCTCCCTCTTTGAGCCCTTCCCAGCAGGTCCCCATCTTTACGACGGGCCTTCATGAGCGCATTCTCCTCGACGTGGAGTTTCAGACCCTCCCAGCCTCACGACCGTGATGACTCTCACGCGTGTTTGTGAGAAGCACCTCCTCTTAGACCGACCCTAGGGCAGCCGCAGGGATACAACATGGCCTTTTCGAGGCAGCAGCTCCCCAGGGAAATCGCCCCCGGATCGTCGAAGGGCGACGATTCGAGCCGCCCTCCCTTTTGTCACCGCCTCTCCGTCTCTGAGATGGCTGACCGCCGCCAAGGGCCTCTGTTTCTATTGCGACGAGACCTTCAGACCGGGCCAAAGGTGCAAGCGTCTCTTCTGTGTGGAATTGGACGACCCGTCTGATGATGGTCCGGACACAGGAGTTCTAGAGATTTCCCTGCATGCCATCTCCGGCCCGCCGGATGGTCATACGATCCAGATGGTCGTTACACTCGGGTGCCAGACCCTCCTCGCCCTCATGGACTCGGGCAACACACACAGTTTCATCAGCCAGACTACAGCTCACCGCCTTCACCTTCCGGTCACACCGCGCAGTCATGTGCATTTGTCTGTGGCCAACAACCACTTGATGGAGTGCCCAAGTATTTGCCGCAGGATTCCCATTTACCTCGTAGACCTCCTTGTGGTGGACCTTCAGGGGTTTGAGGTGGCGCTTGATGTACACTTGCTCCAGACTTAGGGAAGCTGATTGAGTGGCACGAACACTCCCAGATGACATGCATCTCTTACTTCTTGGTCCAAGAAGCTCTACGCTCGGCGGTTATCTCGACCCCAGAGGGCGTTTCCCCCGAACTCCATCAACTCCTACAGGATTTTGGATAAACCTTCACCCCACCGGTCGGCCTTCCTCTGGTCCGCAGTTAGGACCACCACATCTGTCTTTTACTGGGCACAACACCCGTGGTCGTCACCGCGCAGTCATGTGCATTTGTCTGTGGCCAACAACCACTTGATGGAGTGCCCAAGTATTTGCCGCAGGATTCCCATTTACCTCGTAGACCTCCTTGTGGTGGACCTTCAGGGGTTTGAGGTGGCGCTTGATGTACACTTGCTCCAGACTTAGGGAAGCTGATTGAGTGGCACGGACACTCCCAGATGGCATGCATCTCTTCCTTCTTGGTCCAAGAAGTTCTACGCTCGGCGGTTATCTCGACCCCAGAGGGCGTTTCCCCCGAACTCCATCAACTCCTACAGGATTTTGGAGAAACCTTCACCCTACCGGTCGGCCTTCCTCTGGTCCGCAGTTAGGACCACCACATCTGTCTTTTACTGGGCACAACACCCATGGTCGTCAAGCCATACTGTTAACCCTTCCTCCAGAAGGACGAGATTGAGCGACACTGCACAACGATGCTTCAACAAGGGATCATCCGCTGCAGTGTCTCACAATTTTTGTCGCCGATCCTTTTGGTGCACAAAAAAGACGACACGTGGCGCTTTTGCGTCGACTACATGGAGCTGAATGCCAAGACAGTGAAGGATAACTTCCCCATTCTGGTGGTGGAGGAGCTTCTGGACGAGTTACATTGAGCCCGTTTCTTTTCCAAGTTGGATTTTTACTCGGGTTATCATCATGTGCGCATGGTGGCCGCCGATGTAGAGAAGACGACTTTCAGGACATACCACGACCACTTCGAGTTCTTGATGACGCCTTTCGGGCTTATGAATTCCCCTCCACTTTTCAGGCCCCGATGAATGAGGTATTCCAACCCTTGCTGCGTAAGTCGGTCCTAGTATTTTTTGACGGCATTTTGGTGTACATCAAGTCCTGGGCCGAGCATCTGCAACACCTTCACATTGTTTTCCAGTTGATCCACCGCCTCATTCTCATGGCCTCGAAGTGCTCCTTCGACACGGGGTGTGTCGCCTACTTAGGCCATGTGGTGCAAGCTCAGGGAGTGTCAACTGATCCAGAGATAATCCAGGACGTGGCCGCTTGGCCCACTCCCCAAATGCTGCGCGGCCTCCGCTGGTTTCTTGGGCTGACCGGGTATTACTGCCGCTTCATCCGAGGCTACAATACCATTGCCAAGCCATTCGTGTCTCTCTTGTGGAAGAATGCCTTTGTGTGTCGGCGTCAGGGTGATGCCGCCACAACGGCTTTTCAGGCGCTCCGACAGGCCTTGATTTCCGCACCTGTCTTGTGCCTGCCAAATTTGTCACAAGAGTTTCATGTGGAGTGCAACGCCTCAAGTCAGGGCTGTGGGACCGTCTTACACTAGGAGGGACACCCCATTGTGTACTTCAGTCGCAAGACCGCGCTCCACCATCAGATGTTACCATCATATGAGCTGGAGTTGATCGGGCTCGCCAAGGACGTGCAACACTGGAGGCCTTACCTCTGGGGCTGCACTTTTTGTGATCTGCACCGACCACTTCAGCCTGAAGTATCTTCTGGTGCAGCGCCTCATTACTGTGCCACAGCAGCATTGGGCATCAGCAAACTCCTCGGATTCTACTTCCGCCTGGAATACAAGGTAGGGGCCTTGAACAGGGCAGCTGATGTTCTATCCCGCCACGAGCATACCACCGAGGGGGTATCTTCGCCATCTCCTGCCCCACATCCACATTCCTCTCCACTCTGCGCCCGAGATCCAGACTTCTCCGGTTTCATTAGAGCTTCACCGCCGCATTGAGGAGGGCCCCTTACCCTCGTGTTGGACTGCTCGGGAGGGCTTCATCTTCTGCAAGGGTCAACTATACTTGGAGGCCACTTCTCCCCTTGTTCATACCATTTTGGAGCACGTCCATAGTCGCGGGCACTAGGGGGTCCACAAGACCCTTCAGCGTATCCGGGCAGAGTTCTTTTGGAAGAATCTCCGCAGCCGGGTACAAGGCTTCATTGCATCCTGCCCAGTTTACCAGAAGAACAAGACGACCCATCTCCTTACTGAGATTGTCGCGCAAATTTTCGTTGACGTCGTGTTTCGCCTCTATGGGATGCCGAAGAACATCGTATTCGACCGTGATAAGATTTTCACCAGCCGCTTTTGGAAGTTGTTCACTCTTAGCGACACCAAATTGGCGTTCTCCACCGCCTACCATCCACAGTCCGATGGGCAGACCGAGGTGGTCAACCACACAGTGGAGATGTACCTACACTGCATTATAGGGGATCACCCGAAGGACTGGGTTCGGTGTCTTCCTTGGGTCGAGTATTGCTACAACACTTCGTATCATGCCGCACTACAGAGTACACCCTTCTGTTTGATTTATGGGAGGGATCCTCCCCGTCTACTATCTTAAAGCGGGGGCACTGCCATGATTGATACCGTCTACTGGGAGCTCCTCGATCGTGATCAGATTCTGTCTACCGCAAGGGAGCGGCTCCTCCAGGCGCAACAACGCATGGAAGTTCGATGCAACCTGCGTCACATCATTGCATTATTTCTTTATTTGCACATGTATCACATGTTATTTTATATCCCACATGTACTTGTTTATTTGCACACATCGCCCATCTTGTTGTGTCGGCTTATTGGAGTGATCGTCCAGTAAGTCCCTGAATAAAAAGATCCGTCAAATTATGTATAATACTAATTAAGGCAAACATTCAAAATTGATCTATTAAAATTAAGCATATTTTAATTTAGGTAAATTGACATTAAAGTTAAATTCTATTTTTGAAATTAATCTACGATGACAATTAGTAAGAGAATAAATCTTTTGAAAATGCCTTTATCCTTAAATCTCTTACTTTAAAAGAAAATTTCCTTTTATCAAAACTTCCAAAACATATTATCTCTCTATTAAAGCCAACCTCCCCCCTAAAATGAAGACAAACTAGAATAGAAAAACGTGACAAATTCTGTCTCGTTTCTTCCAGCCGCCCATTATCATGATAACTGCACTGTCTTCGTCAAGAAGTTCATCGATCTTCTTCTAGAGGCCGACAACTTCCACGAACCCAGGCGCCCTCTCTGCCATCTTCCCCAGTGGACGCAACCGCTCCATCGTCGGGTTCAACCAATATCTCTGCCGATTGAGACGACGCCCGTTCTTGCCGCCCATGTCGCCGGAAATCACGCCTGCAACGCTGATCGGCTTCCAGGACTCCACCTCCTGCCTCTCCGCCCCGTTACGTATCCCTTCCTACCATTCCTGACACCCAACGGCTGCCTGCACCCCTTCCATTACTGTTCGATCCTCATTCTCATTCCTTGCAGTCAAACAGAGGATCAGATTTAAGTTGCGTTTGAGCCTATGGTAGACCTCTCCCTCTTTCTTGCTCATATTTTGTTAGATCTAATTAAATGCTTATGATTTAATGGTCAATTAATTAAGATTTTGCTTGCCCTAATTCACATTTTTACCTATTTATCGTCAATTTGAAAAACACAATTGTTATATCTTTTATTTACGTGCTTGTGGATGAGTTATTTCACGTTGTTAATTACGTACGATTGCTAGATCATTACATGAGTCTTACGAACCCTGTGTTGATCACCACCTTTTTATTATTCGACGATTCTAATGAACTCCACTCAAGTTAAAATCGATCGCAAAAACTATCTTATTTTCAAAGCCCTAACTTTGGTTTACATCAAAGTTGCTTACAACATGGGCCACCGAGAGCTTTCTTTTGCCATTGGAGATTGGGTTTGGCTGAAACACCGACCTTACCGCCAGACTTCGGCCTCCGCCCCTTCCTCCAACAAATTGGGCCCCAAATTTTACGGGCCCTTTCCGATTCTCCTACGCATTGGCGAGGTGGCATACCAACTCCAACTGCCACCAGAGGCCCACATACATGACGTCTTCCACCTCTCTCAACTGAAGACATTCGTGGGCGCCCCCCCCCCCCCCCCCCCCCCCCCGACTGAACCATTGGTTCATTTGCTGCCACAGCTTGAGGACAAGCTGCCTCTCGACGAGGAAGCAGATGTTACGGACCCACGTTGGTGGCGCACGTATCAGCGACACATCCAATCCACTAGAGATTGATAGTTTTCTTGTCGCACTATTTATAATTATTATGCCGCACATATGTTAGTTTACTCATTTTTCTTATGACCCAAGTGAGGGGCTTAAACCTATTTTGATTGCTTGGTTTGAAGGAACGAGGAATCAAAAATTATTATCTAATTCACCTCTCTTCTTACCCTTTTCCCCCTCTCTCTAATTCCCTTAACCTAGCTCCCTTCTCGCCGAAACAACGCAGCCTGCGCGATACATCTGCAAGCCCCATCTCCTCAAGTTTCTGCCGGTCTCTCCTCGCCGAAAAAGCTGAGCTCCTCATCTTCTTCTTCGTCCTTCTCCTCCGCAACCATAGCTCCACCGGGATATAGGAAAGGGGACTCAAATCCCTCGAGGGACTTCTCTCACTCGCCCTAGCACTCGATCTCAAACCGGAGCACACAACACGTGTCTTGGTTGAAATCTGGTTTTGGTGCTAGTCTTTCCTAGTGCATTTACCTGGCTTGGGCCAGACCGGACACCAGTCTTCAGACCAAACGCTGCAGAAATATAGGTGGTCTAATAGGCCCCATATACCTGACCCAGGTCTGAACAGGCGCATATCTAACCAGTCTCCTGACAGGCTTTTTGATCTTGGTCTTTTTGACAAGCCTACACATGAATATTAATTTTTTGGCCTTCCAAATTTGAGATTTTTGGTATGAGCGTGTTCACAACCTTTAAGAATATCATTAAGCAAGTTGTCTGTTCACTTCTAAATGTAAGTTAAGCTACTTAGAATAATGAGAGCCTCAATTAATTTTATGTTTATTTTTATTTTCCGTACTCTCTTTTGTTCTTCCGTTAGGGTTCCAATTTTTAATTACAACCCTGAATCAACCTTCATTATGGCATTTAATATTAAACCTGCTCAACTCTAGGGTAACATGTACAATATTTTCAATTTGAAGTTAACTAGTATAATTTTGATCAATGTTGCAGATGTTGGATGTTGTGTTCATATTGGTTTATGTTTAAAATGTAGGATGTCGGATTGCGGGGATATATTGTGGACATTTTAAAATGCTGAATTTCAATATTTTATTATACGTATATAGTTAGTAATATACTTATATATATACATATATTTATATAATATATTATATACATATAATGCACACATTTAGTTTTTATACATACTATTGTTTGTATTTCTCTCTCTCTATATATATTATAGTTAAAAATCAAATGATCAAAATCAACAACATTTTAATGGACGATTTAACAAAGTGCAGAACAGATCAGGTAATAAATAAGAAAAAGTATATACTTCAATACAACTTTGCAAATTCATATTAAAAAAAGCTTTTATAATCTAATGAAGTTATCCGGTAGAAAGTCATACCTTGGCCTATTTCTTCAATGCTGAGTGCCAGCAAACAATTGCTGCAAAGAATTTGTTTACTTGAAATCAATAAACAGGATTTTAGTCAAAAGTAAGTCGAATGTGTTGTCATTTATATTACTATTATAGTGAAAGCAATCAATAGAACACAACTAACTAAAAGAACTTCATCATTCTTGATTTGTGTAGTCCTCAGAAGCCTGAAATATTGATGTATCATGCCAAGGAACTCTCATCTTCCACATCCTTATTCGACATAGACCGTGTTATTTATATTTTTCAATAATTGACAGTTTCAAAGCATGCCTTGCACTCCTCCTTGTCTCCACATTAGCATCAACAATATCCCCAATTTGAGCCCAAGTCAGCCCCTTCAAAGAAACACTTTGTCATTATCATCCTCATTGACATCAATATAACCCACTATCCAATTTGAAACTTTTCCTTCAGTAGTATTTTTTGCAGCTAGCGGCTCTCGAGTTGGATCAAAATATTTAGAGTTCAACATAAAATTGAGCTTGATAAATACACGATCATTCAATATTTTCTTCTTAGAATGAATTTATAAAATTATCAAAACATTTAGAAAAGATTACTCTCTTTTTAAGAAGAAAATTTGATAATTTATATTTTACAAGTAATTTACCATCTCAAATGTGTTCAAATTCCTTTCGCAGTTGGAGGAACTGGTTGTCAAGCTCAAAATTTCCATCTCCCGCAACCCTCAAATTGGGAGTCTTAATTCCGCGGAACTACCACAAATGAGCTAAGAGAATGAAAGACAATAAGTCACATAGTAACCAAAATATTTCAATAGTTCGTAAAAATTCTAAAACAAGTTAAAATAAAAAATATACTTCGATTAAAGGAGGGGTTAAGTCTTTGCCTCTTTGATGTCTCCTTTGCAAATAATCCCTGCTCTAGTTGATCAATCTCAACCTCAACAGAAATACACACTTGCATGGAAGGATCATTTAAGTACATTTTGTTGAGGCAATCATTAAACTCACTCATAAACTTTGGGTCTCCATCTCTTATTCTTATTTAAGTAACAGAAGAAGGGATTCATAAAATTTCTTGCTAAGTATAAAGGGCAGCTTGTCTTGCTCTCCAATCTTCGTTTCATCAACTTCCATATAGGAAGATATTTGTTCTCTTTAAAATCTAGAGCAACAACAACCTCATATCTAACCTTCTTCATATCACCATACGACTATCCCATTGAAGGTGTGTCCCCATCAACTCTTCTTAGGACCTTCACCAATTGGGCAAATATGAGGATGACAATCTCAACATTATGTGAAAAACTCTCAATCAAGACTATAGTTATAGTCTACAATTTAATGTAAAAATAAATTAAGTATATGATTATATAGAACGAATACACAAGTAAATAAGTAATCGTGAATAATAATAGATACTTGCCTAAAGCATTACTTGATAATTTCGTAGCCTCCTATTTTGCTGATGTAAACATCTCCCCCATTATCTCTTCCTTTCTTGGATGATCTGTAAAGAAAAAAACCTGTAGCGAATCTAGTAACGCCCGAGCAGACAAGATTGTGAGACTACAAGTCTTTTGTTTCTATCTAAACATGTCAAAGGAGCATATATAAATACTACAAGTTATCATCCCATGGAGATGAAATTCTTGATTTACTTCAACTTTGAGATGTCCCGAAGATGAAGATTAAGTGTGTGTGCGGAACATGAAGTTCAAAAGATCTTCGTCCTCTTCAAAAGCTTCAATTATGATACCGATTGACGCCATGTTGTTGGATGCGTTGTACGTCACAACCTGCATTATTTTCACATCTTTTGGACCATCAAGCGTAGTAATCGCCTTATCCACAATTTTTTCCCCACCTTGCGTGGATGTGAAGACACTCTTAGATAGACAAAATGCTACCCCAACAATCATGTGCACCACTATGTTCATGTTGCTTCTCCCCTTCATGTCCATGCATTCGTAACAAGACTGTACCCATGCAACCTGTAAATCTGAGTGAAGGTGCTTAACATATCCTTCGTGCGCTGGACCTCCATTTGCAAAAATTTCTCTCTCATATCATAAGGAGCCGGTCCTTTCATTCCTGAACCACATTGCCCAAAATGTAATATTTGATCGAATGACGTAGAGTACATGACATTGAAAGGAATTCCCATCTCGTATGTTCACTAGTAACATACGAGCATGCGTCATCTCTCGCCTTCTCCTTGTCCTTGCTAGTAATTCGTCCATTTACTATTTGCTTCCGATCAATGCAACATATCCGGTTGGTTTCATTTGGTACCACTCTTTTCACCACATAGATCTCTACTAGCCGGCGTTGAAACATTATACTTTGCTAGAACCTTTTGATGAATTCATTATATATAAAAAACATCAAACATAAAAAAATAACTAAAGAATAAATATATAAAAGAACCTAAAACAATGACAAAAATTTAAAATAAAAATATTATAAAAATCCAACATCAACAAGGTTTTTATGTTTTGCAACATCAATATATTCTTATGTCATCACCCATGTCCTAAGATTCATTTTGCAGCATCAGTAATATTTTAAACACATCACGTGAGAAAATGAACAAAAATAGAGCACCCATCAAAATCATTCATCAATCAATCCATTATTCCATAATCATAACCTCAATTTTTCATTTTCCATTTAAATGATATGCCGAGAGAAATTCAATATCATCATTCATTAATCATCAGATTTGCTCAATGTGAGCAAAGATAGAGCACAAATCATACCATCCTATCATCATCAATCCATGTCTCCTGATTCCATTCAAGAAGACGATACACCGTGTGCACCATCATGATTGTTTGTTACTTGTAAATCATACCCAAATAAACATCATAGAATGATAGAGATCATATGTTGCCAAATTATGTTTGATACTTGGATTACTTGTTCTTAAGAAAATGATAGTTTGATAACATCATATGTTGCACAAAAGAGCACCAGGTACAACAAACCAAGGGAAACCAAGGCTAAGCAAAGGCAAAAAAATTCAAAATTAACTTAATTATCATATGTTGCACATTTTTTGAATTCATCAATCAAAGATTGGAAGAATCCATCGCTAATTATCCATGTCAAGCTAGATAAGTATAACTATATGTTAACCAAGTCAATTAATCAAAAGATTCAAGACAATTAATAGAAAACGAAGACAAACTAAGATTCCTATGGTAAAAGGTCATTGCAATTTAGAAGGACAAAGATGAACCATAAACAACACAAAAGTAAACATAAGAAAAAATAATATCTATAAAAGAAGCATTTAACCTTGTTAGGATTTTCACATTAAATATATATAACAAACTAAACCAATTAACTTAGAAATAAGATACATAATTTGGACCATCATCAAAATCAGACAATCGACACCAGTGAGAGGAGCCAGACAAAGAGATGAGAGCACTAGAGAGAGGAACCAGAGCGACTGAGTGAGTGAGTGAGCATCAACAAACAAAGACTTCCAATACAGTACTAACAGTGAGAGGAGTGCACCAGAGAGAGGTCATCAGAGAAAAGGTCCATAGAGGAGAGCACATCACAACATGCAACAAAAGATCTAGAGTGAAAAATCAGAGAGAGGAGAGTTCCAGTGAGAGTGACCACTAGGTGCAACACTCACAAAGAAAGGTGCCAGAGAGAGGAGAGAACCAGAGATGGGAGAGCTCATGTGGGAGGAGAGCACCAGAAAAAGTAGAGCATCAAGGTACCGACAGAATCAAGGAGAAAAAACAAAGAGAGGAGAGCACATCACACCTCACAATTCACAACCCACAATAAAAGAGCAAGAGAGAGGAATCTGAGAGGAGAGCAACATAGAACACACCAAGCAATGGAATAAACTACGAAGCCCTAAACAGAAAATTTATGCAGGTGAGAAAGAGAGAAATCGACGTAGGGGAAGTTGATGCTGTAAACCAAAGAGAGGAAACAGTCGATGCTTCAACAATACAGAATGATCACAACTTCGATGAAACAACATGAGAAGAGCCTAAGTCGTTACAGAGGGAAGCCATCACAGTGGAATAGATGATGAAAGGAGCTCAAAGCCGTAGGAGGGCGCAGAGTCAGGACAACAAAAATCCAGAGGAAGCAAAAAATCATCGAGAGATATAGAGCAAAACAACCCAGAGGACAAAATTATGAAACGAGCCCTCGTTTCGTTGTTTTAAGCGGCGCTAGGCCCGAGGTAATAAGAAAAATAAATAAATAAGTCAATATATCGTCCGATCTATCACAAAATGAGATTTTGATTTTAAGTGTCGATTTTGTTGTGTTCCCCTCCTAAAAACAGCCATTACTACTTTATTTTTTCTTATCTGAATGTACTTTTCCCTTCATGAATCATTTCAACAACTCAAAACCTCTGAAATTGTTTCAGTTTTATTGATTTAGTATTGACAAAATAAGTGAATATCAACTAGTCGGTATTTTATTATGATTGATCAACATATTTGGTAACCTTCAAATGCGTATGGTTGATTATTATGATGGTTGAACCAGTAATTTCTTTCACTTCCCTCATTTACCTATCTGCCATATCTGTTCATAAAACTATATATATTATCATATAATGCAGCTTTATTTGTGTTCATTTTGTTGAAATAATGTTTGTCCTCTGCTTGTTTATAGATAATTAATGATCGTGAAGTTGGTGGAAAATGCTATGGCTTTGTCACCTTCACTAACCCCAGATCTGCTGTTGATGCTATCAGCGACATGAACGGCCGAGTATGTCTTTAAATCCTAAGAGGGCTGTTGCTTTATTAGTAAATTACTCTAAATGGTCTAAAGGAGACTGTTGCTTTCCTTAATTGCTTAAATATATTCTCTTGATGGAATTTTATATTTTTTCAATTAGACTATTGGTGGGAGAGTTGTAAGAGTAAATGATGTTCGACCTAGAAGCGGGAGGCCGAATTTTCAACGCGAGAATTTCCGCCATGATCCTGAAAGAGATGTTGATTGGGACAGGGAAAGGGACAGAGAGAGGGAATATGCACATGATAGAGAACGGTATAAAGAAAGAAATATTGACAGATCTAGAGACCGTGATAGAGAGAGGGAAAGAGACCATGAACGTGAGTTTGATCGAACAAGAGACCAAGCTATAGACCGAAGCCGGGATCGAGATGATCAAGATCATGCACGTGATCGGGACTGGGAAAGGGATCATGGAAGTGATTATGAACATGATAGAGATATGGATGAAGAGCATGCCGCAAGTAGGGATAAGGAGCATCAGTCAAAAAATAAGCTACGGTGAGTTCTTCCTGTCGTTATTTAGATCTGGTCTTTAATTTGTTTCCTCTTTAATTATTTTCTTGCACTGGATTGTAGGTAGTATGAAAACTGGATCCATATAAATGGATTTTATTAGGTGCATAAGTGTGTAAAAGAGTAATTAATGGAGACAATCCTGGGCACTTCAATTTTTCTGCTAACCATTTTTTACTATTGTAGAAAAGTACAAGAATTGAAATAAAAAATATAATATTTTATTATTTTCTCATAAAAGGATCTATTACAACAAGTGTGTGTGTATATATATATTTATATATATATATATAGGAAGGAGTGAAGGCTCAACTCCATCCTAAGATGTGGGACTAATCTCTAAACAGAAATGAGCCATCCAATGGGCCATTGGATGAGCCTTTGTACAACTTATTTCAACAGTTATGATTAGGATATTTTTAATTATCATTAAAAGTCTTGTGCAATGTGTATAATTTTCACTTTGTTTACTTGGATTGGGCTGTAATTCATTCCTATCACATGCTAATCAAGGAATACTTCATAGATAGTGAATTTGGAAGAGTTATTGGGTTAATATTTTTAACAAATATCAAAATCTAGACTTAGGACTGTTCAGGCAATTACAGTCCAACAATTCTTTGTTTTGCCTCTAATCTTCCTTGAAGATTATTGCTTGCCATTATATGTTACACTCCCCTGAGCACATATGTCATTAGGATCATGTACTTGAAGTGCCTTTATCCCTTAACCATGTTCATGTAAGTTAGTAAAAAGAATATGTTCACCATCTTTGAAGTATGACATGCTAACCACAAAGGGCTATCCGAAGGCCTTTTACTATCCGCAAGCATCAAACACCAAAAGCAAAGTGTGAACTTGGAAAATGAATTCTATTTCTCTCATTCACTAAGAGTGTTCCCATTGATCTATTACAAGTTACAATCTTTGCCCTTTTATCTCTTATTATACTAATCTTTTTCTAATCTCCTTATGCTTTCCCCATGAGGAAAGAAGTGAAAAATCTAGAAAGTGAAAGAAGTGAGAATATAGGTGATGGGACTAATGTCGTACAAGGGGCTATACACAGATCGAGTTCGTTCCTCTTGTGTGGATTGCGAATTAGGAATTGTAGTTATTTTTTACTTATTTTGTAATTTTATTTCAAGCGTGTTTGTACAACCTTCATGATCAGAAGATCATGACCGTTCATTGCGGTTCCAGACTCAATAAATAGGACTGTAGGGCTTCATTTAGAGAAATCAAAAGTTGAATAGAGAATTCTTTCTTTTGATTTCTCGGTGCCGAAGCCAGAGCCTAAGGTGCCAAGCCTCGGAAAATCCCCTTCCCCTACCCTTGGCCGCCCCCATACCCTCCTCCAATTCTCACTTCCAGCCACCATCACCACCAACTCCCTGGCTTGCCACCATCCTCCCCTCGACCACCACTGCCGCCTTCCCCACTCTCCAACTACTTAGTAACTACACCAAGTACCTATTACTATCCATTAACTACCTTTCCATTATTCCAAAACTACCCAAAACTACCTTACAACTACCCATAACCATCCACTTCCCCACAACCTCCACAATAACCTCCCTAATACTCTTGTTGCCCACTTCCAAGTCCTAACCGCCCACAAAACTTCTCCCATAGGTTGGCAGCCGTGGAGCCGGAATCCCTGCTGCCTGACCGCTAAAACTACAATGTCCGTTATCCTCGCGGATTAATATCGACAGTGAACAAGTCGAAGTAATATAAGACGATGAATACACTGAATATCGAATCACATGGAGGGCGGATGAAGATACTAGGACACCCTAAACCTTGAGCTTAAGATACTAGGACGCCCTAAACCTTGAGCTATCTAAGCGAATATTCACTTGGGAGTTTACCTAATCCTATATATGAAACCTAAATTAACCAAGCATAGCAAGAATCACACCCAAAGAGAAATTCCACATCATTTCACTACAATAGAAATTTAGGGCAAAACCTATTTTATATCAAATAGAGAATATCGAATACAAAACAAATTCAATCCCAAATAACATTCACTTACAAGCATTCTACCATGAAATAATTAAGAAAACTAAGAAAATAGTGAGGAAGAGGTGAAGGTAGCACCGCGAATACGGAGAGAGCGAAGAGGCTATTCCTTGGAATGGGCAGAGATCGGGTTATCAATCCTTCTCCTCAAGTACACTTTGGTTGACTTCCGCGATAAGGGAGGAGCTATCACCAACTCCTAAAAACCCGTCTTCTCTTCACGTTTGCTCAAATCTCCATGTTGTTAATGTCAAGACCTCCAAATCATCTTCTCTTTACTTAGGAATCCATCAATGGAGCTTAGGTTGGAGTGGAAGATGGATTTCTCCCTTGGAATGGAGTTGGCGACCTGCATGAAGGAGGAAAATGGCGGGCAAATGAAATCCGATCCGGTGTTCGACCTAATTTTTAGTATTTATACGCATATGAAAATGACCGCGCACGTCTGTGTGTATAAGGGCACATGGGCTGTGCGCGAAGAACTGTAGAGAAAGACCAGGTAGGCAGCGAAGTGCGAGTGCGCCCGACGCACAGGTGTGCGTAAGGAAAATGCACTCGCGCTCACAGAGCACAAATTCTCCAAGGGATGAATGCGCATGGTCAAGAATTTTGCGCGCACACGTGGGGGTGAAGAAAGCATACACGCATTCACATAGTACCGAAATTCCATGCATGTAACGCGCACAGGCATGAATAGCAGGAGCACGCGTGCGCGTGAAGAAAACGCACGCTCGCTTTTCGATCGCAAATTTTATTCCCATGAACAGAAGAAATGAATAGTGCACGCATGCACATGCGCAAAAAGACGCACGGGCGTGCGTGGAGAAAATTGCACATAACCTCCTTTGTAACTTAAAAATCAACCACACCTGCATTTGCACCCTAGAATACCCAAATTTCATGCAACATACACTAAGGATGAACATTACATTAAACCACACAAAATAGGGTAAATGACGGTGAAATCAATGTAAACTACTGATGCCGCGGCCCCTCTTCTAATGGGTTGGGGAGTGGTAGTTTGGATGATCTCTCTCTTTCGGTCCCCGCAGGTATATCATCGGATGGTGAGTTGCATTCTTTTATTCCTACTGCTGACATGTTTCCTAGGTTTCCCAAGACATTTCTCACTCCAGATACGATACTTGCTGCTGAGCCACTTGCTACTGCTGATGGTGATACCTACCGCTTCCTCATCCGTTGGCGTGACCGCCCCCCCCGTCGGACGACTCATGGGTACTCGAGACGGAGCTTCGACGCTTGGATGCCGCTCTGCTCCACCGCTATCTCTCGGACCACGCATCGGAGATACGTGATTTTGAGCGGGGGTCCGGGGGAGGATTGATGCCGCGGCCCCTCCTCCACTACTTGCTAATGATCCGGTTGCCGAGGCTCAAGGATATAAAGATTTTAGGTGTCGTGATGACGCTAACGGAAGACAGCGTTACAACCTCCGCCCGCGGCGTGCTATGCCCGCTTGAAGAATAATCTTCTTAATTATTATGCTCTTTTATTTTATATTTGTGAATATAAAATTATTCCATGTATGGGTAATAATTTTATATTCATATAAGCATTTGAACTCTTTATTTCCTGCACTTTTAATATCTGGTGTGTATTTAACCGCCCAGATGGTTGAGATTACATCTCCATCTTGGACGGTTGTGTGTTGTTTGTAACTCCTATATAAGGAGGCTTTGATGAGGATTAATTAGAAAGAATTTAACCTAAAAAAAATCTCTCCCCCTTGAGAATTTCGGCCAAGGAGGTTCCCCCTTGCCGCCGCCCCCCCCCCCCCCCCCCCTGGTGTGAAGCCATCCATTGCTCCCTCCATCCCTCTTCGGTGCGACTCCGGCGTGGGTTCCTTCGGTGCGACTCCAAGGAAGAAGGTTGCAGCCTCATTTGGTGTGACGCCGGTGGATCCGTGGAGAGAGTGAATCTCCCACTTATCTTGTGTGTTTGTTGGATCCGGGTTGGGTAACTTCTCTCCCTCATCTTGTGATTTCTTGCTTTAGATTTGTGGAGGTTGAGCATCTGTTTTATCCGCGATTTTTAAATACTCCGCTTGCAATTTCTGAAACTGATTTTGTTGTTATCGAACCTCTTTTATTCCGGATTGGGTATGTCCAATTTGCTTGAGCGGATCTTGGCCTATAGCCTCGGTTTTGCTCTCCAAAAGGATTGACAACCTTTGTGTTAATTTGGGGAATAATCCGACTCTCTTCCGATCGTTATTTTAGAGTCGATCATTCCTCCCATGTGGTGTATGTGCTGCGTTAGATGCGAAACGTATTGCGACGATAGATGCTTGTGTATGTGCAGTAGATCTAGGTGTGAAAGGCGTCGTGAGTCTTCTTGTTCGTGTCAATCTCCAAATCACGGAAACCCCTACATCAAATACATGATAAAAACACAATATAAACTAGAGGTGTTAAATACCCCAAACTTACTCGTTTGCTTGTTCCAAGTAAACCTAACTCACCACAGGGGATAAATGATGACATTCAGTAGTCTAAGAATTATTTCAAGTAGCATTCTAATTCACAAACAATGTTTACAATGAAAAATCAGTTAAGTCAAGCAAATCGGGTTGGTGTGAGCTACATCGTCTTTACAAAAACAAGAAAAACAATTCTCATTCAAAGTATGCATAAGAGTATCATTCCTAACTTAATGCAGTGAGAAAAGCAAATCAACATCAGATCTGGATTCCCGTCTCACAAGCCCCCGAGACACCCGCAATGGAATCCACCATTGATAATACCCATAGCGTGCCCTTCTACACTCTCTCCACAAACACAAATGAAATCTCATCCTGAAACTTCCTAGGGCTTATCTAGGATGAACTTTAAGGCTTAGGCTTAAGGCGAGGTAAGCAAAGATAAACTTGAAGGCTCGATTAAGCAAAAAGAATTGAACTTGCATAACAATAATCACCACACCAAATGTGAAGTAGACCCCCCCAAACTTGCAATAAATTACATGGGTCTAAATCACCAAAGAGCTACACAAATTGACTTTAACTTCACAAATTTTGTTTTTCACAATTTTAACTTAATCATTTTTTTATACGCACAAGAAAATGACCGTGCACGCCTGTGCACATAAGGGCGCACGAGGCGTGCGCGAAGAACTGCAGAGAAAGACCAGGTAGGCAGCGAATTGCGCGTGCGCCCGACGCACGGGCGTGTGTGAGGAAAACGCACGCACGTTCGCAGAGCACAAAATTTTTTTCTAAGGGATGAACGCGCACGATTAAGAATAGTGCGCGCACGCGCATGAGTGAAGAAAGCGCATACGCGTTCGCATAACACCGAAATTCTGTGCATATAATGCACACGAGCTTGAATAACAAGAGCATGCGCGTGCGTGAAAAAATTGCACATAACCTCCTTTGTAACTCAGAAATCAACCATACCTGCATTCACCCTTGAATACCCAGATTTCATGCAGTATACACTAAGGATGAACATTACATTAAACCAAACAAAAATATGGTTACATTCAACACTAAGAATGACACTAAGGATGAACACAATATAGATTTGATTTGTGTGACTATGCGGATGTGATTTCTGGAGTTGTTGAATGTGTTTTGCTGCAAGTGCTGCCCTCGTGTGGTTTTCTCGAGGCATCTCGGTCCTTTTCTATTGAGGAGGCCACTACTCATACGTTTTTCTTCACACACGAGCAGTGGCCCCCTCTGTGCACGACCAGTGGTCGTGCGCAACCATTTGCCATATCGACTTGACCAGCCCACTACACGTGCGTTTCTTCACGCGCGAGCAGTGACCCCCTTTGCGCACGACCAGTGGTCGTGCGCGGCCATTTTGCATTGTCGACCCAAGCGACCACTTGAAAACGCGCGAGACCTACGCACGACCACTGGTCGTGTACGTTCAACAATTTTCCCCCCAAAATATTAAATATTTTCCGCCAGTCCAGTTCCTTCTCGCACGAGCAGATGCCTTTCCTTCGCGCACGACCACTAGTCGTGCGCCTACTCGTGCGCATGTCAATTTTCTGCTCCATCTATAAATATGCAGGTTCACGATTTCTTCCGACCTCGTCTGATTTCCTTCCGCCCAGATTCACCATTTTCGCTAGGGTTTCGTCCCTAGGAAGTCGATTTTCAAGGTATATGCTTTATGCACTTAGATGAGATAATAAGGTATTATTAAATTTTTTTTTTGATATTTTTTATATTCTTTACCCGTTTTCACAATAAAAATGTGAGCAAACCTTACCCTGCATTTTTGCTAGAGGCTGCTTCTAGGACTCGAACCAGTGACCTCAAGTTCACACGGCAACACCTCAACCTGTGCGCCAAGGCTCCCTTCACAGAGTTTAATTATATATATATTTTTAAATTTTATGTGGCATGATCCTAAGTATTTTTTATTCATCGATAACTATATGATCATTAGTAAAATTTAGAGCAAATCTTTCACTATAGAAGTTATGGCATGAGATAAATTTAAGAATGAAATGTTGAAAGGTGATATATACTTAAAATTCTTTAGAAACTAAAGTTCAAAATTATTTTACACAGAAAAATCAAAACTGAATCGAGTAAACAGACCCGAACAGAACTGAAATTGATATCCATTGATTCAATTTTGATTTTGGTTCAAACTAACCCAAACCGAACTGCTTGCATCCCTAGTTTCATTGTGGTGCGTTTTGCTCAGTTCAAAACCTAACCCCCACGGTGCGATTGTGGTTTGAGCCTAAACCGCGTTGTTTGGAAACTTATTTATGGCAACC